>JAJTUV010000429.1:0-1200000 GCA_021653895.1 Mastomys natalensis
TTTATTTCAAAGAGGTTAAATTAAAGTCTGTGTAAGGGAACCTTCTTGGATTAACACTGCTACACAGGAAGCCTATGCAATGTAGGCTAGACATGTACCTATAGTATGTTCAACTTCACTTGTTGTCAGCCTTACTGCTTTGATATGAAGCTACTAGTTTCGCACTGTTTATTTCTGTATTCTTGTAGTCTAGACACAAAATTGAGACAAAATTAAGCATCTTTACTGGCCTGTGTTTTAAAATTTCCAGTCTAGTCTCACTGTTGGTGTTTCATAGAAAGAGCCATCTTTTCTTATGGGCAGAAAGTTGGCTGAAGAATACTGAGTAACTAACAAAATAAAGATTTATCAGTTTTGAGAGGTATTTTTCTTTAAAGTTTGAAGTTCATAACCACATTAGCTAAAATTGGCTGATTTGAGGAGCTGATGATTTCTCTCTCCCGACTTCTTAGATGGTATAGTAAGCAACTTAATTTGGATTTGATGATATGCACCAATACTATAAGTGATTCCTATTTGGCCCACTGTATTGAATAAAGTAACTGGGTTCAGACTAACTTTATGAGTATTTCTCAATATGATATCTTCCTCGGTTTTACTTTTTCATTTCTCCCTCACTTCCATCTCTCACTTTTTCTTTGCTTTTCCCATTCTCAATTATATATGAAATACATTTTTTTAAAAAAAAAATCTTTTGGCCAACACGTGGTATGCCTGCCATCAAATTTACCACAATTTTAGGTTTTAATTTTCTCATTTTAACAGGCTGTCTGTATGCCTTTCCTCTAACCTTCCCTGTCTTAGCTGCCTAAAGATGTGTAGATTCACTCCATTCCACTATGAATTTCCATTATAATTCTCTGTCTTACTTAGGCATCCTCATTGATTTGATCACAGATTAAAATCTCTAAAACTGCCAATGAAATTAGCCTTTGCATCTTTAAGTTGGCTTCCATATAGGTGAAAAGCCTAATGCATACACCCCTACACTGCCTTCATGAGCAAAACATCTGCAGAAGGAACTCGCTTGCTGCTTGTCAAACCAATGCTCATTGCATTGGGAATACGTGAGATAGAAGACTTATGAGGTTTAGGTTCAGCCCTGCAATGGGACAAACAAACACATCCATTAACAGAGTCTGGAATACTATGTCAGAAAATATAGAAGCCCATTTGTACCAATCCAATGCATAAGTTCATATATAGGAGAAAGATGCTCAATTATTGTCAACTTAAGCTTCCAGATAAAACATCACATAATTTACCAAAATCTTTCACTTGTCCTCTGAAACACATCTTCATTTGCTTCTTCCTTCCAACTTTTCTGCTTGACAGATAGAATCCCATGCAGCTTAGCTGTTATCACTAATCAGATATTTGCTTTGGCAACAGCAAGGCTTCCTTCTGATCTTATTTATCAGATTCCCCCATCATTTACCATAATTTTGTTGTTGTTGTTTCTAGTAATACTAATTCCCAACTTGGTGTAAAAATGAATTGCCATTGACTGAATACTTGTCAGGAGTTCAGTACCATGTTCAAAACTCAACAAGCATTCATAGTAACTGCTAAGGAATGTGACAAGTACAATGACAAATGCAGTGAATCCAATCCAGACAAAAAATCCTTTGCAGAAAAAGAACCACAGATACACTCAGTCCTTTCTAATTTATGAATGGAACAGCTAAGAATACAAGTAAAAGTGGAGAAATTAGTTTTCCTTTGTTTTTCATAGTACTTCTATTTTTATTTATTTATTTATTTGTTTACTTATCTATTTATTTATTTTACATCTCCTTTGCAGCCTCATCCTCCCAGTCCCCCCCCCAACACAGCTTCTGTTCCTATAAGAGAAGTTCCTCTAGCTTCCATTCCTATAAGAGAAGTGGAGGCTCTCCCTGTGTATCAACTCACCCTGGTACATTAAGTCATCCAGGACTAG
Source organism: Mastomys natalensis (assembly GCA_021653895.1). Classification (NCBI taxonomy): domain Eukaryota; kingdom Metazoa; phylum Chordata; class Mammalia; order Rodentia; family Muridae; genus Mastomys; species Mastomys natalensis. The sequence goes on from JAJTUV010000429.1 coordinate 1,943, forward strand.
GCAGCTAAGTTAGGGTAATAGGACCAGCAAGTAGACCAAGCTGCACATAGGTTTTACATACATACATACATATAGAGAGAGGTTGTGTGTGTGTGTGTGTGTGTGTGTGTGTGTGCGTGTGTGTGTGTGTGGTGGGGATAGGTCCATGCCATGCTTGCTTTTGGGTTGGTGCTTCAATCTCTGGGAAACACTAAGAGTCCAGGTTAGTTGATACTCTTTGCGTTTCTCATGGATTCCCTTTAGGTCCCTTAATTCTTCCCACAACTCTTCCATAAGACTCCCTGAGCTCCATCTAATGTTTGGCTGTAGGTCTCTGCATCTGTTTTCCATTGTCTGTTGTGTAGATCCTCTCAGTATACAATTATGCTAAGCTCCCGTCTGCAAGCATAACAGAGTAGCATTAATAGTGTAGGGATTAGTCCTTGCCTATTGAGTGGGTCTCAAGTTGGAGTAGTCATTGGTAGGCCAGTCCCCCAGTCTCTGACTCATCTTTATCCCTGCACATCTTGTAGCCAGGACAAGTTTTGGGTCAAAGGTTTTGTGGAAGGGTTGGTGTCCCTATCTCTCCACTGTGAGTCCTGCCTGGCTAAAGGAGGTAGTCACTTCAGGCTCCATATCCCTACTGTTAGGAGTCTCATCTAGAGTCTCTCCCATAGACTGCCTAGAGCCTCCCTGCAACTGTCTCAAACACATCATAGTTTTTATTGGAACAGATTAGTGTAACAAACATATACACTAATTAATTAATTAATTAATTAATTAATGTGAGGACAACACAAATGTTTGATAATATTGCATATGCATATGAATGTATAAAAGTGTTTGAGCTTGTCTACAATTAAGTATGTGTATATGTTTGTGTGTGTGTTTGCATACGTGTGTGTGTGTGTGTGTATGTGTGTCCAGAAAAATTAGGAAGTATCACAGACTTGCTATAAATGTAAGTTTAAGTATTGTTTGGGACTGGAGAGATTGCTCAGTGGTTAGGCAGTTGGGTAGAGTGTTTGTTGCTGGTTCAGAGGACTAGCACTCATTCTAGGTGTTTGTGATTCTGGCTTTAAGGGATCCAATACTCTCTTCTGGTCTGTGTAATTAGCTTCAATATGTATGCATACCCACACAGGTATGCATTGAAAAAAACACTTTTTTTCCAAAATAGTGTCCATTGAAACAAAGGCAGGCATGGAGAATGCCAATTGTGAAAAAACATTTAAGAAAAGTAAACATGAGAAGGTTTGTCATGCAGATGTGAGTTGGTGCTCTTCATTCAATAAAAGTCTCTGGTGTTTTGGAGTTATGTTTCCCCTTGTATGCAGCAGGAACTAGGAGATTTTCTTATAGGTATGTCTTTCCTGTACACAAGCATTCCCTATTCTGCTGTTAAAATATGTGTACCAGCAGGTACTTAAAATAATCACGCAAAGTCATCCTTATGTCAAAAAAAGAGATTTTTGTTGTTGTTGTTGTTTGTTTTTTGGTTTTTCAAGACAGGGTTTCTCTGTATAGCCCTGGCTGTCCTGGAACTCACTCTGTAGACCAGGCTGGCCTTGAACTCAGAAATCCACCTGCCTCTGCCTCCCAAGTGCTGGGATTAAAGGCATGTGCCTCCACTGCCCGGCTAAAGAGATTCTTTCGGTTGATTATTCTTACTTTCTGTTGTTATCTTCTTGGATATCATATAGTATTTGGCTACAAGTAAGAAAATATTCTGGAACTTTCCAGCACTCATGGAGCTAGTAATTGAAGAATTCATGTACAGAGCTGCCAAGTGTCTTAAAAGAAACCACCGGTGAACTAGTTAATTTGGAAAAGCCATTGCTCTGCAAAATGAGCACCTGAGTTTCATCTGTAACATTTTTTGACAGAAAAATTGCTGGGTATGGCATCATATACGTATAGTCCCTGTGGTGGAGAAGTGGAGACAGCAAGTTGTAGATTCTTACTGGCCAATCAACCTAGTCTAACTGGTGAATCTCAAAAGGTCGACAGCTCCTGAGGTATGGCACCAGAGGTTGACTCCTGTTTTCCACATGCATGCAGATACATACATGCACCCACATATATATAGATATGTATAACTCCAAAATGCACACTCATGTATGTCTACAAATTCTTATTATAAATCTTAAAAGTAGATACTAGCTTCAATGTAAAGATACCAAGGATCGTGATGCTTAGGAAGCTCCATTTGCCTAATCCAAGACTAAGTTATTGATCCAGAACTTCAAAGTGATGCTTTCCAAACATATACCCAGGTTCTTCACAGGACGGGTATTGTTAAGGGACACCATCAACTTCAAGATAGTGTGACTTCTTTCTGTCATTGACATCAAGAAAGTAAACATGATCAGCATAACAAGGAATTCTTAACAAAAAAATATCAAATAGCACAGTCTTTTAATGCTATCTTTCCTTGTTCACTTTAATGACTATATACTCAGGAGTAAAGATGCACCAAGTTATGGGGAAGAGCACACATCTTTTCCACTAAATTGATTACATGGTTAAAGTGATAAACTCATTCATAATCCCTGGAAACAGTTATGATATAGGATCTATCACTGGGATGTGAATATAAGTTCTATCACTGGGATGCAAGGTTCACTACTTGTTTTAATTCAAGCCTGTCAGTACCCGTTTTTCCCAATACATATCTGTATTATTTTCTGGGGCATTTATGTAAAGGGATACCACAGGAATAGTTCCTTAAACTTGTAGGGCAGTGGACCATGCTAGGAAACTAGGTAAGGTTGAGTGAGTTCAGAAACCCTGGAACTCATAGACCTGAGGACAGTAGGTATCTCACCTACTACTGACCAGATCCTGACATGAGACCAAAACACCCCATGGAGAGGACCATGAAAATCAATCACATAGGGACAGTTCCTCGAATCTCCTTCACATGCAGATGAGGCATCACTAAATATCAGACCAAATTTAAACAGTATAAAAGCAGATTGGGGAAAAAAAAAAAAAGAAATAAATGTGATTCAAGAGAATGCTAAAAGTTTTAGAGATATCTTATTTCCATTCTATCTCCTGTAGAGGAGCTAAGCAACAAGCCTCCTTAGATCTTTTCTTCTAAAGCATGCTCGCCTTTCTCTAGATGTTAGGACTGCATTAGACACAAATCCTTTTATCTTATAACCATGACCCAAGGAATTATCAGCCATAAACCTAAGTGAGAGGGGAATAATCAGGCTCTGCCATTCAGCTATCTCGTGGACAAGGGTGCTTGGCATAATACTCCATCATATTTTGTATAGAATTCATTTAGTAAGCAAAACAGCCCCAAGGTTCAAACTTGATTACTAGAGCCATGGCATAAATTTAGAAACTGAGCTCTGTAAATTCATTCACTTTGTTTTTTGTCAAAGCATTTTGGTCAGTCTATATTCTCATTTTCATACTAATTTTGTAAATATCAATTTCTTAAAAATACTTCTGTCATTCTCTAGATATTCTGTTGAAATATAAAGCATTGTTTATCAATTTGGGAAGAACTCTTCAAAGTACTATCTTCCAATTCAAGAAAATAATGTCCAGTTATTTAGATATTGATTTAATAAAGTATCGACTGCTTTTAGTGGGCAGATACTGCATTGTATCATTGAAATTATCCCTAAATATTTGGTACAATTTGATGTGAATTTAGATAGATTCAGTTTTTTTAATTCTTTGGATTGTCATTGCTAATATATAAAATAAGATTTTTAACATGTTGTTTTTTATGTCAAAATTACTTTATGGTTATTATAATTTCATTGTGAGTTTTATTTCCTATATACATGATGTTCCATATACTAATAAAAATATTCCTTTTCTTTTAAGAAAAATTAAAAAAAAAACAAAGCATCTGCTTTTTGACCCCATCATACCCCAAAATGTATGTAAGACCATTCTCCAAGGAATAAAGGCATGTGAAAATTAATTCATCAAAGATTGTATAAGAGCATCTATCATATAAGAGCTGTAACACTTTTACAGAAAGATTTCTTTCACCCACTCCTGGGAGCTTCTCAAGTCTACCTAAGTCACTTCACTTCCTGACCTTGGCTAAGAAGCACTGTACCAGGCTGGCCCCAACTGGCTTTGATCTGGAGCAGAGAGCAGTAGCCACCTCAATTTGATTCCCCTTTCCTCTTCAAGAACTTAACTCCTTGGCCACTCTGGCAGGGTTAGTCCTACAATCTCTGCAGATAACATCTAACACACAGACTGACATGAACTGACAGTCACAAATTTCCAATGTGGACAAGAGGTTATAATTTCATCTAATAAATTTGTTATTTTAAAAATGTATTTTGTTAGTATTATATAATGTGACAAAACAATTAAGAAAACCAATTTAAGTTGGAAAAGGTTGGGGCTCATGGTTTACAAGCTTGTGATTCCATTGCTGTTGTTTCTGGGCCTAATGGCAAAGAACATGAGGAGAACACATATGCTTACCTAATGGTGTCCAGGAAGCACAAAAGGACACTTTGGAAACTTGAGTCCTATGACCTGTTTCTTTGAGTTCAACTTCTAAAAGTTTCATAGACTTCTAACAGACCATTACCATATTGATGCATAAATATATTTATTGATTTCATGAAGTTATTACTTTTGTAATCCAGTCACTTTCCAAAGGCTCAACTGTGTACATCACTGCACTGGAAACCAAGATTTTGAAATATGAACCTTGAGGGATACTTCATATTAAAACCATAGCATATTTCATGTTAAATCTGGAAAGAAGAACTGTGAAAAATACAAGCATAAGTTATCTCCTACAGTCCCTAGCTACAGGACTTCAAAAATGCATGGTTCAAGATCCCCAATATAACAATAATGAATTATGAAATTGTTATAAATGTTATTATTCTAACGGTTCTTTTAGCATGTTTTGCCTAAACATTATACTATCCTGTACATTTTATAGAAATGGATGTTGACATGACATCACAGGTGATACTGCATATAGGTGTGGATGTTTGGAACATGATACCTTGATGTATATGTATATGACACCACAGACCACTTATACGGCTGGAGAAGGAATGAGGTCACAATGTCACTGTTTGTGACCCTGTGTTTGCTAAGGTGATTGCTAACATGATAAAAGCTAGAACAAACTAGGAGGCAATATTTTCAGCATTTCTGTACGTAGTTCCTAGACTAAGATGGGATTTCCCAACCTAGCCGTGGGCAGTGCTATTTCACGTGCTTGGGTCCTAGAATAAAGATTAAGGAAAAAGTAAGCTGAGTATTAACATTCATCTCTCGGCTATCTGAATGTGGATGTATTGAAAACAGTATCCACATATTTGAGTTGACATGATTTTCCCCTCCCTAATGGACTATAACTTTTCCTTCCTTAAACCGTTCTGTCAAACATTTTGTCATAGTCTTAAGAAAGTGATACATACAGCCACTATCTTTGTAAATCCTGGTTATAAAATAATTATATATCAATATTTGTTGTGTAGGACTTAGAACTCTTTTGAAATGGATGTTCTATATCTTATGTCTGTAGGGGATAGGAACTAGAAAGATCACTTCATATAGAGACAAAGAATTTCCTTAAATTAATTTTGTGGAATTTCTTCCAGGTCACTCTTCTCCAATCATACCTATTCACTGAAATATGTTCATTCTTCACTGAACATAATAATAATAATAATAATAATAATAATAACTGTAATGATATAATAGCACAATTTTCCCCAGTTGTCTGAGTCTTTATTCCTGAAGACTTCTGAATTTAAAAGAAAATTTGTTATGTTTTACCATTGTTTGCCTAATTTTGTATTGAACTTTCATAGCCTTTGCAAGAAGAAGATTAAAAAATATATACTATTGTTTTTCTTGTCAAATTTATTTAGACAGGGCCATGCAATTTGAACCTACAGACTGATGAAATTACATGTTCTGCGGTTACAGGCTTAAAAATGAAATTTCACTGATCAATTTTTATCCATTGTCTTAAAGGAATAGGGAATTATCACCAATACCAACCCAAATTTGAACCTATACAAGTTTTAAGGATTTTATTTTATTCTTAATTATGTTTATATGTGTGTTGCTGTGTGTGATATGTGCATGTGAGTGGTATTCTCATGGAAGTCAGAAAAAAAGTAGCAGATTCTCTGGAGTTACAGGGGCCAGAGTTAGAGGTGGTTGTGAGCTGCCTCTCATAGGTTTTAGGAACTGAACTTTGGTCCTTTACAAGTATACTATATACATTTCTGAGATATCTTTCCAACCATCCATGTTATTTTATAAAAGACATAATAATTAGCACTGCTACTTATGTATATTTTAAGTCATTTTGTTCCATAATTTTGTGTGTGTACCCTGGGCTATTTGTACCTTTTCTACATATTCACTGACATCATAAACTGCTCTAAAACCAGGAGATACTTCTTTCCTTCTACTGGATATTTTGCACTTTTTAGCCAACTTTATTTATATATAGTAAGAGCATCTAATTTTATTTTTATATTATTGTTTTTAAAATCTACATTTATTGCCAGAGAAGGACCTCCATGCTGCCTTATTAACGGCTCTATTCCCTTAAGTATTCCTTAGTCTTTTACAATACCTTGTCTACTTTTTCTGAATTTTAACATTGCGCTCAAAATTCTTTGTAGTGAGACTTTTGGATCCTTTAAAAACCTAGTTATTTTATGTGAACATCCTTTAGTTTTCAACCCAAGTATGGGATGAGGAGCTGCTTCAGTTTGTCCAGTCATTAATTATGATTGTTTTGTGCTCTAGGAGGAATATTTTTTGCCAGCTTCAGATAGTTTAATTCTGGGAATTCAGAGGGTGCTTCCCTACCCCCTCTAAACTGCCATCCCCCACTGCTGTGCCTGCAGCTGCTGGTTGCTGCTGGTGGTCTGTTGTTGAATGTTTTTGAGACATTCTACTTCTCCTCTGACCATTTCGTTCCTGGGCAAAACACACACACACACACACACACACACACACACACACACACACACACACAAAACTTTTACCTTTATAATAAGCTGTAATCGGAACAAGGGCTTGGCAGATATAACTATCCTTTATTCTATTATGTCTATTTTCCAGACAATAATCGCTTTATATAATTTACCATGGTTCACTTGGTTTGCTCTTAACTCCATTAGTCAGCCCACATGGCCCCTTTTTTAAGATTCTTATCCTGGTCTCTTCAGACACCAAGCCCAGGAACCTAAGACCCCGTCTATGTCTATCTCTCTTCTTCTCAGCTATTGGCTGGGAGAATTTTTTAATAAGTTTTTTTATTGGTTATTTTGTTTATTTACATTTCAAACATTTTCCTTCTTCCCAGCTTCCTCTCTGAACCCCTCCCATCCCACCCCTTCCCCCTGCCTCTACAAGGGGGCTCCTCCACACACCTGCTCATTCTGGCCCCACTGCCATAGTATTCTCCTACGCTGGGGCATCGAGCCTTCACAGGACCTAGGGCCTCCCCTCCCTTTGATACCAGACAAGGCCATCCTTTGCTACATATGCAGCTGGAGCCATGGGTTTCTTCACATGTATTCTTTGGTTGGTTGTTTAGTCCCTAGGAGCTCTAAGGGGTCTAGTTGGTTGATATTTTTGTTCTTCCTATGGGGTTGCAAACCCTTTCAGCTCCTTCAGTTATTTCTCTAACTCTACCATTGGGGTCCCTGTGATAGTCTGATGGTTGGCTACAAGTATCCACATTTCTATGGGTAAGGCAGTAGCAGAGCCTCTCAAGAGACATTCATATCAGGCTCCTGTCAGCAAGTACTTCGTAGTATCAGCAATAGTGTCTGGATTCGGTGGCTCCATATGGGATGCATCTCCAGGTGGGCCAGTCTCTGGATGGCCTTTACTTCAGTTTCTGTTCTACCCTTTGTCCTTATATTTCCTTTAGACAGGAGCAATTCTGGGTTATAATTTTGAGAAGGGTGGGTGGCCCCATCTCTCAACAGGTGGCCATGCCTAATCTCTGGATATGGTCTCTACAGGTTCTCTCTCTCTCCTTTGCTGGGTATTTCAGCTAGTGTCATCCTGGTTGGGTCCTGGGAGTTTCTTGCCTTTCTCGCATCTGGGACTTTCAGTTATTAACCAATCCAGGATAACTTGGGGGAAAATTTACACTGGAGTACTAGAGGCAAACAGGCCTTAGGAGGGGGTAATATTTTGCATTAAAATATAAGCAAAAAACCTCAGCACTGGTGTTTGCTGCTCTGTTTGCATGGCTGGATTGCTATTTTGCTGTTTTGTTGGAGTGCTGGTTGAGATATTCTGATGATGAAGATAGGACTAGCCCCCAAAAAACCCAATGCTGATGCCTCTAATCAGCAGTAAGTAGTCTAAATAAGTCTATGCTCCACAAACGTTTTTTTTCTCTCCTACCATATTGATGAGGAGGGGGGAATTGGAAGGAATTAAGGTGGAATAAGGGTTAGAAGGGTGGTAGATAATAGAACCCAACAAAGTAGACCAAAAAAAAAAAAAAAAAAAAAACATGTACATCAACAATTATTAGTTTTAAGGAACAAAAGCTCACGAGTCAAACTTGCTTGGCGGGTTTTAAAAGCAATTAATTGTGTGTGTGTGTGTGTGTGTGTGTGTGGTGTGTGTGTGTATTAGAGTGGCTCATTTTTTTAAAAAAAAATTACACTCAACACCTTCTCTAGTCATTTCAAGACTTTCTTGAGAGATGAGGTCAGGTCTTTATAAAACGAGTACTTCTCAACAAGAGATTTAGAAGTTGTCAGAGCAAGGAGCTTATGAAGACATATGCCCCAATGAAACTGGGAACTGGGGGTCTTCTATGAGAATTACAGATATTATGTGAAAATACAAGCATTAGTCGACAATACTATGTTAATTTTGGCTCATCAATTACAGTAAATAAACCCAAGCAATGTAAAATCTCATTAGTGTGAACAAGATAAGAAGGGATAAAGATGACTCTTTTTTTTCTAAGAAATTTCTCTGCAAATGAGGAAATATTCTAAAATATAAAGTTTAACATTTTAAAGTTAAGCAAATAAAAAGTCAGAGCTTCTCAAAGTACCTATGGTAAATATTTCTTTTTTATTTTTCTCTGCCAACTATAGCAGAATGACATTTTCAAATATAATAAAATATTTTGGCAATATAAAACAGCTATAAAAATTTCAAAGCTTGACTCATATATATATATGAAGAAAAAAATGTATATATATATTATATACATGTCTTAACCAGAAACATCAACAGATAATTCTGAAGAATTAAACTTCAACTATACATTAAATTATTCTATTAATCTGTCTCACATTTTAATAAATTGCAAAATCTATACCACTGGAGGACTCTATCTTATACACACTGAGCAGGAGTTCAACAACTGCTTGATTTTAGTAATTTTTAAAATAACAAAGCTTGTTAGAGCTTTTTAGCTCTTTTCCCTCTAGAATTGTACTTTCACTTTAAAATTTTTGAGGTGTGTGTGTTTGTGTGTGTGCTCGCGTGTGTAGTGTCAGTGTGACTATGTGGTATGTATGTAGATTTAGAACACACATGTTCATGTGCGTGAATGAAACATGTTTGTGTCATAGCATCTGAGTTGTGCTTAGATGGTGACCATCAGTGTTGACCCTTGTCTTATGCTTCCTTTGAGAGTGACTCTCTTATTGTTTGACTTTATAAGACAGTCTAACTGGCCTGTAAATGCCCTGGGCTTTTTTTTTTTTTTTTTTTTTGTCTCTGTCTCTGTCTCTGGTCTCAGAATATGGGAATTGGATGTTTGCCATATCTGGTTTCAACGGGGGTTCTGGGGATCTGAACTCAGGTTGTCACAAATTTACATGACTACATTACCCTAGACCATCTGTTAATTTTAAAATTAAATGAAACCCCTGACAGGGAAGAGAATATTGGGCTGAAAGAATATGAATGGAATAGTTGCCTAAAAAGGAAAAAAGTCAGTATTGTGGTGGAAAAGACATCAAGAAGATGTTTTGTTTCTGATTTCAATAGAACAATTTCTGGAAGTAACTTGTAATTGTCCTTATTTATTTATTTATTTATTTATCTTTGCTTTTACCTTAAAGAATTTAGTAAGAAATTGGGTTTTGGATACCTGCCATCAGTACTAAAATGAGCAGTAATCAAACTTACTATTAGTGTTTTAAGTGTATGCAAATGCTTCTCATTAAGCAGTGGATGGATTGCTTCTCAGTCTAAGCTGTGTGAATGTTGAATTTTATTGTTTGAATATTGGGTTGGATGTTGGTAAGTAACAAAAAATGTCTCCCCCAGAATACTCTTGGAAACAAAGCTTGTGCATCCTGGGGCAGCCTTAATGACACTGACAAAGAGTTTGTTTACCTAGGGTAAGTTTAATTTGTACAGATGCACTTGACCTCCCTGTGGATGGAGCAACGATTTTATCATTGGTTACTTCACCCATAGATAAAGTGATTAAACACCTCTGGGCTGCTTCTCCGATAAAGGAAGAACATTTTTTACCCTCATTCATCCAACAAAGTACAGATTATGCTGTACTAGGGAGCCTGTGGTGACTGGAAGAACTGCCATTTGCTGTTCCACCATGCTGGGTTTGGGATTTTGAGCTTAAATGAGCCCAAGTCCCTCTTTCAGATGACTTGGCTTTTATTTACTCGGCACATGTTTAGTTTGCACTATTCCCTGTGGAGTTCATACTGTTTATGTCTCCTGACTTTTTCATATTATAGTACAGATCAGAAAAAAAGGACAATCAACATCTTTTGTATAAAATAGCCTTAAGTGATGGGTCTTGGAGTTCAGTCAATTAAATATTAAGTATTAAAAATATTAAATTTCAGGCAGGAATCTAAATTTTAGGCTAGAACAAGGAAGTAGCCTTCAAACATGAAAATGACTTTGAGTTAGGAAAGGGAAATTGGCTCAGATATTTTGGTCATCCTGATAAGCCCTTAGAAACAGTGATCACGGGAGTGTTCACAGAATTTTGTTTACTGCCTTGCTTGTTCTTTGACTATATGTGTTTACTGTTGTGCTTGTTCCTTGACTATTTGCATCTATTGTATTGCTAGTTCCTCAACCTAGAACTGACCTTAATACTTGCATGTAATTAAAATGGTATAAAAGCAAAAAGGAGGAGTGGGGATGAGATGGGGGTTTCTAGGGAGAGGAAATGGGGAAAGAAGGTGGCATCTCAAATGCAAATAAATAAAATATCAAATAAAAAATTTAAAAAAATCACTACAGAATTGGTTCCAGGCACTTTCTCAATTGAGATTTCTTTTCTCATTTAATTCTATCACGTGTACTGTAAAACTGTATGGTTAGCTTGTCCTTAAAATTTACTTATGTACTACTGCCATATGCCAGGTAGTATTCCTTATACATTTTAATATGGCACTCCTCATAATCTCTCATAACCATTTAGACACTACTTCTAGCCAGAAGAGAAAATTTAAAAAATATCCCTTTTGAAATTAATCTATACCAAGTCTGCAGCTGTATCAATACCTATAGTAGATACTGAATCTATTAAATGTTTTACCTAAATCTATTTATGTTTTACCTAAAGTCAATTAATAATCCCCACTTGGTTTATGAATAAATTAACATTTTTCTAATAGATATTAAAGTTAATCTAAAACAAATTTATTAAACCCACTGTTCAAGGGTCCACATCTAATGCCATGAAGATGTCCACATGGAAACATTAAGAAAAGCAAGTGGCAAAATATCTGCAGATTTACAGGTTGCATGTAGATCAGATATATACTGACAGTTCACATTTCCTGAAGTTCAAGGGCCTGTGCCCTCAGCATTGAAAGCCAAAAGGACTGCATGTGTAAGACCTTAATGGAAGATAATGATTTATAATTATCATGTAAATAAAGATGTTCTTGAAGACCTGAACTTTCATGACAGGCATATTTCCGTGAGTAAGGGTGGCAAACAAAGGTGATCTCTTTAGGTAAAACAGAGAGATCCATTAAAGAAAGCCATAATTAACCTGAGAGATCAAATTTTCTCACCTATATTCTAAAAAAGTTTGTGGTAAAATAGGAGATATCACAGAAGACGAATTCTGCAGAGCTTTAGATATTAATTCTAGACTTACTTGTATAAATTTACTATTGTTAGGTGTGAATTTCACTTTGTTGGTTCAAAAAATAAGTGAAAGAGATGTATGTTCCTTCTGAAAATGCCCATAAGTGCCAGAAGATACGGTAGATTGCCTTGCTTTCACCAAACCCTAATTTCATGCTTGTCTCTAAAAATGCTAAGTCTAATATCCACTCCATGGAATCGATATTTTAGCTATGTCCATGGATATCCAAGTGTTCTTATAAAATAAAACATAAAACATGGTGGTATGGATTATTTTGAGCATGTGGCATTTCAAAAATGTGGCATTATAAAAATCCTTGTAACTGTGACAAATTGAATCTACTATTGAATAAAAATTCCTCAGTCATCGGAATTGTATATGACCTCAGGAAATTTTGTTTTGTTTTTCTGTTTTTTAAAATGTATCTTCTCCTACTTTGTCCACTTCTAAATGTCATTCCTTCATTTATCTAAATGTCTCCTAACTTATTGCTTAAAATACTGTATATACAACTTTCCTTAACATTAAAACACTCTTGTTTGATTTTTTGTATATGTATATGTTGTATATGTATATGTATATGTATATGTATATGTATATGTATATGTATATGTATATGTATATGTATATGTATGTATATACACATACATGGGGGCCGTTCCAAGGGTTAGGGATTTTTTTCTCAATCAAGATAATCTAGCATATTGATTGTTTCTATCAAAAACCTTTAATTCTGCCATCTATATCTGAGAGCTTCTGTCTATTTTACTTAGAAGTTGGGCTCTGATTCACCTCATATTAATCTAATTACAGTAATTTTCTCACATAGAAGGAAATAACAATTCTTCAAGTAATGAACTGAGGTAGAGGTAAAGTGATGGGTAGGTGACATACTTCATCTGGTCATCACTGCTCCATAGTGTGCTTTCTACAATGAACACCTGACAAACATATGGTTTTACTTTTTTCTAGCCTTCTCCCTGTTTCAGTACAGCTGCCCCTCCTTGTATTTCTCATCCAAGTTTCAGGTGAGGCTCAGATAAAATGAAACTGCAAAAATGGTGAGTTCAGACTGAGCATAGAAAGTAAACTTGTGATCACTAGCAAACTTGAGTTTTCATCTTAAGGACAGATTGTGTGTGGTCACAGCAGGTTCCAAGGGAGATGAGAAAATGTAATTATTTTTTAGCTGAGTGGGATGTGAGTCTCTTGAAAATTGGACTTTTTATTTGTGGGGGTGATATCAGTAGTATTTGGATAGATATTTAGTAGTGTCTTTTTGTATAGAAAAGCCAGAACCAATTTCCATGAGCCTTGAGCATTTATTTTCAGAGCTCTAAGATGTGGTGAGATTATAATTGCTTGGGTGATTAAGACATTTTAGGCATGGTTGTGAAATTCTGAGTACAATTACAAGCTTTCAGATACTAATTCCATGTATTCGGATTCTAATTGACTTGTCTTTTGCTTCATAATTAAATAACTCTGGTTTATCCATCATCAAACAAAAGTCCCTGTCCCTAACAAAATAAGTAATTAAGACAGATACCTAAACATTCATTTCTGGCGTCCACAGTTGCATACATGAGCTTAGGTATCATAGGAACATAGGAATTCATACGTACACTACAGTTAATGCACATGCGAGCAAACACACAACTGTTGATTTATGTTATACATTAAGAAGAAATTATTCCCTGATTGAGATAAAATACTCTTTTCCACATAAGTTATCTTTGTAAGGTTCGATGAGACAACAAGAACTCATCAAAAACCTGGCACTAATGAGGAACAGCCACAGCACTACAAACAAAAATTGTCCTTGAAGTCAACAGGTATGTGTGTGTGTATGTGTGTATGTTCATGTGTATGAGAGACAGAGACAGAAAGAGACATAGAGAGATACAGAGAGAGACATAGAGAGACAGAAAGACACATACAAAAGATAGATAGATAGATAGATAGATAGATAGATAGATAGATAGATAGACAGACCTAAACTATCAAAGCACAGTGGAAATTTCTTTGTATTTTTATGAGAACCATTAGGTTTCACAGAGGTCAGACAAAGTGGCATTCTTTGATAGAAGCAAAAATTGAGATGAGCTGAAGGGAAACCATTTCATTGATCTAAGGATATCAATAATTCACAGGTCAGGATCAAAAACTGGCTACTCTAGCTGATCTGTAAATCAAAGCTGTCCTAACCTAGCATTCATTGCTCTTCCTCAGCACTTTCACACATCAGCAGCAAGTTTTATCCTCTGCTTTCTATAATCAAATCTACCAATATGGGATTTGGTTGCAGTTTCTAAGAACAACAGCTGCTATTAAAGCTCTAAATTATTAAGTGTAATTTAAAAATGCAAAATTTTCACCTCTCTTCTTTCAACGTTCTTCTTCAACATGATCAAGGAACTTGGTGAAAGGTATATTGGGGGTGTTAAGATGATCAATGATTGAAAGAATACTAAGGCAGGTAGGTAAGATATGATTGTGATAGTTATAAGGGAGTGATGAGCTCAGCAGATCCGGAGTGCCTCAGCAGATGACATCTTTTTTGGACACAATAGATAGATTAAAGAGCTTCAAACCAAATGGGAAGCATTTTCCAAGATGTTATCCTCACAGTCTCTTGTGTGGATGAATAGGATATGAGCAAAGAAGTTGGCTTGGCATGTTTTCCTATAACTTACAGATTTAATAAAATATAGAGAAAACACATGTATCTCTTTTATGAGTCCCAAAGCATGGCTGATCATAGGTTGTACTTTAAAAAATAAGAAACATTATATGTTCACTTACCACCAGTTATTTTAATTGCATGTTTCTAATAGCACATTCGTTGTAATCATTTTCTGAGATTGGTTTTCTCATAGTGTTCTTCTTTAGTGGCAGCAAAAACAATAGCTATTTTTCAATTGCTTCCAATCTAACTGTGTGGAATGTTTTCAATGGTGGTCCTGGGAATAGCAATGTGTTTCAGTGCAGCATAACTTATCATATACATCGATTCTTCCTTCTCTCTCACTATCATTTATGTCAGGAAGGTACCAGCAGCGAAGTATTAACAGTAACAAATGGTTTTCTGAAAACTGATCTTCCATGTCTCTATAACATGAGGCATATCTTCAGGTTTTTTTCATATATTCTAAAATCAATAGAAACATGTTTGTGTTTATAGAATTATCATACATTGAAATAATAACAATCAAGATAACTGTAGAACCTACCCAACCAAGGTAGCTCAAGCATAACAAAATGCAAGTTAAACTATTAAGTTTTGAGATATTTTAATCTCAGTAATTATCAATGTTTTAAATATTTCAATCCCATATTAACAGAAGGAATCTTATATCTCTGACTTTAGTTATCGCTAAGACAAATAATTCCTTCAAAAAACACTGTCATATGCCCACAGATCTGGTAATCACAGCAATCGGAATAGAAACATGAGAGAAAGTGTTTCTACTCTTATGGGATTTAACAAAATAGAAAAATCCCTTCAGACAACCTACCTCAGCCATTCACTAAATTTTTGATATTCTATGAAAAATTGATTACACCTAGAAAAAAAATGTCAAAGACTAGTCAACAAATTTCTTTCTGTATGGTAGTAATCAGACTTAACCAGGAAATCAAGACTTTAATAGAAACTAAAATCATCTGTTTGTATAAACCCACTTATGGACAAGTAGAGGTTTTCAATTTTCCTTGTCTGTTTGCTAAATATAAATAAAATCTCTGAATAATGCACATGAAACAATGAGCAGACCTAGAGATGGGTAGATGACGACTCAGTAAACAGAGGATAGCTTGGGTAGTAATTGATATTGTTTATCTTGCTCTGTCAAAGCAAGCTGACAACTCAGAAAACACAATGGTTGCAAACAAATGCTTAAGATTAGAAGCAAAAGGCCAATAAGTGACTTTCTAAAAAGATCCAAAAAAATAATCTATTAATATAGAAAATATCTTTCAGATTAGAAGGGGAAAAGTCATTCTTAAATGAAGCAGACTGTGAGACTGTGACATTAACGAAGCTACTCTACAAAAATAGTTAAAGACAGTTCATTTAAAGACCTCTTTTATTCTTAAGTATTAGCTCTGTGTGTGTGGTTTGTGTGTGCCCCTGAATACAGAGGATCACAGAGGTCACTGGAGGGCATTGCATCTCCAAGAAGCTGGAGTTACAGGCAATTGTAACCCATCCAATCTGTAAGCTGAGAACCAAACTCAAGTCCTCTACAAGAACATGAATTTTTTTGTTTGTTTGTTTGCTTGTTTGTACTTGATACATTTTTCCAGACCCTAAGGAAACTTCATGACAGAAAGTATGACCTGAGCATACTTGGAAGGACAAAGGCACATTTAAAATGAACATCTCCTAAATCAGCATGATAGGCTTTCTTTTCCTCTTGAGTTCTAAAACTATGTTTCATGGATAGAAGAAACTTGCAAAATCAAAACAGTGACATAGTATTAGATCTACACAGGAAAAAAAAATCAGTGATAATAAGTGCAGATAAATGACTGCTAAAAATGGGGGAAAAATCCCATAAACTGCCTATCTATCACTCAGTCTAGTAAAATAACGACCTCAACAGATAAGAAAAATTTATCCACATAAAATTTAATATTCTGAAGCAATAGAAAATGTGGACAAGGCTGTTTTTCTTCCTACACAACACGTCTACTTCTTATATCTATTATTAGAAACCTACAGCATTGCGTAGTAGCAGAGCACATTCTTCCTAGCCTGAAGCCCCAGATACCTCCCCTAAATTACAACACAATCATCATTTCCTGGTCCTCAAGAATACTCTTAACCTGAAAAATAAAGATGTATGATACTATTAACTACCTAAGACATCTAAGTTCAACCAACAAGGAATATATTTTATACAACTATAAGAATGAATGCAACAAAAATAAGGACCAAACAAACAAAAAACATGCAGTGAATTTGGTGTTAGCCACTATCCCTGGGGCTTTTCTTAGAGTGTGATTTTTGTTTTGTTTGTGTATTTTTTGTCATACTGGGATTTTTGGTTTTTTTTGTTGTTGTTGTTTGCTTTGGTTTTTATTTTTGTTTTGCTTCCTTCTTATTTGTGTGTGTAAGAGATAAACAGAACATGAAGTTGAGTACTTCATAAAGATGTGTAGTTGAAGATGGGGGGAGCTTAGAAGAGTTAGGGGATGAACACAATATTTTGTATGAAAATATTTTTTTATTTTTAATTTTTTTAAATGTTATTCTTTCATATATTTCATCCTGACCACAGATTCCTCGCCCTCTGCTTCTGCCAGTCCTCTATTTGCTTCTCTTTTTCCTTTCAGGAGACAGCGGGCCTCCCAGGGATATCAACCAATGCAATGCAGTAAGAGGAAAACTTTCCCCAAAGCAGGTAAAAGCATCAGAGATAGCCCTTCCTCACACTGTTACCTGATCCGCAAGAAGACCAAGCTACACAACCATAACATATATCTAGAGAACCTAGGTCAGATACATGGAGGTTCACTGGTTGTCATTTCCGTCTCTGTGAGCACCCATGAACCTAAGTTTAATTGATTTTGTGAATTTTCTTGTGGTGTTCTTGTACACTCTAGTCCCTACAATCCTTCCTTCCTTCTCTTCTGGAGCATTCCTTAAGCTCTGCCTAATGTTTAGCTGTAGGTCTCTGCATCTGTTTCCATCAATTGCTGGATGGAACCTCTCTGATAATGATTATGCTAGACTCTTGTCTACAAGTATAGCAGAATATCATCACGAATCTTTTTGTTAGGCGTGTCTACTTTTACCCTAGGTCTCTGCGCTATCTGGCCTCTGGTTTTAGGCCATTCAGGTTGTGTCAGAGATGGGATCTCTTTTGTGGCATGGGTTTAAAGCTGGAACAGTCATTATTTGACCACTTCCACAATTTATGTGCCACTTTTATACTTGCACCGCTTTCAGGTAAGACAAAATATAGGTTAACAGGTTTGTAGTTGAGTTGGTGTCCCAGTCCCTTCATTGGAAGTCTGGTCTGGTAAGAGAAGATGGAAGGTTCAGGCTTAATATCATTCATTTCAAAGAGTCTTAGCTAGCATCACTTCCATAGATTCCTGGGAGATTCCTTTGCCCTAGGTTTTTACCTGTCTCCTGAAAATTCCAATTGTCTCTAAGAGTACTCTCTGTACAAAACTGGTCCAGTCTATATTTTATCATCAATACAGAAAGAACTCATGAAGTCCCATTTCTGGAATGCCATTTCTTTAGTGGTGAAGCCACTGATTTGTTGACTGAGCTCCAGTAAAAAACCACATACCTGTTCTTTTCAAAGAAACTCTAGTTTTAGTATTACACAAAAAAAGAAAGAGGAAAGCAAGGAAAGAAAAAGACATTAAATAGAAAGAAATTTCTTGGGAAGAAAATTGGATCATTGAGGTCAGAGAAGGCAAAGCTGTTTATGATAAAATTTGCATTATATACATGCATGAAACTGTCAAAGAATAAAATTGATAATGTTAGGCTCAAGAGCTGACTCAGTTACTTATGTGCTGTGTTAGTTAGGATTTTTACTGCATCAATGAACTGAAACGAACCAAAACCACCATGACCAAAAGTAACTTGAGGAGAAAGAATTCTATTTATAGTTCTTGACTGAGTAAGTTGGGGTAGGAGCTCAAGTCATGAATGTGGACACAGGAATTGAATGAAGATGTCATGAAGGAACATTGCATACTGGCTTGTTCCCTCTTTTTCAGCCTGTGTCTCACCCAGTTTTCATCACTTGCCTAAGGTGACACCATCCATATGGACTATACTGCTCCACATAAATAAGTAGTTAAGAAAATGCCCCAAAAGTCTTGCCTAAAGGCCTATTTTATGTAGGCATTTGCTCAACTGTAGTAAACGTAGCTTGTGTAAAGTTGTCATAAGCACAAAAGAAAAAAAAAAAGTAAGCAAGTAAACAATCAAAACCAAGGAAATATATTTATTGCCAAGCACATCAACCTGAGCTTGAGTAAGGGGTGAGGGCAGACATGGTGGAAGAAGAAAATTTTGTTAATTCTCTTCTGACCTACATATGTCTGCTGTAGTCCTTTCAACTAAAAACAATTCAATACATAAATGTAATCTTTAAATTTTTCAAAGAAATAAATAAAAAATATTGAAATGCTATAAAAATATCTTGGGAAACAGTCATCAAAAGAGACACAGCAAATAAGTGTAATACCTGATATTGTACTAACTTCTGTTTATGTGCAGTTGTGGTGTCAAGAAAAGGTGCACAACTGTAAAGCAGCAAATTTCAAATCTGTACTGTAGGTTACAATGATATTACCCATGTAAATCTATGACATGGATGGATGTACTGTGGTGTAATATTTTAGTGTTGGCATCTTTTTCTTCCTTTCTTAAAAAAATCAGACTGAGGAAATTCAGGATAATAGAGCCAAAATATACCTTTATCTAAATATTTCCAAACAACCAATTGCATATTGCATTCATACCAGTACAGAATTACCAATGTGTACACATTTGTACATGCATATTTAAGTATGAGAGAAAAGATATTCAAGTAGATATGATAAAATATTAACAAGGTATATTTGGATAAACTGTATATGATATTCCCCACGGTATTTTTGTTATTGAAATTTTCATAAATTTGAAACCATTTAGAAAAATAAAAAACAAAAGGAAAAGAAAAATCAGAATCTGAAGACCAGCTACTACTCTGTGAGGAGACAGAACACATCTGAGGAGGCTTCAGCCCACAGCATGCTACACTGAAAACTCAGTCACTCACCCTGTCAGCAGGAATGATTGGAGACAAGACACATGGTATGTTTCAAACACCTCAGAATTAGGGATTCCGGCTGTGTCGTAGACTGTGTCTGCATTACAGATAAGTTCTCGCTGTGTTATGTTCCTTCTTTCAAATTCTGTCTTGCAATATATACAAGAGCAAACTTTGTGCTTATACCTACAGATTCAAGCAAAGAAGTTGACTACACTCACTAATAATACTAGCAAACAAACCACTCTGTGAGGCTAGGCACATTCTCTCCCACTGAGGTTAGATAATGCGGCCTAACTGGAAGAACATATCCCACATATACACAACAGTTTTTGGGAGAACCCTTGCTCCAGTTGTCTGGGATCCACAAGAAGACCAAGCTGTACATCTGCTCTCTATGTGTGGGAGGCCATGTATGTTCTTTGGTTAGTGGTTCAGTCTCTAAGAGCCCCAGGAATCCAGTTTAGTTGATCCTGTTGGTCTTCCTGTGGAGTTTCTAAATAGGACTCATGGAACTCAAGAAATAAGACCACCAATTGACAAATGAACTTAACCTAATTAAAAAGAAACACAACTAAAGAGTTTCTGTGCAGCAATGAAAAGACAAAGTTTATGTACAGAAAAGACAAATGACAAAAAAAAAAAAAGTAGACTACAGAAATGGAGAAAACCTTTGTTAGCTACACCCCAGACAGAAAATTGATGTCTATAATATGTACTCATGTTCTTCATATGCTCAACTTGCAATTTGTCTATGAATTTGAATTATTATTTACACATTAACACTTTTCTAATGTTGCCACTCCTGAACTCTTATCTAAGTTTTAGATTCAAATGCTCCCTATTGGCAGCTTGATTCCTGCACATGGATGCTTCGCTAGCATCTCAAGGTATATATTTAAAATGTAATCTTTGTTTAACATCCCATTACTATGTCATTTCAAAAAGTAAGCCAAGCAAATCCTTCTCAACAACAATGTCAGAAATCCAAAATCCATTCCCCGCTCCATTGCTCCTCATGCCATTCCCTTGCTGGTTATATTTGGAACTCATCTGTATTTTTCTTCTTCACTTCCATCACTCAAGGCCAACCACTATCCATCTGGGTCATCATGATAGCTTCTTAATTCCTTTCCATTTTCCTTCTTGTCATTAGACCTCATTCATATCCTCCAGAATATTCACAGCTATAGATTAAAAATGAGGCAGGCTGGGAACAGGATTATGAGGGCATGGGAAGGGAAAGACTTGTAAATTTGGTCAAAATCTTTGCCAGCTGAAAATTAAAGACTCTACTAGCCACATATGGGTAATGCATCCTTTAATGATGGTAAAAATATAAATCAGGTGTATTGGAGAGATGACACAAAGCTAAGTGAACTTTTTCTACCAGGGACATAAGTTCAGTTTCCAAGACCCATGTAGGGTGGTTCACAACTGCCTTTAATCCCAACCCGAGGGGATCTGATGCTCTGTTCTGGTGTCTACAGGCATTTGTACTTGTACAAACCCATAAACAGTGAAATACATACATACAATTAAAAATGAAAATAAAATATAAAAATAAAAATTTAAAATCCCCCCAGGCAAAAGATATGAATATTTGGGACCTTTAGTAGAGGACTTACTCCTTTTTCAATTTTTCCTGAAATGAATGAACAAGTTGCTTTCTTGAGTGAAGTCTACTTGTGTATATAATTAACAAACAAATAGGACCAAACTCACAACTCCTATCCACAAGTACTCATTATAGCATGAATCACAATAGATGAGTAGAGACTTTTATGGTTGAAAACATGATTTTAAATTCTATAGACTAAGCAACTACCAGGATTTCCTCTAAACTTAATTCAGAACTAGAATACATAAACCTTTTATTTTTGAACAAAAACTGAATAAAAACACATCTTTAGACTGTTTATTATTTGTATGGAATGTTAGTGATTGGGGCCTGCATTAAATTGTCTTAGAAATGAAATATATGGAAATAAAAGTTGTGTATACAAAAATAAAAGTTCTATAAAAATGAAATGAAGTTATTTTGTATGGTCTTATGCATAAAAAGGTTTCCAGATGAGTGTTGGTTGTATTTTTTAAAGTTTGATGAAAATATCCAGTGTTCAGTTCACCTATGCTGTTAAAATTTCTTCCCAGGAGGAGACTAAGCAATAGCTTTTCTTTTCCCTTTAGGTCCCAACAACAAATTAAATTACATCACAGCCAAAATTCACTTGTGGAAACTGATGAACTTATTGGGCTTCCTTACAGATCCTAGGTGAGAGGTCACGTACATGGCTGTGGTCATTGCTCCCCTCACCAGATTCATCTTACAAGCCTTACCCAATAGGGAAGAGGGCTCCCCCATAGCTGAATAGAATTTTCTTTTCAAATTCCCTGAATTCTACCTACTCAAGTTCCAGTCGTTGAGAATTCAGACGTGACATTTTACAAGTGATCATTTCAGCTGGGTTTGACAGTATATGCCCAAACATAGAAGGGAAGACTAGAGAATGAGATGCACCCCTAAGTATTAAGATGAACCCTAGTAACTTTATATATCACCTTGGGTGAGGCTTGAGTATATAAAATTGAAGGAAGTCTAAACAGGAGCTCTATTCTGCAATGGCTTGTCTCTGAGGACAGTCACTCAATACAACTTAGTAATGTGCCAAGTTTTCATTTACCCTTGAACTGAGTCAGATTCCTGGTACTGAGTCAGATTGTTTTTTATAGAGTAGTGCCTATCTGCTACAGTTTTAGCAACATTCCTCATAGGAAAGCACAGAATTACTATTTCTATGGATAAACTAAATCTTTGATCATTCTCACTTGTTGAAAGGGCCAGGTTAAAGGCAGTAAAATGTAATACCCAAAATCAGAATTTGAATTCTATGTACTTGTACCATTCTGATGGCGAGTGTCCTATGAAAGGCTATTTACTAGAAAAATCAAGATAAGTTTACCGAGTAGGCTTTACATTTTAGTTAATATTATTTTTAAAATGCTTTGTTGTTTTATGTAAATTGCATTTTCATACATTTGTTGTTGCTGCTATTTAATCTCCATGTGTGTTAGTGTGAGGCAGCATGTACATGTAATGAGTGTGGGTGTGTACTTTCAGGGAACACATGCACAGAACACAAGTATCTCCACATTTGAGACAAGGTCTAGTGCTTTTTCTGTACCACATACTCCAAGCAGTGGAACCAGCAGTTATTTGTGGATTCTTTTCTATTGCTTCTCTCACAATAAAAACTCTAGGATTATGGACCTGTAGTATTATGTACAGCTTCACATTGGTTCTGGACATTCAAGCACATTCCTCACATTTGCACACTGAGTGCTTTTCCCTACTTAGTCATCCCACCTCTAGCTCACCATTTTGTACGTATTTTGGGAGTGGCTATAGGGACTCACTCTACAGTTCTGGCTACACTGGAACTCGATGTGGATGAGCCTAGATTTGAACTCACAGAGATTGTTCTGTTTTTGCCTCCTAAGTGTTGGAGTTAAGTGTGTGTTACCATGGCACTATCTTTTTGAAAACCAGATATTTTTCTATTTTGATTGAGCACAACTTAGCAATTTTTTTTCTACCATGGACACTATGTTTAGTATTGTATCAAAAGTTTACCAAGTCCAAGTTCATATATACTTTCTTTTGGTGTCTTTTAAATTTCTTGTAATTCCAGGTTTGTGTTAGAGTCTATGATCCATTTGGAGGTAATCTTTGTGAAAGGGGTTATGTGTATGCCTAAATTATCATTTCAAATAAATACTCAGTTATGGGGCTTGAGAGATAGGTCAGTAATTAAGAGTATTGTCAGATTTTCCAGAGAACCTGGGTTCACTTCTCAGCACCCACATGATCACCCACAACCATTTGTAACTCTAGTTCCATGCCATCCAATCCCTTCTTCTGGCAAGTAGAAGCACCAGGCACATGCATAAATATATATGCAGGGAAATCATTCATACACATAAAATAAAAATAAATGTTTTAAAATATTTATTTAAATGTACCCTTTTCAGAATTGTCACCACTCAGTTGGCCAAAAATGTGTCAGTCTCTGTGTGTGCTTTCTACTCTATTCACCTACTTGCCTGGTTCTTCATTATCTGCTTACTGAACTTTAACAAGTATGGTGCTGAGTGCATACATCTATCAGTGAAGATTTTATTGTGATTATCTTGAGTATTTCTAGGAAAATTTCATTTCATCTCCACTTATTTAGCTGGCCTAGGGTTTCTTCATTCTGAGTTTCACCACTTTCTCCATGAAGGTCTCCATATTTTTGGTTGATGCATATATCTAATATTGTTGAATAGTAATGTAAATTATATTTTATTATTTTATTTGATGT
This sequence comes from Mastomys natalensis, assembly GCA_021653895.1. Taxonomy (NCBI): domain Eukaryota; kingdom Metazoa; phylum Chordata; class Mammalia; order Rodentia; family Muridae; genus Mastomys; species Mastomys natalensis. The sequence continues at coordinate 26,185 of JAJTUV010000429.1, forward strand.
GAGTGTTTTTCCTGCTTATATGTCTGTGTATGTGTGGAACTGATGTCCACAAAGACTAGAAAAAGACATTATTTACTCTATACCTGGAGTTACTGACAGATGTGAACAGCCACGTGTGTACTCAAAATCAAAATTATGTCCTCTTAAATAACAGCCACGGTCCTTATCAATCAAGTCATCTCTTCAAGTACTGTGTTAAGGATTTGCTTTCTTTTATTTACTTATTTATTTTACATGTGTGTGTGCGTGTGTGTTCATATGTGTGGTGCCTGTGGAGGTCACAAGATTCTCTGGAGCTAGAGTTATAGGCAGTAGAGTTCTAGTCCATGTAGAAATTGTGAACAGAATGTTAGTTCTTTATAAAAGCAACAAGTGATCCTAAACACTGACCAATTTCTCCATCTCTTATGTTGTATATTTATAGTCAAATTGTAGTAATCTTATTGCTATGTATAGAGACAGTAGATTTTTGTATATTTAGCTCATATCTTGTAATCTTGCTTGTCAAAGACCTGTTTCTACATTTGTAGCAATTTGAAGTGGCCTAAAATCAACAATTGATTGAATTGATTGAATTGATTGAATTGATTGAATGGAGGCCAGCAAAAGAAATTACTTTAAGTAGTATGAAAGACCCTTTGGCGGCCAGCAAATGAGTGGGAAAGAATCACACAAACACACACACACACACACACACACACACACACACACAACACACACATCATGAGTGGTTAAAGCAAGCTTCAATAAACTCCTAAAACTTCACACATATACATACACACAGGTACACATACATACATACATACATAATACACACATATATACATACACATTCATATATTGGGTAGATGGAGCAAATCTCCAAACATTTTACATATGTACACATATATGCATTCAATGGATAGTGCAACATTCTAATGACCAAGCTCAACAACTTTATTTTTTCTTTCACAGCCTATGTATTCCAGCAAAATCTTTCAAATAACATGGAAATTATAATGTGATTATATTCTGTTTTTTCTAGTGCATGATTATTCCCCAATAACCTCACATGAATAAATGTTTTACATATTAAAAGTGAAAAATAGAAATCATTCCCAATACCCCACATAGATAACTAATTAACTTGCTATAGACTAACAAAGGGTAAGTGACCAAGGTGAATTTTTTAGTCAGTTTTATTTTATTTTATTGTTTTTACTGACAAGTTGCAATATGCAGTTACAACCAAGAATTAATTATTTTATTGTTTATCTCAAAAAGTAATCTTATAAAAATCTTAAAAGAATCACAAATCTAAACCTTTATATTAAAAACAACCAGTCATTTCTATTTAAAATTGTCAGGGTGCACATCCACTCATTAACAATCGTTTATTAAATCACATCAGGAAGCTGAGGGCAAAAAATGGGTCATTATCTTGATCATCAACCCAAATGTAGCAAGAGAATCATGTAAGCCAATGCTGGTAAGGCTGCTATAGTTCTTGTTCGCTGACCTTAAAAACACCCTCTCAATAATCAAGTGTGCATTTCTGAACTTCAAACTGAATTGTTTCCTAAGATTTTCTACAACACAGACACCAGCAAATATATTTAAACATAATTTTATTAACAATCTACAACTCTAAGTTGTTTCCAAGGGTAATGGTTATTGCTGACAATCTATACCACTAAGTTCTTTCCAAAGGTAATGGTTGAATCAATAATCTGCTCCAGCAGCAATGCTTCAGTACGTTCAACCACTAATATTTTAGGTGTAAATGAACTTGCCCAGTGAAGGGCTTAGAGTTTTCATACAAGTCATAGATTATGAAGGATGTGATGTGAGGGCAACAAGCAGAGGAAAACAGCACAACAGCAAGAAGTCCTCAGGACATGTAGTCCTAAGGTCTCTCTGCCTTTTTTTTTTTTTTTTTTTTTTTTTAGAAGACCGTACTCCAGAGGCAGGTGGATTTCTGAGTTCGAGGCCAGCCTGGACTACAAAGTGAGTTTCAGGACAGCCAGGACTACACAGAGAAACCCTGTCTCGAAAAACCAAAAAAAAAAAAAAAAAAAAAAAAAAGAAGACCGTACTCCATATACAGGCTGCATGTTTTGGGATAGCCCCCACTCCAGATGTTTGAGACCTACATGAAAACCAAGCTGCACATTTACAACATATGTGCAGGGAGGCCTAGGTTCAGCCCATGGAGGTAGATCTGTGTAGACTAGGTATGCTCCACGGTTGGTGATTCAGTCTCTGAGAGCTCCAAGGGTTCAGGTTCGTTTACTCTGTTGATCTTCCTGTGCAGTTCCTATCTCCTTAGGGCCCACAATCCTTCCACCTATTCTTCTATAAGAGTCCTCAAGCTCCATCCACTGTTTGGCTCTGGATGTCTGTATCTGTCTGAGTCAGCTGCTGGTTAGAGCCTCTCAGAGGACAGCTTGCCCCTGTCTGTTCTCAGGCTGGAGGTTTAGATCCTGGGAGCTCTGGTTGAATCTTTTGATACTCATTCTAAAAAGGACAAAAGCACCCTCACTTTGGTCTTCCTCCTTCTTTTTGAGCTTCATGAGGTTTATGCATTGCATCTTAGGTATTGTGTGTTTTGGGGCTAATATCCGCTTATCAGTGAGTGCATACCATGTGTGTTCTTTTGTGATTGGGTCATCTCACTCAGGATGATATTTTCTAGCTCCATCCATTTGTCTAAGAATTTCATGAGCTCATTATTTTTAATGGCTGAGTAGTACTCCATTGTGTAAATGTACCACATTTTCTGTATCCATTCTTCTGTTGAAGGACATCTGGGTTCTTTCCAACTTCTGGCTATTATGAATAAGGCTGCTATAAACATAGTGGAGCATGTGGCCCTGTTGCATGTTGAAATATCTTCTGGGTATATACCCAGGAGGGGTATAGCTGGGTCCTCAGGTAACACCATGTTCAATTTTCTGAGGTATCGCCAGACTGCTTTCCATAGTGGTTGTACCAGCTTGCAATCCCACCAACAATGGAGGAGTGTTCCTCTTTCTCCACATCCTCGCCAACATCTGCTGTCACCTGTGGTTTGGATCTTAGCCAATCTGACTGGTGTGAGGTGGAATCTCAGTGTTGTTTTCATTTGCATTTCCCTGATGACTAGGGATGCTGAGCACTTCTTTAGATGTTTCTCAATCATTCGAGTTTCCTCAGTTGAGAGTTCTTTGTTCAACTCTCTACCCCATTTTTTAATAGGGTTATTTGATGGTCTGGAATCTAGTTTCTTCAGTTCTTTGTATACCTTGGATATTAGCCCTCTATCAGATGTAAGGTTGGTGAAGATCTTTTCCCAGTCTGTTGGTTCCCGCTTTGTCCTGTGACAAATGGGATCTCATAAAACTGCAAAGCTTCTGTAAAGCAAAGGATACGGTCAACAGGACAAAGCGGGAACCTCTCTGCCTTTTTGAGGCATACCCATCATGATTGTGCTAACTGATAGGCTGCATTCCGTGAGGTCTAAAGCTGTTTTGCTTTTCCACCTGCATGGCCTCTAACACTTGCTTTTCCTATCTTCTCCAGGCTTTATTTTCTAGGATTTGCAGAAAGATTACAATTAGATGTGTTGACAGTGGATACCCTAGCTATGCTCCTAATTTATGGAGAAACCCATATACTTTCCAAATATTACATATTGTTAGGACTTATAAAAAATATGTCTGAGGTATTCTTTATCAATCTGAGCAAAGTTCCTCTTATCTCTAGATTTTTTGGTGTTCTTCTATTCCTTTTTGAACTTTTCCTCTGTATATGAGAAGTAATATCCTCTTGTGTTAGATGTTCTCTGTACCTCTCTTTTCTGTAGATTGGAGAATGACTGAAGATATATAATATTTACCTGATTTCTGAGGATTGAACTCGCCCCACATATCTATGCAAATACAATGTGGATGTGGTATATACTTGTCTCCTATTGAGTTTAGATTGATTAAGGACCTTTGCATACATTTCCATAAATGTCAGCTTTCATATTTTTCTTCAGAGGAACAGATTTCTTTGGTAATGCTGGTCTCATTGAGTTAGAAAGTATTATTCACTTGACTTCCATATTCTGAAAAAGAATGTTGGTAATTAGTCTGTTCTTCCTTTTATATTAAATTTTCCAAACTACCTAAACATGGTGTTATTCAAATATCTCATTAAAATTTTGTCTACTAGATCTGTCAATTACTGAGAGATTGATGTATTCAGATATAATGGTGGGTTTCTCTGTATCATTTTGAATTTAATAAATTTTTACCACTATTTTTAATGCTGTATTATTAGGTATGTACACATGAAGGGCAGAACAAAGCTACTTGGAGGCTTGATCATATTCTCATTATGGAATATCACTCACTATCACTGATAATATTTTAAATAAGTTTATCCAGTATAGATAAAAATAATCTAGCTTCCTGCACATTCCTCCAACTCATTACTTTTAATTTACATCATTATAAGTAAAGTGGCTGTATTTAGTTAGGCCTTATTTTATTATGTTCTGTGATAGTCATTATTTTTAATGGATGGTAGATGGTTGAAATGTAATATGATAGAGTTGAAATACTGTTTGTCATATAAATATCTATTTGTTATATACTAAATTGTCAGGAGCCATAATGTGACAAGCTAATAATTAGCAGGTGATCATCCTGAAATGCTTGCCTCGGATTATTATATAATCTGCGTCAAGTGTTCTCCATTCAGCAAGGCTGTAGCGGACGTATTTTAGGAAAAATTCCTCTTATTAATATGCTTTTCCTATTATTATTATTATTATTATTATTAAACATATATAACAATCACTAAGCAATAGCACACCCGTTTGGAGCAGATCTCTGCAGACCTACAAAGATGTACTTTCTTGTAGTGATGCTATATAGACAAATAGATGACTTCTTAAGTCTTAACGATGATCCTATAAGAATTCGTAAAATTATATCAATGATTATTTAGCTCTTTTATAGTGGGACTGGTATTAAGTCCCTTTCTGATAGTCAATACTGCTATGAGAACTCTGCCAGTCTCCCAAGTGTCATCAGTTAACAGCCCTTAGATGGTAACCAGACTTTCTCCTGCTCAGAGCACATTCCAATGTGGTTGTAAAACAATTAATCAAAGGTCAGTAAAAGGGAACTCACAATTTATTATAGGTGCTAGGACAGAAGAGAAAATATTGCCTGAGTTTATCTATACAAAACTTCACTAATTTTTCAGTTATAGTTTTAAACCTTCGGTGAACCTGTGGAGCTAGACAGGTGATGGATGTTTAGTCAGATAATTACTCCTAATGGATATGCATGTAAACATTTTCTGTTGTAAACTTCTATTTCAATTTATGAATTGAATTTTAGTGTGAACTTGTGATGAACTTTATAACATGTGGTCATGTACTCTGAAGGATGTATAAGACAAAGGGATGTTCATTAGTGGCTCTCTCTTCTCTCTCTTCGCTCTCTCTCTCTCTTCACTCTCTTCGCTCTCTCCTCTCTCTTTCTTCTCTTCCCTGCTTAGAATCTCTACACTTAGAATTTTTTCCTTTGTTAGAATTTTTTCCCTTTCCCCACTTAGGACCTTTCCACTTTTTCTCTTAGATAACTTTCATAGGAAACTTTTTACACTTAGTAATAAACTATAATAACTTTTCTTTCTGTGAATTCAAACTAACAGACCTAAGTTAGAGCCTAGCAACACCTGCAGAGAGAGTACAAAGGCTATTTGCCTAATCCTCTGCTGTCCCTGGGTTGAGGTGCTAAGTGTACCCAGAAACTGCAGTTTCTGGCCTCAGAGGATCAAACAGATAGCAGGTGACCTACAGTAGCCTAGTAAGTAAACTTTAGTACAGTAGAGAAGTAAACCTTATTATATAGCAATCTTAAATAACTCTAACTCGTGTAGGACCAAAGTCTTACCCCAAATCTCATAAGACCAAGTCTTACCCCCCAACCCACCCCCGCTCCGCCATTGCTCTTCCAATCCCATCCCCTGGGCTGCCTCAAGAAGAACTGACTGGAGGAGAAGAAAGAAGATCATCATCTCCTCGCACCAAGCCGGGGCTGGTTCCCAGCACTAAATAAGATAAAATTTAATAGCAATATTCTTTTTAAAAATATTATCTACCTTTCCTTTATTTCACTAAAAAGTTTGGTTTGATTTGTCATCCTAGTTTTCAACATGTATTTTTAATAATAATGTGACTCCATTTTGGCAACATTATCCACTTATTTATTACTACAGGCTTTCTATATACCATTAAAATTTTTTCTTCATTCTTTAAAGAAAATAGAGAATTAATTTCAGTATCCATGTGTTAGTAATTGTTTTATAACTTGCAATTATCCAAAGTTTATGAATATTTTGCTCAAATTATTTTTTTTCTCATTACGATTTACAAAATATTTACTGAAAGCCTAAGTTGACTGCTTATCTTTTCTGTGGTGTTTGGTCAACAACCATCATTATAGGGACTCTTCACTGACTAAAATTTTAAATTAATTTTTGTTTAGCATTTGAGTGGGATTTATTTTGTTACTTAAACACACAAATACACACACACACACACACACACACACACACACACGCACTTGAAATTTGTTATTTATACCCCTCTCAAAGCCCTCCTCCATTTCCCTTCTTTTTATTTTATGTGCATGAGCGCTTTGAGTATTTGTAATTCTGTGAATCATGTGTATGCCTAGTGTCTCAACAAGGAAATATCACAACTATCCACTATAAGCTGAGCTACAGATAGTTGTGAGCAACCATGTGGGTACTGTGAACCAAAACAACATTCTCTGTAATATAAATAAATTCTCTTAACTGCTGAACCATCTCTACAAATCCCTTATTTTATACTATCGAGAAATGCATCTCTAACGATTAGGCAAAGTGAATCAATATAACAATATCATATATGTGTAAATATACATGAAACTCTTAAATGATATTCTAATACAGAAAAACTTTTTAAACATCTAAAAAAAAAAAAAACAAAATTTATATTGACAGCCATGATGAAGATGAGTAAAATACATAAATAAGCAGAATAAATATATTAGATACTATAATAAACAATAACACGCCATGGGAAAGAGGTTTCTTATAAGAATACAGAGAAAAGGTGTGATTTAGAAATACAGCACAATCCTAAACTGTGGTTTTATCACAGAAACTCAACTTCTCCTCAAACTTATTTATGAATTATACTTATTTCTTTGATCAAAATCTTAATGGTATTTTTTTAGGGAGAGAGGAGTTAGACAATTCAATTTTAAACAGACTCTGAGAAATGTATGTAGAGAGTAGACAAGAATATTGACTTCTTCTAGATATTGAGTATTCACTCTTCAGATTTCTCTTCCCACCAAGAGGTCATGTTAATTTTCCAAAATCTTTTAATTAAAATGGAGAAAATTGTGTCTCCTTTTTTTGGAATTTGATAATAAAACAGTTCATAAATATTTTCTAGATCATCAAAACACACCCAAAAGTTAACATTATGACCAAATATTGCATGATATTCTTTTTTCCTTGTTTATCAGTCATAAAACTTAAGAGGAATGGTCCATGTCTTATTTACTTCTCTTATTGCTGTGACAATGTCCTACCAAAACAAGCTTGACAAATAAAGGGCTTATTTTGCATCAAATTTTGGGAGTACAGTTAACTATGGTGAAAAAGGTAAGGAGACAAGAACTTAAAGTAGTTCACATCAAAATATAAGTGACAAATGAATGTTGGTATTTTTAGGGTGATGGGCCTTGAGAGAAAGATTGGTAAGGTTGAGCTAAGGCTAGAAGCCAAGGAGACCCTGAAACGGTGATAGGAACTTTGCCTGTTCCCTGCATCAGGCCCCTGTCATGTAGCTACAACATGCCCACAGCCCCTTGTAGAGAGCTTTGTGTCCATCACTCATGTAGGGATAACACAGCCAAGCCCTTCCACATGTAGATGAGGCATCCCTAACTTCTCAGTCTAAGGCAATAGGAAGCACCCGACCCACCCCAAAACTGCATATAAAGATCCTATCCAGAAGGAATAAAAGTGTGTGACAAATACTCCTTCTTTTGAGAACTTCTGTCATAAGAGCTGTAACACAGCCCCCCAAGGAAGAAAATTGCTCTCCTGAAGGTCACCAGAAGCTACCTCACACCCCTTCTCTTGCTAGTCAGCTGACTAGCAGGCTCAGCCCAAGCAGCTCAGGGTAGCAGCTAGCATGCTGTCTTGGAGCAACAGCAGTTACAGCATCTGTGGAGGCAGAGGTGGAGGCAGCCATGGTGGAGGCAGCTGAGGCAATTCCCTCTCCCTGCTCCTGCTTTTCCATCTTCTGTTGAATCCTCCTACCTGGCCTGGCTAGAGATTTCCATGGAAAGGCTCCAGTAAACAGGCCCACAGGTATTCATCTAGAGTTCTCCATTAATATAAGTCTAAGACCTAAGCCTAGGAAAAAATAAGACCCTATGTTAGGATACGTATTTCAAGTTCAATAAACTTAATCACGTAATACAGCGGAGTCATACCCCACAGAAGTTAACCTAACGTAAAATTTCTCTCAGGCTTATTTTCATGATAGTATTGGAATTTGTCAAATTGACCATCAAAACTAAATATCATGGTTAAACTTCACATCTATCATTGCTATCATTAATCTTTGTACTTATATACTCTTTTGTATATTTCAGATGGCTGGGAAAAGATTAATGGTTTCATATCATTATAGTTCATCAAGGATATAGGATAGGATTGAAAATGTACATTCTATATACAACTTGCTCTTATAAATGTACTTTGATTTGAATGCAATAGTTCCAGGTAAAATTTCAGAATGACTTCAAACAAAATGAGTTGTACTTTATAAGAAAAACCAGTCCCAATATTTTTTAGATCATCTTCCTTACATTATCATTTCCCAAGAAGAAATTAAAAACTAAATTGTATAAAACCAGTCATGCTTTTTAAATTCAATACATTAAATAATGATAAATCATTTCTTACATGTGTGACATGAACCATTTCAATTTTCCTCAGCATCAGTCCCTACACTGCTTGAAGAATCACAGTAAAAGTATTCACACAACTAACATCCTTTCCATGTTTGAAACTTGGCATTCATATACCTTAGTCTTGGGAATGAGTGAAATATTTATCATCACATTCATCTTATATCAGTGTGAAAGGTGACATTTTTACCTCAGATTATACATAGATGTAAGTTGCCGCAGGTTTGAAAACTCCTTTCTCCTGATAATTCAAAACCATAAACTTCATTAGCTAAAAAGAGAGAAAATGTGATAATTACTATCCTTAATACTTGTATGATGATTTATTATTATATTTGTTTGTAACATGACTCCTTTTAGAGTTTAATTAATCCCACTTAACGTGTAAGTATCCTATATATCTGCCAACAGAAGTTCAATTTCTAGTTGCTGTTTATTAGCAAGATAATTGGGTTTATTACTTAAGCATGGTTCCTTCTTGGCATTCAGCCCAGATGGAATAATTTATATGGATCATATCCACAGAAAGAAAGTGTATATATGCACAAAAGCAGATGTTTAAATAACTTTAAAAACTTAAAAATTTTTACACCGATATAAGTACCAAAATTAGTTTGAGAGAAGACAGTCAATTAAAATACATTAAGTTAATAAACCAAGGTATTTTCTGTTAACTTACTAAGTTATGCTTATTAATCTTTTGAAGATCATGTGATATTATTTTTATACACACTGCAAAACTGCTGAAAATATTTATCAATAAATCTTAATTTATTAAGTTATTTTTGTCTGCTTGCAACCTCTTTTTAAATTGAAAATAATTGCCAAATTTACTAAAAACTTTCTTGTGGAAGACTTTCCAGATTTAACATAAATATATTAGGGTATACACAGACAAGAAAGTACCAAAATGGAAGTGGGTACAGGGGCATACTACAAAAATCTTTGGAGAAAAATGTAACTTTAGTAATTAAAACTGGAAATCTGACTATTTAGGCATTTAATTATTTCACATTAATTTTATGTCAACAACTTCTGAACAGACTGATATTAAAGTTGGGCTAAACATTGGGGTAGTGGGAATCAATGAAAGAGAAGTGAATACTTATTCATTCATTACTATTGCCTACAAACACCAACAAATCATACTGATGCCAAACAATCTGAGAAGAAGGGATTTAAAAAGGACAGGGTTGTGTGTATAATTAATTGTAAAATGAAAGGGATGACAGGTCTGTAGTGTAGCTCAGCTGGCAAAATCACTTGCCATGCCCTCCTTCCTATGCCCCCTTCTCCAAGTTACCCATTCCATCCACTCTCCCCTTTGCTCCTGAGAGAGTGCTCCCACTATTTCTTTAACTGTTGCATAATGGCAAAAGAAATAGCAATTCATCATCATATTCCTGGAATTGATCAGAGTATTAGGTTCCTAGTTGAAGGCTTACAAAAGTAATGTTGAGTGTAAATGCAAATATAAAATAAGTGTATATGGCTCAGTAACTACAGAATTAATAGATTAGTAAATAAATTTATGTTGTCATTTAATTTGCTATAAAACCATGATAATTAAATGAGTTTGGTTTTTCATTCTTACTATATAAAATGAAATACATCTATTATGCAATAAAAAACATGTTTTAAAAATATTAACTCCCAAAAAATTAGGAAAAAGTAATTGCTCTAAATGTAAATGCATAATAGTGTCAGGCATATTTTCTTAAAATGCCTGTGCAATGTTTTAATAATTTACTCTAATTAATTCATTTTAATTGTATGTGTGCAAGGTTGAAACATGTACGTGTAAGTACTCTCAGAATCCAAAAAAAAAGGGATCAGATCACCTGGAACAATAGTTACAAGGAGTTGTGAGGACCTGATGTGGCAACTAATAACTGGACTTAGTTTTCTGGATTGTAGAAGGCATGTAGGTCCTTGAGCACACAGATAAGTACTGGGGAAACCAAGAAGGTTAAGCAAACAGGTCTACCTCCTTTAAAGGAGAGATTTACAACCTGTTTTCCATTCAGAATTTTGGGAACAAACTTGGTTAAAAGCCTGGAGACTGTTGGCCTTTCTGTGTAGCCAGGCTACAACATGTCCACCTTATTTTAAGCTTGTCTTGAAAATGTTTCTCTAGTTAATTTATGAAGTATATAAATGTGGAAGATGACCCTTTTTTTTTTATTGGAAATTTTTTTACATTTCAGATGTTCTTCTTTACAAGAGTTTTGATGTAGTCATATCTTAAGTTTTGTTGTGTACGCAGGATTGAGTTGATTAACAACAGGAAACTTTTCCTGAAATTGTCCTGTGTTTAAATACGCCTAAAATAAACTACCTAGTGTTAGACTCTTGAAGTTTGAACCAACACTTGGTACTGAAACGTGGTGAACAAAATTCCCTTCAAATCTCTCCTGGAAGATTACTCTGCTGGTTGTGGTAGTCACAGAGACATCCCCACCCTCTGACCTCTGCACTCTGGAAGAGCAGTTCAAGCTTGTAACATCTGAACAGTATCTCCAGCCTTTAATTTCCTATTTTAGTGCCCTCTTTAGAAGCAAGTCTACTTTCCAAGTGATGTGCTTGAAACTACAGCTTGGGAAAAAAGCTATGTATTGTTTCTATTAAAATTCACTGCCCTAAAAAATATGATGATCTTTTTGCCATTGAGCTACATTTTCTATGTACCAAGAAACAGAATTTAGGGAGGAAAGAAAATATATCTTTCTGCTCTCTTTTCTTTCTCTGAAGCACAGGAGATAAATATAACATAGCAGGTGAGAAGAAAAAGTCTCCCTTGGACTTTGAAACCATTTCATCAAAATGAAATAGAATACATTTTATATTCTATGCATTTCTTCCCTTCTCTGGTTTCAGTTGTATTTCTGTGTGTCCTCATTTTTACATGCTCTGAAAATATTGGTAAGAGTCTTCATGACACCTGTTTAAAAAAGGCAAATAGCACCTTTTTCTTAAATCACTTGTATGGACTTTTCCTAGATTTTTCTGTCACATGTGCACATAGCAATCCAGCATTGTTATCATCAGCAATCCTTGACAGAATATAATAGCAGTTTTAAAATTAAAGATAGATGAACTGTATCAGAAAATAAATACAATGAATATAGAAAAGAAGACAGAGAATCAGGGAGTCCAAGCTAGATCAGTAATTACCATCAAAATTAAGATTAAACTTACCTATAACAGTGACACAACTGAACATCACATCTAAATCTAAAATCGGTCTGATGGTACTGGAATTATAACTCACATCATAGAGTCCTTGCTGAGATGCTACATTTGAACTGCAGAGCCCAAGTTATCAACAACAACAACAATAAAAGGCTGGAATGTTGGCACAAGGTGATATATACTATTAATCCTTGCACTAGCAAGATAGAGGTAGGGTCCCTGGGACTTTCTGGCCACACAACGAACTTAGTCAATGAGTATCAAGCCAATGAAAAATACTGTTACCAACCAACAAACAAAACTCCAACACCCTCCCCATCAAAAACACAACAAAAATTCCAAGATGAATTTCATCTTTAAGAGCAATATCCAAAGCAGACAACAACAACAGCAAAAACAACAACAATAACACACACACACACATATACACAGCTTTTGTGTTCATCAGAAATATAGGTTGGTTCTATATTGGCTTCCATGACTTTGCATATAAACATCCACAGGAAATGCCATCACTGGGAGAATCTTCAAAAACGTGTTGTTGATGACTCTGTGATGTTAGATATAACACAGATCATCTGTTTTACTGGTGACTTCCTTTCCATATCACCTGTGGCAGATATACATTTAAGTCCTTTCAGTCAGGATCAAAGACCGCACCATGACAAGTTTGCAAGCCTCGACCCTGAAAATCTAACAGAAATGATGTTTCTAATTTCTTGGACTAATCCATTAGAAGTTTCATGCATCAATGGGAGTACTGATAATTAAAATATATTGTGCTCTGACTCCATATCTACTGAGACTGTAGTAGTAAATAAAATTCATAATATATATATATATGCATATATATATATATGCAATATAACTTAATCATATACTCCATCATCACCACATATCAGTACTTACGAAGTTTGTATTTTGAAGCATAGTTAGATATTCCTAATGAGTCTAACAGACAGGGAAACATGAAGTCATTCAAATCCAGAAGAACTCTTTCTTGATGGAAGTTAAAATTTACCATGTAAAATACACAGAATAGATCTAATATCTTGAAATTTGAATGTAGTTACTTGTTATCTTGTTATTCCTCCTAACTGCAGATTTTGAAGCCTGTCAGTGGGATGATAATCCTCCCACAAAGCTAATAATGAGCAGTAATGGTCAAGATGAGTGTGTGAAATATGGCTTGCATAACAAAGAAGTCATTTCTTTCAGTTGTCTCAGAATCCTTCAGTAAATATTCTGCAACATTGTTTGCTTTTTTTTTTTTTATAACAAATAACATATGGGAACATAATCCACTAGTGGCATCCTGCCACAGGATAACTTATATGTCACATAATGCCAGTTTGTAGTGGAAATAAAGTTGTCAAATTGTATATGGAGAGGATTCTTTACATTATACTGTAACCATGTCCCTTGCATTATGGCTGTTATTTTCATAAATCTGATCAAATGCAATATTAAACTTGGAAGACAGCTTTGTTTTCTTTGGAAAACTTTTCTCTTTTGGCTACCATGCATATTATAGTTTCTGCACTGACCTTACATTTGTTTTTTTGACAATCAATGGTTAGTAAATGAAAACTAAAACAATTAATTTGTTCAGTCCAATAAATGAATCTGTCATACAGTTGATTGCCAGAGAGTCCGATTTAGTATAAAAGAAGCTCCAGAGAGCTGAGAAAGTATTCTAGGCTCTTTATAGAATGTATAGTCGGCAGTTCAAGACCAGGCAACATTACTGTTCTCAAACTTGCACTATCTCATATACCGAAACTACATAGCCGAGTAGGTAACCTCTTGGATTTAACATAACATAAAGTTCACATAAGGAATCTTTACAAATATCAGAAACAGGTAGACTCATGGAACAGATATCTACAAGTAAAAGAGAAAGTCCTTAGTGAGCAAAATAAATGCCAGGTTATAAACAGAAGATTCACTAGAACAACAACAGAAATAGGGGCAGTATGTAGCTGAACCTGGAGAGATATCATTCCATGGTTAAGGTTCTATTGACAGATGGAGAATGCACTTAAAGAAAATCATTGAGAAGTGATAATAATTTGAATAATCTTTAATTCTACTCTAGAATATATTTGTTAAAAAAATAATTGTTCACTATCTCCATCTCTATCTCTGTCACTGTCCCTGTTTCATTCTCTGGGTCTGTCTTTGTCTGTGTCTCTTTCTCTCTCTTTCTGTCTCTTTCTCTCTCTCTGTATCTCTGTCTTTATGTTTCTCTCTCCCCATGTGTATGTGTGTGTGTGTGTGTGTGTGAGAGAGAGAGAGAGAGAGAGAGAGAGAGAGAGAGAGAGAGAGACAGAGACAGAGAGAGACAGAGAGAGAGATAGAGACAGAGACAGAGACAGAGAGTGAGTTGCCATCCAAATAGGAGGACAAACTTGGGTATCAGGCCTCACATTGTCCCTTCTTAGAGAAAGCTTAATTTTTCATGTTTTTTTTTTTCTCCAGGTTACCTGTTTCACAAGCTTCTTGAGTTTCTCCTGTTTCTGTCCTTCATTTCATCTTCTGGATGCTGGGATTAAACATATGATATAGTACCTTGTTTTGCAGCTGTGCTGGGTTTGTACACTCACGTTCTCACACTTTGACAGTGAGCAGAGTACTCACTAAGCAATCAGTTTGTCTTATGTTATGTAATAAAAATGTTAATAATGTCATTTAATTTGATTTGCAATCAATAAACAATAAGACAAATGTAAGTCTAAATAGAAGACTGCATATACTTAAATATGGTATATAGTAAGACACATAACTCATATATTAAGTGATATAACATAAAACTAATTATATTTTTTGTTCTTTGGTTTTACCATAATATTCTAACACCCTACTATCTCCCTGAGTTGGTTCCCCCCCCTTTGGTGTATGTTGCCTAAATTTACCTTAGTCATTTATAAAAGAATTCCAAGGTTAACAGTTCAATGACTTATCATCCAGTTAGATTTTTTCCACTTGTGTCCACCATTGGTAACATTATCCCTTATCATGTAATCACTGGGGGTGGGGGGGCTGGGATAAACCAAGACCCATGAGGTAGTGTAACAGAAGAAGGTCAGAGAGACAGTAGATTAGAAAGCATAATTGGAATTCTTGTTCAGAAAGGAATGGCAGAAAATGCTCAACTTGCTATTAATAGAGGCAGAGCCACTTCTTCAATTAAAAAAAAATGAGATGCCATAAAAACACACTTTTATGTCCAGGTTGATGCTTCAAGATTCTATTACTTTTAATGTTAGAAGTTTGGACACAAACATTTAGACACACTCTATAAAACTATAGAGTTAAGACTCACATTGGAAGGCATAAATTGACAAGGAGAAGTAAATTAACTCATATGATAAAACACTAAGAACTCATGAGTCTAAAACAGTGCAATCACATTCATGTTGGGAAAAGTTAAGAAAAGAAAGAAAGAAGGGACTGCAGAAAAAAAGGAACTTGGCAATTTAGTTACAAGTAATGTGCACACATAGAGATCAAGTATTTTAGATTTAGAATTCATTTCATGAGATGAAACAGAAATGGCTATTAGAACCAGTGGATTTGGAGAATGGTTTTTATACTTACCTTACATTTTCTTTTAAGTTTTAGAGTTCAGTGGCAACATTAGGGTTAGATAATCAAACCATATGGTCCTCCCAGCCTTCTGTAAAATGGCAGTATCAAGTGGAGTGCTTTGTCCACATATTAAGGGGGAAGGAATTGCAATTAACATCAGGATCATGAGTTACACTGCTCACACTGGGTTAATAAAGAAGATGAAGCAAAGGATCTGTAATTAATAGATATACTTTTCTTGCAGAACAAAACATTGATTCTGAGTTCTTAGGTCTGGCACTATTTGATAGCTCAAAGCTGCCTGTAACTCCAGCTCTTGGGTGTCTGATACCTCCATCTATTTAGGGCACCTGTACTTATGTGTACACATCTATATACAGACATACATACTTATCATTAAAACATACAATAAATCTTAAATGTTGCAGTTAAATCAACCATAGCACTTTCTATTCACCCACAAAACCCAAAACAAACTCAAACAAATTAAACCAAAACAAACTGCTTATAGTGATTAATTATATCTGGCTGACCTATGAATGCTCAGATTTTTCTTCACATATTATTCAAATTACTAACAAAGAGAAAAACACATTTTCCTCCCAAAAAGGTGAGTAGTCCTCATCAATCCTTTGAAAAAGTGAAGAACAACTCAACTGTCCACAGCAGGAATAATGATTCAAGAGACAATCTGCACATTTGAACTATCAGCACTTCTTCTAGGCTCCCTCTCCCTCAGTGAGTCCTGCTGTTTTCAAGTCTCTTTATATGCATGACCACACATGCCAATTTCTTGTAATAAATATACTGAGAGATATGTATGTAAGTAGGCACAAACCATACCATGAAATTGTTAAATCTCTAAAGAGAAATTAACCTTATACAATAATTTGTCCCTGAGTCTAGCATTTGCCAAAGTACAATCTTTATAAAATTTGATGGTGAAAGGTTATAATAAATATAATTTCAAATTGGATTTTTAAAAGTAAACAATTTAGGTACTTAGAATACTCCTCACTTTAAGTCAATTTTCAGCCAATGTTTTTAAGAGCCATTTTGTGTCTAGCTAAGGCAAACTTACATTCTTGTGGATTTTCCAAAAGCCATTTATTTTATGACCAAATCCAGTAACAGTCAAATCTTAGTGACATCTGATAAAATAGCTTTTAGAATTTTTTAAAAATAACTTCAATGGATACATACAAAAGGAAATGTTGGCATTTGATTCCTGATTCAACACCCATTTACTTTTGGCCTGTGAACTTAAGTTCTCTTTCTAAACAATGACATATATATATATATATATCACATTTTTGACTTTTAAAAACTTCTAAATATATGTGAATTTTTAATAAGTGAAAAAAGACTGTCACTTTTCTTTAAAATAATTTTCCTTTTTTAAAAATGTATAACACTGATTTGGTTTACCTAAGCCCAATTCCTACAACGCCCAGGGAAGATTTTGAGATCATAAAGAAACACTGCTTCTGGCTCAAGGCTTTCAGAGCTATGCAGCAAAAGTTGGGAATTCTTACTGTTCTGTAATGATTCAGTAAGTAGCAATGCAAAGGAATGGAATTCTTTTTAATTTTATTGCTCATATATTTCCCATTTAAGTAATGTTATTTTCCTTGATGCTTAATATCATATTCATCACATGGCTGATAGGAAAAATATCACCTGGGAAGCATATAATTGGAGATGATCCTGAGAGAGATGGTAGAGAAGGAGACAGAAGGAGAAGGAAGAGGCAGGAAGAGTTTGAAAACTTGCACTACAGATATGTCTCTTAGTTACATGAATGAGGAAATTCTGAGACCTAAGATGGGTCAATAAAACGTCAGAAAAGGAACTGGCAAATCAGCTTGAACTTGGCTTCAACTCTAAAGCTTTGCAACACACTGCAGAAGTAATAAATAGTAATTATGCAAGAAGACAAAATGAGTAATAAAGTTAGAACACAATGCAAAGATAGACTATAGACCAGCAGTTCTCAAATGACCAGAGACAGCCAATAAAAAGCTCTCACTATTTCCAAATAGCAAAACAAAATCTAAAATATACTAACATTTTTTCTACACTTGTGTTTTGTTTAGCGATTATACCAGCCACGTGCAAGAACATTTAAAGGCGAAAGATATTTGGGCTCACAGTTTCAAGAATCAAGTTCAAGACCAGCTTATTCCATTGCATTCAGGTCCATAAGAAGTCAGGAGTATCAGGAAGCAAGTGCATGCAGCAAGAAGTAGTTAATTTCATGGCAGTCAGAAGATAAAGAAATACTAAAAGGCATGGGCTCTGGCCAAGACATGGCTTTCAACACCATGGTCCCAGTAACCCACTTCCTCCAATGAAACATAATTTATGTATGCTTCCATCCCCAAGTAGCCTAACAGATATTGAATTAACTAATAAATTAAGTTGATTAAGTCAAAGCATTATCTAATCATCTGTGGGAGTTCCTTCATAGACATATCAGGAGGTGTGCTTATCTCATCTTCTAGGAGCTTTGCAACCCAATAAGGATGACCATCAAGTCAACATCAGCCATTACCCCAACACAATTTGTTTTAAGCTTTTTTTCCCCTAAATAATCTGTGAACATGATTTATTTAAATGCATATTAACTTTTATCCTTGAGAAGTTAATACATGTATACAACAAAACATCATATCCATCTCCTAACTCTCTATTTCAACTTTTCCCTATTCCCAGAAATATGGATCACTCCCAACTTTATATGTTTAGCTTTTTTCATGATTTACTAAGTACAATTAGTACTTCCCATATATGTATATGTGGCTACATCCTCTAGAGAATGGGAAATCTACCAGTAGTTACCTACTCCAAAGCAGATTAACTCTATGTCTCCCAAGAGTTATCAAATGCCAATTGCTCTTCAGTAAGGGATGCTGCCTAGAGAATTCCTTCAACATCTATGCTGGAATTTTGGCTGGATTGATCTTGTGCCAGTCTTGTGTAAGTCATCATTCCTACTATAAACTCAAAAATGTTACAATCATGTGGAAATCTCAATTTTATTTTTCTCTGACTCTTACATTCTACATGTCCACTATATTTTCTGAGCCCTTCATCATAATATTGATGCTGCGATATATGTCAGAAACTGATGCCAATATTAGAAAAATGATTTGTAAAATGATGCCAACTTCAAAAATTCTCAAATTTTTAATTCATTATATGTGTAGTCCGTCTTAGAAAATAGTGTTTACCAATTTTCAATCCAACAGCAATGAAGGAGTATTCCTCTTTCTCCATATGCTTTCCAGCCTTTGCTGTCACTTGAGTTTTTGGTCTTAGCCATTCTGATTGGTGTGAGGTAGAATCTCAGAGTAGTTTTGATTTACATTTTTTTGAAGACTAAGGGCTTTCAACATTTCTTTAAGTCCTTCTGGGTCATTCAAGATTCCTTTGTGGTGAATTCTCTGTTTAGCTCTGTACACCATTTTTTAATTGGGTTATTTGGTTTTATGGAGGTTAGCTTATTGAGTTACTTATATATTTTGGATATTAGCCCTCTATTGGATGTAGGGTTAGTAAAATAATTCCCCAATCGGTAGGTTGCCAATTTATTGTACTGATGGTGTCTTTTTACTTACAAAAAGTCTCAGTTTCATGAGGTCCCATTTATAATTTTTTGATCTTAGTGCCTGAGTCATTGGTGTTCTTTTGAGGAAATCCCCCCACCCCAACCCTGTGCCAATGTGTTTGAGGCTCTTTTCCAATTTCCCTTTATTTGATTCAGTGTATCTGCTTTTATGTTGAGGTCCTTGATCCCCTTGGGCTTGAGCTTTATGCAAGTTGATAAATATGGATCTATTTTAATTCTCCTACATAAAGACTGCTAGTTAGATCATCACCACTTATTAAAGATGTTTTCTTTTTTCCATGTTTTTGGCATCTTTGTCAAAGATAAAGTGCCCATACATGTGTGTGTTTACTTCTGGGTCTTTGATTCTATTCCATTGATTGACCTGTCTGCCTCTGTACCAATACTATGTGGTTTTTATCACTATTGCTTTGTAGCACAGCTTTAGTTCAGGGATGGTGATTCTTCCAGAAGATCTTTTATATTTTAGAGATGTTTGGCTATTCTGGGTTGTTTGTTTTTCCACTTGAAGTTGAGACTTGCTCCTTCCATCTCTGTGAAGAATACTGTTGAAATTTTGATGAGGATTACATTGAATCTGTAGATTGTTTTTCATTAGATGGGCATTTTCACTAGATTAATTTTATCATTCCATGAGCATGGGAAATCATTCCATCTTCTGAGTTATTCTTTGATTTCATTTTTAGGGATTTGAGCTGGTACTACCATTCTGGAAATTATTCCGGCAGTTCCTCAGAAAATTGGAAATAGTTCTACCTTTCTGCTTGTTACAGTGGAAAAAAGAAAGCATAAAAATAAATGCTTCAATAAATGCTGCTGGTCTAATTGGCAGTCTGTATGCAGAAGTATGAAAATAGATCCATATTTATCACCTCTCATAATGACCGAGCTACACCACTCTTGGGCATATTCCCAAAATACACCCCACCATACCAGAAGGAAATGTGCTCCACTATGTTCATTGCTGCCTTATTTATAATAGCCAGAAGCTGGAAACAACCCAGTTGTCCCTCCACAATTGAATGGATACAGAAAGTGTTGTCCATTTATACATTGGAATACTATTTATCTATTCAAAACAAGGAATCATGAATTTTGCAGGCAAATGGATGGAACTAGAAAATATCATACTGAGTGAGGTAACTCAGATCCAAAAGGACATTCATAGTATAATTCACTAATAAGTAGACATTAGCCAAAAGTACAGAATATATAGGATACAACCCACAGATCATAAGAAGTATAACAAGCAGAAAGACTGAAGTGAGGCTGCTTCCATCCCATTTATAAGGGGAAACAAAATAATCATGGGAGGCAGAAGGAGGGAGGGGCCTGGGTAGAAGAGGGGGTAATAAGATCAGGTAAAGAGGGGTGAACAGGAGAGAAGCCCAGAGGGCCATGAGAATAAATGAAGATAAATAGCCTAGGAGAGTGGGAGGTTGGGGTACCCTCTAGAAAATACCAGAAACTGGAAAGGTGAGAGATTCTCAGGACTCATTTGTGGTGACCCTAGCTAAAATGACCAACATTGAGGTGAGGGAACTCGAAGAGTCCACCTCTAGTAGACAGACAGGGCCTCAAGTGGAGGGTCTGGGTTACTAATCCACAGTCAAAATTTCTAACTCAGAATTGTTCCTGTCTAAAAGAACTACAGGGACAAAAATGGAGAAGAGACTAAAGGAAAGGCAGGCCCTACCAGCAGCTGACTGAGACAGGTGCAGATACCTACACCCTACCATTGGACTGAAGTTGGGAACCCCTATGGTTGAATTAGGGCAAGAATTAAAGAAGCTGAAGAGGAGGGAGATCCCAAAGAAGACTAGCATTGTCAACTAACCAGGACCCTAGGGAACTTCGAAAGACTGAGTCACGAACCAGGAGCATACATGGGTGGATCAGAGTCATCTGGAACAAATATAGTAGAGGACTGACTGGTCAGGCCTCAGTGGGTAAAGACTTGTTTAATCCTAGAGAGACTTGAGGCCCCATGGAAGGGGGAAGTCTGGTGGTGGTAGGGAACACCCTCTCAGAAGTAAGGGGAGGAGCAACAGGATAAGTAACTCTAGTAGGATGGGGGTTCAGCCTCTGGGTAAAGACTGGAATGTAAATAAGCTAAAGTAAGCTGTTTACAAATTAAATTACAAAAATATGGAGCTAGTGGTGTCATTCAAGTATAGAAATGTGTCTCAAAATTTTATAAGTTGAAAGTTAAAAAGCTAGAGCCTCATTATGTTACAGTATTCTGAGACTAATGGATATTAGGTAAATGATGTCCTCATTTAAAACATAGGAAGATAGTTGGCTGCAGAGATGCCTCAACAGTTAAGAGCTTCTCTGTCAGCAGACCCATATTCAGTTTCTAGGTCACATGGTGGCCCACAACCTCTATAACTTGACTTGTTGGTGTTATGGCACCCTCTTCTGGCCTTTTTAGCGACCTAGAGCACATGTGATAGACATATGTACAGGCAAAAATAGAAAACAATAAATTAATCATAAAAGAGAAAGTTAGAATGCCACAGATCAGAGGTACATGTACATAGAGAACATCAACAAAAAGAATCAGGAAACGAGTGGGCACCTGCAGATCCAGAAGGGACCCTTCAGATGAAACTAACTACCTGTTAAGGTTTATGATGTCTACAGATGCAGAAAGGGAGAGCCAGAAGGAAATTGACTTTAGGAATGTATATTGAATTGCTATCAGCTTGCTTTTGTTTAATGAGTGAGTTTTGTAAACCTGCCAGTTAATTATCACCTAACAATTAGAAAATATAGGTTCTGTTTTGTGTGTAAACTTCTTCACTCTTACACATATTAGCCAAGACCTCATATCTTTCTGCTAAATGCCACTTATAGCAATTTTTATACTACATTTTTATTAGCATTTAAAAGACTGTGGCAGAGATGGTGTTTAAAAGCAACCTCTCCTACCATGAACAATCACAGATCAGGTGGAAATATTACACCAACAGCTTGCGTAATATTACATTTTTTATGTCTGTCAGTCTCCCCAGCATTTTTTCCTTTGGGCCATCTTCAGGTGAACTGCTCTGAAGGAACACTTCCATGACACCACCATCTTTCCCAAGCACCACAAGTAATTCTCCATCTCCTTATAAGCTAAAATTTGTTTTCAGGCACCTACACTTATTCTGATGTATTCTGATACCAAGTATCCAGGGCAAACTCACTGCCTGTGAAAACTAATACATTGAAGCCTTATTAAGTTTCTTTGATCACCATGCACTGAAGTATACATTTTAACCTCCAATATTTGTTTATCATTGCCTAAGGCAAGTTATAGTGGTGTTGCTTTTAAAAGATGAGCCTGGAATAAAAGCAATAGAATAGTATGTAAACTTATGGTAATAAATTTATACAAAAATACATACTCATCCTTATTCAAGTGTATCTTTAATACAAAGATTATAGAGTTATTGGTTACCTTAAACATATTCTGTTTGCATTAGATTTATATTTTTATTTAAATGATGGCACATATTTCAAATTTCTACCCTAATTTCTCTTTAGATATGAAATCCATGTTAACAATATCAAGCAGGCATTTGAAAGCAGAATTCAATAAAATTTAAATTGCCTTAGCATAACATTAAAAAGATATTTATGTCCCTGTTCCCTGGATCAGTAAAGTATCAAATCCAGAGATGGATCACACCATCTTAACAGATAAATAAAATGAGATGTTTGAAGGCTTCTCTCTTTTGATTCCTTCATGCCCCATTAGGATGCAACAAGAAATACATTTTCATTTTTCTGGCCATTAGAAAAGAATGAGTGTGGTAGAACGTGATATTTAGCTTATTTGGATTGAGCTCAGTTTAATGAGGCTGACCTTTTACATTCTGTTTGATATTGTCTTGATTCTAAATACACAAACACAAACTTTGTTTCACAGAAAAGGTCTTAATCACCCCTCAACCAATAGTTACCAAATATTAAGCAGATAAATGGTCCTACCCTGTCATATTCACAGATGGTTTATTTCTCTAAGTTACCACAATTAAATCTTAGTTATCTTTAATTAAAAATATAAAATCTGTGCACAGATTCCTATGCAAGTTAAGTTGAATTGCAAAGGCTCATTTTGGCTAGATTATGATTTCAACTGTTAGATGGACTGAGTTGTTAAGACATATACATCAAATACATGGTTGATGAAAGCTACTAAAACCTTTTTAATCATCTTCCCTCCTACCTAAATCATTTCAATATCTTAATATTGTCTTTAAGTCTTCAATGTACAATACATGGCATGTGAAATTGGAGGAAAATGTAACAATATTTTTTTTCTGAAATTAATTTATGTTTTCTTTAGTAAATAGCTAAAATGAATAGTTATCATAGAAAATGCAAGGTAATTAAAACAATACATTCCCTTAATTGTTTAAATTATAGAGAGTCACAGAGCTGTAAGATATTCTATAGTAAGGTTCCTAAACAGAACAATCTAACTAGACAAAAGCAATGATACATCTAATAATTATTAAATAGGGTCAGATTAACAACACACTTCAATGAAATTTATGAGGCACTGTCTAGAACGTGTATTCAGGCCTAAACAACAAAGGATGTAAGTAATTTTTCACTATGAACACAGGTGACTGAAGTCCCTTATCTACTCAAATTTAAATATATATTGCATATGACAAGAGAGTAGAAGATCCTTAGGGATGGCCAGAAAAATTCAGGATGCAAACTTATCATTTATATAGCATATTTTTATATTTATATATTTGTTGATATTTACAAGACTGTAACAGAGAAGTTATTTAATAGCAACCTCCCCTACCAAAAAATTTGTAGCTTTATTATCTTGCCTTTCCAGCTTCTCTTTTATTGAGACTATTTAACTCTTGAGAGAAATCAGCCAATTTGTAGTTGAAGTACTGGGTACTTGACATTGTAGGGATAAACATTTAAATATATAGTGGACAAATTAAAAAAAGAGAACAAAGAGAACTAAAATTCAAGGGGATTTACAAGGACTGAATATACGTAACAGACATGTTTTGAAAGAGGGTATAAAGGTGATTGTTTTTCAGGTTCTTAATCTGTCATGGACTTTGCACAAGTTCATAGAATTGTACAGCTTTCTAGTCTAGTTAATTTGGGTGCACATTTTTTTCTGTTTGCAAGGTATTTTTATAATAAACTTTAATTTTGTAAAGGCTAAATAGGCCAACTAACAACACCATAATAACAAACTCATCATGTACTTACTATTTATATTCTATGTGATCATTATCAGTAAACTTAAGAAAAAAATCATCAAGTCACATAATGTGATGTTAGCGATAAGTAATATAACTCAGGAAATATTCTAGTCTTTATGCCTTTTCCAGGTATATGATTGATTTGGGGAGAAATTTAAACCAACATAAGAATTGCTCATGAGAACTGTGCGTAGGAAGTAATCACCTTGTGCATAGACCTGAGGAAAGAAGGGTCATGATGTTGCATCACTAAAATCTCTATGGTCTCGTGTGACTGACAGAGATCTGTAATCCTATTGCTCCCCTGAGTCAGGTTCTTCAATTATGTGTGTAAATAGAGTTTTGTTAGATCATAGCCATACTTGTTTATACAGCATTGATGGCTACTTTTCCACTAAATAAGGCAGAGTTGGAGAGCTCTGATACAGACTACATTAGACCACACTTTATCTACCACTTTACACACCAGTGTATCTACCATCTGGACCTTTGCAAACAATGTAAGTGCCTTAGTTGGGTATTAAAATCATCAGTTTTAGGAAGCTTTCCAATTTTGTAAAACAGTGGATCCTTCAGCACAAATATCAAGGAACATGAGTTACGTTTCAGAAATCATATCCAGAGTAGTACATCTTTCTAAGCCTTACCAGAAGACATTATTCAAATAACTGTAAAAGCAGATTCTCAAAATATAAATTAAATGGATTTTTTTGTCTTACTTAAACCTGAAAACGGTAACAAAACCCTGTCAGGAAGAATATAAAAGTAAGTCTTAAGAGAAAAAAAATCATTTCTAAACACATTTCTCCACATGCCCTGATGAAGATGCATCCTAAAGTGCCAATATGGCTGCAGTTACTTATATTTTATCGAAATAATTCAAAAATAAGTTTTATCATGTAGAAAATTAAATTAATAAAATAATGGCCAACTGAAAGTCTATAAATTAAACACAACATTTCCTTATATTTTGTCTTTTTACATATTTGTGAAGGAACATGTTTATAAAATGTGCTTACTTATGAAATTTTAAGATAGTTAAATATATATGAAATGTAGGCATCATGTTCCATCAAGTATAAACTGTTTAGGATAAATATATGTATACATAATAAAGCTGTTTTCCTCCAAAACTATCACTCCATTAACATATGGAAAATGGCAATAACATTCTCCACCATTTACTATGCAGTCTACATTCAAATTAAATCCATTGGATTTAAAGCAATTATAAATTTGGTGTACTGGATTTGTGTCCCTTGGGACTTTACTATTCTGTAGAAAATATTCACTAGGCATTTTTTAATGTATTGAATTTATGGACAGACCAAGACTATTCTTTTCTAGGATATTTATATTTGGAAATAGTTTGTGGCCATTTTTGTGCTCTGACTTTTTTCTTCTGGAAGTTTATTTGTAATATATTGACTGGGCAACTGCTCATGGGAGCAGAGCAAAAAAATCAGAGGAAGAAGAAAAGAGAAAATATAAGTAAGTAAATCACATTGGAGGTAATTTTTATATTAATTTTGTACCTTCAATTATTTTTAACAAAGTAAAATGGGAATTTTAAGTATATTTAAAAGAAGAAACTAGAGTTTGTCATATATAAAAATATTTGTTTTAAAGTACAATATTCATGAAGTAATAATAAATTAAAAATAATATTCTATCACAATAGTAAATCACTAATAGAAAAAAGGTTAAAATAAGATGTTAAACTATTAGATGACAATTGTTGAAGAAGCAGCTACATACTCAGAACCAAGGAAATCTAGATCCCCTTCCAGAGTATGAAATTATTATTACAATAAAAAATATAGAGTCTTACGTTAGTGTACAGGTATCATTCTGTGTCAACCATGCTCATCATGAGTAACTACTGTAGGTAACTCACCTTTATGACTGACTGGTATTATTTGTTTTAAAACATATAGAGTTGCCTATGAAGTACCTGTAACAAGCAATGATGGCTTATTTTTACACTAATATGTTTAAGCCTTTAGACCTAATAATGACATATCTTCTCAGTAGGATGTGTTAAGAATTATCACATAAAAAACACTTGACAAAAGTAGTTTTGTACACTTTAAGTACACTGGAAACAATGATTCATCATTCTGGTAATAGATGTGATTATTCTTCTTAAGCTGGTTAGAGAGTAAATTAAGAATATTCTAAACTATAGAGAAAATGAACACAAATTATGTGATCTAGAGTCTAGGACCCACATTGTTTTGTCCCAAGGTTTTTAACCTTTAAAACCTACTACCTACTGACATTTGGTGCCACATTGTTTCTTATTGCCTCAGTTACTCCACTTGTGAAAGAACTCTGAAAATTCTCTCTGTCCTGTTATGTTCCATGAGCCTTTGACTTAGCATGTATGTCCTAATATACAGTTTTACATGGTGATTAAGACTAGAGAACAGAGCCACAAAGGCCTGGATTCCAATTCCTATTCAATCACTTCTCTATACCTTGGCCATTTACCCATTACTATTATGACCTACCTCAAAAGTATATCATAAGGATTTGCTCAGCTAATTTGTAAAATGGTTAGACAAGTTTCAAAGTGCTTTGATAATAACTATAATACAACTTCTTATTAACAATCTAGCTACATTCTACTTAACATGGGGTCCCTCGTAAGACCATAATAGAATGACTAGTATAGTTTTTATACATTCTTTACATTTATATATTTCTATACATGCCAGAATAAGCATCTGGCATGTCAGTTAAAAAATGTGCTAATATCTCAAAACTACTTGTTTATGGGTGCCTTTCATATAGAGGCTCAAGGATCACTTTCAGCAAGGAATGTTGAAAGGTTGGTTTCTTTATTGGATAGGGTTCATGTAATTCAATTATTGGGTTGTCTGCAAAGTTACTGAATTAAACAGACTCAGCTTTACTCCCAGCTTTCATTATTTACTCCTGGCCAATTTTTACTCCTGAAACAGACACAAATCAGGGAAGTACAGCAGGCTTCTAGCATGCATGGGAGAAGTATATTTAAAAACCACCAGCCTGCTTCCCACCCTTTGAGAGAGAAAGAGAGAGAGAGATATCAAATTCACCATTAATCTAGAACTACCTGATATACCACTGAAGACTACACCAATTTATATGCTTGTTTTGCTTCTTGTAGTGAAAGACATTGAATTAAAAAGAATATTTTCAGGAAAATAATAGTTTTATTATGAACTATGAAAACTTTAAGAAATGCCAAGAAGATTCATTACAGTATGATAATAGCAATCCATAACATTTTAGGGACTTTAATAAATTAAAAACAAACTTTGAGAGTGTGGCAGAGATATAAATCTATATTTATTATTCAGTGCTGGGACCTAGACCTCACTCTCTATATAGCGTGTTTTGAATAGCTGATCTAAATACGTATTCTGATTAAATAGGTTAGTAGCCTGATCTTTTTAAAATAGTGCTAAATAAATATAATAAAAATGTCTGTTGAATCATACATAATATCTGTCCTAGATCAAGCAAGACAATATCCTTGCATGGAGTGGGAGATAGGAATAAGATTCTACCATTTTCTTTAGTGATATTTCCCATGGTGGGTTGAACACATTTTAAGGCAGGCTCCATTTGCTAGACTAGTTGAGCAACAAAAACTGGACTTCATAGAAGGAAAAAGAAAACTCAAATTTGGGCAAGTAGGGTGAGGTGGTGGGCAGTGTAATATGAGAGGATCTAGAGAAAGAAGTGAATATGTTCAAAATATACTGTATACAAATTTTAATAATTAATAAAATGATATTCTTTTAAAATCTCTCATAAAACTAATTTTTTTCAATGAAATTCAGTTACCCTTACTGAAGAAGATGGTAGAGAAATCCAATGGCAGTTTCCATTACTTGAAGCTTTTTCTTGGATAAAATGATGGTTTATTTTTTTTCTTTGGTCAGTTGGTTTGGTTTTGTGTTTCTTCCACTTCCTTCTTTTCACTGGTGTTTCCTTCGATATGTTATTCCAATCTACAGGGTCAAATATAGTCACAAAAATCCTTCCCCTGTTAAACTCACTTTAAGACCTATAAATAATAGAATCATCATCTAAAAATCATTTATAGAACTCTTTAGATATTAAAATTTCAACAGAGTCCAGACTCTACATACCATAGTATTTAGAAGAAATTATTTCCATTTCAAAACATCTCAAAAGTACCAGAAAGTGAGTAAATAAGACATCTTCTTTTCCATACAATATCCTCAATTGCTATAAATTTTCATTAGGAGGTATTATTTTGATGTCTCAAAAATATCGAAGTAGGATGTTTATGTTCACATATATACTTTTAAGTAGTATGATATACACAGCATACAGAAGGGAAAAAGGAGAATATTTCAGATGTAAAGATGAGTGTATTAATTAATTTACCATGGGGATATTTCAAAATAGTAAACAAATAATTTTCTTCTTATTACTATAAGAACGTGTATGCAGAATTTTTTCTGATAAGATAACGACAAGGTGAAAGAAGTCTGCACTTACATCTCTCCTCCCATCAATATTCTTTCTTTGTATTCCAGTGTAGAGATGTAACATACAGGTTGCCAATCTTCCTTTCTTCCTCATACATCTTTATCTTGCTTTATCTACATGAGAATGTTGAGTTCTGAATAGCCTGAAAGCTTGAAAGGGTTAAACTCTCTAGGGAAAGTAGCAACAGCGCATGTGTTTCTGCAGACAAGACTGAGTCCTAAACTAACAGGAATCCTTGGTAAATAAGGACCAACAAATTCTTTCACGTCTTCTATAACAAGTCTTCAGGTGATGTGCCTTCCCATAGAAGTTCACACTTAACAAGTAAGTGAAAACCTTTGAAGCCCTGGTAAGAGACTTTCTACAAACATGCATCTGAATTGTGCTTGTTGAAGTTACAATAGTTCAGCATTTGCACTACACATTCAAACAATTCCAGGTGAAAAATGAAGGTAGTGAAGGGTCTTCTTTGTTTTTGTTTATGTGTGTGTGTGTTATTGTAGTCACATTCCTCCTAGCCATTTACTACTTCCAAGTCCCTATATTCCTCTTCTTTTCCAGTCTCCTTCAAATTCATGGCCTCCTTTTAAAGAAAAGAAACTGGATCATTGCATCTGAAAATATGAGTAATGCTAGGAGATAGTAAGCTCACAAGAGATTAAATGGATGCTATCAGAAGATCTGGTACAAGGGAAATGAGTCCATATATATGTGTATGTGCATGTGTATATGTACATATACATACATATAAACTATTATATAGTATAAATAGTATCTAGATAGTATATATATCATATATGTGAAAATATAACTATGTATGCTTATTATATACATATAAACCATTTCATATAAGTGCATATATAAACTAATATACATATACAATAGTTGATAAACTATAGACATATACCAAACTTACTTCTTTCTGCTAGACCGAAATTTCATTTTAATACAAAATTAAGGATGAAAAGATCACTCAGTCATTAAAGCTCTTTCCTTTGCAAGCAGGACAAGAAGGACAAGAGTCTAACACTCAGAGCCCATACAAAACTGCAAAGGACAATGGTGTGTGCATGTAATTCCAGTGAGGTAGAGGCAGAGAAAATGATTTACTGGCTAGTCAGTGTAGCCTAATAAGTGACTTCATAACACTGAAAGACCCTGTTTCAAAAGTAATGGACACTATTTGTGAGAATTGCACCAAGGTTATTCTCTAGACATTTTACACATGTAAACTAGCACATGTGTATATTCACATGCATGCATAAAATTCTAAGATTATACTGAGGAGGATTTCTTTTCTTCACACTAAGTTATAGAATTATTGTGTAGCATGACAGATCATTTTTTGTATGATAACAACTTATTCTTCCATATGATACATTAAGTTCACATGTACTATGATAAAATCAGAATCAATATTCTCATGTAAGTAAGGCAAACTGAAATTGTCCTATTGACTTTATACACATATCAAACATACTTTGATAGCTAATTATGGAAACCTAGTCCAAATAATCACTAAGAAACTTAAATCTAAACACAAGTTTGTTTTGTTTCTGGCTGAATGACTTTTGGGCTAATCCCTCTGACTGGCTCTGCCCTGCTCCTGCCACTAGTGTGTCTTTTACTCATTGCTCTATGAATCAGCAGGGTTCACATTCCCACATACTTATTGGAAACAGAGACAATCAGGTCTCATTACAGACTTTTAGTTTCACATCTGCATTTTAAAAAGCCTTCTAAATAACCCTTATATTTAAGTTTGAAGAACACACAATAACTCTCGTTTCTCAGGGAAAAGGATAAGGCTGACAAAGATAACAAACATGTTGGCTACTCTCAGTCTTAACAGAAAACTGAATATAAAAATTGCTAGTTTCCTGTACATATAAGAACAATAGTAATTTTGAGTGAACAATGTCTCACTAGACTTATTTTTGTTCCTACAAAAACACAGCTTAAAGATGAATCACTTCCATACTTTAAAAAAAAGAAAAACAAAGCACCCAATTGGAGGAACTGTAGGAACTGCACTTTAAAAATATTTCTCACCTGCAGATAAATTTGTTTCTGTGCAAGAAAACAGGAATGGAAAACATTCATTCTGTTTCTGTTGGCACAAAGGCTGTTGGAATTCTAAATATGGTGTCTTAGTTACTTTTCTATTGCTGTGACAAAACACTATGACCAAGGCAACTTCTAAAAGAAAGCTTTAAATTGGGCCCCCGGTTTCAGACGATGAGCATCTATGATGGTGGAACAAAGGCATGGAGACAGGAAAAGTTGAAAGTTCATATGTTGATCCACAAGTAGGAGGCGGAGAGAGAGACACTGGAGCTAGAATTCAAAGCAGCATGAAATGCACATGTATTGCTGAGTAACTAGCCATAGAAACAAATTGAATCAGACAAAAGAAGTGAGGGGAGATAGTGATTAGCAAAGATGTGAGAACTGTGTTTACATGTCATCCGAGCAGCACAAAGGAGAACTGGTCTTAAATGTCCCATTTAACCCTGGCCTCTGCCTTGAAAAAGCCAAATGACCATAATTATATTTTATTAGTATCATTACTATGAAACTATCATTATTTGTGAGGAAAGTAAACTATTTGTCCTCCTTGAAACCTTCAAACACTATGAAAGTAAATGGAAAAAATTTCTCATGAACTATGATATGCTTTGTAAAATTAAGTTTGTACTATTGAACCTGGATGCTTCATGTTTTAATATTCTCTAATTGGAGCCACATTAAATATTAATGGCCACATTATCATTCTCTTCTGATAGACTCTGTCTTGTGGTAACAAATGAGTTTTCTCAACTCAGAAATTGTCACAGGACTCTGTCTCTGAATTTCCAGTGATTTAGCAAATTCATTTGCATGGCAGGTTCAACAGAGCTCTGGCTCAGCAAAATTCAAGCTTTATTTCAATTAATGTCTAAAATAATCTATGTGCTTCAATCCAAATGACTTATTTTCCTAATCCCAACAAAATTTGCCACTTAATGGCTTCAGAGTGATACGAATTTGTTTATGGCAAAAGGGGAAAATTTACGTCTTCTTTTTCAAATGTAATGTGTCTGAAATCTGGGTGGATGAAGTAGAAGGTGATGATAGTCATGATGAAATGCTTCTGCCTCACCCACACAGGTGAGAGCAAGAGGTGGGAAGAACTGACCTGGTAGTTATATACATACACACAGTATAAACACACACGCACGCACACACACACATACATATACATATGAAGCATATGTATATATATATACACAAACATATACATATGAATCATATATATATGAAGCTTATATATGAAGCATATATATACATACATATATATGTGGATATACATATATGTAGATATATGTATGTATGTATATATAAAATTCTATCTTCTACTTGTAAGGCAGGGAGGTTATAGTCATCAAAATGGAAGTTTGGCCTTTTCTTGCTAGATTGCCTATCCTCTCTGAAAAAGGGGAAATTTTCTTGAAAAATTCTCTGAAAACGATTTCAAATGTAATTTCTTTTAAGAAGAATGTTCTGAGCCTGTTCTGATTATTTCAATTTGATACAATTTGGACCTTAGATTCACTCCTACATACACCACCTATCTTATGAGATGTTGGGTGCTATGTTACTAGAAACTGGGTTGTGATTTCTTCTTCTCTTTGGTGCGTATCCATTCCCTTAAAACAAGATTGTCTTTTTCATGTTTAAATTTGTGAAATGATTTCATACTTGGTAGGCTTTCAAAAAACATCTTTATTTCAAAGTGCAATTAACATCAGGCAATGGACAATTTCTTCAAAATCGACTTCAATTTATGTAGTAAGTTCAGTCTAGGCAAAAGATCCACTGACTCTAGAAGGAATAACAGTTAATCAACTAAGACACTGCCTCTAAGAAAACCTTCTTTATGTTTCAAAGCTATTGTCTTAATTAGCCATCTATTGCTGTGATAAAATACCATCATCCAGGTAAAACACCATGGCTTTCTTAGCCAAATATACTGGCTACCTCAGCCTCACCATGGCTTCTCAGCCTGTATTCTTATACCATATCAAGCAAGACCTCCTGCCCAGAGGGTTTTCTGCCCACAGTGAGCTTGATTCTACCACATCAATCATTGATCAAGAAAATATCCCATAAACTTGCCTGCACAAAAATCTTATCAGAGCATTTTGTCAATTTAGAGTCATATTTTACAAATGATTCTAGTTTTTATCAACATGACAATAACTATCAAGTACATCAAACTTAATATCCAAATATGTTAAAGTAATTCTCAAAAGAACATGATTTGTATAAACTTAAAATATACTATTTTCTATGCATGAAATTTAAAAGCTAGAAGGTTGTTTTCAAAAATATAAATAAAAAAATTTATTGGGGTACATTTGGAGAAGCTGAACCCAAAGAATCTTAGCAGAGCAATGATGGTGAATTATACATCAAGAGCTCACTTTAACAGTAATTTTGTTATATCTTATAATGTCTCACATATCCTAGAGATAGTTCCTGAATTACTTCTCCCTTTCTATACAAGAACCCACAAAACAACCTTCTAGCTTTTTGTGGGGAGTGTTTTATTTTCTTTCTTATACCTGTTTACAAATCTATACTCCTTGCATACATATCTATTAAAACACCTTAATATTTAAACAGTTTAAGACAACAACTAAGGATCTTTTTTTCATTTCAAATTGGAATGTCAATAGGTCACGAAAATTTCAGTAAAACTGATAATCAATGACTAAACCCAAAATTGATTTATGACAAATTAACAAATATGAAAGTCAAATCTAGAGTCAGTTAGTATGCTTATAAGAGTTGAAGGGGAATGAAATGCAAAATGTGCTAGAATTTGAGTAGAAATTATTACATATTAACTTCTAATAGGCAATTGTATTTTGAAATCATCTTAGTGAGTTATGATGAAATACACAAAATAGTTATTAATATTTTTCCCAGAGTAAAGAGTGTGTCATCATTCACTAAAGTTTCATATTAAACATCTCTTGAGATGGTTATAAAATCTTCCTGATTCTGGAGTATAAGTAGAGAAGCTGAATCCAAAGAATCTTAGCAGAGCAATGATGGTGAATTATACAACAAGAGCTCACTTTGACAGTAATTTTGTTATATCTTTATAACTTCTCACATATCCTAGAGATAGTTCCTGAATTACTTCTCCCTTTCTACACAAGAAGCCAACTCCAGAAAAAAAATATATGGAAATACATTCACAAATACATATAATATATATATATATATATATATATATATATATATATATATGTCCAATATTATACTTATAAAAGCAATTGATATACATATTAAACCAATAAAAGCTTCTCATTTATCTATATTTCCTGAATTACTTACTTCATTTTACATGAGAACCAATAAAATCAGTCCTAGCTAACTACAGAAATGTATGTGTGTGTGTATGCAAATACATATACAAATACATATACATCATATACATATACACATATATAAAAAGAGAAACTTATGATAATGAGGTATGTGCAGCTTCTATGAGGCAGAATCAAACACATTTTTTCCTGAGAATGCCACTGGCTTGTGCATATACAGTACTCTTCCTAAGACTCCTATGTTAAATATATAGAACCTAATTGGTGGTATTACTGAAAAATGAGTATATCAGGAGGTTTCTGAGTTCCGTGTATGGATTCACAACTGAATGGACTACTGGAAAGGGGCAAGAGCTGTGGAAGCTGGAGTTTCCTCAAAGACACAGTTCACTGTATGTCGCTTTTGAAAAACGTGACTTATCCTCAGATCCCTTCTCTTATTTTCTGCTTCTTGGCTACTGATTTGTGCAGAGTCAATCTATCATGCCTCTTCTGACAGGGTTGCTCTGATTGAACCCCATAGAACCACAAAATAAAATAAATTACTTCTTTGTTAAGTTCTTTATCTCAGATATTTCATTATAAAGATTTAAACCTCAGTAACATGCACTTTTTTGTTGATACATCACTCATGACTAACATACAGCTCTTTGGGATCGAATTCTGAATTATATCTGTTTACCATGCATCCCCAACACTTATTGTAAGTTTCTATATATCCAGTTTGATGGAAAGTTATTTATCATTATCATCATTATCCTCATCATAGTCATCATCATCATCATTCTTATCATCCTCACCATACAATATTAGTATTCTATCAGTCATTGAGAAGTATAGCTTGGTAGATATTTAACTGGAGGTGGAGCATGTTAGAAATGGGTAAATATTCATGATTACTTTTTTCTTTTACTTTACTCCTTACCATAGGCAAAGCAAAAACATAAGCATCCAATAAGCAATGAAGAAAATAAAGGATACCAGGCAGATGAGATGACTCTGTGGTTAAAAAAGCTTGTCACAAAGCCTGAAAGCCTAACTTTGATGCTAAGAACTCACATAATAGAAAAAGAGAAGTGTGTCTGGCAAGTTATTTTCTGATCTCAACACTCATGAAGGTGTGGTATGAACATGCAGGCATGTTTAAAAATACATGAATACAAGCAATTTTTTAAAATGAAGTACATTACAAATAAAAAGGAAGAACATTTCATAGTCCTTTAGATTCTCCCTGTATTGGTTCAGAGGACTCATCCATCTATCCATCTCTAAATCCCTGGTGCTTGGATGACTTGGATGATAAGTCTTTGTTAACCCTTTTTTTTTTTTTTTTTTTAAATATGGATACTAGAGGTTGAAATGAGGTCTTCATCCTTGCAAGGCAAGCACTTTTCCAGCTGAGCTATCTCCTTAAACCCAAGTCTTTTAAAATTTTATATAACCATTCTTTATTGAGCCTGTTAAATTTGGCAAAGATAATGTTGTTTCCTTTGTTTCTTTGATTTTGTAGAAATACAGCAGACTATTTCCCAAATATAAAATGCTCAATAAATGTGTTTGGAGAAAACTAGTTTCTTAGTTTCTGTGTCACTTGAGTTTTAGAAAGAATGATATTTTTTCAATTAAAATCTTTAAATGTTTCATTTTCATATTATATATGAATGAAATAAATTTTCCAGTCTCTTGGAACAAATACAAGAATATTGATATTGTACTGAAAAGAAAAGTTGAATAATTTGCTATTTTGAATGTTCTAAGTTCTTTAAAATCCCAACATGTACGAAGCAGACAGGATCACACCTGCCTAATTCACATCGATCTATAGTTCATAAACATGATCAGAACGTGATTGAAACATCACATCCAAGTTTTCTGCACTGATGTAAGCACCAAATATTAAGAGGACACTTGTCTGAAATTATAACCAAGACATCCTACCAAATTATAGCAATTATAAAAAACAATGTAAAAGCAGGTACAAATTTCTATTACTCACTTATATGAATTTAACAGAAAGTACACTGTGAGTGCTTAATGTGTATTTTAGCAATTTTGCCAATAATCCTTAGAGGGAACAGACAATTATGCCTTAACAAACATAGACCTATGAAACTAACGCCAATTTTCCTTGTTCAAGTTCTGTGGTGATGGGGTATGAATCACTTTCTATCTGCTTTGAGACAGATACTGATTGAATTAGTCCTGGATTTTATTTTACAAACACAAACTTTAATTGAACTACTCTGCCTCTGAGAGTTGAAAGACTTTCATGCTTCATACTGGCACAAACAATAAAAAAAAAAATCAGCTCTGTTCAATATAGCTTATACAAATTAGTTTACTTCTACAGAAGTTTACAGAAACCCATAGTGAACATAAACTCAAGATGTTGGGTACATGGTTATACTGCTTGAGTAAATCATACCATAGGAGAACATTTTTCTTATATAATATAAGGAAATATAATAGTTAGTCCTTTAATTGAACAAATCAGAAATGAGAGGTACTATATCACTCCTGGTTCAAAAGTTCGTCAAACTAGGAAACAAATAGAAAACCATGTTTCCTAGTCTTTAGTTTATCTATAAAAGGAAGAGTTGGAAAATAGTTATTAAAAAGTAAAATGGATTCAAACTATTTACATATAATTCAACAATAAAAATATCTATGGGGAGAAACTTAAGCAAGCCTGCCATTATTTTAAAATATGCCTCAGCTTGAATTGATTGTTTTTTTATGACCAGACACCCTATAGTGCAAATCTTCTAAAAGCAAACAAGGATCATTTCCATTTGAGGGCAGCGTTTCAGGTAAATACCTACTCAGTGGCTCAGAGTTCCAATCTCAGTTTGATTCTCTAATGAATTCATTTTCAGTTTTCAAACTAGATAGTGATTCTACTTGCATTAGACAGAGGCAAAAAGATATAGGAACAAGAACACTGATCTTCCAGTTCGAAGTCAATAAAGTTGAACAGCTACAGAAGAAAAGGGGTCACATTCTATCTACTGGAGAAATAGCTATGATGTGTGTCACAAAAGAGGATGGAATGAGTTTATTCCGGGGGGGGGGAGAAACACTTGGTTTTTCTTTCAAGTGGTCACATTTTGTAGAAGGGATAAATTTGATGCATATGACCATCAAATTTATCTGTTTCCTAACAGAATGGTAAACCACTGCTTATTAGAACTTAAGAAGAAAATGTGTGACTGGAGCAAAAAGCACTGAAAAAGAAACCAGCTGTCCAGCTGAGTTTAGGTCCCTGTTTTCATAGCCAACTTTCTTTTGATTGACAGATACACCACTCTTTCTGAATTTTGTTTCTTTAATGTTTCTGATGCAGAGATATGTGTGCCCTAACAACGACCTGGCACAACACCAGCTTCTGCCACAAGCCTTGAAATGTGGGCATTCAACACCATTCAATATGTTGCTCCACTGTCATTCCTTACTGACTCTTGCTTCTCCACATGCCATATGCTCTTTGTATTTCACAGGCTCTGCATTTGGAACCATTAAATTTTGGCTTAAGTCTAGGATTACTTATAGGTTTACCCTAAAGTAATAATGGATTGTGCATTTGTCTTGTTAAAAAATTAAAAAGAAAAAAACATGCCTTGGGGAATGAGGATGTATCTCAGTTGTCAAGGAGCACACCTAGCAGCCTGGGTTATATCTCTATCACCAAATATGCTGGATGCAGTAACACATGCATGTGATTCCAGCATCTGGG
Source organism: Mastomys natalensis (assembly GCA_021653895.1). Taxonomy (NCBI): domain Eukaryota; kingdom Metazoa; phylum Chordata; class Mammalia; order Rodentia; family Muridae; genus Mastomys; species Mastomys natalensis. The sequence goes on from JAJTUV010000429.1 coordinate 64,461, forward strand.
GTCAGAGACAGAAAAAAGCAGAACTTGAAGATCATCTCCCATGAAGGCCTACCTGGGATACATTAGACCCTGTAATAAAAATTTATACATTGGGAATATTAGCTAACATATGCAATGAATATAACTTGAAAATATTTACTTTTTAGATTTTTATTAAAATATAAAAGGTGTACCATATCTAACCTAGATAGGTTAGCTGTTTTGGAGACATATTGTACTCTTTACTATATTCTTCAGAATCTTTATTTGATCAAGAACAATTATAGGGGATCTAAAAGCTAGAGTCCTCACATTTTAATAGGTGGATTCTATACAAAGCCTTGGTAGATCCTTCAGATATCCTTTTGATTCTTTGTTGTGATCTTTGGAACTGTAGCTTACATTGACCTTACCTAAGAGCAGGACTCAATTCAGGAATGCATCCTTTTATGACTTTGGCTGTCTCTATCTTGAGCTCTGACCTTGTTGGAATCTGTAGAACATATACTGATTGAAACCATTTTGCCTCATCCATTCCTTTGTCCTAGACTTCCAAAAGTAATCTACTCTGAGAAACCAAATCCTTTGTATATTTCTTTGTCATTCACTTTTATAGATCTCTTTATTCTGGTTAAGATGTGGTCCATGGCATGGTTAAGTTTTATGGTATCAACGGAATCTGCATTGCAAACCCTGGATTCTGAATCAGCCTGAATGAGTACAGCAAAGTCTTGAGAGGTGGCAGCTGTGTTCCTCTCGCACTAACCTCAGTGGTCAGTCCTTTCCAGGTACAGATGGTGTTCATCAAGTTCAGAACACTGGCCACTATCACCACATCTTCCCCGGCTATTTCTGTCACTGACAGATGGGTTCTTGGCCATGAGTTATTGTCAGCAGCCAAAGAATCATGATCTGTCCCAATATACTGATGTAAAATACCAGAGAATTGGATCACTCTATTGTGGCTGAAGCAGGTTTTCTAGAAATGTATTTATTTACAGCATGAAGGAGAATTTCATGACACAGCTAATAAATTCAGTTATTAATGATTCATTTTGATAATAAATGGCATTAGATTTTTTATCTGTACTATAATGTCTCAAGATATGGATGAAACAGCCATAAAATTATGTAGACAAGGCAAAAGTGGCTGTTTGAAATATTTGGGACAACAAATGTGAATTAATTACATGTTTTTGAAATAATTTCACAGGGCTAGCAAGATGGCTCAGTGAGAGGAGATGCTTGTTATCAACCCTCACAACTTGAGTTTGATCCCTGCCACCCACATAGTGGAAGAAGAGAATGAATCCCTTTCCTTTGACTTTCATACATGTAGTATGCCACTTAGGTACTCATATGCGTAAAAACACACATGCAAAAAAATAAATAAAATGAGAAAAATTTTAAAAATCCTAGTTGTTTTAAATCTGCCTGACTCAAACATGATTTCTACCTTTACTCCTTTTCAACACCCAAGTTTCGTATGAAAATTTTACTGAAAGAGAGACTTACATTGTTTTCTCCTCTCTTATTGGAAGCTAGAAGTCTATGAAATAGAACAGCAAAACCACTTAAAATGTGTTTCAGCCTATTAGATAAAAAACAAGCAAACTTTAAAAGAACTGTGGTAGGAAAGGAAGAGGAGGAAGAAGTGGTAGAAAGTGTAAGTGGAGAAAGAGAGACAGGGGTAGGGGGGAGAGAGGAGGGAGGATGGGAGAGGTGAGAGGGGAGAGAGAGGAAAAGAGATATTTAGGACAAATAAAAGATAACAAAGCAAAAATCCAACTGAATAGCTAACCAAAAGTGAGGAAAAAGAGCAAGCCTGGCAGCCTTGTTATTGGTATCTCAGGAAGGCAGCAAGAATAGAAAGAACCAGTTTCCTGTGTTTCTAAGTCCAAGGATTTTACTTTTGCCACTTTTACCTTTTTCTCCAAGCAGACCATGAGAACATCGAAGTCTCCTCTAGAGGTCCTGTGGAGACTGGCACCTAAGACATCACCCCATTATTATAATGAATGGACAATCAATGCCTGTGGGTCCTATGATCACATCCAAAACTATGATACTGGCAAGTTTCCAGAAATACAGCCAACTCTGGACAAAGCAATGGCTTTTCATAGTCTTTTTCTAACAGCTGACAGCAGAGAACTCTGCAGTTAGCATGATTTAAATTATAAACATACTTTATTGAACATCTGAACTGATGGACTCTACAATGCTCTGCATTGGCCAAATCATTCCAGAAGATATGATAAGAATAAATTATTAAGGTCTTGGAAAGATTATATAAACTTTTGCCCTGTTTCACACACAAGGCTCCAATCCTTTTTTTTTTTCAGACAAAATTCCATGTTTCCATTGACAGTGAACTTCAATATTTATGATAGTAAATGAGTAAGCCACAGTTTGGAGTCTTAGTTCTTCGTAACACCCTCCGACTCCCTGACTAGACCATTGCTCTAATCTACAGAATATGATGATAGCTGTCAGAAAGAAGAACGACAGTGGTTTCTATCGGACCGAAATTATAGGGTATGCATGGAAAAGGGCTCCTCCTTCTCACCCACCAGCATCAAATTATTTCACCTGTGCATGTTTATGAAACCTGTATCTGTGTGACATGATGCTTTTTTCCTGACCAGATTTGCAGTTACTTTAAGTGATGTAGAAGAGATAGATGGAGGAGTTCTGAGGTCACCCTGCCTACTTCCCACCTCCAGGCATTTAGCATTCAGACCATGTGATTCCCAAGTGTGCTATCTATTTTTAAAGAACTCCATGAGGCAGCATTATGTAATTTCATTTCGTAACCCAGTTTAGTGTTTACCATGCTATTTCCTATATGTAGCATTAACACAGTCTAAAGTAATATCAAGAGCTAGGATATTAACATAAATTAATGAGTATAATTTAACTAAGATTTTTTTAAACAATACTAAAGAAGGTTAAGTATATTAGAACTGTTCTTTACTGAAATTTAAATCATTCATTTATATATACACTCGTTTCCCATTATATTTATATTTTCTTTATATTAAACAAAACTGTAAAATTATCATTATTAATTGATAGTCTATATTTTTTCATTCTTACTCTTATCTCTATTAAATGGACAATGATTGGAGGCAGAGCCACTATTATTATTTATTATATGTATGTATAATAATAATAGAGGTTTTGCTCCAGTCGCTGTTTATTATATGGACATTATAATATGATGTGTGTATACACACAAATCATATACATATATATATCATAAATTTTGTGATACATATATTCATAATATGCATATATATATATATGTTATGCTGTTAACTTATCAAAAAGAATATATTATAACAAACATATACTAGGAATTTTAAGTAACTGAATAAATAAAATATGTAGATAAATTTAATATTCATCTTTAGGTACCTACTTCATACCAAAGAGTTCAGAATGCAATGTTATGGTGTTTCAGAGAACACATGACAATATTTAAAACATAATTCTTTATATACTAACAGATAGACATATAAGCATTCATACTACACACAGTCCTATAAATGATCTTATTAATTAGATATCCTGACTTCTTTTCTCTAGACATTGATTTGACTGCCTATCTTATTAATGGTCAACAAGACACTAGCATATAAATTCTAATAATGATTTTGCTCCATTAATATAACATTTTAATGTTGTATCTAACAAAAGCTTCCAGAAAGATTTATGGGACAGTTATTCAGAAGAATTGATCATTAGAGCCAGACTAGACTAAGTCATCTTCCACTTGGGAGAGAGGAAAACTGTTTTGTTTTGTTGTTGTTGCTGTTTGTTTATTTGTTTGTTTGTTTTGTTCATGAAGTTCTTAGGAAGCACAAAGCTTCAGGAAATACCTTGGTGATACTCACTGCAAAATAATCTCAGACATCTAAGATACATTTCATAAATTACAAATCTATACCATAGGTGCCCTATTTATAGTCTCCAAAGATACTTTAAGCTCAGACACAGGAAGCACTATTCATTTCTAAAATTGATCATCTTGTTTTAAAATGGCCTTTGCAATGTGTAAATAAAGACTGAGCATGATTTTGCCATCTGCAACTGGCTCTGATGTTTGTCTCATGGTTAGAATAAGAGTAGGCATCATAGAAACCCATGCCAATTTTAAAGAAATGTTAAGTGTTTCCCAGGTTTTCTGACCAATACATCATGAAACATGAAAAATGTCATAGCTCTAGCTGAGCATTATGGTTCCAGCATCTCCACCCGAAGGATAAATAAGTGAAGGAATGAGAGAGACTACCCATCTACAGCAAAGCAAAGAGACATTCCAGGAAGGTAGGGGTCTGCATCCCACTCTCATAAAAGCTGTTTGTGTTAGAAGTTGCATCATAACAAATAATAATAATAATTTTATTTTCTCTTATAATACTTCCAGACTAAAGGCCCCCAAGTTCATGTCACCCACCTCCTCTCTACCTCAGATCAACTCCTCCTCTGATTCTCTTTAAAAAGGAAAAAAACAAAAAAACAAAGGGAAGAAGGAAAGGGAAGGGAAGGAAAAGGAGGAAAGGGGGAGGGGAGGGGGAGGGGGGGGAGGGGAGGGGGGAGGGGAGGAAGGGGAGGGGAGGGGAGGGGAGGGGAGGGGAGGGGAGGGGAGGGGAGGGGAGGGGAGGGGAGGAGGGGAGGGGAGAGAGAAGAACAGGCCTCTTGGTGCTCTCCACCTAACATGGTCTAAGAAGATACAATAAGAATGGGAAAAACCCCTCATATCAAGATGGACATGGCAACTCAGTAGAAGGAAAAGGGACCCAAATACAAAAAGAATCAGAGACACCTGCCACTCCATTGTTGAGAGTCCCACAAGAACACCAAGCTACACAAACATAAGGCATAAGCAGTACCTGTATGGGTATGTACCTAGGTCAGACCCCTACAGGGTCTATAATTGTCACTTTAGTCTCTGTGAATCCCTAACAGCCCTGCTTATTTGATTCTGTGGCCCATGTTCTCCTGCTGTCCTCTACCCCACTGGCTCTGATAATCCAGTGATGGTTTGAATATGCTTTGCCCAGGAAGTAGCATTATTATGAGTGTTGCCTTGTTGGAGGAAGGGTGTCACTGTGGGATTGGGCTTTGAAGCTCCACCCAGTATGGAAGAGACAGTCTGCTCCTGGTTCTTTTGGAGGAAGACAAAGTCAGTTCCTCCAGTGCCATGCCTGCCTGGACACTGCTGTGCTTCCTACCATGATGATAATGAACTGAAACTCTGAATCTGTAAGCCGGCCCCAATTAAATGATGTCCTTTATAAGAGTTGCCTTGTCATGGTGTCTGTTCACAACAATAAAACAAGTCTGTCTGCATGCTGTCATGTTTTCTGCCTTGATGATAATGAATTGGATCTCTGAATCTGTAAGCTAGCCCCAGTTAAATGTTGTCCTTTATAAAGCATTGCCTTGTTCATACTGTCTCTTTACAGCAATGAAACCCTAAATAAGATTAATCCTTCCTCTACTTCTTCTGCAGGGTTACCCTAGCTATGCCTAATGTTTGGCTTGTGTCTCTTTATCTGTTCCCATAGGCTGCTGCAGTATGCTCTACTGATCACAACTGGGCAAGATGTAACTTTTTAAATGGCTTTCTTAAAATGAAACCTTAGAGAAGACTTTGAATTACTGCAGGAGGATTATGACACTCAATATTTATGAAAATAGGCAAATGATAAATTAAGGCAGTGTTTGCATTTTATTCATATATTTACTTATCATTTATTAATTATGCACTTTGAAAATTTCATGACTATTATTCTGATGACTTTCTTCTAACTTCTCTTACCTCCTTCAATTCATTACAAACTCATGTTCTCCAAATTATTCTCCTTATGTATTCATGTCTTTTCATTTGTTTTGTGACTCACTATGGTGAACCAGGACCATTTGTTTGCTGTTAGTCACTGAAGTCTGGAAGGTTCATCAGTAGACAATTGAATGTAATAACTTTTGTCTCTCAGAATCTATGCATAGCCAATAGTTTAGCTCACGGTTAGGTCTCCGTGAGCCTCCCTCCTAGCCATATGCTTTACTGTTGGCAGCCCATTCTTATGGTGACCCAGTGCAGGTATCCACTGCTATTGAGAATTTGTAGTTACAATTGTGTCTTACCAAAATAAAATGTGCATTTTACAGCCCTTTTGTCGATATTCTTGGTTTTACATTCCTTCTATCCTGGATTCTGCAGTTGTTTTTTTTTTTTTTTTTTTGAGTGTTAGAAGGGATTCATAACTGACATTCTAAGACTCTCAGCATTGAGAGTGTTAAGGATAAGAAATATGTTTATAATAGGTAGATAATAGGAGATGCACATACTTCTTCCATCAAAAATAGCACTTAGCAATAACACAGACTTTCTGATGTTTCTCTTTTACTATGGTTAAAATCATAATCCAGACACATTTTCACATTTTTGGTTTTGTGCATATATGTGTTTGTCTGTGTGTGTGTATGTGTGTGTGTGTGTGTGAGGGAGTGTGTGTAGGGTGTGGTGTAGTGTAGGAGAGAGAGAGAGAGAGAGACGAGAAGAGAGAGAGAGAGAGAGAGAGAGAGAGCTAATATGCACATATGGGTGTGTAACTGTATATGCAGAAGCTAAAAGTTGATGTTGGGAATTATCCTCAATTGCGATATTCCTTTTCATTCAGACAGTATCTATTAATTAGACCCAGTGTTCACCAATATGGCTAGTCTCCCAGCTGCCTTGCTCAGTATATCCCATGTTCCTGTTTGCTGAGGTTAGAATCAAATCTGAGGTGATTTGTCCACCTGAAATTTCTGTGGGTTCTGGTGATTTGACTCTGGTTTTCATATGTACACAGCAAGCACTTTAACCACAGATACACTCTTCTAAAAAATAAAAATATATTTGGATTTATTGAATTCACATCTTCTTTGTCTAGCTCTCATAACTAGAAGCTAAAAGGAAAACCTCCTTTAAGAATCTTATCTTGAAAATGTATTCTTTTGCTACTGATCTTCCCTTTATGTTGGCAAGAGAAATCCATGTCCAAGTGTTAGTCATTCACATCCTTATTATTTGCTAGAAACTGAGAAAATTGCTTTCACACATGACTCATTGTCTCCTCTGTGAAGTAGCATGCATTAATTCATCAGGAAACTATCATTCAGAGATATTGCATGATTCAACTTCCAGTTTACTTACAGGCTTCTGAGGACTTGATACCATGCATATTTTGTCTTTCTATTATACACCGGCTGTTTTACAAACAAATATAAAACTGATCTTGAACTTTCCCCATTAAAGGGTTTTTTTAAGACAGTATTTTCTTTCTTATCTTTAAAAGTATGTTAGAGACATTTTGTGAGCTGATAATTACACTGTTTATTTACGTAATCCTCCAAAAATACTAAATAAATAACTAAATATTACTCTTATACATCAAAAAATCAGAGAGGTTGAGCAACATTTCTAGTACAACATGATAAGCAGTAGTTGGCTAAACTCTTTCTGAACTCTACAATTTCTCTCAAACACAATATTATTATAAAAAATAAGGCTCCCTCTGGCCATGAGACACTATATCTGACACACTTCAGACACACAGCTGAGCAGGCCCATGGATGACAAGAACAAAGTGTTGTCATTGTCTGACTCATTCTGTCTTATTAAAACTGTTAGATTAAAATCCTAGTCTCCTAGGAGATGGTGTTATAATTTGGAGTCGTTGGAGAACATTTGGTCATTAGAATTCAGCCTACATAAACTAGATTGGTATCCTTACAAATTAGACTCAAAGGTTCATTCCTCTTTCTGTCATGAGGATACAGCAAAGGGAAAGTTAGCTTTTGCTCACAAGTGCTGAGCCTGTTACTGTTTTGACTTTGGCTTTACTAACTTCTAAAAGTATGGAAAATAAACGTGCAATGCTTATTTTACCTGAACTGTGACGTTCACTGACAGCACCATGGACAGCTCAAGACAGACCACTGGTACTACGCAACTGACATGCTACTGTGAAAATACTAGAAATGTAGAAGTAGCTTTGGAACTAAGTGAGATATTCAATAGCTGGGGAGTCTTGAAGTGAGTGCAATGAAAAGCCAAAATTTTCATGAACAGGACATTCTAGTAAAAGTTCAGAAGGAGAAGAAAGCTATGAAAAAAGGCTTGATTTTCTTAGATATTAAGTAAATACTACTGAAGTGAATGCAGGGAGAAATATGGTCTCAAATGGAAAGCAATATATTATTCATTACACAAAAGAACAAACCCAACCCTTGTTAGAAGACATCAAAACATTTGACTAACTTGTATCCTTGTTTCAACTTTTTGTGGAAGGTGTAGTTTACTAGAGAAGAAGTGACAGTTTTGCCAAGGAAATATTTTAGAAGGTTCAGCTAGGCATCTCTTAACTGTTGAGAAGAAAATGTGAACAAAGAGACATGGATTAGAGTATACTTGTTAAGGAATTGCAGAATTTAAAGATCTGGAACATGGTCTGGATGAACACACTAAAAAACAGCCTGCTCAAGGGAGAACATGAACCTGTGGCTATGACTTTCTAGATCATTTAGTTCACTATTCAAACATTAGTAAGTACCTACTGTCCAAGACAATTGTTGATCATCATCATGACTGTTGTATTTTCCTCCCATCATAAGCCCAAAGTAGAGTTTTAGCAACTACCAAGAGACAAGAGAGGTCTCCCAATAGAACAATACCTAATAGCACTTAAGACACAGGGATACTCCCATAACTATATATGAGAATAACCACAGACATATGATTTAAACCTGGGAGAACTTGACATAATCAAGGAACAGAGTTAAATGAAAGGAGAACCATCAAAAAAAATCACCTTGGCAATAGAGCTAGGCTTAGAATTGTCATGGGAACCAGGCTCAGTTCTAGGAGTGAGACTATGCAAAGCCTTAGCCTCAATCCATTCTTGACAAAATTCTGAGGGATTAGAGTTTCACACTATATAACCTTCGTGGCCCTCAGATAAGAAAGAGAGGTATCTCTGAGTCTGAAAGTTCGATACTTAGTCTGTTGGATTTGAGGCTCCTTTGGCATATATGTAACCATTCTACTTATCTATTTCACATTTCCAGTGGTACTATCTGTTTGACATCTTCTCCATTGTTTTTTTTTGCAGCATGTAAAATTCTTGATTTCATAGTGTCACACCTGAAAAGAATTTTCTTAAAATTAACTTACCTTGAGTTCCTCTCATGTTTCATACATGAGGTATTTATATGAGACTCAGGCTTTAACATTTTAGAGTTTTCTATGCTACAATTTAAAGCTCTGCAGGCTACTGGAAGTAAAGCAATGTATGCACATATAAGGACACACACCAAATATAGACGATCAGGAAATTTGAATGCTATGATCGGAACCTGTATTTGTTGTAAACCAACATATGAAATTCTGGTGTGTAATATGATTCTCTTAAAACATGAGATCTGTCAAAAGACCTCAAGTAGAAGCAGGTTCATGAGAACAAAGCAAAAGCAGGCAGGAGGTTCTCTCCAGATGTCACAGATGTAGGCATCTGGATGATAAGACCCTCAACCTCCAGAACTGTAAGAAATTAATTTTTATTGTTTGCAATCACTAAGTATGTGGCATTCTCTTGTAGCAGCAAAACAAAATAATATAGGTTGCTCATTTCACTCTGAAGGCAAACCTCTTAAGTTTGTCTCAGCCTGCTGCATTCTAAATCTGAGTGTTGCATAGGTTAATGTTCAAGGACCTGGCTGGCTCAGTTTCATGAGTAAAATATTAATATTTTTAAAGGAAACCTTGATTATTTTTCCTTACAGCTGGAAAGATTATAAGTCCGGTGTTGGTAGTGGATGCCTTTAGTTTCAGCATTTGGAAGGCAGAGGTAGACATATCTCTAAGTTCAAGATCAACCTGGTCTACAGAGTGAGTTCCAGGACAGCCAGGGAAAAAAAAAAAAAAAAAAAAAAAAAAAAAAAAAAAAAAAACAGAAAACAAAACCAAACCAAACAAACAAAAAAACCAAACAACAACAACAAACAAATGGCATTCACTCAGAAGAATACATAGTTTAACTCATAGAAATACTCTATGATGAATACCATTGAGCTTTATTCAGAAATTAACAGAAGCCATGATGTTAATCTAACTTCATTAGAAAGGACTTACTGGAAACTAAAAAGGATATAAGATTCCTAAGTCCTTTCTATCTCTTGTGTTGGACTGCACTGGAAGCATAATAGCACTCTGAGCATCACTGAGGCCTATTCACAAATGATACAACATGTTTTCTCAAGGTAAAATACATTTCAGGACCCATCTGTTCTGTTACTCTTTTTTCTCCATTTCTTAAGCTACAATTATCTTTCCTAATTGCCTTGAAAGCAACAGGATAGAAGGTCAATTGGCAATGTCTGTACATGGCAGAAAACTATTTCTTGGTTTCTATTCTCTTCATCTCACTTGGTTTTCTAAATGTGTTTTGAGACTTATCAGGGACTTAACTGATCAACTGGGCAGGATGAAAGCTCTCTAATCAAATAATGAAGTGATTAGTTTGGTTTTATTTCTACCATGCCAATTATGACCTATCTAAAATACAATTGAGCCCATGTCCAAATTTACCTATACCTGTTTTCTAAGTGTTCTGTTCTTATTGAGGAGCATGGCTTGATTGCATTAATTGGAATAGCACAAAATACATCTTCTTGATTCAAAACAGACTCAGTGAGATTTCAGAGCAAAAATTCAATCCTTTCACAAAGGGGTTACATCCTCTGCTCTCTAAACATACAAATATAAGGCTGAGTGAGTGGAGAGCTAATAAAACACAACCAGGCCTGCCAAGATACTTGTCCTCAAGCTGTATTGGATAACAAGGGGATGTGATGTTGATAGAATACTAATGTAAGTCACCTAGCCAAGCCTACTTGGTACCAGTTGTGGTATAGAAAGCACAGCAGGTGTCCTGAAGGCTGGGAAGGTATCTCCAACCTGTGAAGACCTGAGTTCTGCTTTCACTAAGAAACTGCAGCTCCTCAGATGCAGATGCCCGGGGGACTCTAGATCTGCATCCTGATGTAGATTGGACTGTTAGTACAATACCACATCTATACTCCTTTGTGTTTAACTAGGTTTTCATTCGCTACACTATGAACAGATTTCTTCCTATTTCTCATTCTCCTCTATGTTTCCGTTAAAGTTACAAGTGTAACATATTAAAGTGTGACCGTCTTGTGATAAGTAAATCTAAGAACCTTCATAGTTTTCTTATTGGTATGATGAGATTCTCTATGTTCCAGAAGAATTAGATTCCTGGGCAGATATTGACATACATACTTGTGAAATTAATATATGCAAGTACAGCAAAATTTTACTGTTTCCTTTCAGGGTGTTGCATAAACCTAGCAATTAAATAAGACATAAGACAGATATGAGGGGAAAGGAACATAAAAATTTAATGTAAGTTTTATGTGATCTAATAAATGAGAACTACACCTGGAATACCAATTCATATTAGTTAAACTTGGGCTATTGTGGGGAAGTAATTATATTAAGTGGGGAGATAACAGAAAGATTCAATTTTTTTTAAATGTTTGTACAGAATTTTCTCAGCTTTGCCTTCCAAATTGAGAAAAACAGTCTGCTGATGCGTATGGGCCATCTATCTCTCTTAGTTTATTTTTAATTGAAATATAAGTTATTAGATAGAATTATTACATTTTCAAATAAAGTGTGTTTTAGTGACTGTCTTTCATCTCCCATCTTCCCCACCCTGATGCTATTTCTTATGATACGTTTACTTCTCCCCAATTTCCCCTCTTTCATGTCCTTTGTGTGTTCCAGCAACTTTTGGGAGGAGGAAGGAACAGGAAAATTTAAATGTTCTTCATACATACCCTAATTCTTGGGTACAACAGGCTCATAAAAACATTGCCACAAGAGAAGCATATTTGAATCATATTCTGAACCTTCCAACAGCCATGTTGCTTTTTCAATTAAGAAGGTAATATGAGTGATAAGCAGATTTCAGCCGGGCAGTGGTTGCGCACTTGAGAGGCAGAGGCAGGAGGATTTTTGAGTTCGAGGCCCGTCTCGTCTACAGAGTGAGTTCCAGGACAGCCAGGGCTACACAGAGAAACCCTGTCTCGGGAAAAACAAAAACAAACAAAAACAAACAAACACAGATTTCAAACTTAAGTCTTCTTTTGTTCAGCATCATAGTCAAGCAGGACTTACCAAACAGAAAAATAACATGAATAGATTGCAGGGAGGGGAACATGGTGGTGGGTACCAAATGTATGGAGAGCAGGGGAGAGAGAAGAGAGATCGGCTAGGGTGCAGGGGCAATATCTAGGACATGTCGGAGACCTAGGGAGAGGCCCAGAGGATTTACATGGGGGACTCTAGATGTGATTCCTAGCAGTGGGGGACATGGATCTGGAAGCAAAGCAGGACTCTCAGTGGAAGAAAAAGGACAACAATCCATCCACAAGGCCTTCCATTTAAAATGTGTTCTGCCTAAAAGATGTGCAGCGACAAAGATAGAGTCTGAGGGATGCCACCAATGACTGCCACAAATTAAGACCCATCCCATGGGCAAGAACCAATCCCTAACACTATTAATGATACTCCCTTTTGCTTGCAGACAGGAAACTAGCGTAACTGTCCCCTGAGTGGCTTCAGTCAACAACTAATGAAAAAAGATTCAGAGATTAACAATCAAACATTAGATGGAACACTCAGGAACACTTTTTTTTTTTTACATCCCAGATTTTATCCCTCCAGGTCTACCTTCTCAATGTTCCCCATCCAGTACCTCCTCCCACCCTGTCTCCATAAGGATGTCCCCACCCCTCCACCCCCCAGCCCTCAAGACCTCTCCACTCCCTGGGACCTCCAATATCTTGAGGGTTAGGTGCATCTTATCTGACTGAACCCAGAACTGGCAGTCCTCTGCTGTATATGTGTTGGGGGACTTCTATCAGCTGGTATATGATGCCTGGTTGGTGATCCAGTGTCTGAGAGATCTTGAGGGTCCAGGTTAATTGAGACTGCTGGTTGCACTCCTCCTCAGTTTCTTCCAGCTTTTCCCTAATTCAACCACAGGGGTCAACAGCTTCTGTCCATTGGTTGTGTATAAATATCTGCATCTGACTCTTTCAGCTGCATGTTGGGTCTTTTGGAGAGCAGTCATGATAGGATCCTTTCTGTGAGCACTCCATAATAGTGTCAGGCTTTGGAGCCTGCCTTTGAGGTAGATCCCACTTTGGGTCTATCACTGGACCTTCTTTTTCTCAGGCTCTTCTCCACTTTTGTTCCTGCAGTTCTTTCCAACAGGAATAATTATGGGTCAAATTTTGACTGTAGGATGGCAACCACATTCCTCACTTGAAGCCCTGCCTTTCTGCCGAATGTGGCCTATACAAGTTCCCTTTCCCCACTATAAGGCAATTTCATCTAAGGTTGAGTTCTGAGAGTCTCTCACCTCCCAAGTCTCTGGTACATTCTGGAGGATTCCCCTACCTCCTACCTTCCAAGGTTGCCTATTTCCATTCTTTCTGCAGGCTCTCAGGGCTTCAGTCCTTTTCCCACACCCAATACCTGATTACGTTTCCCTCTTCCCCTCCCTGTCCATTTTTTCCCACCCAGGTCCCTCTCTTCCTTCCCCTTTGTGATTGCTTTCTTTATCCTTCCACGTGGGATTGAGGCATTCATACTTGGATCCTTCAGTTTGTTGACTTTTTATAGTTCTGTTGACTGTATCTTGGGTATTCTGTAAATTTTTTTGGATAATATCCACTTATTAGTAAATACATACCATGGATGTCCTTTTGAGTCTGAGTTACTTCATTCAGGATGATATTTTCTAGTTCCATCAATTTGCCTGCAAAACTCAGGATGTCCTTGTTCTTAATAGCTGAATAGTATTCCATTGTGTGAATGAACTACATTTTCTGTATCCATTCTTCTGTCATGGGACATCTGGATTGTTTCCAGCTTCTGGCTATCAGAAACAAAGCCACTATGAACATAATGGAACACATGAACCTGTGGCCTGGTGGGGCATCTTTTGGGTATATTCCCAAGAGTGGTATTGCTAGGTATTCAGGTTGATCTATTTCCAATTTTCTGAGAAACATCCCGATTGATTTCCAGAGTAGTTTTACCAGTTCACTCAAGGCCCGATTTTAGAAACTGGCACAAGGGAGAGCCAATATATTAGCCAACAAATTAAAGGCATAGGGGAATATTCCCTTGGAAGTTGGGTAGATAGTTCAGTGGAGTCAGTAAGTAAGTTCTTGATACACAAGATAAGGTTCTGAGTTTGGTCCTTAGACTCTATGTACAAAACTTAGTGTGTACTTGTTATAACAGCACTGACTCAATAGAAACATGTAAATACTTGAGTCTAGACAGCCCTCCTAGCTCACCTCCAGGCAATGAGAGATCCTGTCTCATTAAAAAAAAAAAAAAAAAAAAAAAGAGTGAGGTTCAAGAGATAGAAAAATAACTAAAAAGACCATTTCTGATAAAGAACTAGAATTCCATTCTCAGGATTCTTGTTGGGTGGCTTACAAACACCTGTAACTCTAACTCCAGGGAATCTGACAGTTTATGGCCTTTGTCGACTGCTACATACATATATTCATAGAAACACAGATTTTATACATATATACATATATATATATATATATAATATATATATTATATGTTTTTATGAACACTCACATATACATATATTTATGTATATATGTACATATATATGTGTGTGTACATATATGTGTGTATATATGTATTTATATGTATATATGTATCTGTGTGTGTGTTTGTGTGTGTGTACATATATATGTGGTTAATAGCACTCGGACAACCACATCAAGTGTGGACTTTTGTCCTTCATAAGAATGTGTCCATAGCCACCAGCCCCCCCCACACACACACACCACTCACACAAATTTCTTAATCAAAAGACAAGCTTCTATGATTCTGTACCAAATTAAAAACATACTTATTCAAAACATCTTCATAAATACTCTAATTGATTGTTATTAGTAAGAAAGATAAAAGATATTTCTATTTATTTTCTATTTGATTTAATGAACTTGCTTAACTCAAGTTACATCTAGCATATTAACTATGCCCCAATAAAATAAATTACTTGTTATTCCAAAATAAAGCAAAAATGGAATAATTTCCTTGACTGGAGGACATGTATTTAATATTTCTAATTTATGCAAGAATATGAGTTTATCTAAAACAGGTTTATTAAGGAACCTGAGATATTATTCCTGTAAACTGAGTATTTATCATTGTGGGGAAGGATATCTTGTGAATGGTTCTTGTTTTGGAAAATGTTCTTCTTACTCTTCACCCTTCACAGAAATCACAAAATTATTTTACAATCAAGTTTACTTTATTTTTTTCATTACAGCCAAATGGCAGGGAAGGTTTTTACTCATCAATTAAACTAGCAACTCTCTTGTTTAAATATCTTTCCTCTTTTTCTTCACAAATGAAATGAATTCCCTAAGGGATATATGACTATTCTTAGGTCATTAATACCATTCTTTCTTTTCAGGACTCACTCTTTATGAAGGTACAAGCCAACATTTCACTATAAATTCTATTCATTGTTTTCAATAGGGTAGTACTGTTGTAGTAATTATTTAAAGCTCGTCAGGTGACTATCTAACTGCATGGTTGCCTAGCCACCCTATTATCGCTGAGCCAAGTGCACACTGCAGCTGACAGCCGCAGAAACTACCAACCCTGCACCCATCTAGATGCCAGATGAGAGATAGCTTCCAATTTTCACACTGTCTCCACAAGGCAGGGCATTGCGACCATTTCACATCATGAGGCTCATTAAGAGAATGGACTCTAATTAATTGATTGATCAAGGTTTAATTTGATTAATAACAAGGCCCAGTCAAGGAGTGTTCCAATAGCTACTTATAGTTTAAGTTGTTCCATGTGGCTTTTTCTTGCTCCATCGCCACCCTCTGCTTTTTATCCTCTTTCTTTTTCTTCCTCCTACATCCACTCAGCTTATCCTGTCCTCCTAACTCCCAACCCTTGCTCCCACAGTACCCATATGTAAATGTTTCTGTATCCATTTTCTGTACCCATTCACTGTGAGGACATTGGTCTTCCAGCTTCTGGCAATTATACATAAGGCAGCTCAAAAAATGGAGCATGTGTCCTGTTGAATCTTCTGGGTATATCAAGATGATATCAAGGCCTCAGTATACTATGTCATTTCTGAAATAACAGAATGATTACAGAGGTTTTACCGCATGCAATCTGCCAAAATGAGAGTTATTTGCTTCTTCCATCCTTTGCGCATCATCTATCCTGAGTTTTTATCTTACCATTCTGCTTGGTGCGAGTGAACTCTCAGGCTGTTTTTTATATCTCTTCCTATGACTAAGACTTTTGATCATTTCTTTCAGTGCTTCTTTCCCATTGAGTATTCCTCAGTTGAGAATTCTTTGTTTAACTCTGTACCCAATTTTTAATAGGGTTAAAAACTTCTTTGGAGTCTAATTTCTTGAGTTCTTTGTATATATTGGATATTAGCACTCTATCAGATGTAGGATTGGTAAAGATCATTTCCCAATCTGTTGCTTGTCATTTTGTCTTATTGACAGTGTCCTTTGCCTTGCAGACTCTTTGCAATTTTATGAGGTCCCATTTGTCAATTCTTGATCTCAGAGCATAAGCCATTAGTGTTCTGTTCAGGAAAATTTCCCCTGTCCCCATATGTTCAAGGCTTTTCCCCACTTTCTTCTCTATTAGTTTCAGTGTATCTGGTTTTATGTAGAGGTCCTTGATCCACTTGGACTTGAGCTTTGTACGAGGAGATAAGAATGGATTGATTTGCATTCTTGATTTGATTTACATGCTGACCTCGAGTTGAATCAGCACCATTTGTTGAAAATGCTGTCTTTTTTCCATTGAATGGTTTTAGCTCCTTTGTCAAAGATTAAGTGACCATAGGTGTGTGGGTTCATTTCTGGGTCTTCAATTCTATTCCCTTGATCTACCTGCCTGTCTCTGTATCAATACCAGACAGGTTTTATCACTATTGCTCTGTGATACAGCTTGAGGTCAGGGATGGTGATTCTCCAGAAGTTCTTTTATTGTTGAGAATAATTTTTGCTAACCTGGGTTTTTTTGTTATTCCAGATGTATTTGAGAATTGCTCTTTCTAACTCTATGAAGAACTGAGTTGGAACTTTGATGAGGATTGTATTGAACCGGTAGACTACTTTCAGCAAGGTGGCCATTTTTACTGTATTAATTCTGCGAATCCATGAGTATGGGAGATCTTTCCAATTTCTGAAATCGCCATCAATTTCTTTCTTTAGAGACTTGAAGTTCTTGTCATATAGATCTTTCACTTGCTTGGTTAGATTCAGACCAAGGTATTTTATATTATTTGTGACTATTGTGAAGGGTTTCATTTCCCTAATTTCTTTCTTGGCCTGTTTATCCTTTGAGTAAAGGAAGTTAATATTATATCCAGCCACTTTGCTGAAGTTGTTTGTGAGGTTTAGGAGTTATCCAGGGAAATTTTTGGGGTCACTCAATTATACGATCATATCAATTGCAAATAGTGATATTTTTACTTCTTCCTTTCCAATTTGTATCCTTTAACCATTTTTTGTTGTCTAATTGCTCTAGCAAGGACTTCAAGTACTATATTTAATAGATATGGAGAGAGTGGGCAGCCTTGTCTAGTCCCTGATCTTAGTGGGATTGCTTCAAATTTCTTTTCATTTAGTTTGATGTTGGCTACTGGTTTGGTGTATATTGCTTTTACTATGTTTAGGTATGGGCCATTAATTCTGGATGTTTTCAAGACTTTTAATATGAAGGGTTGTTGAATTTTTGTCAAATGCTTTTTAAGTATCTAATGAAATGATCATCTGTTTTTTTTTCCTTTGAGCTTTTTTATGTAGTGGATTAATTGATTGATTTCCTTATATTGATCCATCTCTGCATCCCTGGGATGAAGCCTATCTGATTGTGGTGAATAATTGTCTTGATGTAATCTGAGATTTGGTTTGCAGAATTTTATTGAGTATTTTTATATCGATGTTCACAAGGAAAGTTGATCTGAAGTTATCTTTGTTGGGTCTTTGTGTGGTTTAGGTATGAGCATAACTGTGGCTTCATAGAACAAATTGGGTAGTGTTCCTTCTATTTCTATTTTGTGGAACACTGTTTATTCAAAACTAGCAAACAGTTTTAAAAACATCATCTATTGCATGGCAAAATTTCAGAGAGATATGTACAAAGTCATTGGTCAATACATTAAAGACATTCAACTTAGTTTTAGTTCATGTCCTAATTTCTGAAGCAATAATTTCTATACATTCTTTGCTATGTGCAACTCAAATATTTTAATATATTTTTATTATTTATTTATTATGTATAAATAGTTTTGCCTGTATATATGCTTGCAGGCATGAAGAGGGCACCAGATCTCATTATAGATGGTTATGACCCACCATGTGGTTGCTGGGAATTGAACTCACGACCTCTGGAATAGCAGACAGTGTTCCCAAACTCTGACCCATCTCTCCAGCACCCTATTAAAATACTTTCACCTATTTGATTAATATTTTAGCAAAATTGACATTCAATGAAGTTCTTGAATATTCAAAATTCAGTCTATTGTATCTTATGCAGAAAGGAGTCTTTTTAAGGCAAAATAGGAAATGAGCATTATGATCATGACCATTATTCTACAAATAAGGAGATGTGCTAACCAAAAAGAAGTCATGGCTGAATCATTAAGTGAAGACTGAAAGTTGGGCTTTAATTTCTGGATGCTTCTCCTTTAAACAAGATACACAGATGAATCTTCTTAAATGCTGGAAGAAAGAAAATGACAGAAGCATTTTCCCAGTGAAAATGATTAACAACAACTACTACTCTTGCTACTCCTACTATGATTACAATCACTACCACCATCACCGCCATCACTACTACTAATATTAATAATAATTTCACTATGTGGACAGGCATGCTTATCCATCTCTTAATAAGTATGCATATGTGATCTGGCTGGTAATATAAATCTACTTCTACAAATTTCTAATCTAGTATAACTTCAATCTGCCTTCTAAATGCCTCTCCTTATATCCTCAGGTAACTAGCCCTTGCCATTTACCAAAGATGCTGCCTTTTGCAGGTGATTAAGCCCATTGTAGAAATTCACACCTGGTCAAAATGCAGAGAATAAGTGGCTGCAAAGTGCCCATCTCAAATTGATAAATCTACAATTCCATCCTTAGGCATAATGGTCAGAGGACATCATAGAAAACAATGGTGGAAACATTGTAAAGCCACACAAGCTGGACAGTCTCTATATGAAAGAGGTTCTACATATCAAATCTTAACAAGAGAGTCTCCTCTACACACCCTGCTAATGATAACAGTTGAAATTCGACATAGATGTGGAAAACATCACAATGTCACACCACAAATGTAGGCAATCCTGACTACTGAGAAAAGGAGAATGAGTCTTCTACAGGGATGAGCTGCTGATAGGTTATCCAATCCAAGATGGTGATCTCTAAACACAATATACATATGTGCAACATTAAAGGGACTCAAAACCACACACATATATGTATTAAATTATTTAAAAGGGAAGAGGTTATGAAATTGAAAATGTGTGTGGGAACATGGGGCAATTTGAAAGCGTGGAGCGTAGGATAGAAATGATGCAAATATACTGCCCCTGTACAACATTCTCATTTATATTTATAATATAAAATTAATCTTAAAAATACTACTCATTACATAGCCTATGGCATCATCTAAATTCATTTAAATCAATAATATAGGACTATGATTTTAACTTTAAACTTTTTAAGAAAGCTGCCAGGAGCCAGCCCCAGCTTTGTGGGAGGAGAAGGTGATCTTCTTTCTTCTCCTCCAGTCGGTTCTTCTTGAGGAACTGGAAGAGCATCGGAGGGAGTAAGACTTGGTCTTAGGAGATTCAGGGTAAGACTTCGGTCTTACGAGATATTTAAGGTTGCTGTCTAATAAGATTTACTTCTCTACTTTACTAAAGTTTACTCACTAGGTTACTATAGCTGACCTGCTATCTGTTTGATCCTCTGAGGCCAGAAACTGCAGTTTCTGGGTACACTTAGCACCTCAACCAGGGGCATCAGAGGATTAGGCAAATAGTACTCTCTCTGCAGGTGCTGCCAGGTTCTAACTTAGGTCTGTTGGTTTGAGGTCAAAGGAAGAAAAGATACATAAAGAAGTTATTATCGTTTATTATTAAGTGTAAAAGGTTTCCTATGAAAGCTATCTAAGAGACAAAGTGGAAAGGTCCTAAATGGGGAAAGGGAAAAATTCTAATGAAGGAAAAAATTCTAAGTGGAAAAATTCTAAGTAAGGAAGAAAGAAGAGGGAGAGAAGAGAGGAGGAGAGGAGAGCAGAGAGCATGCTAAAGAACGTCCCTATGTCTTATACATCCTTCAGAGTACATGATCATATGTTACAAAGTTCATCACAAGTTCACACCAAAATTCAAATCATAAATTGACATAGAAGTTTACAACAGAAAATGTTTACATGCATATCCATTAGGAGTAATTATCTGACGAAACATCCATCACCTGTCCAGCTCCACAGGTTCAGCAAAGGTTTAAAACTATAACTAAGAAATTAGTGAAATTTTGTATAGATAAACCCAAGCAGTATTTTCTCTTCTGTCCTAGCACCTATAATAAATTGTGAGTTCCCTTTTAATGACCTTTGGTTATTACAGCCACATTGGAATGTGCTCTGAGCAGGAGAAAGTCTGGTTATCATCTAAGGGCTGTTAACTGATGACACTTGGGAGATTGGCAGAGTTCTCATAGAGTATTGACTATCAGAAAGGGACTTAATAACTATAAAAGAGCTAAATAATCACTGATATAATTTTAGGAATTCTTATAGGATCATCATTAAGACTTAAGAAGTCATCTATTTGTCTATATAGCATCACTACAAGATGGTACATCTTCATGGGTCTGCAGAGATCTGCTCCAAAGGGGTGTGCTATTGCTTAGTGATTGTTACATATGTTAATAATAATAATAATAATAATAATAGGAAAAGCATATTAATAGGAGAAATTTTTCCTAAAATATATCTGCCACAGCCTTGCTAAATAGGGCACACTTGTCACAGATTATATAATAATCTGAGACAAGCATTTCAGGATGATCACCTGCTAATTATTAGCTTGTCCCATTATGGCTCCTGATAGAAAGCATAATTTCTTTTTTCTTTTTTTTAAAATTAATTAATTAACTAATTAATTAATTTAATTTTTTTGATTAAAAATGAATTTTTAATTTCCCTGTTCTTCATGAGTTCTAAATTAATATAGGTCATTTAAACATCAGAATCAAGGCACACAGGAAATGGTCATCTTTAAATAGTATAAAAATAAGAATTCGAATACAGCAAGCAGGTACATTGAGGTCTACGTATAACATAGTGTGTATGCCATTGAAGGCCCATTAGGGTTTGCTCTGAAAACATTAGTCTCCTTCTTCAAAGATTAAGCACTTCAGAACATGGGTTTTCATTTGAAGACATTGCCTTATAGTTTTAGGATATTTGGATACACATAAGTGAAACATAATATTTATACATTTATCTATACATGGCTGATCATGTCTAGAAAAAGGAAGAAGCATGAAGAGGAAAATATAAATATGCAAATCCCAGTGCCAGCTCTGGCCACATCTGCGTCCTTTTTTTTTTTTTTAATCAAATCATAATTTACTTATTCACAAAGGGGTTATAAACACAAAAAGGCAGGATGTGGGGAAGGGAATGACACTGGAGCATAGGTGTTCAGGGGGAGTACAGATACCTTTCAGAACAGGGTATCAACTGGGTGAAGTTTCAGGGGACAGGTCACTATGACTCTGCCTATGATTCACTTGTCCTTGTCTAAGTTGGTACTGTCCGCCAAGGAAAGCCTAATTTCTAAAACCTACTATTCTTCATTCTTTGATCCTCTCCTAAATATTCACTTTAATTATACATTAAACAATCACATACACAAGAAGAGGGAAAAGACAGGAGGAGAGGAGAGGAGGGAGAAAGAGTGAATGAAGGGAGGTCGAAGGGAAATTGGATGCAGGCCTCACTACAAATATACACAGGGAACCTGGCTTGGTAGCTTCACAAGGTATTTGTAACAGAAGTTAAAACTTCTTCCTCCAAGCTGAAACCCATAAGCAAAAATCTCTAAAAACTTAGGGGGACCTTACTGAGATTTATGTAAAAATAAAGAGAATGTAGATGAATGGATTGGGAACTGGGCTCTTCTCATGTTTCATAGAGAAACATTTATATTTTATAACACTGTATAAATCTCTACAAGTTAAAAAAGTGCCTTTAAGTATTCAAAGTACTCATCAAACACTGCAGAGAAAGCCCATGACAGTTTTGATGGATAAGTCCCGAGACCTTTGCAATCATCACATTCAATAATGCCCCCAAAGCACCTTATTTTATTCACAAAATCCAATAAGTGATGGCAGGAATGAGCTGTAAATGGTGGGAGGTCATCTTGCCTGAAAGACTGGCCACACATAAAATCCAAACCTAAGCCCTAGCCAGATTGTAAAGGGCTACCTTTCCTTGATAGCAAGTACTCAAGGCTCCATCTAAGTTGCACAGTGTGAATAGTAAATGCAGTATATTAAGAGATGAATACAGCTCTCTTCTCTCCAAACACTACTGCTACTTTCTTAGTGCCTGGGGTTGTTTATATTAAATCTCTTTGTATTCAACATGGACTCAGGCGGATAGGGGCCCACAATACACTAGCTAGGAAGAACAGTCATTCTGAACATCAAATTAAACTTAGAATTTAATAAATGTTTAGATACTCTGAAAACACCCTAGGAACACACTGGAGATTTCATTTAAGGGTAGTGCTTCTTGACAGGTGTATAAATTAGCCTAACAGTGGGAGATAGGCACATATACCAGCCTGAATAGTTTGTATTACTAAGAAGGTATGTGTAAGAAGCCATATGTTGATTCATTTATATGAAATGAATGATAAAGGTTGTAATAATTACATGTTTGGATTTTGTTGTTAGTATATGAGGGATTGCTTGTTGATCTGGTTTGTTGTGATTTGAAGAACACTATTTCCAATATTGCCTTGAATTTGCTATGCAGCCTGTGCTGGATTCAAAGTTGCAAACTTCCTCCTTCTAGCTCAAGATGACGGAGAGTGCAGGTGTGTCCCACCATGATAAACCTCATCCTCGATGATATAGAAGAATTACACTTCAAGTAATTTAGAAGCTACATGATTTAACTATGTCCTTTACATAAATCTTTTAAATTATCATCAGTCATTAAGGCTTACAGATGATACTTCCTATTTTTACAATAGGATTGACACTCAGATTCTGATACAAGCCTGTATCAATTAGCAGGAAGTGTATACCTACAGATTCTTTAGTGAACATTACTGGGGTAAATTTTAAATTGAAAACTCAAATAGAATTTTCTCTCAGTTATCTCTAGTGATCTTACCTGAAGATTTAAGAATTTACAAATACATAGATTCTTTCTCTAAAATCAAGCTTTATTTACATGAAATATATATTTTTTCCTCTCATATACTTTAAATATTTTTCTGGTTACCTATAATGCTTAATGTTTAATGCAATATGAATAATACATAAACCATTATAAGACTATGTTTATGAAATAATTACAAGAACGAAAGCTCTGTACTTGTTATAGATATAATTTCTAGAAATATTTTAATCTGTGTTTAGAAGTTGTAGATATATATGGGTACATATTCCAAGTGTATAGATTGGTGACTTGATATCCATATAAACCATGAAGAATCCCAATGATCAGATAACACAGTGTTTACCATATATAGTAATATTCACATGTTTGTGGATCACACAAAATTAGTATTAAGCATGCCCTATAAACAATTTAATTTGTGGGCTAGCATGCAGGTATATTTTTCTAATCCAAGAATGTAACTAGGAGGTACAGATGAATTAGTAATTGAAGACTCTTAGGATAGTCTGGGCTACATGACCACCTGTCAAATAAGACCAAAAGCATTTGAAATCTAATGTATGGTGATAGTCCTTCAAAAAGGCAGTCATTACTAGCACATGGAATCGATTAGGTAGTGATTATATTTAATTTGCCCTCTGTGGTTGACAGATATGCAGGTTGTAAAGGGCAAAAACATTAAGGCAGTGTTAAAGTTGAATATAGTAGAAGTTAATTTAATCTTATAGTTTTACATTGATTTTATTCTTTTATGTTACCACTCAGGTCCCTGCAAGTGCTTCAGTTTAGCATTTCTCATTTAGAAACTACTATAAATGAGCACATTTTGTACATATTTTTTAACTACATAATGGATATTGGCTGAGTTCATTTAGACAAGTCAGTCATAGCCATATATAAGGGGATGGAACAAAATATAAGACTCAGTACTTAGCTAGCATTGCTCAAAGTATTGAAAATGGTACATATTAAAAACAGGTACATATTCTATCAGAGCCAAAAGCCAATATTAGGAAGGTTTTGCAAGGACTACACAAAACAGTGAGTGGTTTTATGATAAAGGTTTACTGGGCTGTCAGTTAAGGAAATAATAATAATGTAAGAGCAAGTAAGTTACTGCAAAAGTGTAGGAGAAGCTAAGGTGGGAGAAGTAAGGAGAGGAAGAGGAAAAGGAAGAGGAGGAGTGATGTGAGGGAAAGGCAGAGAGATGTAGCACCATGGATGACCACACATGTACCAAGAGCAGGTCTGGGTAACAACTTATCTAGGTTAGTTAATTGGGAAACATCTATAATTATGTGGGCATATTGTTATTGAGTATTATCAAATATATAAAGAGTTTAATTAATATTTAAGCTTCAGTGTCTCATTTCCTACCAGGCCCGCATGAATGGCGGGATGGTCTGGGCACAGTCCCTCTTTGGAGACAGCGTAGAAGATTGGTAGAGCCATCTCCCATGCTGGTGTCACGTGCTGGGCAAGACCAGTATCTCTGGCCACCTTAGTCTGTGGACTGAGCTGAGCATCAGAAGTACGCTGCCTCAGCTTGTGGCCACACGCCTAGGCTAGTCGGGAACATGGCAGTTGATTAAGAGTAAGCAAGACTGGGAGCCGACATTTTTAAATATCTCCCACAACACAAAACACAGTAAATAACTGTAAGAAAAGAAAAAAATGATTGTTAGATGTTGGCAAGATAGTAGATTAAGAGAATCAATGATATGCTTAAGAAATCTTAATTTTTCTTTAGAGATGGGCATTCAGGGAAAATGGGCATTTTGAAGTTATAGCCAAGATATGGAAATTTTGGTACAAATGAAAATGTGAAAGAACAAGAGACAGAGAAATTCAGAGAGAGAAAAGCGAAGTATATATATAGAGAGAGATAGTCAGATAAACAGAGGGTGGGACAGGTTCAAAGAGTGGAAGAGAAAGGTTTTCTTTGTTCTTGTAAATTAATCCACAGAGGCTTATACATTCCAAAATGGCTGGATCATAGATTAAAAAATCATGTTCAAAGTCTAGCTTCACTTCTACCTATGTCTGTGAACCATTTTTATCTCTACTTATAACAGGCCTGATTTATTTTCCTACTAAGATGTCAGGAAAACAACTAAAGGCCCAGACTTATCATCTAGCTTCAGAGATAGAAAAAAAAGATCTCTTAAAAGTCTCTCAATGTTTTAGACATGTCCTGATTGGATTTTCATTAATTTCTATGATAGGTATTGAGAGCAGGTGAAGTTGTGATGACCCAGGACTGTCACATGTGTACACAAAAGCTGGTGGAAGAGCTGCCCATGAATCTGAATACGACATGGGCTGAAAGAAAGATGAAACCATTAATTCCTGAAGGAGAGTCTCCAAGTTCCCACTACTGTGCAAAGTAAAGAGAGATTGCATAGGAAAGCAATCTGTCTAACTGCTGGTTTTATATTTTACAAGGTCTTGAATATCAATTCAAGACAGTATGATTTTATCCCACAGGTATCGGCATTGTGAATTAAAGAAAATGAATCAAAGAGAAACTGGATGATTAAATCACGGGAAGGGTAAGTAGCTATTTTCAGTTAAACAAAAAGGAGTGGGGAGGAGACGGGATCCAAACTAATAAGGAATTAACACTGATTGAAAAAAAATTACATTGACATATCACTTCTGACAGTGCTAAGTCAAAGGTTATGAGATAAAAGAAAGGCTAAAATAAAATATCATTAAAATAGTTTATCTTGTTTAGTTTTGATTTAAAGGTATACCAGAAAAGTGATTTATCATCCTCACAGAAGTAATAAATCAAATAATTTTATAGGAAGAAAGAAGGATAAAAGGGAAAATGAGAGACTCAGGGGTATCAAAGATTTATTTGTCAAAACTCAAGCAATAACTGCAAATATTTTCCACAGTTGGCTGCTTTCATTATACACTGTCTGTTTGAAAAACAAAACAACAAAACAAAGCAAATTTGTATCATTAAACTTGGCAGTACATGACCAGAAATTAATGGGAAGATAGAATAATTGTACCAAACAGAAAAGAGACTATGTGCTTTGTTCAGTATGGCTTCATAAACAGAAAGACTTAGTGGAAAATGAAAAAATGAATATCTGCCAACTCTTTGAGGTCTTATTACACAAAGAACTCAGAAATATTTTCAATGAATGAGTTATCGCAGAGGATGAGAAGCCACCCTAAGAGAGGAATAAACACAAAAGTACGCTAACTTATGACTACAGAACTTTCGGAATTTCTTCTTCCTCTTGTTTGGTTATATTTTTAAGATATGAAAGTTATGGGTACTGTAAAGAAGACTTTCATTCTACTACTAATTGCGGGTCATTAGAATGTTCAACCTTAGCTCATCTGCTCCATAGATTCTAGTTCATTGTCTCATACCTCTGGGTTGTGCTGTGGACCACAGATTTGGGTGCATAGAATGATAGTTAAGCTTCAAAGTTATATAGAAACACAACAGTTATAAGACCTATCAAACTCAAAAAGTTCAGAGGACTAGCAGGAAAACCCAAGAATTCAAAAACTGTCCAAGAAGCAACAAGAGAAGGATTGGAAAAGTGGCACAGTCAGAGTCAGCAAGGCAAGAATAAGGAATATTTAAACCAAACATAGGAAGTCCATTGCAAGAAGTGACAACTGGAAGTGCCTTTTAAATATATTGGCTCATTTTGCATTGAGCTTTCTGTTCAGTAATCTGGGAGGGCCTTCTTTCATTGATCAAGGTCACTTCCTTGTATCTCTTTTAACAAGTGGTAAATTTCTATTTGTGAAATAAACAAAACATAGAGAACTTGGGTTGAATATCAAAAAGTATCCTAAAGAAAAAAATAAGAGCCTATAGTAATGGAATAGTTGTCATTTCAAAAAGTTAAAGTGCATTTTGCAGTAGAATGGACCAAGTATAAAGTTAGTTTGTTATGGAGGTATGATTCTCTACTGTAAAATCCCCCTAAAACCTGCACTAAGCTACAAGGAGCACTTGCAACCTGCTAGAAATATCATTCAGTACTTTATAGCAATATCCCACTTAATCCTCACAATAGCCCCATGGGCGATGGCACTTCTAACTATATTTTATGCACCAGGAAACTTAGACTCCAAGGAGAGATAGAGATATGGTCATTTGGATGAAGCAGACAGTCCGCCAAAATCCAGGCTTACCCTGAGGCTCATGCTTTTATCCATGTTGATTATTGCCAGGTATGAGAAGAACCAGGCTGGACTTTGAAATAGAAGAAAGTAGCAAGCATCTAATATAGTTAAACTGGAGTTTGCATTTAGTGTCAAGATGGCATAATGAAAGCATTGTTTAAAACCTTGTAAAATTAACAAACAGTAGTTATGTTTTCCAGAATCCATACATTATATAGGCCCCTGGACATTGACAATTAGGATAGGATATGGAGAGTGTAAGACTTAGCGTATATACATTCTCACTCTGAAAGTCAGAACACAGGGACAACTGCACTGTAGTTTATGCAAGTTGCCTCTGGTCTGCGCTGCATGCTGCTGACAAAGGCCATGCTAACCACACCTTGGCATTGTGCTCTATCAGCTTCTTGGTGGTCTTCATACCCTGACCTAGAATGTACCTGCTGATGCCTCACTGAGACTAGCCTGTGGAACTTTCTGCTATGATCTTTGCAAATGGAAAACAAACAACCTCCAAATCAGGGTATACTTAGCTTTTTGAAACAGAAAATACCTTATAAGTCACCCGAGTATCAAAGATGGAGACCTGATAGTAGTTTAAGATGGACAAAGATAACAACTTTTATTAAAATATGATCTAGGTGTCACTCACTCATCCTAACTGGGTGACAAAGTGCCAAATCAGAGATAGATTTGACAGAATTATTCAGAGATGGGATATATTTAACTTTCATGAGAACAAAAGGAAAGAGAAGAGACAAAAGGGAGGTAGGACAACAGAACAGACAGACAGACAGATAGATGGATAGTTATAGATAGATAGATAGATAGATAGATAGATAGATAGATAGAAATAGATAGATAGAGATAGTATAGATAGATTATATATATATATATATATATATATATATATATATATATAAAGAGAGAATGAGAGAGAGAGAGAGGAGAGAGAGAGAGAGGGAGAGAGAGAGAGAGAAGGGGGGGGGAGCAGTTTTACCAGGAAATTTTAGAGAGACAGTTTGCTGGTGTAGATAGAAGCAGCCAGAGAATCAGAAGAGCCAGAATATAAAGAAATTGCCAGTTAGTTTGAGGCCAAGTAGAACAATTCATTAAGAAGTCCAGAGAAGTCAGATTGAATCAATTAGCTTGGAAGGAGTTTTAACCAGAACATTGAGTTGAAACAGCCAGTTCCTTACTTTATTTTCAATCAAATTTCTGAATTTTATGCACCTAATACATAAATAATATCTTTGTTGTAAAGTAGACAAATACCCAAACAAAATTACTCCCCCTGAACACCTACACTCAGGTGTCATCCCCTTCCCTATGTCTTGCCTTTTTGTGTTTATGACCCCTATGTGAATAAGTAAATATTACGATTTGATTTAAATAAATAAATAATTAAAAAATGAAAATAGGAAAGAGGACTATCACCTGTCTTTGGAATTATGTATCAATACTTTGGGCATGATAGTCTCTCTACTCACAATGTCCTTCAAATAAGGACTTTATTTTACAAACTTTCTTCTTAAATGTTTCCCAAGTTCTGTTGAATACCAAAGTCAATTATGTGTAACTCATTTAATTAAGTCAGGAATGAAAATGGAGTGAATACTAAGTCAGCAGAAATAAACTAAGCCATAAAAGATAGATTTAAGTTTACAGTTTATACAAAGTAAATATAGTTAATACTCTATCGATAAGATAGAATGCACAGGAAAGATCTTTGCAACACATTAAGTAAAATTAAGAAATAATTTGCTATATAGCCAACTTATTTTACATATGTATCTTCAAAGAGTACAAGGAATAAAAACCTGATAACTAGTTTAATGATAGGATTCCTGATTAACTCTTATGTGAGATTTTGGGAGATTTAATCACTAAAAATCTAGGTAAGACTTCAGAGTTATAATTTTTCTTCCAAAATAAGAGGTTTAAAACTAAATGCCATCTAATTAATCTATGTCATTAAATATGTAATGCTTTGTTTAAAAGCCACAGGTTGAACATGTGACGTTCACCCTTTTCCCCACTATAAATACTAATGTTACAAATGATAGATGCATGATATTACAGATAACTGTCAAATATGACATATCAGACAAATTTAATTTGACAAAATAATAAAATTTTTTAAAAAAAACAATAGCAAAGTATTTTATGGAAATGAGAGGGGAAACACATATCAATGAGGCTTTATAGTCAAAAGATGATTTCCCAGATGGATCTCCTATAATATCAGCATCTATAAACAGATGCAAACATCTCAGAATACTGCCCAGGAGAATTACACACAGGCTGTCCTACATTCTATAACAGTTTGCTTTGGGAACATTTTTAACCTCCAACTGTAAAAGTTTTTGCTAGATGGTTTTAAAGGGGTAAACTAATTTTTGAAAAGGATTTACTTTGAGGGTCATTGGGTTGTAAAAAGTAAAGCAAGAAGTAAGAACTTGAAGGATACAGAAGACACTTAAAGAAGGAAAACTAGGAAAAATCAAGAACAAAATATTAGTAATTTTAACTCATTGGTTAAAAAAAAATCTTGCATGCGAAGTTGCAAAACTTGTAGATAGATTTTTCTAACAAGATAAAATAATACTAAAGGAATTGCTGCTAATTTGTCAAGCTTCCTTCTTGCACAAACCACTGTACCAGTTCCATTAATAAAGTGGCCTTAGGTAACTAAATACTCACAACTACAAAGCAAATATCTACATATTGTTCCTGAAGATGCCATAAGTGAGGAGTCAAAACCCACTAGGAATCTAATGTATAATAGAAGACAATGATGAATACAAAAGACAAGTCATGTAAGAAGAAATAGATTACATGCAAAGAAAAAATAAGTACTTACAACTCAAGTGTGTCTTAATCACACAACCAAATTAAGATTATTACAAAACTGAAGAATTCAAGAATCAGAATCAGATGCTGTTTTTGAGAATCAAACATTTTCCAGACTATACTTACTTTTATCTATGATTCTACAGTTTGTAGTACGGGTCTTGCAATGTAGGAAGTGTGGATTGAGTTGTAAAATGGATGTTTCAGAAAAGAAGGGAGGGTTCCGAAAGTATCCATGACATGAAGCCCATATATTAGAAAGATAGGAATCGTACTGAGTGGAAAGCACTTTTCTGCACGTTATCCTATCCTTCAGGAATTGAAAGCCTCTAAATGCCATCCCTCAAAACAAAACAAAAACAAACAAACAAAAAACAAGAGAATGGTCTCTAAGAACTCCAATTCAGGGACATGAGCTTAGAGGTGCTTTTCAAAGAAAATGCCCAAAGAATCAATGACATATTTCATGGTAAGATACTTTCTTAAAATTTTTATTTTTAGGAGCACAAAGACAAGATATTAAGAAGCATGCTACAATCTACAATGACCATCCTAGCAAGACATGACTATTGGCACAATACTGGCATGGATTTTTCAGAGAAAGCAATTACTTTCTGATTAGACGTGAGGCTCTTCCACAAGTTGTCATCACTAATAGGACCAAGAATCTGTAGCTTAAAGGGGTATAGTCTATAAAGAAGAAACTTAGTACTATTACTCTACTAAATTGGCATGGTTTTAAACAAAATTCTAATGATTTATCATATGGCTACCCTCATCAGAAGACACAAGTTCAATTTGAATAAAATTCTGACATGGAGATTTGGGGTTGGTGTGAAGTCTTACCTTTAGTTATGGAACTATTGGCATTTGTAAAACTTTGGGAAGAGAGGACCTTTTTTTTAACGGTGAGGTCTCTTTTCATTAAGGAATGATCATGGTAAATAAAAACCACATTCAAGGTATATGGGCAGCAAAAAACTGTACTTAATAATTCAAAGAAATAAAAGGAAGGGAAGGAAGTGGAACTATGAAAATGGGATAGAAGACAGTTATGATAAAAAAAATATATAGCATAAAATTTTCAAGGAACTAAATTAAAAACAAGTAAAATTTTAAAAGTTAAGATTACTATTAAAAACTAGAGTAGGTATTGTATACTACTATATTAATTGGAACATACAATAGGTTTTGCTATTATACACAAAGCAGTAGAAGTCTTCATTTAAATTTGGAATAACCGAAGATTTTAACGTCAAAATAAAAACAATGCTCACAAAACTTGAGAAACTTTTCATTTCCTGACCAGGCATGGAAATCATTCTTTTTTTCATGCTTCTCAGAGGACAGAGTAAATCATCGCTAAAGAAAAACAACTTTGCCTTTCAGCAACTCCCATGTTTATACCTAATATCTATCTGGCTCATTAACTGGATTGTAGATGCATTATACATATCAATGAATTACATATGTAATTTTTAATGTATGCATATGTGACATTAAGCATGTAGTGGAAAAAAAGACATGAATAGAAGAAAAATAAAAGTGTTAAGTACATAGTACTTTCAGATATTAATTAAAACTCACTGTTATTTTTTAAACAAAATTATTCTTAACCTGAGTATGATGATACATGCCTATAATAACAGCCCTTGAAAGGCTACATCAGAAGTACTGTATTAGCATGAGGTCATGGGCAGCTAAAACAAGAGAGTAAGTTCAGGGTCAGTCTGGTATATGGAGCTAAAGTCATAAAATAACAACAATGGATAAATTTTAGAATAGTTATAAATTTTTCTAGCCTAGTAAGGTGGTGGTAGTTCAGTTCCCATCTAAAAGCCATGAACTTACTAGCCTCAGGTAAGAAATAGGTCTCTATTACAAGGCAAGGTTTCTGTCCTTAATTCTAATTAGAACACAGTTAATTATCACCAAGAGATGAGTACTTCAAGTCTCTGTGAGGCTAGGTGCTTTCTCTCCCACTTGGTCAGACAAGGCAGCCCAGCTAGAAGAACATTTTACACATAAAGCAACAGCTTTTGGTATAGCCCCTATAATCTGGTCAAACTGCATATCTACTACATATGGACAGGGAGGCCTAGGTCAGCCTGTTTATGTTCTTTGGCTAGTGCTTCAGACTCTGAGAGTGCCAATGATACAGATTAGTTGACAGTGTTGGTCTTCCTGTGAAGTATTCTCCTCTTCAGGACCCACTATCCTTCCTCCTCCACTCAGAGGAGAAGGATACAGGGATTGGGAAGGATTGTGGGAGGGGGTGACCTAAAGGTGAGCAGTGAGTAGGATATAAAGAGAATAAGTTAAAAAATAAAACTTAAACTAAAAAATAAATAAAACTCATACCTATTTACAGAAAAAATAATTAAGAAATTTAGTTTATCTTGAAAAAACTGAATAGGAAATAAAGGAACTGAAAGATAAATTATAGGAAACTATATGACATCAAGATTTGACAAAATGAGAAAACGGTAAAAGAAATGAATGTATATATGAGATTCAGAGACATGGTGAAAAAGTTTAACTTATCTGTAATTTGAGTCTCAAAAGATACAGAAAAAAAATGATGCACAATATATCCCTGCAGATGATGGATACAATATTACAAACTTGCAGACACAACAAATGACAGGAATCCACCAGAAGGAAAATAAGAAAAAGACATGTCATAGGAACATCACCACACTGATTAAAATTTTAAAGCACTCCCTAATACAGACAAATGAACAAAAACTTATTTATTTATAAGAAATGAAAATATTGAGAATGAGTACTGACATTTACACATAAAAATTGGAAGCAATTTTTATGCTTCAAAGACAATGAAATTATACCTTATTTGTAAGACAATACCTGTCAACAATGAACCTATATTCAATGAATAAAATATCCAAGCAAATAAAAACCAAGATGTACTCTTATTTTTATTAATCTTGTTCCAACAGAAAAAATATTTTAGACAAATGAAAAAAATTACAACGTAATGCCAGAAATGGAGGAAGGGAAGAATAATAATTATTGAAAAATAATTATATAGGACATAGTTCAAATTAATCACCAAATGCTAATAATAGGCTGTTCATTTATAATACATGTATAAGTTACATGTGTATAAACGAAGAAACATGAGCCACAGTTCATTAAACAATCTTAATTCAAGAATAATTCTTTTTCAGCAGAAACCTCATACCCAGGAAAAAATAAAGACATGAATTTAGAGGAGGGGGTAACTTGTGAAGAATAATGAGTTCTGGAGAGAGGAAGAGATAGTGATAGGGACATGAAATGAAAAAATAAATAAATAAACTGTGTACATGTATGAAATTCTCAAAACATTAAAAAAAAAACAATAACTTTTTAAAAGCATGGCTGCTTTAACATCTGAGAGACAAAGAGTCAGAAGGCATCAACAAATGTAAGAGAGTTAAGAGGAGTGACTCTGTTCAGGTCATATTTAGATATCCACATTGGTGAAACTTCATGGGTATAAGTTGTGTCTGTTTTACAGCAAACAGCCTGCTCTTCTGGTTCTAGCAGTCATTCCACCACCTCTTTCATAGTAACCCTTGAGCCTTAGATGCAGTTTTTGTGTTGTAGATATGTCAGCTAGGATGGTGTTTGACATCAATAGACATGCTAATCTGGATAGGAAGAATCTCAGGAGGTCTTAATCCTAGACAAATAGGATAACTAAGAAATGCTGAGACTGAAAAAAATTGTTGTGCCCTAGGTATAATCAATTGGTTATCTAATACCAAATGGTCATCCCTGTAAACATAAGTAATTTTGTATAGACTGAGTAGTTTGCATTTATTTATTTAGGAATTCATGGGGGGGCAGTGAGGGGGGAGAGGAAAGAGTGAGAGAGAGAGAGAGAGAAGAGAGAGAGAGACAGAGAAAGAGAGACAGAGAGACAGAGAGACAGAGAGACAGAGAGGAAGAGAGAGGGAGAGCTGTAACAGCACTTAAAGAAATGAAGGTTACAAAGTTAAAGAAGAGTAAGAATGATTACAAGGGATAGTTTGTAGGGAGAAAAAGAAATAAGAAAATATTTTTTAAAATATCTTTAAAAGAACAATGATTAAATTATACATGAAAAAGAGGCATTAACAAGGGCACAAGGGCAAAATTAATTCCTGGTATCATCAACAAGAGAATAGAGAAAAACAGAAAAAGCATAAGTTACAATATTAAACTGAAAAGATTAGAAAGAAATAATGTGTAAGATGAAAAAAATAAATTCTCAAATATAAAGTATGGGAAGGCCAAAACCATATATACAATGGTAGATTCCCAGAAAATAATTTCTAAGGACAGAGAGAGAGAAGAACCTGAGTTCATCATATGATCCATATATTTGATATTTTGGTTAAAACCACTATGATGGATTAAACAACATATTTGGGGCTGAGAATCAAGACATCACATTCTGTTAACTATATAACAGTTGCCTACAAATACAGGCTCTTATAAATCATATATTCATAAATATTGCAAATTATCATTTGCCTTTCAGTTTCTATGGAGCTGGGGTCTAGAAATATGCTACTTGGTTAGTGTGCTCTTAGGCCTCACCATGCTTCTATCATGATCTTTGTCATATTATACTCTCAGTACTTTGAAGAAAGGATAAATGAAAGATATCATAGCTTTTAGTTTGGATACATGATTTCATCGAATATATGTTTCTGGTTTTAAAAAGTATATATTTTAGTGTATTTCAAGATGCCGTTTCTCTATCTTTTTTCTAAAGAAGACTATACACATAAAGTTGAAGCCAGACAAAGTGGGCATGAAGTCCCTTGGGTCCAGGGGTAACATGTTCCTTTGTGCAATGGGACCCTACTCATAGGCAGTTCATACTGTGAAGATTTGAGTCATAGAATCACTATCTATTTTTCCTACTCTAGTCTTCCGTCTCTTTTCAATGGATAAAGGAGTTTATGTAACATGTCATCAATCACAGGCATGCCATCGATTCTTCGATAGTCCATTGGTTAGAAATGTGCCAGGGATCCTACCTCAAGGATTAAAGATGATATCTGATTCCATAACAGTTGGAGTTCAAGTTCATGGGTACCTGAGAATTTTGCTTACCACAATTGCATCAAAATACTTATTGATATATCTTATTATACAAAAATAATAGTAACTAAAAGGAAAAATAGAGAAATCCACAGCCACTTTAAGCCACACCTTTGCAACAATGTATAGAAAAATTCACTATATTACAGTCTCTATAAATAACAAAATCAAAAGTGGCCTAAAGATTAAATAGTGCTCAATAATGAAAGATAATTTTTAATGGAATTATCTTTTAAGAATTAGACTTTTGTGGATAACAAAATTATCCTCAATAACTATGAGAACTCTGGAAATCCTTTCATTCTTAGAAATGAATTAGATTATATTGTCATTTCTAGCATATATTTATTATTATTATTATTATATGAAAGTATAAGAAGTAGAAAAGGAGAAAAGAACATGAAAGCAGCAGGAGAATAAGGACCCCAAATGCCTAAAAATGATTCATTTGTAAGCAATGAAAACATCAAAGAAATATTTAGAAACACAAGATTTCTTTTCCCTTGAGCTTTGTTAAATATATGGCATATTAAAAACAAAAGCAATTCTCTTTGGAGGGATATTTATAGACAAAAGTCTGAAAACCAGTTGTTTAATTTTCACATTAAACTGTATAAAAATAGTAGCTACTAAAGTATCTGATGTATAAGGAAGGAAGGAATAAAGCTAAGAATTGAAATTAGTGAAATAAAAATTAATAATAATAAAAATTAGGATATTTTTTTCTTAAAAAGTATGATTTATAATGCACTAGTAAAATGACCAAGAAAATAGAAAAACACATACACAAAATGCTCAAAATGTAATATCTCATAAACAAGTAGAGGTTCTTATGAAAAAATACATCTATAATGGTTTTTGGATTGTTTAGTAAACACTTAGTAACTCATTTATCTCCCCAACCTATTTTTTTTATATTTCCTACTTAGCTCAGTCTCTCTCAACCCTATTTGTACAATATCCATATATCCTACTAAATCACACTAAACTGTCATTAAATCTAATTATGTTACTCTTTTTTAGTTGAGGACAGGAAGCTAAGAATGGCTTTATGGGACAGCAGATCATCAGTTAACTGGTTAAAAGCTCTTCCTATCCAATTAGGCTTTCCTTGTTCAGGGAACAGCTCTACTGAGCTCATGAAGTCCTAATGTATTTATCAGCCTACCATTGCCCCTAATTTTGCATGAGACCTGTCTCATAACTATCATATAAATGTGTCAGTGAACTAATAGGTAACACGTGAAACCACACAACAAATTACCCACTACCTTTTCTTTCTTCCTTCCTCCTTCCCTTCCTTCCTTCCTTCCTTCCTTCCTTCATTTCCTTCCTTCCTTCCTTCTTCCTTCCTTCCTTCCTTCCTTCCTTCCTTCCTTCCTCCTTCCTTCCTTCATTTCCTTCCTTCCTTCCTTCATTTCCTTCCTTCCTTCCTTCATTTCCTTCCTTCCTTCCTTCCTTCCTTCCTTCCTTCCTTCCTTTTCTTCCTTCCTTTCTTTTGTGGCAAGCTGTCAATATTTGTTGATGTTCTAGGTGATTATATCTCCAAAGGGTATTTTTTCTATTGTTTCTAAATTGCAATATGCTGGATTAGCATTGGGGACCATATGGGATATTGATGAACTTTGTAAATTTATCAGATGACTTAGTCCCAAATGACTGAAGCAAAAGATTTCATTTGGCCCATTTTCCTCTTTGTTTCTGTCTTCTTTCTCATTCCTAGGCTTAGTGAACAGGGAGGTGAAATAGCTCTCTGCTGCTAGGCATTTTGACATGATTTATTGGACCAAGGAGACTCTTTTCCAAAGAAACATTGAGTCTTTCTATTAGAAGGGATTGCAAAGGGTTCTTGAGTAAACTTTTCAGACACTAGACAAGAAATGTGGAGCGTTTTTCAGAATGTACCATTCACACAAAGCCACCCAGATACTATCCCTGTCTCCTGTTGTTTCTTCCTTAGTTCATCTTCTCATGTAGTCATTGCTTTCAATACAAAGTTAAATTCTTTTTAAGATGGAAGAAAATAGAGAGCTCTGTTTATCTGAAGGAAGATGATAGAAGAAATGCATTCATACAACATTAATATGTCTTTCCTTATGTTTTGTCTGCTGATTTATCCATTAAGTAACAAATAAAAGACAAGTAGCTGCTCTTTTGGCTGAGAAGTCAGACATGTTTACATATAATTTTGCTACAATTCAGAAGGTTTAGAAAATCTTTTCAGCTCTTTTATGCAACTCAGACTAAAAACTCATGATCTACAGCTGTACTGGAAGTGTTTGCCTATATTCCCCTTTGGCATTTGTTTACATAAAAATATTGAGTGTAGAGAACTGCTCTCTATTAAAATATTCCGATTCTCTTGAGTTGCATATAGAACTTTATAATACCTGCTTAATCGACAGAAACCTCATACTCGCTTGATCTAAGGGAAAACAGATCAGAGATGAATGCTGTTTAATAAATAGCCTTGCAGATCTCAACTGGCAAAGGAGGAATGAGTAAGTCTAGTATTTGCATGATAGCTCCACCATGCATCCCCAATGCAAAGTTCTATCTTCCTGCTTCATGAATCATTGGCAACCTAAGAACATCCTTGCTTCCATATATGGTATTTCGTTAATAACCAGCAAATGACTGACAGATTTTATAGAAATGCCAGTGAGATCAGAAAGTGACATTAGATTTTATTTTCTTTGATAGCAGATACTCCTAGTTATGCAAGCAATTTCTTCCTCAAAGCATCTTCTTGGTAACATCATCATCTCCCACTCACACATGCATTATGTACAGATGTGGATTCTCAAATGAAGTACAAACAACTGGTCATTTTGAAAGGGAGATTAGAGAGTATGTATACTCCTTATTTTGTGAAACTTATCTCCATAATATGGAGAAGCAAATGTTATGTTTCAAATGTTACATAAATAAGGACTTTGTGACTACTGCCAATATGATTAAAAATAAAGCTGATTGACTAGTGCATAAAGGATTGTGTCTCTACACATGTGTTTCACAGTGGACAGTAATGAGTCACTGAGTGCTGAGACCTTAAGTTCATGAACAAGTCTAAGTAGCATGCGCTAAATATATACAATACTCCTACCTATTATGTGGCTTTCAGAATGCACAGATCATCTTTCTTTAACATCACAAATTATATCTTTAATTTGTTTTCTAGATTCAGTTGCAGAGTGTGAAGGTTATTGCGAAGTATCAACTTGAACGACAAACTCTTCTGGGAGATGGTCCCCTGTGCAAGCCTGAGAGGATTCATTATCTTTGTTTTGTTAATTGAGTTGTGATCTGTCCACTGTGATTGGTGCCATTCTCTGGATGTTATCCTAAATGCATACTAATGATGAGATCACGCTGAGCTAGGACACATTCATTCATTGAGCTCTTCTGGGTTTGAATATAATGTGATCAGGTGCCTGAAGCTGTTGTTGCCTCAACTTCCCTGCCATGGTGGGCTAATATGAACTGTGAGCTTAAATAAATCCATCCTTTCTTAAGTTGCTGGTGTCAGGATATTTTATACAAGCAACTAAAATGTAGCTAAGACAGCAAGTTATCACAAATGTGCATATTGAAACCATTCATTATTTCTTTTTGTCAGAACACAAATACAAGTCATTCTCTCAAATGTTCATATTAGCTACCAAATCTCTCAAGGCAAGATTTAATGATGGCACCTAGTTCAAAAAATAAACTGAAAAAGAACTGGGGAAAATGGTGCCAGAAGAGCAGATCATACACAGTTTTTTCTATTTTTTTTTTTTTTGGTCCAATTGTATTTACAAAACATTTCCTGGTGATTTACAGAAAAGGATTTTTAATGAGTCCACAAAAAAACTTGTCAAAAAAGACTATTTCCAATTACCAATGCATGCACTGTTTTATCACACTATTATACACATAAATTTGCACTATTGAAGTAATTAAGAATAATTATGTTAGCGATTTCCAATTTTCATGCCTATTGAAGTAGTTACCAATTATTCTTAATTTTTAAGGATTTATATTATATACAGATACATGTTACATATACATATATCTGTATATATGTATGTATGCATATATATGATATATATAATATATTTTAAAACATTGTTTTATAGCTCAAGGTGTTCTCACTTTATACAAACCACATAATCCTTGGTAATATTGACTTCACCTGAAAAACTGATGGGAGTTGCATATGTGTAGCATCATTCCCCACAGAATTTGACTTTTCTCACACGCTTGGTGCAGCGCTCAGTTCCTTATACATTGTAGGTAGTGTTTTCTCACTGAGCTTCGACCCAAGTCCTATGGAAAATTCTTACAATGAATTTGTGTTATTTTGTCAAAATGTTTCTAACATTTATTTCTGAGTCTGCATTTGTATTAGCAAACATTTTTAAATTACTGTATTAATTTGTAATAAAAATGTTGCCCCCAGGATGCATTTATATCATTTGATAATCAGTATTATTTGAACTCTGTTTAATTAATTCAAGAATCAATTGTCCATACTATTTCTAAGAATTTAGTCATCAACTTTCATCTGGAATACTACTTGATGGTCTTCTAATTAATGGCTTTCCCTCATATTACTATCAGAGTAATATATTCCTCAAAGAATAAAAAAAAAAAAAAAAACATTATTTCTGAGACACATACATAAAGAGTTAATTTAAGGTATCAATCTATGTAACTTTATGAAATATGTTAGAGAATATGTTCTTGTCATTTTAACCTATGTTCTGAAGTGCTCTTTGATTCCTGCACCTACATTGTAATCACCAGGAAGGAAGAGACAATGAGATGATTCCTCTTACACTCTAATATATATTACAATCTTCAAAATTATGTAAACCCGTGAAAAGTAAACATTTGAAGGGCAAGTTACAGAAGCAAATGTTCTTTGTGTGTTCTATTTTTCCTCTAACAGAAGAGCACCTTGAGCATCAGTCAAGTAGGATACTCAATACAAAATCTCCTAAAGACTTTTCATTGTGGATGAATGTAACATTCCAAAACTTAATTATAAAATAATCTGTAATTCACTGGGGACAACAATATGCACTGTGAATGAAGGCACTGGGTTAATGGGAGACAATTTTAAGCTTTCTCTTCCACTGAGCTGTATAGCTGCAGCATCTTGGGGTATTATTGAAATATAAGATGCCACATGTCCTGTCACCAGAAGATAGATTACCGCAGGATTTACTTGTCAGGCTGTGAAATGACCCATAGCAGTAAGGCAGTCCAGGCGCCGATTTTCCAACTGGCCTCATTGCCTTCAATGTGGGATGTGATGAATCACTGCCCAAAGTGTCTGTGTTTTTTCCCCCTAAAATGAGATACTAACATTCACTGAATATATATATATATCCACACACACACTCGTGGGTGAACAGCATGAGAAGGGCTTTGACAATCAGAGAAGATAAAATAGAAGAATTCAATGACCACAGAAAAATTTATAAACAAGTTCAAAGGTTAGTTAAACAAAAACAAACTCTCATATATGCTACAAAGAATAATTTAAGTAAAATAATATATGAGTATGAAGCTTCTAAATCATAAAATATGTGACAAATATCATGATCAATTGGTAGGAAAGCATGAGCAACTTAACCAATGACTACACTACTGAAGGAAATTACTCCTTCTTATAGCAATCATTAACCACCAGTAGCTCCTATTGCAATGGTGGAGAGTCAAGGTCTGTCCTCCACTGAGGATGCAATGGTTAATGGTTGACATTTTGGAGGTCTTATAATCATGACTGCTGTTGGTTCTTTACAGGATGCATCACCCATGTCATGTCCAGAAGATGTTCTTTCACACCACATCTCTCTATCCTCTGGTTATGTTACTTGTTTTCCTCTCTTCCATGTTTCCTGACCCTTGGAGGGAAAACTAGAAATGTCCTGGGTAGGACTGAGCTCACACAATTTATTCTTAGCATGTTAACCATCCCTGCATTGAAGGCAACAAAATAAAAACAGAAACTTCTCTGATCAAGACTAAGAGAGCAGTGTCATGGAGACTAAACTAAATGAAACAACTCATGAAAAATAGAGAAACATCCCTGGTATAGTAAATACTCAATAAATGTCAGTTTATTAGCCCTTCTGCTACAACTGCACAAAAGTACTCTGGAGATTATTGCTGTGTTTATTTTTTTGCATAAATCCAATATCCTCTGTGATATAAAATAACAGAATCTGGCAGTAACTTTCAATAGGGTGTTATTAAGAGAACTTTACCTGATGATACAGGTAAAAGAAGGGATACTTTAATATGGATCAGCCAAGCCATACTTTTGATTTGTTCCATATGATATTTCTCCTAGGTGAATTCTGATTTAGCTTTAATCTCTTGTTCATTTGCTTCTAGTCTACCCAAGTGGCTGTTTAGAAACACCTGGATTCGGCCGTCAGTCAAAAACAGTCAAACAAGTTCCTAGTTCAGACATCAGAAGGCAAAGAAAGAGATATGATCATTATACACTACATATGCATTTTAGCCTTGGAAAGGGGACAGAGGAAGCAGAAGACATATACATGATGGGGAGCAGCCAGTGAGGTATCTACATTATCTGTACATTCATATCTGGGGCTTATCTATATCAGATAATAGAATTCTGAGTTTGGCTGATTTATAAAGATCAGAAACTAGTTGAATAGTTCTAGATGTGGGAATGTCCAAGGATAAGGTGCTGGCATGTGTTAAATGATGAAACACTGGTTGCATCCACAAGGGTAGAAGGTACAGGTATAGGAGTAGATTGCAATATGAAACCTTCTGTAGTAGGAACATCAGCCCAATCTCTAGGCAACAGTCATGCTGGGCTGAACACTTTGTTAAGGCCTCACCTCTTACCATGGTCCCACTGGCAAGCCTGAAGTTTAGGAGATAGCAAGATATAGTCAAGCCTAAAACACCACTCTTTAAATTGCTTCTTCGATTAATTGAAAATATTGATTTTCATTTAATAAGGTTGTCCTTAGGATTCAACAGTTTGAAAGAGAACGTTTTTCTTTTATTTATTATTATTATTATTATTAATTATATTATCATCCCTCCAGTCACCACTCCCACAGTTCCCCATCCTATTTTTCCTCCTCCTGTGTCTGAGAGGATGGTCCCCTACTAACAGGCCTACTGCCTCCCTGGGGCCTCAAGTCTCTCCAGGATTAGGCACATCTGCTCCCACTGAGGCCAGACCAGGCGGCCCTCTGCTATATATGTGGGGTGGTTTTAGACAAGCTAATATAGGTTGTCTAGTTGGTGGTTCAGTGTCTGGGAAGTCCCAGGGGTCCGAGTGAGTTGAGACTGTTGATCTTCCTGTGGAATCTCCTTCCTCTTTTGTTTTTTTCCACTCTACCCCTACTTTAACCATCGGGGTCCCCAACTTCAGTCCAATGATTGAATGTAAATTGCCTGTGTCTGTCTTAGCTGCTGGATGGGACTCTGAGAGGACAACTATGATAGGCTACTCTCTGTAAGTACACTATAACATCAATAATAGTGTCAGTCCTTGGTGTCTCCTCATTTTATGGATCCCCAGTTGGGACAGTCTCTGAACTGCTTTTGCCTCAGTCTCTTTTCCATTTTTGTTCCTGGAGTTCTTTTAGACAGGAACACTTCTGGTCAGAAATTTAGACTGTGGGCTCATAATTCCATCCCTCCTCTTGAGGCCCTATCTGCTGGAAGTAGACTATTCGAGTTCTCTCTCTCCACTGTTGGCCATTTCATCTATGGTCATTCTCATTGAGTCCTGACAGTCTTTCACATCTCAAGTCCCTGGTACTTTCTAGAAAGTCCCACTTCCCACCTTCTGAGGATACATATTTCCATTAATTCTGCTGCCCTCTGGGCTTCTCTCTCCCCATAAATAATATTGTTCCTTTCCCCCTCCTCTCTCTCACACTAGTCTCTCCTCCCTCCTTCTGCCTCCTGTGATTATCGCACCCCCGCTTCAAAGTGGGATTAAAGCTTCCTCACTTGGCCTTTCTGCTTGTTAAACTCGTTAAATTCTCTGAGTTTTATCCTAATTATTCCTTACATTTTAGCTAATATCCACTTATTAGT
This sequence comes from Mastomys natalensis, assembly GCA_021653895.1. NCBI lineage: Eukaryota > Metazoa > Chordata > Mammalia > Rodentia > Muridae > Mastomys > Mastomys natalensis. The sequence goes on from JAJTUV010000429.1 coordinate 108,259, forward strand.
GAGTACATACCACATATGTCCTTTTGGGTCTGAGTTACCTCACTCAGGATGATATTTTCTAGTTCCATCCATTTTCTTTCAAAATTCATGATGCTCTCATTCTTTTTTTTTTTTTATTGGAAAATTTTTATTGGAAATTTTTTTTACATTTCAGATGTTCTCTCCTTACCCCATTTCACCCCCTCCCTCCCAGGAACTCACTATCCCTTCCCCCCTCCTCCTGCCTCCACGTTGGTGTACCCCCACCCTCGAATATCCCCCCCCCACGACGTCCAGCCTTCTGGGACCAAGGATCTCTTCTCCCACTTATATATAGCTCCCTTGCATATATAGCTGGAGCCATGGGTCCCTCCCTAAGCGCTCCCAGGCTGGTGGTTTAGACCCTGGGGGCTCTGGTTGGTTGGGATTGTTGCTTTCCTCATGGTGTCTCGAATCCTCTCAACTCCTTCAGCCTTCACTCTATCTTCTCCATTGGGAACCCCGTGATCAGTTTAATGGTTAGCTGTGGGCTTCTGCCTCTGAGTATGTCAGACTCTTGCAGACTTAGGAGACAGCTATATCAGGCTCCTGTCAGCATGTACATCCTGACATCCACATCAACCTCTACCTTTGGTGACTGCACATAGGATGGATATCCAGGTGGAATGGTCTGTAGACGGTCCCTCCTTCAGTTTCTGTCCTGCACTGTGTCTCCATATTTGCACCCTTGAGTATTTTGTTACTCCTTCTAAGAAGGACTGAAGGCTCCCCTATTTGGTCATCATTCTTCATGAGCTTTATGTGGTCTGTGAGTTGAATCTTGGGTATTTCAGGCTTCTGGGATAAAATCCAATAATCAGTGAGTGAATACCATGTATGTTCTTTTGTGATTGGGTTACTTCACTCAAGGATGATATTTTCTAGTTCCATCCATTTATATAAGAATTTATCAAATTCATTGTCTTTAATAGCTGAGTAATATTCCATTGTATAAATGTACCACATTTTTTGTATCCATTCCTCTGTTGAAGGGCATCTGGGTTCTTTCCAGTTTCTGGCTATTATAAATAAAGCTGCTATGAACATAGTGGAGCATATGTCCTTGTTATGTGTTAGAGCATCTTCTGGATATATACCCAGGAGTGGTATAGCTGGGTCCTCAGGTAGTGATGTGTCCAATTTTCTGAGGAACCACCGGACTGATTTCCATAGTGGTTGCACCATCTTGCAACCCCACCAACAATGGAGGAGTGTTCCTCTTTCTCCACATCCTCGCCAGCATCTGCTATCACCTATTATTTTAGCCATTCTGACTGGTGTGAAGTGGAATCTCAGGGTTGTTTTGATTTGCATTTCCCTGATGACCAAGGATGCTGAACATTTCTTTAGGTGCTTCTCGGCCATTCGCGTTTCCTCAGTTGATAATTCTTAATAGCTGAGTAATATTTCATTGTGTAAATGAACCACATTTTCTGTATCCATTATTCATTTGAGGGACATCTGGATTGTTTCCAGCTTCTGGTTACAAATAAGGCTTCTATGAACACCATGAAGCATGTGTCACTGTTACCAAGAGTGGTATAGCTGGGTCTTCAGGTTGATCTATTTTCAGTTTTCTGAGGAACCACCAGATTGTTTCCAGAGTAGTTACCAGTTTGCAATCCCACAAGCAATAGAGGTATGTTCCTCTTTCCCCACATCCTTGTCACCATGTGCTGTCACCTGAGTTTTTGATTTTAGCCATTCTGATTGCTGTAAGGTTGAACTTCAGGGTTGTTTTGATTTACATTTCCCTGAAGACTAAGGACTTTGAACATTTCTTTAAGTTTTTCCTGGCCATTCGATGGATTGACAGAATTAACATAGTAAAAATTGCCATCCTACCAAAAGCAAATTACAGATTCAATACAATCTCCATCAAGATTCCAATACAGTTCTTCACAGACATGGAAAGAGTAATTCTCAATTTCATATGGAAAAACAAAAAACCCAGGATGGAGAAAACAATTCTTAACAATAAAAGAACTTCTGGGGGCATCACCGTTCCTGACCCCAAGCTGTACTACAGAGCAATAGTGAAAAAAACCACATGGAATTGGTAAAGAGACAGACATGTCGATCAACGGAAAAAAATTGAAGACCCAGAAATAAGCGCACACATTAATAGACACTTGATCTTTGACAAAGAAGCCAAAAACAGGGAAAAAAGAAAGCATCTTCAATAAATGATACTGGCCTGTCTGGTGGTCTGTAGAAAAATGAAAATAGATCCATATTTATCACCTTTTGTAAAGTTCAAGTCCAAGAGGATCAAAGACTTCGACATAAAACCTTAAAGGAACAGAAGAGAAAGTGGGAAAGAGCCTCAAACTCATTGACATAGGGGGAAATTTCCTAAACACAGCTTCTGGAAGGCAAAAGACAGCCAATAGGACAGATCAGCAACCTACAGAATGAGAAAAAAATCTTCACTATCCCCACACCTGATAAAGGGTTAATATCTAAAATATATAAAGAACTTAAGAAGCTAACCTCTAAAAAAAAACCCACTTAAAATGGGATACAAAGCTAAACAGAGAATTAACAACAGAGGAACAGAGCATTTTGCTGGTTTCTGTATTACAGATAAGGCTGGTAGAGAAATGAGATCAGCCTTACAGAGATGAACTGTACGGGCTAGGAACATTGTGGTAGTTTGGATAGGAACGAACCCATGTGTTTGTATATTTGAATGCTTGACAGTACTCCAGAGATGTGACCTTGATGAAATGTGTCACTGGGGTTGGGCTGTAGGATTTCAAATGCTCAATTCACACCCAGTGCCTCTTTTTTCCTGCTACCTGAAGATTAATTGTAAAATCGTATGTCTGTTTGCTGCTATGCTTCCCACACAGATAATAACTACACCTCTGGAACTGTAAGCAAACCCCAGTTAAGTGGTTTCCTTTATAGTGGTCGCTGTAATAATGATGTCTCCTTACAGCAATACAGCATTGACTAAGATAGCTACAGTGTTAGGTTTCCACTCTTAATCCCACTGGCTCAGGAACTGCTGAAGTAGCATGACAACTGTTCATCATGGTGGTAGGCACATGGACTCAGACACGTATGCCTCTGTACATGATCATATGTACTCTAATTGTGACACATGGTCACATAATCCTGAAGCTGAAATCTTCCAATTCCTTTTACCAAGATACCTTCAATCAGAGGGACATAATAAGTTACTTTATTTGTGTATTTTTGTATGTCACTATTAAATAACTTGGATATTAAAAATACCCAAGACAGCATCTTCAGTCCAAGGGATCGATGTTATAGATTTTCATATAAACAGCTGTTATTATTATATTTACAGTTGACACCATGTAGTTTCATGTCCTTCATTTTTCTGTACCTGGTCCTACTCTCCCACATCCTACAATGCATTTGCAGAATACTAAGCTAGGAATAAATTTAAACATAACCCCACATAAATAACTTAGAAAAATTAACCTCAGTGAAAGCATTATAGTTTTAAAAAGTAATAATAGTGGTATTTCAGGCATTCAAAAATATCTGAATGCCAAATAATTAGTGTTCCTTTTCTCCTGATACTATAATAAGGGACCAGCACATGACCCATTTATCTGCCTATCAGTAGCATGACTCGCCTGTACTATACAAACAGTTTGATCCTGAAGTGATGGAAGAATTTTCAAATATCTGAGTCCTCATGCTAAAAAATAAGTTGTCTTAGATGCATTACATATCTATGTGACTTACCATGATCATTAAAGTAGAATGTATTTAAAATGCAAGACTGGACCTGAGGAAATGTAAGACTGGACTTGAGGAAAGTCATTTTGGTTCCAACAGTTATTCTGTCACTAGAAAAAAACCGGATAAAATACGTTAACTTGTTTAGTTGAAGGCAAGAAGTTTCTTCTCTACTGTAGCTCTAGATTTAGTATCATTTATCGAAGGCAAATGGAGAAAAAAATTAAGGATCTCTTTTTATACTTTTGAGCAGATAGACCATTTTTCTCTTTATGTACTTTTGCTAGATTGTAAGAGCTAACATTTATTTAGAATTTACCAAATGCCAGGAACTGCTGAACGTACTTTACATGCATTATCTTGCCTAATCTGCTCTTAAAATTCCTGTGAGAGTAATCATTACATCTTCATTTTTCAAGTTAGTAAATAAACATGTGAGTTTAGGTGATTTCCCATGCTTCTCAAAAAGCTTATAAATCTAAATTTGAACTCAGGCAATTGGATTTCAGAGTTATCAATGGAATGTTATTCTACATTGTTTATATATATATATATATTATATAATAATCAGAATAGACAGGGTCAGATGGTCTAAGCAACATTTTTTATAGGAAAGACTTAGACCATCAAAGCAAAACACACAGTGGGAACAAAGTCTACATCTAAAATTTTGATCCACATTTTGATCAGATCTGACAAGAACAAAAAGGAAGTTCACATGTTATCAAGAAAAATGAAGTCAAAATTTGGCAGGTATTCAAGAAATTTCTAGTACCCAAAGGAAAATGTCTCTTCATGTAGCCTTTGATTTTTTTTTTTTTTTTGTCATCTAAGCCCAGTATTCTTTAAAGCAGAAAAAATTGCAAGAAAGATATTACAAAGAAGCAATAGTCAAGAGAGCTCAAATGACACATTCAAAAGTAATAGGCAAGCATGTTGCTTGAGCAGAGGAGAATTTGGCTGAACGCCGAAATTGGAAGATAAGACGTTTCCAGGGAGCTGGGTAGGCTGTGACTGATGATTGCCTGATGCACACAATCTGTTTTAGAGTCAAGAGACTATACATGAAGTTTGCATCCCCTGGAAAATGCATGTGCATTATTTCCATGCCCATTCCTCATTCTGTCTTCTTCCCATTGAGGGAGCTTTTCATTCCATAGTGTGTAAAATTTTCTGCATTTCTCAAATGACAGCTAAGATGTTCCCTGTGCTATATTATAGCCTAGGATCACATTCTTTCATGTTCGTTTGCCTGAGTTCTCAGGGAGTTCTATAACACTTCTTATAGATCGTCTCTATGAATGAGAAAAGGGTAGCTGTTGCCATTTGTTACTATTCAAGCTCCCTGGTACTTACATGTTTGCTAAAGAAGGACAGAACTAATTAAATGGATGAGTGGACAAATGAGAGGTCAAAAGGTACAGAGTAACAGCTCTGCCCATCATCAGACTTTCAGTGCTCTCCTCTACCATAGCTACCAATTTACCTGTGTTTAATATTTTTTAACCGGACTTTTTAAGGCAAAAACAACAACAAAAAATATCAAACACAAGCAAACAAACAAAATGAAACCTGCTTCCAGCAATCCTAAAAAGCTAGACTTGACTACCAACCTCTAATATACCAACTAGAGAAATATGTAACTCTGAAAAGCAAGCGGAAAGTTAGTCAATGAGATCACAGTAGATAGAGAAAAAAGTTCAGCACACTCATAACTGTCTTTCATATATGGGCAGGAAGTTTAGATTTAGATAGAGCACAAGAGGTATGAAGAAATTAATCATTCTAGATCAAGGTGCTTTCCTCCCCCCGTCACTGACCCATTACTGCCTATATAACCTTAGCCATTTTGGCTGTAAAGTTTTTTGGTCTCTTGGTCTTGTGGTCTCCTGGCTTGCTCCTTGTAGGGCATGTGGAATGCTCTACCACATGGGCATAAAAACTGGTGAAGTGGGGCGTGCTCAAACCTCAGGAATCTGAGAGATCTGAGGTGGTAGGTATGGAGTTGCCTCATACCTGCCTCGAGTGCCTGCTCTTGAACAAGTAACAACCACCAACTGAGAGGACTACAGGCACCCTGTCACATATTATATAGAGCACCTGGGGTTCTTCTCCATGCTAATGATATATCCACACTTCCTTCCTGGATATTCTTATATTCTTATATCCTTCTCTACAAAAGTATATGATCCCTGGTTCACCCTGAATAAAGTGTATGCATCTACATTCACCCCTAATAAAGAAATATGAACAAACTAAGATCATCTCAGAGAGCTGCTTCATTAAAGATCACCACAGGGAAGTACTTTGGCTAAATGAGCCTTGACACTAAGACTCCCATAAAAGACCTTTCTCTTCTCCCCCCTTGGTGGCACTCAGCACTTACTCCCATTTAGGGCACATCCTGCTTATTTTGAGCTCTGCTTTGCCTTTCCTGTCTGCCATGCAGATGTGCTGAGGGGAAACATGGATCCACAGAACCCTGTTTCTGGCTTCCTTTCAGGGTTGATGACATGTCCAGGGATGCCAAGAGGAGATCATGTGGCACAGCATTCATCACAGGAAAACTTTCCCTTTGCTGCCTGGCATGTAGTGGCATCTAACACCCCAAAAGAAAAAGAAGGCTGTAGAGTCTGTCTTCTCTCTGCTGAATTGGCAGTGTCCATACATCAACAGCAAAGAGAGGAAGAACCAAGGACCCACAATGAACCCAGGAACAATAGCTCTTGGCCTCTCATCCCCCTTCTCTCTCTTGTCCTTTTCCCTTGATCACTTCCTCCTTCCTTCTCCTCTTAGTTCAGTGTGTTGGCCCAGTTCAGTATGCTGGCTCACGTCAGTTTGGACCCTTCCAAATGACTCCGGTTGTGGTCTTCCTCATATCTACAATAAACTTTCTCTTCGACCACACCATGAAACATTCATGTCCTTGTTATTTCATCCAATGAACAAATAGAGATTATAAAATACTAATGGCAAGGATATAATGAGATACCCCTCATAGGCTCACATACTTGAATGCTTGCTCCCAAGTTAGTGGAACTGTTTGAGAAGGATTAGGCTGTGGTGTTACCTTTTTAGCATGATGTGACCTTGATGGAGGAGGTGTGTTGTTGGAGTTGAGCTTTGAGAGTTTGAAGCTGGCACCCAGGCCAAACACTCTCTCCGATCATGTCCACCTTTCAACTAATGCTCGAGTACTATGTAGACCTGTCTCCATGCCTATTATGCTCATGGGCTGACACTTTGAAACTAAGCCCCAAATCAATGCTTATTTTAAAAGGTGCCTTGGTCATGCTGTGTCCTCGAGCAATAGAACAGTAACTATAAGAAAACTAGAGATCATACTGTCCAAATAATACTGTCCCATACCCCTAGGTTATCTGACATTGACTCTACATTTATAGTTCTTTACATGTACACCCTTGTACATGAAATATATTACCCAGTTTTTCTTTTCAAAAGATTTGAAGTCTATTCCTAGCTGAGTAGCCATTTCTATTGAGTGCACAATTTAGTTGTATGTATGTTCTTATCAGAAAGCATTACCCTTTATATCATCCTATTAAATGTGGTCTAATGCTTTCTAACTCTGCTAAAGTCCATGCTGATTACATTCTGGGAAGTAAAAAGCATAACTGATGTTTTGTGTTTCTGCCAATTTTTTTGATAGTTTGGAAAGTTTAGTTAATGGTCTCTCAGTTCATTCATTCTTCTCCCTCGCTGGTTATTTTTTTCCTAACTCATAAATTGGCATTCTTTTTTGCATCATGGTCTCGAGTTGCTAATTTTATATCTTTAAAGTTTTTGTAGACCCAAAGTGTTTGGTCATTAAGTAATATATACTGGCTTGGAAAGCTTTCCCTCCTCTGTAGAACTTGTGTTCTGCATACAAATGAATGCTAAGGGCAGTGGCTTGATCCATTTCATTAAACATAAATTCCATATCCCAATGTCCTTTTGCCCTAGTTTCTCAACATAAATAATTCTTCTATGTCTTCCTTGAAAATTAAACTAGGTTTCTAGGATTGAGTTTCATTTTTGAATGTCAAGGTTATTAAACATGCCATTAAGTTCAAATTCATTTTTGTTCCCATTAGTGTGCCAATAAATGACTGATTTAATAACTCATTTAATCTGTTATTGATGTTCAAATAATATATAATTTTTGTAAATCTTAAGGACCACATTGTGAAAGTGAAATTACATCAGCATATACATGCACACACACACACACACACACACACACACACACATACACACATTGTGTGTGCCTATGTACTGTTTGAAACATATACATATATATCCATACATTTATGAAGATTCACTGCTAAGCACTATTGTGATAGCATCACAATGTTTTTACACAAACCTACACGATACTACTTACTATCTATTCTACCAAGACCACATTACATACATGTAACATAGAATATGACAGTTAGTGCTTAGATGAACAAAAGAAGAATGAATCAAACATAAAGAGAAATGAGGCTGATTTCTAGTTATTTTCTCTGAATTGAAATAGTCCTTTATGTATAAAAACTCTATGCTTACAAGACTTATTAATGATGCTCATGAAATGTAGATGATTCACAAGTTATAAACAATAGGTTTTAAGGTCAATAAATGGTGGCTTCCAAAGAGTAAACTCTTATTTGGGCTACCTGTACATGGTAAAAGAAACTCCAGTAGTAAAGTTCTCATGAGTCATCAAACATCCTAGTATGACAATTTTGTTGAAACAGATAACTCAACCATCAATGCTCCTGTAAGTAACCCAGATGAACTCATTGGTTCACCAACTCAACCTTAACAGAAATACCTTGGTTTGTTATCAGTACATTATCTGTTGTTACTAATAGTCAAGTCTCTCACAATAGGTGCAATTGAGAGACATGTTACTCAAGAAATGTATGAAGCTACTGCTATCATTACACAGTTAAGCATACATAACTTGTGTAAATGTGGTTCAAGTAGGAGTAGGGTCTAAAATAATAAAATGCATAGTATATTATAATGCAAATTAGAACATGTTAAATCATTGGTAAGTATTATATATCATGAATAATTCTATATTCTGTGTGTGTCCCAGTGGACATATATAGAATTCAGGGGACATTTTCATTTACTTTTCCCATCTTTACATTGATTCTTGGGTTTGAACTTAGGACGCCAGACTTGTGTAGCTGACACTTTTACCTGTTGAGTCATCTTACAGATCTTTATTTTGAATCTCTTATTTTTTTTACAAATTGATTTCTGTGCTGTCTTGCTAAAGTAATCATGATTACACGTTCTATGCTTAGCTCAATACTGTATTAAATGAATCAATATTAAGATTACATACTCAAAAAGCTGGTAGAATACTCAGAAAGTGGAATCTGGTCAGCTGGCTCTCAAGCTCCACAAAGAAGATCCTGAGTTATTTCAATTATGTTTCATTTTCACACATGCACAAACACACACACACACACACACGGTGTTCAGACTATATGGTCCAACTTGCTATGAGTTCCTAATATACTTCAAGAGGTTGCGATGTCAAGGTTATCTATATAATTTTATTAGGATGCTATTTTTCTTGCTTCTACTATCTCAGTAGTAGATAGTGGACTTATAAACTTAGGGTAAAAACATAGAACCCAACAGATGACAATATCACCATTCCAATAGTTAAAGAAACATGTATTTTTGCATTCCTGTTATTCTATTTACTTTCAAAGGAAGATGTTTACTACTTCCATGGCAATTTGGAGACTTTCTTACCTGCTTTCCTATGGAAATTATATTTAATCAATAACAGCAAAACACCTTTAAGGATTGTCTCAGGAGATATAATAAAAGCAGAAATTATCTGTTCTAAAGAATTTATGAAACTCCAGTATATCCATACTATCATATTTGTAGTATCTATGTCAAAAATATTCTCTCCAGTGTCTCAATGACAAGTCCATTCAGGGTAGAAGGCATCTCCCATCTGGAGGGCTGTATCCAATCCTGGTGATCTTTCTCTTGCCTCTCTCCTCTAGTACTCCACTCCATGATGTTCAGAAAAGGGCCTAAACTTTCTTAAACTTACTTACAAGAGTAGTAGTTACACACGTTCTCTCATTCTGTTGCCTTTTTATTGCTGCTGAGGATCCTGCTCAAGTGGTTCTGAACTAGAAGTAGGGAACTGCTCCTATGCCACATCCACTCTTGGAGTCTAATGTAGAGCATTCTAAACCAGCCAAGTTAAGACAACACTATACTTCTACAGCCCCTCAACATCTTTCTCCACTGCCAACCACTACTAAGTTCACTACTCAGGGTTTTTTTGGGGTTTTGGTATTTTTTGTTTTTGTTTGTTTGTTTTTTGTTTTATGGAACATCAGGCAGAGAGATACACTGGCTCAGATGGATTTGCTTGGTGTCGAGAAGAGGTAGTGGAAATGTGTAAACATTAAAATAAATAGCTTCCTGTCCCTTTCTAAATGAACTGATTTAATATGAAACATATTATAGAGAAGATTAAAGCCAGTGACATGCTAAAAAGCAGTAGCATGTATGGAAAAAAGCAAATAAGACACAGATAGATGTAAAGAAACAGTGTCAAAACCATCCACACTGCAAGAGAGAAAAAAATATTAAGGAGTAGATCCAGCAACAGGAAGAGTTCAAATTATGAAGGTAGAATTGAAGAAGATACACTTGGATTGATTTTATTGTAGCGGAATTTGGGCCTGGGGATAGTTGTATATTATAGTATAACCCAAGGAAATTAGCAGAGTCTATGAGGTTGGTACATTCAGAAAATGTTGGAAGAGAAAAGTAGACTTCTGGTATACTTATGCTGCTCCTGTCTGAGGAACATCAACAACTGAACACTGTGAGGATAGAATAAGGAAAGAATTCTGTTACTGAGATGCGAACAATCCTCAGAGAAAAGATAAACATAACAATAACAGACTCTAATTATGTGAAGAGTAGTGCACAATTCCTGTGGTATATAAAATTTATAGTTGTAAAGCAAAAATTACATCTCATACAGATATTAAAAATGTATAACAAGGGAGCAAGGAGATGGCTCACTGGGTGATGATGTCTGATACCAATCCCTTCAAAATGCTTTTAAACCCTTGAATCTGACCACATGGTAGAAGGAGAGAACCAACATCTGCAAACCGTTCTCTTATTTCCATATATATGCTGCGTATATGTACACACTGACACACACACACACACAGACATGCACACACACACATGCAATATACTAAATAAATATTAAAAACATAAAAGTATGATCTAAACCCAAGGAAAAAAATCAATTGACAAAGATTCCCTTTACATATGACCTGTGTTGGATATGGAAGTAAATTATTTCAAAAATTATTAATATATCCACAGATCTAGAAAAAATATTATTTAAAAATTAAAAAGGTTTTGGAGAGATGATTTAGCAGTTAAGAGCACTTGTTGCTCTTGCAAAGGACTTAGGTGCAATTCCCAACAACCACCTGGCTTCTCCCAATCTTCTCTAATTTCAACTAGGGTATTCAACAATCTGTTCTGCCATCCTTAGGCAATGTATATATGTGGTACACTGACATACATGCAGGGAAAACAATCATATAATAAAAATGAAATATAATTTTAATAAAACACAATGTGATATCACTGTTGTACTGAATAGAGACTATCAAAAGAGAGAGAAAATATTACTCTTTGAAGGAAAGAAAGGCAATGCTAGAGATAGATAATTTATTTTAACTGACATATGAAACTCTGTAGAAGTACAACAGTCACCAATAAAAAGTAGTAAACTAACAATTCAGTTTATGCAAGACAAAACAAAGCAAGACAAAACAAAACAAAAACCCGAAAAAAACTCAGAAAGACAAACTAAGAATCAGTGGGTGATTTACATCAATGCAACAACACATTGAAAGTTCTTAAAGAAAAAATTGTTAACCAAAAATCCTGAATTTTTTCAAAGCTGAATTTGATAATAATGATGTAAATTCTCATATAAGCAAATCTTTCCTAATATAAGGAAATTATGTCAAGTAGTAAAAATAATTGTTCAAATTATTTGGATTAGTAATTTTTTATTACCTTTAATTTTTTTGTTTGTTGTTTGTTTGTTTTTTTTTTTTTTTCGAGACAGGGTTTCTCTGTATAGCCCCAGCTGTCCTGGATCTCACTGTGTAGACCAGGCTAGCCTCGAACTCAGAAATCTACCTGCCTCTGCCTCCCAAGTGCTGGGATTAAAGGCGTACGCCACCACCTGCCTGGCTATTACCTTTAATTTTTACAGTCCAGTTGTTACCCTCCTTCTGGTGTGTCCTTCCATAGTTCCTCATCCCATCCCTCCCCATCCCCACCTCCTAAATCCTACCCTTTGTCTCAAAGAGGATCATCTCGCCCCTGCCAGGCCTCCCCACTCCTTGGAGCCTCAAGTCTCTTAAGGGTTAGATACTTCTCCCATTGAGGCCAGACCAGGCAGTCCTCTGTTGTAGGGAGCCTCTTGACCAGCTCCTGTATGCTGCCTGGTTGGTGGCTCAGTGTCTGAGAGATCACAGAGGTCCACTGCTGCTGTTGAAACTGCTGCTCTTCCTATGGGGTTCACCCTCCTCCTTAGCTTCTTCCAGCCTTTTCCTAAGTCAACCATAGGGATGCCTGACTTCTGTTCAAGGATTGGGTGTAAGTACCTGCTTCTGTCTCAGTCAGCTGCTTGTTGGGCCTCTCAGAGGACAGCTATGTTAGGCTCCTGGCTGTAAACACACCATAGCATTAGTAATAGTGCCAGGTCCTTGTACGAGTGTTTTGCCTGTATGCATATCTGAGTAGCTCCTGTATATCCAGTGACTGTGGAGGCCCAGAAAAGGTAATTAGTTCTCCTGGAACTGGAGTTACAGATGGTTATAAGACTTTATGTGGGTGCTGTGAAATAAAAATTAATCATCTGGAGTATATCCAGTGCTCTTATCTTCTGAATCATCTCTCCAGACCTGGGATTGTAACTTTAATACATATAATATATACTGCAATAACATTCCCTCAAATATAGAAGTGTCAATTCAAAAATTAACTGAACTTAAACTTAAATAATCTAAGACAGTCAAGTAAGTTATCTTACATAGAAACTACAGTTATCAAAAGTCAAATAAGTTATCATACATAGGAAACTGTAGAGTTGTCAAATATGACTAACAAAATCATTATTGAAATTCAGTTGACAATAAAATGTCTTAGTAAATTGAAAAGAAAATCAGTAAAAAGTAGTAGAGAAAAATACATGGAACAACAAGAACAACAGCAAAAACAACAAAAAAATTAAAGAAATAATACCAATTATCTCAATAACGTTTTATATAAGATATATATTAATTATATACCAATATTTAATATATATTAAATAAATGATTTAAAAGATTGACTCTAATATTAGGTGAAAATAATCCTATGATTGTATTCTATACTATATGAGAAAAACTTTAGGAAAAAATGAATTGACAATGATAGAAAAAACATTATGCAGAAAAAGAGTGTATATCATCTGAAGTATACATATTAATATCAACTAAAATAAAATAGAGAGCAAAATGTTACTAAAGTGTGATATTTTATAATGACAAAGGGAAACTATTGTGATTAAACATGTATGTTCATTAATATTCTGATTGTTATGATACTTGTCTTAGTTTGGGTTTCTATTCCTGCACAAAACATCATGACCAAAAAGCAAATTGGAGAGGAAAGGATTTATTCAGCTTACACTTCCACTTGCTTTTCATCACCATAGTATGTCAGGACTGGAACTCAAGCATGTCGGAAGCAAGAGCTGATGCAGAGACCATGGAGGGATGTTACTTACTGGCTTGCTCTCCTGGCTTGCTCATCTTGCTTTCTTATGGAACCCAAGACTACCAGCTCAGGGATGGCACCACCCACAATGAGAAAATGCTTACAGCTTTTACACATGGGAGGCTTTTTTCTCTGTGATAACTCTAGCTTGTGTCAAGTTGACACACAAAACCAGCCAGTACAATCTTCTTTCCTATGTGAGATAGAAAACTATGACCATCAACATGACTTCCTTATAACTTCTATTTATTCATTCATAAATTATAAGGTTTTTATATTCAATCACCATACAATTTATTTCGTTTATTTTTCAATTTTTATTAGGTTCATTCCTTGACGTTGCCTGTATGTATATAATGCATTCTGATCACATACTAGTCCCCTACCTGTTTTACCTCCTCCTACCCTCAACAATGCTCTTTCTCTACTCCTTACAAGTCTTCCTCTGAATCTCATTACTTTGTTCTGTTTTGGTTTTGTTTTATGTCCCATTGTATTTAACCAAAATCCATAGATAGACAATAGTTTTATAAAAGAGGGCAGCAATAACAAGAACTTCTTCCTGATTCATGACTGGTTGGTGAGAGGCAAAGTCTCCGGTACTCTACGAACTGCCAACTGCAGCTGCTGTTAGTTTGAGTCTAACAGCCATATTGTGCCCAGATGTCAGCATGCTAACACTGCTTTATTCAGCTTCTATTTCCTTTCTATCTCATTTTCTGCTATGTTACCTGGAGTTGACACTTACATGTCTGAGCATAGCTAGGGCTCTATCTTTAGAGAGTAATATGTTGATTCTTAACACAAAAGTCTTTGGGATGGAGCAATATGGTCAAAATAATCTTCAAGTATTTACAGATACTAAAACTTTAAAAGTTCTCTATTAGCAGTAAAGATCTATGCAACTTATAATAAGAAAATCTTGAATATAAAAGAGAAATAAAATATCAAATTCGTATAATACAATGACAATAGAAAATACATTAAAATACAAAGGGCAACTAAATATTTTAAAATTTCATAAAAAATATTTTCTCAAGGAGGCTGGAGAGCTGGCTCAGAGGTTAAGATCATTTTCTGCTTTTCTAAAGGTCCTGAGTTCAATACTCAGTAACCGCATGGTGGCTCACAACCATCTATGCCCTTTTCAGGCAGGTGGATACATATGCAGCAGAGCACTCATACATTAAATAAATAAAATTTTTAAAATTTCTCTATAATTATTGAAGAAAGGCAAATTACATTGCAGGTTTATAGTGTGATACAGTGGGAAACAAATAGAAAGCATATACATACATATTTGTATAATAATAATATTTATGTTTATAATGTTAGTAATTTTACATGTATGTGTGCTAATTAATAGCTTGGAGTTACAGATGGTTGTAAGACTCTGTGTGGGTGCTGAAATTATACATATATACACACACACAAATATAATTATATATTTATATATATATATATAATATGTAAATTATATAAAAATATATATATGCTTTCTATTTTTTAGGATAATAGCTCAGATTGGAAAGCTGAGATAAGGTATCAATTGTATCAAAAACACAGGAGATCACATCAAGTATTTATATACACAGTACATTTAGAAATCTGTTCTTCAAAAATAAAAAAATATGAACTACCTAAGGTATAAAGATTATCTATACTATAATTGCTCTTTTCTCATGCAAGCCAGATGATCTTATTCCTAAGTTCAGTCTCCAGATTCCACCTACAAATGGAAGGAGATAATCAATTAAAAAAATTGTCATCTGACCCCATACATTTATCACACATATAGAGATAATAATAACAAATAATATTTTTAAATTAAGACTATTCTGGTACCCTGTCTGCCAATAAGAGATTTTTTTAATCAGAGGCAATGATTTTTTTCTTCAAATCTCATTTGTCTTTTAATAATAATAAATTACACTCAGAGACCTCTAATATCCCAAATAGATGTCAAATGCTAAAGAAATTACTGTTTCAATTTGACACCAAGTTTGAAAAATTAATATCTCTACATTTTACTGGCTCTCTGTGTAACACTGCTGATCTAAAATATTAACGTCTTTGTTCTATGGTTTGCTCTTTAATTACTCCTCATTGGTCCCAAATTTAATTAATGAAGATAAAATTTCTAGTTCTCTCCTCAATACATTATTTCAAATATAATTAACTAAAAAGGTCATAGTAATCACAACTAAAATCATTGAATTCCAGTCACTGAGAAGGGAAAATTTCATATTCGTACAGGAAACTGTGACTCATTTTGTGCTTTGTGAATAGCTCGTGTTAGATGAAGCCCTTTTAAAGGCAATGAATAAACTTGCCATTACAAGTGTAAAATTAAGCATTAAACTCTGTTTATTCAAAAGAGAGCAAAATGTGACATGATTACTGACCTACTTGTAGAAAGGTCATGACAGAAATGTTTTCCATTTATTCATTACTGATTGATTTAACTGTGCTGATGATTTGAAATATGTTCTCCAAAACATATGATTTATTTACCACAACAACTGTTTAAAGCAATCATAAAAATGCCCCTTGATCCATTATCAACAGCTTAATGATTTCTACTCAACATGTACCAAGTCTGGAATGGGTGCCTGTTGAAATTTAACTAGACCTAAGCTTCCCAACATCAAGTGTTATGTTTTCTCTATCATCCATACTACAGGTATTTTTGCAAAGGAAAGCCAAATTTTGCATTGAAGTGATAAATATTGATCTTTCAATTAGTGGTACTTAGAATTGTCCTGGAAACGAATATCTGAGCCTAAATGTGAGGGCTTGCCTAGTTTAGAATAAACGAGATGGAAAGAAGCACTTTAAATGTAGGTGAAATTATTCTATAGTGTTGCGTGCTGAATTGATGGAAAAAAGAAGGGCTTCAGAGTCAAACATGAGTATTCATTGCCTTCTGTTTCCTGAGAGTGAACACACTAACCAGTTGCCTGTTGCCTTTGATGTTCTACCTTCCCTGCTGTGAGAGACTATGTGCCTTCTTGGAACTGTGAGACAAGGTAAACCCTTCTTTCCTTGCCTGATCTTTGTCAGGCATTTTGTCATACCAACAGGAAAAGTGTGTCTGAAAATATAGCTACCAGAGACTTAGCCTTTAGGAAACATACATGCTAAATTAGTTCACAAATAGCTTTAAGTCCATGAGCATTATTTACCAAACTAGCTTGGCTTGTATTTGTTTTTACATCATAAGTTTCATTATATCTTTAAAAATGTCAAAGGCCTAAATTCAGACTGATAATTGTATGGTAAAACTATCACAAGGATAAGTAATATGTTGAAGAACACTAGTGTTTACTATCATCCAACTGACTCATAGACATGTGAAAAGGAAAGAGTGTGGAGTTTTCTCTGAACATGTTTTCTTCTACTTCGTCAACAGTCTGAAATATTCAAAAAGAAAAATCAGAACTTTTAGGTTCAAGTACAGTTATAGGAACCAACCGTCTATATAATGGAGGTCTAGGTGAAGTACATACTTCTCTTCTAGCTGGACATAGAGGTAGAACTAGTAAATGGTCATAAGGTAACCACATCACCCCAGTATGCCCAATCATGAGTCAGTTAAGACCTAGGAAATGCTATGAGCTAGAGAAATACCTCAACAGAAAACATTTGTACTCTTCTTACAGAAGACCTGAGTTTAGTTTCTTGCACTCAAGCTGTGTGACTCAAAATTGCCTGTAAAACTACCTCTAGGAAATCTGTGCTGGTTAAGTGTTTCTGATTTTTTTGTTGTTGTTAAATTTACTTAAACTAGATTTCTAGGGACCGTTTATTTGATTAATGATTGACATGAGAGAGAGGGTTCAGGGTACTCTGGGTGGCTACGGTCCTCTGTTATTCAAAAATGCAAGCTGAGTGAGCATCTGGAAGCAAGCCAATAAGCAGCAGTACTCCATGGCCTCAGCATCAGTTCTTGCCTCTAGGTTCTTCCTCTGAGTTTCTGTCCACAATGATGAACAGTTACCTGGAAATGTAAGATTAACTTCCCTCCTCCGACTTGCTTGTAGTCAATAGAAATCAAACTAGTATAGGATCCAATGCATTCTTTTAAATTCCAAGGGCACTACACTCAAGTGTATCTAGCAATACACAAACAGACATGTCACAAAACAAAGATGAGCAAATATTCTTTAAAGAACAAGGTAAAATGTAGAAGGAAATTAGGAATAAAACAAAATAAAACTATCACTTGATTTTTGTCATGAAGTCCTGAGAATGAAAATGAAGACCTTAAGTCAATCACATTGAAAGAACAGTTTTAACAACTTGGGAGAAAGATGTTTTGCTTTATTCTGGCGAACTGTGCAGTAGGCACATTTGTTCATCAAGACTACTGTAACTACTACATTTATCAAGAAGGTGTGATTTTTTTTTTAGACATTGACTAAATAAATAAGTTTTCAGTTGCTATACCTAATTAACACTGACCAGAGAACTACTAATTAGTTAATTAATACCCCAAACTCTGCTGCCCTCCTAATTCCGCCTTACAGAGGCCTTCCTCCTATACACAACAATTTCATCTACAGTGATGGATGTTATTTTGTGAGACAGAATGCAAGATCTACCTTTTCTCATGTCAAATATGGAGGAAACTTCAATAAATTTTTAAATGAATTTATAATATGATTCTGGACATGATTTTTGTTGAGGAAGCCCTGGTAAGTTTGCAGTATTTCAGGGTATAAAAAATTTTTATTACTTTTGAATATCATTTTCTTTTAAAATATTTATTTTATATATTGTCCATGCACTATGTTCTACTACCTGTTGCCCATGGTAACTAGAAGAATTCAGTAGATCACCAAGAACTAGAGTTACAGAAGGCTATGAGATACCATGTGCCTGGCAGGAATCAAACCAAGGGCCTCTGAAAAGCAGCCAGTGCTTTTTACTGTTGAGCCATCTTTGTTACAATCTATGTTACAGTGATGCTGGTCTCATATTAATGTTGACAATACTCTTCAAGTATTTTTATATGTCTTACTTCTGCATGTCATGAATTTATTTATAGATTGCTGCTGTACATAATTCTTCTTTAACTAAGGATGTATGAATTAATGTATAGAAACTTAAAGATGATGATTAAAACAGGGAAAGAGATATCCAAAGAGGATTCACAATTCTTTCTTTCCTGTGAAGTTATGAGCAGATAGATGGTCCCAAACATTTGAGTTAGATAATATATAGCATATAGCTATGATATTTCTTGCACTACAGTTATGATATCCAAGATGCTGTATGATGTAACATCATTGGAAACATAAGATGTGATTCTATTAACACAATTATAGTCATTCTTTTTAACATTCTATTTTTGTTTTTAATAAACATTTCAGGAAATCTAATTGAAATGTTAATATAATAGTGTGATCTAGCTTTAATAAACCTATATACCAATATATAGAACATAAGAAATCCAAAAAGTAAAAAACTGAAAAAGAAGATTTTTTCCCATTCCTGGATTCTTTTGTTTTCAGATGAGAAATAAAACTTAGACTTTTAGATTAAAAGTTTTTCATTAATCCTACCCAGTGTTTGATTTTAAAATATACTAGTTGGTTTGTAATAGAATAAGGTAAAATATCACAAAACACTATCAAACTGGTGGTAAACCACTGAGCAATTAACTAGGTGACATTCTATGTATTCTTTCTAAATTATAACCATTTGCTTTAGTAGAAAATTAGCATATAACTATTGAAATAGGTATCTTCATCAATAAAAATCACAAAAAATTGCCTAAAGCATGCTTTTTCAAGTTACCTTTCATATGAATTTAAGGGAACGCATGCCATTCCAAAATATAGCCCTACAGACAGATACAGTCAGGTGGCTTTTGGGTTCTGAGGAGCTGTCTAATGTCCTTCAGAAAAACGGCCAACAATTCTTGCCTCTATCTGGGGGATGTCAGTCATATTCTTCCATAGCTATGTCAATGAAAACTATGCTCAAATATTGCCAAATGCCTATTGAAGGAAAACTGCCTCTGGTTAACAACAACAACTCTAAAGAATAGTTGTGAAACTCTGTTTAAATGCTTACTCTTCTCTGAGAGCCATGAACAAACTGTGTGCCTATATCAGTCAGACTATTACCATGGGGGAATTTACAGATCAGAAAATACAGTAGATGAATAAATCACACATTTTTTTACCCATGTCTGTACAAAAATCACATTCTGTGTAAATCTAGTTATTCTTTGGGTCTTCTAACAGAAAAGAATTTCACTTAGCATCTGTGTAGTGATTCATCATGCTAAACATAATCTGAAAAGTCCTTGTCTTAAGCTATTAAATTACTCCCCAACATCCCAAACGAAACCAAAATGGAATAACTTATGATAATCATTATATAATAAAACTAAAGTATTAATAAAACAAATCTCCCAATAACACTTTTGTTTTTTAAAAACAAGAAATGTTAGTTTACCACATTTACCATAATAAGGAAATCCTATGTAATTTAAAATAATAAAATGACTCAATGTTAACCAGTTAGCTTTTAATCAATTATTCTCTTTTCTGATTTCCACATCATAAATCCCACTATTTTGTCTATTGGCAAGTCTCATTCTATTTTGTAGACTATATATTCAGGGTGGCCCTCATTCATGAATTGAAAATAAAAGTCCATTTGATTTACCACTAAATTTTATTTTATTTTTTGACACCTAGAAAGGAAAAGGGAGAATTTATGTTTCACATAAAATTTTGATGACTACTATTACATAAAACTAAGCATCAAATACTAAAATAGAATGCATAGAATGGATAAGAAAATTCTCTTTCTATCTCCAAGTAGTGTGTCATGTCTTAGGATACTAGTGTAAATACACAAATATTTATAATTCAAGATGGACATAATGAGTGATGCATGAATTTTACAATCAACATGCCAAAACAGTTCAGATGAAGAGAAACTGATATATAATTAGGGCAAAGCAGGAAGTTACAACTGTAGCCTTGGAGAGCTTGAACAGAATTATGTTTCCCTGAGTTGCAGCATAATAATTCTCTCGTTCTCCTGTTTGGTTTTAGGGCCTTTCATATTACACGCATTGCACTCGAAGTGCCTTTCAATCTTTCACCATGTCTAATCTAAAGTAATAGACCAAAGACTCTTTTCAAAACATGAAATGAAGAATCCTTTGAAATAGTTCATCTCATGTAAATATACTTGGTACTAAGAGATGATTTATAAAAATGGGTTTTCCAACTGTAGACCATGTTCTCTGAATAGGTAGATACACACACACACACACATACACACAAACACACACACAAAAGCACACACATACACACACAAAACTTTTGCTTAGACATTGAGATTTAGTTACATGTAATATACTAAATGTCTGTGGTTTGAATGATATATTGACCCCAATGCTAGATAATATAAATGAATATATAGTTTGCCTACAGTTTGATTTTTATTTTGATATTTATACTACACTCTGGAGATAAATACACACAGACACACACATACACACATACACACACATTTCACTTTACTTAGCATCATTTTATTTAATTAGATTCCTCGCTCCATTAATTCCTGAGACATGAATAGATCTAATCTCAATCTTCAATCTAGTATCAGCATGATCCATCAGATTAATTCTACAGTCCCCAACATAGTGGTGTCAGTGATAAAATTTTATAGCCCCCAAATAATCCAATCAGAACCAACTTCATGGGATTGTTGTTTTTATCTGAGATTGGATATATATGTCTAAACAGGCTTTCTCATAGTAAAGTCAACAGAGTTCAAAGCAGAGAAATGACATAGAAAGCAGATTCCTGGTACATGTGGTGCATATCCTTGAACTCTCCCGTCCTAGTGAACAATGCATATTCAAGCAAGCTAGAGTATTGGTTGTGATAATTATATTAAAACATATCTTAATCATAAAAAATGGACTCTTAGACTGTAAAAATATCACTCTGGATTTCTAAAGGCACCTGAAACCATGTGAACTTTATCAAATGATAATCAGAAAAATGAGTTTAATATAGAAGATAGGTAGAGGTGTTACACAAGGAGATGTGGCATCTCAACAAGGATAATAGTGGACAATGACTAAAGAGGCAAAGAAACCTTTCAGAGAAAACAAGCTCATGCTCTCAGGGAACATTTCTATTTCTTTGGAACGTGCCACTTTCTGTAACTAGACAAGATTTCAATAGAGGGAATAGGACACTAATCCAACGACCAAATATTAGAATGACAATTTATTCTACCTAGAAGATGTGCAAGGATTAAATTGGAGCAGAAATAGAGGGAATGACCAATTAATGGCCCGCCCAAATTGACTCTCATAGATCTCTTAAGGTGAGAAAAGAAAGACAAGTGTGAAGGAGAATACTCTCACTAACTTGTAAACAAGTTTCCTAAAGTCTATGGAAAAGACACTTTATGTAGGAAATTTTCATGACCAGATGATGGACAGGCCCATTAGATGAATTCTTATAGGAGGGGACAATAGTATGTCTTTATTCTATGCCAGAAACCCTCTAACTAGATGATAATAATTTTAGGATTTTTGGAACACTTAATATTATATACCAGGCCCGGACAAGAGACAAAATCTGGATCCCATTTTTTTTCACAGTAAGCCAAATCTTGAAAAAAAATTTGTGGGGTGGGAGAGGTTCATTGCCAGTGATTATCATGGCTGCTATTATCTAAATCAACTAAATACCTCACAATTAAAGAGAACACTGTTCAAAATAAAAAATAATATTATAATATGATGGAATTTTAAATTAAAAATAAAAAACTAGGATCTATGACACTTGGTAAATCTTTGTAGAATAAATGAATAAACCAGTACTAAATTACTCATGAAAGAATAAAAATTGTAGAAAACCAGTAATAAACTTCTCAAGTATGATGGATCACTATTAACTGAATCTTTGCAACTACAGCTTGGAAAGTAACACATACAGTATGAGTCTAGACATGGTTATTTCAAGTTTGTTCCTTTTAGACTATAGAACTCATTTAATCAATTTGCAAGATATAACCTATAGTTTGTATGATCATTAAGGCACATGAAGTGAATAATCAAATTAGTGCTTCAACAGATTTTTCTCACGTAAGGTTCTTCACAGGCAAAACAATCTCAGCCTTTTGAGGAACTGATTTATCATTCTTTCCTATATGTCAATAGGTTATCCTTGCTGGAAAAGATCTTTCTATTGTTTCTTGCAGTTAAATCCAAATTAACTCAAATGTCTTTTCTTGGTGATGAGACTGTTACAACCTTGCTGTAAATCTTCAAGACAAACTATATATTTGAATGTGTCTTTGGCTCTGATAGCTTTATATAAAAAAGTCCAAACAATACTTAGAATAGGTTGTCAAATTTAACAATGACTTTATCAGTGATGGAGACAGCACCCAAGTGACAACCAATCAATTCTTTTTGGAGCTCCAATAGTTTTCTGAGTTTACATAATAGAGGTGGACAGGGAGTTGCTGTTAAGTTAAATAAGATAATACAACATATTGTTCCAGTCTTGCATGACATTCAAAGTCCCTGAATTTGGAATTTTGATTGTTTTTAATTGGAATTTTAGGAATAAGTGCAGTTTATTAATTCTGTATCTCAAATCTAGGAATTGGTAGGCAAAATACCAGTGATAGGAACTAAGTTGACTTAGTAGGCAAAGACATTTACTGTCATGTCTGACATCCTGACATTATTCCCTGGGATAATTCACATGGTAGAATAAGAGAACTGACTCCTGAAAACTGTCCTCTGACCTCGAAATGAGTGCTGTTACACATACATATACAAACACAAAATAAACAAATACATTAAAAATTTAACAGTTAGAAATTGAAGAAAGAAAAATGAAGCAAACAATAGAAAAAATGACTTCCTCAAGCCTAAAATGAAATGGAATACATAATGGCTTTTAAAGATCCGTGTCAGCCAGTATTACATAAAAGACCATGTCTCAAACCAAAGAATTTTGTGTGTGTGTGTGTGTGTGTGTGTGTGTGTGTGTGTGTGTGTGTTTTTTGATCTTACTAAAAGAGACACAGAGAGAACTAATAATGGTATTAAATCACACAAGATATAGTAGATAGGCATATAGGAATATACTAAGATCAAAGAAAGACCAGTTGAACTAAAAATGGGAATGTGTTAAAGAATCAGAGTACTAACATTGATTTAGAGCCAACCTTTGGGGAGGGGTATTGTTTACTGTTGTGTTGGCAGGATCATGACTCAGATCCCAATATCAAAATGTGAATTGCAGAAAACTATACTATTTTATTTAGTGGCAGATTTACTTACCATGGAAATAAGCCCTTGGAAAAGAATGACCAAAGAACCAGGGAGATCTGTATTTTTTTTTAAAGCTATGTCTGATGACAAGATAGGATAGGCTCAAATGTGCACTGGAGGATTTCGGCGAATATGTTTTTCTTAGTTGTCTGTTTTTTCCCAATGCTACTCTGCATCCCTGAGCCTTCAGAGAGGACATTCATTTCCTCTGAGTGTAGAAAGGGCATGTCTCACATGAATTCGGGGAGCTGCTTTATGGAAAAGTCAGGCAACTACTTCTAGGAGTAATGACTTACTAAGAATGAATCTTTTTGCTATTTTCTCAAAGCCCAACTAGCCATTTTAGGGAGAGAATGTATCTTGAACTCTATGAAAATCTTAGACCCCGATGTGTTGATGAGCTGCTTTGTGTCAATCATAAGGGAAGTTCATAGGAAGAATGTTTTGAAAATTCCTAGATGTGCTGCTGGGCCTTTCTCTGTACCACTTTTGGCTCCCTAGTCCTTGAGATCACTGGTAAATGAATTACAATTAAGTCATGAAGCAGAATATAGGAGACAGGCAGAGTTTATCACAAATAACATGAAATTCTCTCAAGTTTGAAAGTACACAATGGCCAAAGAGACCATGTGCCTACCAAGATATTTAGACAACTTTTATATTCTTTCTTAAATTTTTTTTGAATAGTGACTGAAAGGTCCTTTTGCATTAATTCTTAAGACAAAGATGAGTCTTTGATCTTTATCAGAAAGCCTCCAGCTAAATAGTAAACTTACAATCCTCTTAGCAGTTCAGAAAGTCTTACCTCACCCAGACCTAATGATACAACTCAAATCCCATCTTTCATTTGTACTTCAGCCACTTTTGGAAGGGAAGTAGATGAAATGGAACCTCGGGGGGGGGGGAAGACAGGCATGCTATCTGTTCAGATGGAACACTGATGAGAGCTTAGACTAGAGTGAATGGAATAAATGGAAGGAATCTGCTCAGCGGATATGAGAGACTGGGTTCAGGGTTATAGAATGCAGTGAAGATGCAGCAATTCTCCAAAGTGCCTATCTCTGGCAAATGGGTGAACAATTTTCAACTTATGAACTTCAATGGGAGAAGCATTGTGAAGGTCATAGAGGAGTAAGAATACATTCCAGGTGCTTAGCCAATATGAGCACAAATGGACTCTGTGGAATACCTCATTGCATCATGCATCACAGATAATTTGGCATGAAAGTCACCATGCTAATTTCCTTCATCTCTCATCTCTGTTGCAGTATAATAAGTATGCACTGCCTTTGTTTTGTTTCAGAGAACAGCTCTCACTGAACTCAAAGTTACAACCACCGTAGTTGCTTTAGAGTAGATTCCAAAAACTACAAATCCCCCCTAGGTCCCAGCCACATCCTGTTGAGTTTTTTCCCCATTTCATCTGTCTTTACTCCTAGAATTATAATGGATCCTCACATAAGATAGTTTAAAAATGTTCTAAGACCCTCAGGTTCCACAGTATCTTCCTCTGGAAATGTTTTTATAATGTATTCTTCACAAGGGCTGTTCTTTCACAGAGAGGGATCTGTGGCATGGACCTTCTTTCATGTAGTAGCTCACAAGTGTAATAGAGGAAGGAACAGCTTTGCTCAAAGCCATAATCTACAAACAGTTTCACCACTGAGGACCCAAGCTCCGTTTCTTCAAAAGCTTCATAAAGCTTTATAGGACATTAAGTAGACTGATAGGTTAGAAACATGAGTCTGAGATTAATCATTTCAGCCTGTAGCTAAAATGAGAAACCTTTTTATCAAAGAGCCATACTTCCTCCGCCACCATGTTATGTCTCTGTATACATATTTGTTACACTCATATGGTGATTCACAGTCTAGGTTGAAGGGTAATGATTTATTCCAATAACCATTTATCTGTCTTGTATTGTGCCTATGGATAAGAGAGATAGTAAGTAACTAGCCATATAATGTGTATTAAAATTAAATAAAAGTTTTAAAATATGCAGTTTGGCTTTTATACTTTCTCAAAAGGCTCATGTTGAGTTTGGTTCCTAGCCTATAATAAGTGAAGGGACTTTTATTCAGTGGAATCTAATGAGATGATATTAGGTCATTGGTGATATATGCCACATCCTATCTGTCTTTGCTTCCTGGCTGTCATGTACTGAAGACATCTTCAGCCACATGTGTCACCATGATTCACTCTGCTATCAGAAACTTAGAAGCAGTAAAGTGAAGCAACCAGAGACTAAATTCTCTGAAATCCTGAGACAAAATAAGCCTGTTCTCCTTAAGGGTATTTGTATTTGATATTCTCATTATCTCAAAATTTTCTGGAGTGCCCTTGTACCCTAAGGACCCCAAACTTGTGTTATCTGATATTATGTGACATGATACTTGTTTAATCATATATAATTTTGTGTATATTGAATATATATTTACATATTACACAGAGTCCAATAATTACATGTGTATTAATTCATTTAATTCAGTCATAAAATGCCAGTGCTCCCATTTTATAGATGAAGTCAGTGAAGCATAGGAAAGTTGAAGCAGTGTTACTAAAGTCATAAAACACCAATATAAAAAGGATAGGAGGCATAAAGTGATTCAACTTTATAGAGTATAAAGCTAGCCAACTATAGTCATAGATAAAAATCATTCAGTAAATTAGACTGGTTCTACATGGGTTTCCTGAAAATGGACCATGGCAGTTGATTTCCTATATTCTGTCTTGTCTCACAAACTATTCCTTAAGGCATTCTTTTTAGAATTAATCAAACTGTTAGATTAGACCTCAAAAGTTTTCAGGTTAAGGAAAATTGGGAAACACTATATTAAATATAGGAACTTAAAGAATTACAGGACCTGTAATAGTCTAATCTCTATTGAAAGTCCAGGACTATGTAAGATAATAATGACTTTATTCATCCAACTGTAGACTCCATTTTCAATAGAACTTCTTACAAGACTAGTATTTTACATAATATTCATCATTAATACAAAAATTCTGTAGGCACAGACATGACATTTATACACACTCTATTCTATTACTGTGATAAATAAATATGTATGGGCTTGTCAATTCCTTCAGTTTCTGCTCTATCTTTATCCATACATTTCATTTACACAGAGCGAGTTTTGGGTCAAACGTTTTGTGGGTAGGTTGATATCCTTATCCCTTCATTGGACATCATACCTGGCTACAGGAAGTAGCCTCTTCAGGTTCCATGTCTCCACTGTTAGGCATCTCAGCTATGGTTGCCTATATTGACTCCTGGGAGCCTCCCCTATTCCAGGTCTCTTGGATTTCCTGAAGATTCCCCTACTCCTCAACCCAGAAGCTGCTTATTTCCAGTTGTTCCCCAACTTGAGTTGCATCCCATGGGCAAGGACCAACCCTTGACACTGTTAATGATACTATGTTATGCTTGAAGACAGGAGCCCAGCATAACTGTCCTATGAAAGACTCTACCCAGCAAATGACTGAAAGAGATGCAGATACCCACAGCCAAACATTAGACAGGTGCTTGGGGATTTTTATTAAAGAGTTAGAGGAAGGAGTGAAGGCCCTGCAGTGGAAAGGAGTCTCACAGAAAGACCAACAGAATCAACTAACCTGGACCCATGGGAACTCTCAGAGACTGAGCCCTTAACCATAATACACAGGCTGGACTGAGGCCCCAGGCACACATGTATCAGACGTACAGCTCAATCTCCATGTGAGTCTCCCAACAACTGGAGCAGAGGCTCTCCCATAAATGTGTAGCCTGACTGCAGTATCAGTTTCCCAACAAAGCTGCCTTGTCTGGCCTCAGTGAGAAAGGATGAGCCTAATTCTGCAAAGAT
Organism: Mastomys natalensis; assembly: GCA_021653895.1. Classification (NCBI taxonomy): domain Eukaryota; kingdom Metazoa; phylum Chordata; class Mammalia; order Rodentia; family Muridae; genus Mastomys; species Mastomys natalensis. The sequence goes on from JAJTUV010000429.1 coordinate 136,027, forward strand.
GTGATGTGGCAGGGTGGAGGATACCTGGGGGAGGGTAACTCTCTTAAAGGAGAAGAGAAGGTAGGCTGGTAGGAGGGACTCTGTGAAGGGGGACCTGGAAGCAGGGCAGCATTTGGGTTGTAAAATAAACAAAAAAAACCCCAAACAAATAAATAAATAAATATAGGCTTCAGGTACACAAAGATTTTTTTTATAATTTTCAACATTAATTTTAAAAATTAAAGAATAATTATGTCATGACTTATGACACCCATTCCATACAAATAAAGTTAACCAGTAACCATATTAACAAATAAATTCCAGAGTGAGACTTCTTAGATTCAAATCTTGCTTGATCTTGATTCACAGATGTTGAACAAGATCTAAAATAAAACAAGAACTCACTAAATATTAGTTTACTAGTTGTGAAACTCATTGGTTCATACAATTATTTCTGTCTAGTGGCACATTTATATTAATGCTGAGTGTGATGTGATATGAGAATCATATTTTAAAGCGGGGAGCTATTTTTCTGTTTCATTAACAAGTTACATCACCTTTTCTGATAAAAGAACTGAAAGACTCTAACAAAAAGTCCAATGAAATTTCGATAGCCTCCATATCTTCTTCTATTTGAGCTAATCTGATATCCATCTCTTACTTGTGGAAATTGCACAATAATTTACAAAGTGAACGTTATATAATCAAGCCCTCATACTGTAGTGATCCCTAACTATAAAATTATTTTCATTGCTTTTCCATAACTGGAATTTTTCTCTTTTTATGAATCATAGTGTAAATCTCTGTTTTCCAATAATTTTAGGCGACCCCTATGAAAGGGTTGGGCAACCCTTAAAGCGATCCTGAGTCACAGATTGAGAACCACTGCTCTAGGGCTAGAGAGTCAGGTCAGTGAAATGTTTTCTGGGATCTTCTGATGATCTGAGTTCAATTCTTGAAACCAATGCATAAAAAAGAAGCAAGCCACTGAAGGATGTGCTTGTATCTCAGTACTGGGGCAAGTCACGTGGATCTCTGAGACTCACTGTTGAATTCCAGGGCAGTGAGAAACCCTATCTCAAAACAAAATGGGGGCTTAGACGATGGTTTGCTCAGCAAACTGTGTGCTGTGAAAGCTCGTGGTCCTGAGTGTGAATCTCCAGAACCCACTTTCAAAGCTGAGCAAAGTGTTGTGAGCCTGCAGTCCCAGTGCTAGGAAGCATGCCACAAGAGACTCCATGAACCTCAATGGCCAGCTATTCTTTCTCAAGTGAGTTCTAGGCCCAGTAGGAGACCCTGTCAAGAAAAATAAGTGGGGATCAATGGAGGAAGACATCCAACACAGCCTCTGATTTCCATGTGTTCATGTACAGTACGCACCACATATGTACAAAGCAAGGTGGATGGCACCGGAAGAATGACACTGGGTTGATTTCTTTTACTTGCAAAGATACTCATAAAAGTGAAGGAACAGACAATAAGTAGGTTTGTTTGGTTGGCCAGAAAACCCCAGGGACCTACCTGTCTCCACTTCTCATGTCTGCCAGGATCACAAGTATGCCATGCCATAAGCTAGCTTTTTTAATTTATATTGCTTCTGGGGATTGAACATAGGTTTCCATGCTTACAAAGCAAATACTTTACACACTAAACTATCTTCCCAGCTCTGTGTTAGATTTTTAACCACCAAATCATCACTTAATTAACCCTCTAACAAGTTGTAAGGTTTTATTATATTTTTTCCATTCCTCTGTAAGATGTTTAATGTTGAGTCTTTGCTGTGAAACACAGCTCTCATTACTTACACTGGGTCTTTGTGAAATAAACAACTTTATTATGTGCTGCCTACAAATGGTTGTAAATAAAGGAATTTCTACACTACAAAACAAATTAAGTTTTAAACTATAAGATTCTCTTCAGACAAGTACAAAAATACAGTTGGTCAGTTACAGAGATACAGATTGCCAAACAGAAATATGCCAAAGAGAAAAATGTCTTCCATTCATCTACATTTTATGCAGTTGACTAAATAGAGCATATCAACCTTACAAAATGTCCATGAGGCAAGAGGAACCCCTTGAGATATATAAATAACATTTAAAAGGAACAACTGGAAAAAAATCCTGATATATATGTATATATGGCCCACAGTAATTCAGATGAATATTTATTACCCTATACAACAAGATAATCACACACATGCATTCACACACAGACACACATTGGGTATATACATATATGCAAAATTTTATTTGAATGTCTCAGAGACTACTTGCAATAGTATTAGTCAGTCAATAGGAGAGCACAATACTGCAAAACATTTCAGACCTTTAATTATGCTCATTGACACTCTCGATGCAATTGCTCACTGTGCCTTGAGAGACTGTAGGGAGTCACAAGTGAACAGATGGACAGAAATCTCCATTCTGTGCTCCATTGGCTGCTATTCAGTGAATGGAAGTATGCTAATAAAGTGCTCAGAGGACTTCCTCCTCCATCTGCTCTTAATAAAAATAAATGAGGTTCTGAAGCAAGCATGAGCTTCCAGAGTTCTTTCATGGCTCCTTTCAAATCTGCACAGGCAAGCAGATAGATTGATGTAAGACAGTCCTTCCCATGTTGTGACAGCCACAAGATTGTGGTGGCCCTTGTCTCCATTTCCCAGGTTGAGCAGAACTCTTACTTGAATATTTATCATGAAAAATTGTCATGGATGGACAGCCTTAATAGCCACTTTGCCCCATTGTTCTATGAAATTAGACGATGCTGCACAGTTTGGTGAGCAAGGGCTTCATGATACTCCTACATACAGAGAAGTAAATGTTTATGGAGCTCTTCAGACATGTACAGTATGTGTCATTAACAAAGTTCTTATTATGTCACTGATGCAAAGTCTTGTTTACATATATAGTCTCATTCTTCCTGTAGAGAATCCTAAGATGGAACAAACAATAAGAAATGGTATTTTCCCCAGGTTTCCAGATCAGAAATTTACGATAGGCAGAAGTACTCTGCTTTAGAGGAAGACTTGGAATCCTTATGTTACTCATAAGAGGAGAATAAAGTGGATGGGGTAAGTTTTTTTCAAAGCAAAGTAGAGATTTCCTTTGGCAGAGCATTATGGGAATTGTATGCTGAGAACAGTTACTTGTAAATATTCAACTTTCCAGGAATCACGCTCAGAAGATTTACAAAAATATTTCATAGAGAAAATTGGTAGGAACTTCTATTCTTCAGTAACTATAATTGAGTCTTCATTAACATTTATACCTTTTTACCTCAGAGGGAAAAATGAACATCATTATTACAAAGGCAGAATGACCAGGTATATGTTATAGAAACAGAGTTTCAACTCAACACAATACATGAAATAATTCAATATTCGGGTCTTCTCTAAGATATGAGGAGGGATGGTGTTTAAATTAATGGTAATCGAGCATAGAGTAGATGATCACTTAGTAGGACCACTCTCAAGAACCTATGTCTTTGATGTTTTTTATAACATAAGATGGTATAAATTTGACATTGTGATGCTTTATTATGCCAGTCACCTATGAGATAAGCTGGGAATGCTTGTGAGAGATTACATAGATGATGCAGTTATAGATCCAGTTCCCAAACCTCAGAAAAATTCATTATCCTGGAGAAGTATTGGAATGAGATGATGAGGAAAAAAGAATGAACATAAAGGGAGAGGAGGTTTGCACACCAGTTTGACCTCAGGTGTTAGGGTTTGGTTCTAATGCTTTGATTTAATCAAGAATCTGTGTGTCCAAATGCTGAAGATCCTTGTCCCCATTTGGGTTTTGACTGATCAATAAAGATGCCAGTGGCTGAACAAAGGGAGGCAGGGCAGGACCTTTAGATTTGCATGGGCTAGGAACTAGGAAAAAGGAGACAGATAAACTCCATGACTTGGGGGAGAATTATGGGATGTAGGAACTGCAGGAGAGAAAGTCAACCAGCAATGTGAGAATTTGGATGGGTTACCACCAGTTTCTTCCCTAATAAGGGTATCAGGATAAAGTTTAGGAGTGCCCTGTCTTTGAAGTAGCCAAGCCATTTTAAAATTAACTGGTGTGTGTGTGTGTGGTTGTGTTGTGTGTTGTGTGTGTTCCATTTGTGAATCCAGATAGCTCCTGGGCAAGTGTGTGTGCATACCTATTGGAAGCCAACACACTGTATCTAAACTCACCACTATACCCAGATGGGAACTAGAGCAGTAAAAGACATACTTCTTTATGGGGAAAGAAGGAAACTGAAACTTAACCACTACAGTATACCTGGATTCCTAACACAAATTCAAGAACATTCTCTGAATTGATTGCAAAAAGAAATGAAGCGTACTTAATATGCAGCAACTTTAGGTAATCCAAGCTGCAGGATCACTCAATTACTGCACATATTCACTAACTTCACAGATTGGTTCAATAGAGAAACAAGTATCTTTTTATGTATTTACCACTCAGGTGTATACATTTAACCTCTTTTTAAAAAATTTTACCAAATATTTGGCTAATTACTTCTATATCTAATGTAACAAGCACAACAGGTTTGCCTTTTATAGTTAGTATTTTAAAGAAACTGAAAGGTGCTGGAGAGATGGTTTTGCAGTCAATAACACTAGCTATTCTTCTATAGGACTAACTTTAATTCTTAGCACTCACATGGCAACTAATAGTTTTCTATAAGTCCAAACACAGGGTGTTGGATGCCTACTTCTGACCTCCATGCGTAATGCATACATGTACTATATAGATGTGCATTCATAAAAACACATCTATACTATAAATATACAAATAGATATGTAATAATAATATAGAAAAAGAATGGTGTAATGGGAGGGGTTTAAGAGAGAGTAGATGGAAATAACTGAGGGAGGAGAGTGAGGGAGAAAGTCTAGTATAGACATAATGTATTTGTGCACTATGTAAATGTTACCTTTGTGTTATTCAAATGATGACTCATATGCCATCATATCTTGTTGCAATCCAGACATGGAATTGTAATGTTTATGTCAAGAATAGCTTGTGTTGAAGGGGATATTTTAAAAACCGGCCTCTGGTCAAACCAACTATCTAAGCTGCAGCAGCTCTGCCTAGCTCAGCCACCATGTTTCTCGCAGGAAGCCACATGTGTGCAGCAGCTAGAAACAGCCAGCCAGAAACACCATCCCTGCCACCCACAAGATGGCTGCGTAGGAGATGGCTCTGCCAATCTTCCACTCTGTCTCTGCAAGGCTGGGCATTGCCCAGACCATCCTGCCATCCACCAGGGCCCAGCAGGAAAATGAGACTCTATGCTTAAATTATCCAAAAGCTTATATATTTGGTAATGATCAGTAACAAGATGCCCATACAATCAGAAGTGTAACCCAATACCCAACCTAGATATACCAACTACCTTTGACTGCTACAGACACATGAACATCTGCTTCTATGTTCCCCTCTCTCTCATTCCACTCTCCTTTCTCCTCCTCTTCCTCTCCTTACTCCTCCCACCTTAGCTCCTCCTACAACCTTATATTGTTTGTATAAACAATTCTTGCCATTTATTCTCTATTTTGTCAATAAAAACTGATCACCCAATTGTTGGGCAGAAGAAAGAATAGTGGGAGACTTCTGTCAGGGAAAGTGGAGAAAAAGAGGGAGAGAGATTCAGATCTGCCATGAGGAGGAAGCAGGAAAGTGTTCTTGAGAGTTCAACAGAAGTTCGGACATCTCTAAATGCAAATATTATGGGATTCTCAGCTAGAAGGTAGCCAGATTAGGTTAAGGAATTCATATAAATTTATTGACTTCCCAAATATTGAGGAGAAGCTTAAAAATAAATCTTAATTTCTTTGTGTCCTGATTGGGTACAAGCTAGGATAAAGAAATACTGCTACTGATTTAATTTGCTATATACATTTGTATTAAAATTAATATTTACACATTTGTCACTCTATTTCAATTAAAAACATTACATAAGAAAGCTAATTATGTTTTCCAGTTCCATCCATTTGCCTAAGAATTTCATGAACTCATTGTTTTAATAGCTGAGTAGTACTCCATTGTGTAAATGTACCACATTTTCTGTATCCATTCCTCTGTTGAAGGACATCTGGGTTCTTTCCAGTTTCTGGCTATTATAAACAAGGCTGCTATGAACATAGTAGAGAATGTGTCCCTGTTGTATGTTGAAAGATCTTTTGAGTATATGCCCAGGAGTGGTATAGCTGGGTCCTCAAGTAATACTATGTTCAATTTTCTGAGGAACTGCCAGACTGATTTCCATAGTGGTTGTACCAGCTTACAATCCCACCAACAATGGAAGTGTTCCTCTTTCTCCATATCCTTGCCAGCATCTGCTGTCACCTGAGTTTTTGATCTTAGCCATTCTGACTGATGTGAGGTTGCATCTCAGGGTTGTTTTGATTTGCATTTCCCTGATGACTAAGGATGTTGAACAATTCTTTACGTATTTCTCAGACATTTGAGTTTCCTCAGTTGAGAATTCTTTGTTTAGCTCTGAATCCTATTTTTTAATCAGGTTATTTGATTGTCTAGAGTCTAATTTCTTCACTACTTTGTATACCTTAGATATTAGCCCTGTATCAGATGAAGGATCGGTAAAGATCTTTTTCCAATCTGTTCGTGGCTGCTTTGCATCAGTGGAAGAAGAGGGTCTTGGTCTCTGAAAGTATGGATGCCCTAGTGTTGGAAAATTCAAGAGCATGGAGGCAGGAATCTGTGGATATGTGGGGTCACACACACATAGAAATAGGAGGAGGGGGATGGGATAAGGGGTTTTGGGAGGAAATGGGAGAGAGGATAACATTGAAAGGTAAATAAATACAATATCCAATAAAAAAAAAAGATAATGGATCTGGCAATTTAGTGGAGCAGTTGAGATTTTTTGTCAACAATTTAATATAGGGATTCCATATAATCCTTAAAGGCAAGGTATTGTGGAAGAGGCCCATGTAACTTTAAAACAATTCGTGAGACATGCTGTTGCTGAGACAAAGAATGATGCCACCCTGTGAGTTTGCTGAGTGCCCTGACAAGGGTGACTGATGAGCTGTATTGGACATATGTTCCTGATCCACCTTTGCTTGCCTATATCCAAGATGGGACAAGCAGTATTGCCTCAAGTTTTTAGACCTTTTGGGACAGAGAATCAAAAAGCAAAATTATAATGTCTCTTGTATTATTCTTAAGTGTGACCAGCTATTAGGACTCAATCATGTACTGGTCTAGAAATCAATCCAATATTGGAAATTAATAGTCCACATATTGAAGGCTGCACCTGGACATTTTCAGAGACATATTTGGAAGTTAACTGTAGTTCACTAAGATTTTGTGAGAGCAAGAGACAAAGTTGGGACAGGATCTGGATTTCAAAAAAAGGTTAATGCATGTTTTAAGGCTCTTTTAATTGTCAAGCTAACATTGGTTTTGGCTCTTCTACAGTATTTATTGAAAGTTGCATTGACTGTATAATTTCCAATTGTGTTAGTGTGTTGAAACCTGGCATGTCTGTTATGGGGGTCTATCAACCAGCTTTTGTCTTACTGCCCTGAGTATTAGAAAATTTGATTCTCTGAAAAAACTTGAAAGTGCTGGAAGAAGTGAATTAGGCTTTAAGCAGAAGAAAGAGGGTAGCAGGCTTGATTTTTGCTGGTATAACACCTTTAATTTCATTAATTGCTAGCACCACTGCTTCTGCAATAGCATTGAAACAAGGAGTTAAGACAAGTATTTTTGTTAACCATCTAGCAAAAAAAAATGTTACTAATGTATTGAGTATACAAAAGGATTTATATAGGTATCTGGAACAAGGGATGATGCTCTATAACCTATTCAAATTATCTGAAGGAGGTTCAGGGTTCAAGAGTTAGGATCCATCCAAAGTGTCATGACAAATATCATTGGAGTAGTGTTACTTCTAAAATTTACAGTGATTGTCATTAAAATTAGAAAAAAGTTTAAAGACAAATGTAGGATATTTAGCATAATCCTAACACCTCTCTGGGTGTGTTAAATTTGCATCATGAGATTATGAGTTTAAAGAATGCTGCTCTGTTGAGTTTTGATGCTGCAGATAATGCCAATAAAATTGTCCATGGCCTGAGGTCAGTATTTTGAACAAACCTCAGGAATGGCATATATAGCTTGATCAGGCTAGCCCTTCTTGTCCTGGGAATACTTTTATTCCTGCCCATTGTGTTAAAGATTGTCTCTAACTACATCAACAGGCTGGTAGCCAAAGTACATGACTTGAAAGTAAAAATGGACCCCACTCCCCAGACAGAGTTATTAATTTAACAGGCTGGCAAGCCAAAGATGGATAAGATTCTCCACAGAGCCTTACCAACCTAAGACAGAAATGCATTGCTTATGATAATGCATATTCCACAATGGGTAAGGAAGGCTTTCTTGTCAGAATGACCTAAAACAGGCTCAGTCTTCTTTATGCAATAAAAAGGGGGAGATGTGGAGAGCTTTTGGGGCTGCCTTGCAGGAATCTGTCATTGGCCAAGGACTGGGAAGTGGGGTTGCTTGGAAAGAATCTGACATAGGCCAAGGAAAAGGAAATGGGATACAGAAAGGAATCTGGCATTAGGCTGGAACAAAGAAGTAATTTCAGGCAGAAATCTAAATCTTAGGCTAGAACAAAGAAGAAATTTTAGGCAGGAATCTAAATCATAGTCTACAACAAAGAAGTAATTATAGACAGAAATCTAAAATTTAAGCTAGAACAAAGAAGTAGGCTTTAGGCATGAAAATTACTTTGGGCTAGGACAGGGAAGTAGGCTCAGATATTTTGATCATCCTGATAAGCCTTTACAAATAGTGATCACAGGAGTGATCACAGACTCTGTTTATTGTCATGCACATTCTTTAATTATCTAAGTTTATTGTCTTTCTCATTCCTGGAATATTTGCATCTATTGTATTGTTAGTTCCTCAACCTAGAACTGACCTTAGTACTTGTGTGTAATTTAAACAGAATAAAGGCAAAAAAGGAGGAGAAGGATAGGGGATTAATGGGTGGGTGAGGTGAATGGGGAAGGGGGATGGAATCTGAAATATAAATAAATAAAATATCGATTAAAAAATTAACATATAAAAAAGAAAGTTAATTATATCTCAAAATAATTAAAAAATATGTTGGGGCAGACAGATGGTTCAGTGGTTAAGTGTTATACTGTATATATTGTTCTTGTAGAGGACTTGAGTTTGGTTCTCATTACCCATGTTAGGTGGCTCACAACTACATGTATATCTCTAGCTGCAAAGGTATCTAGTACCTCTACCTCCCAACCTATATCACACAGATACTCATACATACACATACATTTTTAAAAAAAAAAATAAAGTAAATCTTTTGTAAAAGAAGAATTTTTGAATCTCTGGTGATTGTCAGCAAGCACTGCATCTTTTATAACACAATTCTTTTTTTGTTTGATATTTTCTTTAGTTACATTTCAAATGTTATTCCCTTTCTCATTTTCCCCTTCCCAGAAAATCCCCTATCCCATTCCCCTTCCTCTGCTTCTATGATGGTGTTCCTCCACCTACCCACACACTCATTTCCACCTCCTTGCTTTAGCATTCCCCTAACTGGGACATCAAGCCTTCACAAAACTACAGTTCTTAAATGCTGAAAACAGGGATATCAATTACTCACAGAAATAAAAGAAATCATGGCGTTCCATTAACAGGAGTCTAAATGAACTATTCAAAGAAAAATGATAAAAGATTAGAGTAAGACAAATGAATCCATAAGTTTGTCAACTGTGAATTAATTCGACTTCATTTTCCCCAAAATTGCCCAATAGTATCTAAAATGGAGAGACTTAGGAGGCAAATAAATACTAAAATTTCATCACATAATGCCTCAGTTAGAATAAAATTTGATGAATGGGCACAATCAGGAATGGAATGCTTTATGTTATTCTCTCCTTTTGTTTCTGTTTAATTTTTATAGCACCTAAATCAAAGGTTGGCATTATTTGAAAAAAAAATCTATCCCTAGAACCTTTAGGAGAACATGATCTGTACAGCTTGAATAAATGGAATTTTAAACAGCTAAGATAGCAAATCAATCATGTAGGTCTCAAACATCTGGAGTGGGGGCTATCCCAAAACATGCAGCCTGTATATGGGTATGGTCTTCTAGCTGGGTGCCTCAACTGGCCTCAATGGGAGAGGAAGCACCTAGCTTCTCAGAGACTTAAAGTGGTAGGGTGGGGGATACAGGAGGAGGGGGTACTCAAAAAAAAGAGATGGGGAAGGATTGTGGGAGGGGGTGACTGGGACGGGTTATAAAGTGAATAAGCAAAAAAAAAAAAAAAAAAAGAAAAGAAAAAAAAAGAAGCAAATCAAGAAATTTGATGGTAAATTCTCAGGAAGATTAACATTCAGATAAAAGTATAAGCCTTCAGTATGGCATCAGGTTTGGAAGTAAAAAGAATATAATATATTTAATATTTTTACTAGAGAGAAGAGTTCATCCCAAAATTCTTTAATCATCCCAAGACATCAATTATATATAAACTAATATAACTAAATATTATACGTGAAATGGATAATCCCTATAGAGTTTTGTATTTCAAAATAATCTAGCTATACAAAACCAAAAATCTGTGCACATAACAGATTGCTTGCATCCCAATCATGTGAACAAGTAGAACCAAAGTATACTATTAATTCAAGACTCCTTAGCCTGAAGAGTGCTTTGTTGTCATGCAAACAAGAATATTTATGCATGATGAATGAAGCAGGCACGAGGCTCTACAACTGAAGACCACAGGACACATAGAAATCATGCCTCTTTCCAACATAGGTTGATCTAGACCAGTAAAGCTCTACTTACAGATGCTAAAGGAAATACCTATGTGTGGATACAGAAAAACATAAAGAAACTTGTGTTTTTGTAGATAGTCAAGATAATACATTGTTAATCACTTATTTGGTTACACTATGATATAATTTATATTAATATTAAAGAAAACTGACCTGGATATTTAAAATATATTCTTAGGAAATCCAACTTTAATTTCATTTTATCTGAGCATGCCTAATGAGGTTTTCAATGAAATAATATTGGTTTTCTTATATATGAAATATAGGTGATAAAATATATATGGTAATATATTTAGGAATATCAAAATAAAGTAAATGAGCCATGTACTTAACATGCTTCAAGAAGTAATTTAAAATTGAACACCATTTCTTAATATACTTTTGTTAAAGAAAATATTCTCGGGCTTAGTTCTTTTTAATTCTGGAATAAGAAAAAAAATAGACATGTAAAATTGTTGTTCCCTCGGCTATTTCATAACATAATTTTATATAAATAAGGAATTGTAAAGATGACTATGTTCCTTTAAATGAATTGGAAACAGAAAACCAAGCAAACTCAATGGATATTAATCAAGTGCATAAAACCACATGTAAAATTAGAAGACAAGGTTACTTGCGACCATTAATCTTCATTGTCAACTTGAGTGGATTTTTAGTCACCTAGGAGTCACATCTATGGGCCTGTCTATATGTATGCTTCCAGGGATGCTTGTTTAATAAAGAAAGACTCCTGTGAATGTCAGTAGCACCATCTCCCACTATCTTTGGAATATTATCTCTGGAAAAATTAATCCACAATGAACAAAGGAATATTTGAACAAATCTTATGAATTGGTCCTACTTAAAATAACACTACAAAAATACATTGATATGAGTCTTTCTGCAAGAATCTTACATTATACAAACTGCATACATATGAGTGAAAGATGGATGAAAGAGGCACAGTCACAAGTGTAAAATTAGTCTTCAGGTTACACAACATAGCACATGGACTTGTCAATTAAGATTCTGGATTATGTTCTACAAGTTATGGCAACTTAATATGACATGGTGTAGTCAAGGTATTCTCATGGCAGAAGAGTTTTGCAAAACAGAAATCTGAATGTATCTTGGTCTCTTGACATTAAGCTACTTTTAGATGTTCCAGATAATTATTCAGTGTTGTTTACAGATCAATGGGACTTTACATACAAATCTACCAATCACTTGTTAGTGGTCTCTGACAAGAGACTCAAGTGAAAAGATAAATCACCCATATCACTAAGCATTAAGCTGAGTTTCATAGGCAATTTTCCTTAATTAATTACAGGGTGCAGTCACTTATGCTGGGTCACAACTTTCTTATTTTGTAGTGTATCAGAAACAGGAGATAGGCACTCTGAATAGCTAAGTACTGAATTATTTAGACAGAAGCCAAAGAAAGTTAAATTGATTAAGTATAAATCAATCTTTACAAAAAAGTAAATGTTTTAAATACTGCCAATGAACCACAGTGTATAAGCTATATAGTGAGTCATATCTTTAGCCAATTTTAGTGTCAAAAATGAAAGTTCATAAGGAATCAGAAGCAGAGAAATTACATCCTGATAATTTACTATGTGCCAGGGGCCATGATAGGCCAATTATTGCATATTTGATGAGTGGCATGTGAACTAAGTATCAGAGAATATGATTTTAAAACGTTTGCTACAGTTTTATATTTTTGTAAACCTTGATGGCTCTAAATGAATGAACCTAAGATTTTCCATTCTCTTGTTGCTTTTTCTTTCTACCACTTGGACACTGAAATTTCATGCATCTCATTGATTCATTTAAATATGTAAAACTAGTGACACTGTGCCACTCTACATTATACTCAGTTCTTTGAAGAACGCAAAAGTAGCTGTCACCATCATGATTGGACTCAACATTAGTAATGGTATTTACATAGTAAAGACATTTGGAAACCATTACCTTTTACAATTGACATTAATCATCTTTAAATCAGAACTCCTTACTTAACAAATAATAGACTTATCTTGCTCAAGGTCTCACTGAGGAAGAGAGCGGGGTCTGATAACATGTAACCACATGACTTTTATTCAGTGTTTTGCCATGTGCCACTGTAACAAGCACATCTATTTAACTGATACTTAGAGCCTCAGCAAAAGTTAATTCTTACTGGTTGTTCTTTCCTACAGTCCACGCCTTTGCTTTTCCATGCATCACTATTTCTTATGATCTTAAAAGTTTTAGGTGAATTTATTTAAAAAGCTATTGAAGGACTATGAACTGGTGTATTTGAAATCTCATGATACTTTAATGCCTACAGTCAGCTAATGCCCACTATCAGCAAAGGTTTGGATTCTTCTAGCTTTTTCATTTTAGAAATTCTTGCATTTTCTTGCCCAGAAATGGTTACCCACTTAAACAAGTGACTATTTTTTTTTCTTTTTCTGTTCTATGTACTGTCAGTACACTCTTTTATACCTTTTGACGAGTGTTCAAATGAGTCTCAATGTGGGCATTCCAGATCCAAGTAGATTCAATCAATATCTAAATTGTCGAAGTGACAAGTGAACATAGAGACTTGTTTGTGAATAAGCATGATAATTAATGACAGTCAATGGGACAGTTTCAGTCACGTACATTTTAAGAGTATTGCTTTTACTAATAAGCATTTGTCAAACTGTTCCACACAGACAATTAGCTTGTCTTAGGAGTTACTAGCAACTAAGTTTTATCAAAACTACTACCAAAAGAAAACAAATGTACAGTGAAACTTCTCAGGAATACAAGGAAATCTTGCTAAATTTGAAGGCTTAGCTATAGATTATTGACAGAATCATTAATACATGTCTATTCTTCATAAATAACACTCATTGGCTCAAAGCAAAAAAAAAAAATCATTATTTTGTTCTGCTCTACCACCAAAAATTATAGAATAAGAAACTATAGGTTGTCCTACTGTGTGCATTTTTATAGCCCACAGAGTTTGGACTGTGACTGTAAAAAATACTTCAAAGTAATGATGAAGAGAAACAAGCTACATATGACAAAATGAATTGATTTTAATTGAATTAATTAGAAAGTAAGCAAAAAAAATGAGGTTAAATTATCTATGAATTATTTATGAGTTTTTATAATGGAAGAAACTTTTAAAGTTATCTATTGGGTCTCTAATGGATTTTTATAATAAGAATGAAATCCAGCTATTTGATCAACGTATTTTTGTGAGTAATTCTTTTGCATTTATGATTTTCCAGTTGCCATTGTACAAAACAATTTGCTTTCACATCTCCAATGTTAGTGCAGGACTTCAAATCTGAAAGCTTTGAGTTGGTAAAATGCATCTTAATTAACAGTAGATACTAAAGAAGATCTGAGTCCAAATTCACTCTTCAAATTCCCTAGAATGCAAACGAACAGTAACTGTTTCATACACTCCAAATTATTCAAATGCAATCCATGTTTCTTTTTTCATTAAATATTTTAAATATCACCAAGCCTTGGCTTTATGAAATTTAAAATGGAAAGTTAGTTACGATGTCTCTAGAACCATATAATCATCATGCTCTCAAGATTAAAATGTAGGACCTGAATCTTTTGGTGAGAATAAAATATTAGCTGCAGTCAGCCTTTTCATGTGTAGTATTCAAGCAGACTCAAAATAATGTAGAAAGATTGATAGTATTATGGTAACCAGGAATTAAGCTCATTGAAGCTAAGTAACCTACTTAAAATAAGCAGAAAGGGCAATAAAATGACCAATTAAAATAACTTTTATGGTGTTTTTCATTGTCCATCATGGAGTTCAAGCAAGTTAACATTCTTCTTTAGCCAGCTTCTCCTTGCTTTGAGAAACGAGAAAGCACAGTCACACTCCCTCATTTATCAGGATTAACTCTTACAAGGGAACACAGTCTGAATCTGAAGGTAAATAAGCTTCTAAAATATTGGGTAAGTATTAACTGTGCACAGTAAGCTTGTGCTTGCTCTCTCTCACTCTGTTTCTCTCTCTTCCTGTTTCTCTCTCTTTCTATTTCTCTCTCTTTCTAAAACACCACACACACACACACACAACACCACACACACACAGTCACACACACAGACACACACTCTACATCTAATCTGCACACAAAGGGAGAGGAGAGTCAGAGCTAGGATTGGAAGGTTTGATTTTCACTTCAAAATTATCATTCAGCTCTGTTTTTCTATACTTCATCTTATATCATAGAATGGAAACAAGATGATCTGGGGGAAACCTTCTCAGGTGCCATGCTAAACTTTTACACTTGTTCTCCAACATGGTCCTTGTGAAACTCTTTACAGTACCTCTGTAAAGTTGTATTGCCATAAGACTCATGTGGAAGGGTATGTAATTTTCCCAGTTCATACTGCTAATGGACAGAGATGATAAGACCCTAGTTCACTATCTGAAGTTGTAGCTGAATGCTGAGTGTTTAATGAATAACTTGTAAAATTCATCTATTCATTTATGATTATGAGCATGCCTATCGTTATTCATGTAACCCACAGAATAAAGTCTGTAGGGATGGGTGTAAACAGAATTTATCTTGTTATTGAATGTCTCTTCTCCTGCACAGACACTGAACCAACAAGGTTCTACTATCATTTTTCTTTTCTGTTAAAGTTCCCTACTGTCCAGCTCACAGTGGAAGTTCCGCATTTATTAGGAAGAACATATTCTTTGGTTTGAAACTACAAAGCAAAAGTAAAAGATAAAATTTCCAATTGATTTCACACAGGTTTGAAAGAGAAGCACATACCTCTTACTGTAGCTGATAAAGCCCTTGAAGACCCAAATATGGGCAAGAACAGATTAAAATATTAAAATATTCCTGTTTATCATTCTCTACACTTGGAGTCTTAAAAGGAACTTACTCTTTTTTTTTTTAATTTATTTTTATTGGATATTTTATTTACATTTCAGATGTTATCCCCTTACTCCATTCCCCCCTACACATCCAGGAACCCCCTATTCCATCATCCCTCCTCCTGCTTCTCTGCAGATGTGATCCTACCTCCCCCCCCTAATCCGCCTACTCCCCCCCCACTCATACCTCCCCACTCTCGAATTCTCCCACGCAGGGCGTCCAGCTTTGTGGAACCAAGGATCTCCTCTTCCACCTATGCCCGGCAGGGCTATCCTCCCTTACATATACAACTGGAGCAGTGGATCCCTCCCTAAGTGCTCCCAGGCTGGTGGTTTACACCCTGGGAGCTCTAGTTGGTTGGTATTGTTGCTCTCCTCAAGGGTCACAAACCCTTTTAGCTCCTTCAGTCTTCACTCTAACTCATCCATTGGGAATCCTTTGATCAGTTCAAAGGATATCTGTGAGCATCTGCCTCTGGCAGACCTCTAAGGACACAGCTATATCAGGCTCCTGTCAGCATGCACTTCCGACATCCACATCAGGCTACCTTTGGTGACTGCACATGGGATGGATACCCAGGGGAACAGGAAAATTCTTGACTTACTCTGTGGCATTATCAGATTTGTCATGCAAATAGACACCTTTACCTCTTTTCTCACTTTTTTTTCCTTAGCTGTGGGAAATTTATTTTCTTTCTTTTCTTTTCTGTTTTTTTTTTTAAATCCATGTCTCTTCCTTTCCTCCTTCCCTATTCTCCCTTTTTAAGCAGAGCTTTCAGTGAGTATAATAATAAACTCCAGCCTTTAAGCCCACAGCAGTTGTGCAGAGAGTAGTTTGGGATCTTTGGCCTGACCTGAATATTGGCTAGATTCCTAACAGGAACATCTTTGGCCAACACGAGGGTCAATCTTCTAGACTTTTACTTCTGTTTAAACACCTTTTGGAAAGTAGGATTCAACCTAGACGTGTGAGTTATAAAACTTTTTATTAACATAATTTTTAGGTAGAACATAAGTAGGATGTCTTAGAGCTGATATTTGTGCCATAATGCACATTTAGAGGTGTTTTATTAATTAGAGGAAATACATACATATTGTGTTTCTGTAAGCACATTATATAAAATACTACCTGTATTATTTTGTCTTTCCTGGAAGATTGTAAACACACACACAGACCCTTTACTAGAAACCACCAATTTGTGATAAAACAGAAATAAATTCTTCCTTTTATTTAGTTCAAGCTTGTTCCCAAGCATTTCAATTTCTGATCATTGATACTGTATCTGTACTCCAGAACCAGACATGAGCAATCTGAGGGCTTTGGATTTCCCAATGTTTAGTTGTCTCCCAACATTAAGTCATTTTCTTATATAATTCCCTTCTCTGGTCTCTTCATGATGATGAGGTTTTTATCCCAAATGATCTTGGCAGGCAAGCCTACATGATCCTGAGAACTGAACTTGGGAACCAGATTCTGTACAAATTCAAGAGAAAACACATCTTAAATTTCCTTTGCCCTTAAACATTTTCTATTGACAAGAAGTAACAGAAGAGGTCATAGCTATATTTGACTACTTCAGTTTTCTTATCATACAAGATTTTAGTTCAGGTGTGAGCAAGTTTCAAGACAATTTTTGAATATAGATAGCTGTTAGAGGGGAAAACTTTTCAGATAAGATATTTCCTTCTTACTACATCTGTTGAGACTTATTTTAAATTTCAAATAATTATTGACAAAGATTACCCTGAAGGCTGAGCCCTGTGGCATTTCACTGCAAATCTTCTATTTTTGATAACATATCTTTATTTTCTGAAATATTTTCCCTTGGAAGTTTTGAGAACATCTAAATAATAAATTCTCAAATACTGTGTGTCTCTTCAAGTTCTTCTAGAAAATAGTAAGAAAGGGTTAGACAATTGAATGATATATGTCCATGCGGTGGGATACTCCATTTCCCTTTGATCTTTCAACTTCAACTCATTCCCAAAATCCATTCTCTGCTTTCCTAAAAGACATTTCTTTTTTCTGAACAAAGAAAAAAATTAAATAGTCTGAGGAGTGTGACTGTTTCATTTAATTTTCTGTGGCAAGTTTACCAGCTAACTCAAGATTCAATCTGGTTGTATCACATAAGGTTCTCTCAGTTTAAACCATAGTAAAAGCTTTGTGATGATAACATATCCTTTATTGTGTACATGTCCACCTTGAATACCCCGGTAATTTTCTATCCACAAGCCATCTCATCTCAGATGAATCATATAAGATAAACATCCCCATATTATTCTAATTTATGAAACAGTACAGCACACCACATCAACATAAGGAGCTCTGTATAGTGCAATACATGTTTTCTTTAAGTTTATTACTCTATCGTTGCAACAGACAACAGTCTACCAAGGTGTAGGTCATATCCAGCTTGCAGTCATTGTCCAATGAACCAAAACAAATTTTTTTTTACATTTTAAATGACTGTATTTTTAGTTATTAAATCAATAATGATTCCATTTTCCCTACTGGGAGTCAGTTTTCCATCCTTATAACTCAGTTTTACAAGAATCCAATGCTATGGATAATACAGAACTTATATTAGGGTTCACTGAAGAACATTTGATGATGAGTAAAACTGCATAGTCAAAACTTACAAAACAACAGCTGGCCAATCTCAGCCAAATGGGAAACCATGAGGACACCCAGCTGAGCATCCTTTCTCCTCTCTTGCTTCATTTTTCAGGTTACTGTATTTTGCATTATGCTAACATAAGCCACCCCCATTTGCAGATCTCAGATGAGCTCATCTGCATACTCAAATACATGTAACAATAAAATGTCAGCATTATAGACTTGAACAGTACCTTGACAGAGAAGTTTAGATGACTTTGAGAGAAAACACAGGTGTGTGACCTTCAGCATTTTAAATAAACATCTCTATAGGAAAGAAATTTAAATTTAATGTTGAAGACAAGACAGAAATAATTAAGTACAGTTGATACTCCTTTATGGACAACTTTTGACTCTAGGGAAAAACACTGCAATTTTTCCTGGATTTTAGATCTACTTGAATAATCCTCTTCTCCCATTGTTTCAATATCTTAAATTCCCGAGACCCAAAGACTCTTCAGGAAGGAGGAGAAGCCCACCCAGACTTCTTTCTAACAGCCTTATCTCTTTTGATGTCTTATAGCCTCTGTTCTAAATTATTGGTTTTTATTGGAGTTACTGAAAAGATTTAACACTCTAGTTGCTCTGGCCAGAGTCCATTCCAATTACACAGACTGCCTGAGTATCTAAATATCATTAGGTAATTACAATGTCCTGAAAATTTTAGAAAGTGGGGATTTGATTGTCTCACTGAACTAGCAGTTATGGGGTACAATTTTTCACTATGACAGCAACAAGCATACACTTTGTCTTGACTTGTTCACTTAAGAAAGACTCCTCGTCTTTACATCTTGGCAGTAGACAAAGCCTCTATGACACCAATTTTATTTTTCTACTTAAGAAAATCAATGTCTGTCAATGAGAAAGCATGCTTACTTCTGTGTCAGTGTTCCATACCATCTTCCTACAACTGTCCCCAGCATCTTCCAAATACCTTTCCGAAAATATATTCAACCAATAAATATTGAGCAAAAGTTGTTTCAGAAACAAATCTGGAAATGTAAAGGAATATAGTCTTAATCAAAATATTTATCCACCCTTCAATTTAAACAACAATTTTTTAAACGACTCACCATTATTGGTGTCATGTACACTGAGTCTAGCTTTATGAATGACACACACACTCTGCATCTGTACCTTTAAAGCATTAATATAAGGTAATTTTTAATAACACCTTAAGTATTCCTTCCAATTTGACTACAATCATTGGAAAGTACAGATATATTACTAAATTTAGATTTGCTGATGCCAGTTAATTATAGGTCTACATTTGGACTCTACAGAACACTGGTGAGCAGGACTCTTCATGTACTGTTCACATCAAGGCTCCAATCTCAACTAAGCAAGCTTCAAGGAATAATGTCTGCTTATTTCTTTAAATTCTGTATACTGGGATTTACCTTTATAATTCTCATCCAAGAATATTTTTATAGGACTAGTGGGCTGACAGTTTTTATTAACTTGGCCATTCATACTGTATTTGTGATTTGTTCTGTACATGTAAACTACTATTTTTGGTTGTACATCTGATGTATTTAGCCTGTTCATGCATTAACTATGTCATCAGAACCAGACCAGTTAAAGTTGATGCATGAGCTGTTTGATTGGACCTAAGCTAGACAAAGCCAGAAGGTGAGTCTTGGTCTAGAGGAGATTATGAGTATGGAGGTGAGAGAGAAGGAAGAAGAGACTATTAGGGTAAGATACAGAACTATGCTCATATTATATATATATATATATATATATATATATATGCATATTATAGTATATATAATATATGCATATGTATGTATGTAACATATACATCATGTACACACACACACATATATATGTCATGGGAGAATGGGGGAATGAAGAAGTAATTTTCCAGGCAGGCATAGGTGACTTGAGATCATAGATAGTTCAAATTGGGCACCAAGGATTTGGATTTAGGCCTATGGCTGTGGAGATTTTGAAGGGTAAAGGGAAAGAACAAGGCCTGAAGGAGCAACTTACGAGGCCCTAACTTTTCTCCTTTACATCTATCTATATCTTCAATCTTTGGTCATGAAATGACTGCCAGAGCTCCAGGTATCTCATGATAATGGTATCATTATGGTATCTTTTTTTTAACATTTTTTTCTTCCAAAATAATTTTATTACATTTTTTTTTAAATCACATCGTAATTTACTTATTCACACAGGGGTTATAAACACAAAAAGGCAGGATGTGGGGAAGGGAATGACACTGGAGCATGGTATCTTCTTAATGATAAGGAGAGCAACTAAGAATGCATCTGCTTCCCAAATAACTCTTTCTTAGTAAAATCTAACATTACTATAAAAAGTAAGTAGGGCAGTAAAGGGTTTATTTGGCTTATACTTCCTTCATCAACAAAAAAACACAAGATGGGGCTTGAAACAGAACGGGAACCTAGAGAGAAGCTGAGGCAAAAGCTATGGAAGGATTGCTACTTACTGGCTTGCTCCATATGGCTTGCTCAGCTTGCATTTTTGTTTTGTTTTGTTTGTGGTGTTTTGTTTTCAGTTTGTCTTTATTAATTCCCAAAGTAAACACACATGTATGAAATATTATAGTTTTCTGAGCTACAACATGAAAAACAGATTATATATTTATATGTACACATATACTATATACACACATATATGCATATATATAATGCATATATATGTGCATATACACACACACACACACACACACATACATATATGTGTGACTCAGAGAGACTCAATGTTTCCAGGTATATATTAATTTAAATCGAAAAGGGAAAAAGGAAGGAGAGGGGAATAAATAAAGAACAGAGGAAAGAAAGGAGAAATATCTATCTCACTTTCTGCATGTATGTCTGTCTCTATGTATGTATGTAGAAAGAGATGGCTCAGCGGTTAAGAGCACTTACTGCTCTTCCAGAGGTTCTGAGTTAAATTCCCAGCAATCATACTGTGGCTCACAACCATCTGTAATGAGATCCAATGCCCTCTTCTGGTGTGTCAGCTGCAATGTACTCATATAAATAAAAAATAAATAAATCTTGCTGGTTGTGATTGCACATGCCAGTAGGATTTGCTGAAGGAGACAGAGGCAGGAGGATCATGAATTCTAGGTCAGCTTACTGTTCTTAAAGAACCCATGACCACCCACAATGGACTGGACCCTCCCCCATCAATCAATAATTTAAGAAAATGCTCTACAGGTTTGCATACAGCCTGATATTATGGAGATATTTTCTTAAGATGAGATTCCTTCCTATCAGGTAAGTTTAGCTTGTATCAAGATGACATAAAACGGTCAATACAAACTCTATAGGCATTAAGTAAAATTAGCTAGATGTTCTAGAACTACATCTCCTTCTTCATGTTGGCCAGGAAGATAGCATGAAGAACTGTTCAGTTTGTTTAGCAGGTAAGTGAAGATCCCACCATTGAACCTCTCATTCCTAGAAGGTTGATCTTAGCAAAGGACATGGGGAGATCTTTCTGTAGATATGCAAAAAAAGTTATTTTAAAATATATGCTCTAAAATGTGAAATAAAATCTTGATACTTCTCAAAAGGACTGAACATGAGTTGGCTGCATAAATATCAGATGTGCTCAGTGGAAAGTGATTGAAAATACTGAGATGTGGCACTCACTCTCAGGAATATTGATTTAATGAGCTGGAGGCAAATGTCAGGTTTTCTAAAAACCTTCAAGGAGATTTCAAAATGAGCAAAATCAACAAAAACTTCTGAAGAAACCCTTTACACTTAACACATATTTGAAAACCTGGGAAACTAGTCAGTCACCTACACATCCTGATTATGGTAACATTTCTAACCATCTCCTATAATGCTTATACTTAAAATCTTGTGACCACTCCTTGAGTTACAAGGTCCTTGCATATCAAGGTCATTGGTCAGTCATGACAATTATAATTTTGCTGTTACATGACTAACTCTTCATCTGGTCATGGAGGTTTGTTTGTTTTTTATTTATTTATTTATCCTGTAATAGAAACTTACCTACTTCAGAGAAGATAATTCATAGTACCCAAGTGTAGTCATATTATGAAATATTACAGCAGACAGCCTATTTCTGAGCAGTCATGAGCTGATAGACTGCACTCAAAGATGTAACAGTGATGATCACAGATGTGGAATGCTTGGATAAAAAGACTAGCTCTTTTTATCAATCTGCCTTCTGAGGAGGGACAACAGGCAACGTTCAAGATGTTCATAGGATTTCCAGGATCAAGGTGCTCGTGCCATGCTTGTATACAAATCTTCTATTGGCTCAGAAGACTGGCTGCTCGAAGTAATTAGAGGAAAACAAGTGGTAAAAGCCAAATCTGGGCAGACAGCTTCCTCTTCTGCCACTGGCACTTTTGCAGAAGACAAGTTTTTATCAGGATTGATCGATCTGTCTATCTATCTATCTATCTATCTATCTATCTATCTATCTATCTATCTATCTACTTATGATTATACCTGTGAGTCTCGGGAGAAACTATATAAATATATTCTACATTAAGTGTCCATGGTTGCTGGGCAGTGGTGGCGCATGTCTTTAATCCCAGCACTTGGGAGGCAGAGGCAGGCAGATTTCTGAGTTCGAGGCCAGCCTGTCTTCAGAGTGAGTTCCAGGACAGGCAGAGCTATACAGAGAAACTCTGTCTCAAAACAAAACAAAACAAAACAAAACAAAACAAAACAAAAAACAAAAAACAAAAATAAATAACAAAAAAAGGTGTCCATGATCATATTTATTTATAAAAGCAAAAGCCTTGGCTTTTGACCAAGAAGAATCATCCTATATTGTACAAAAGCATAAATTGAAGTTCACAGCACAGAAAAGAGAGGCAGTACACATCCATGATAGACACCTTGTGAGTGACAATGACTTACTTTACAATGATGCAAATGATCATTATTCAAGAGCAGTGAATCCATGCAGCTTTCCATTTGTCATCCATAAGAGAGTAGTCCTTTACTTTAGGATTGTTCCAAAGCAGCACTTATTCAAGGTAAACACATTGTGAAGCAGATGGTATACAGAATTACATAAAACTTAAAGGGACAAGTGTCACCATGACAAGGCTGTCACTTCAAGCTCTGTTGCTCTCAGTCAGATTAAAAGATTTGAAGTAAGTTTATTGTATTTTGCATATGTATCTGTGACCTCATGAATGAATACATACATTTGCTGGTGCCATAGTCTCCGGAATATGTCATCAGGTCCTAGGAGCTGCGGTTACATGTGATTGTGAGTTCAGGTTCTTTACAAGAGTGTGTAGCTCTTAACTGCTGAGCCATTTCTCCATCTCCTAATATTAAGCCATTAAATATAGCATGTAATATTTTAATAACATGTTATATTTTAATAGTAAAAATCTCTTCTAAAAGTCACTGGGACAGGAGCTGAATGTTAGTTCTTTGCAGTCCATAAACTTGGGGTTCCTTTAATGGACAGAGAGATTGTCTACTCACAACTGCCTCAGTCCTTTGCTCATTCTGTCCATATAATTTTTACTTGTATTATTCTTATGTGTGAGTTCCATTGATACTAATTTATTATATGTAGTATGTTAATAAAATTTGGAAAAGATGAAAGTCTTTTTTCTTTCTTCACTAGAAGCACAAACACATAACTTAGATGAATCACTGTCAAGGACAAAGTCATACTGATGTTTCTAAGTCTCTTAACAGTCACTTAGCTTGGAATAGAGGAGCAGTACTTATTTGTAAATGTGTCTTTTAATTTTTTATCTACATTTTCCCCTTTTTTATTACATCCTGTTGTTGTTTTGAGACATGTTGTCATATAAGATTAACAGCTGTATTCATCTGTGTTCTGTGGAATGGAGCATTATGAAGATCAAGGTCAGCTTTGATAGCTGTCCATTGGGTTTTGAACCCAAGCTTTTATTATTTATTTATGTATTTATGTATTTATTTTATTTTCTATGTGTCAGTGTTTTTCTACATGTATATATGTGTACTGCATGTTTGACTTGTTCCTACTGAGGTCACAAGATGGCATTGGATGGTCTGGAAGTACAGTTTTAGATGGGCTTAAGCTACCACATAAGTGCTGAACCTTAGTCCACTGCAGGAACAAGTGCCCTTCACCACCAGTCTATCTCTCCATCCCTTGAATCAAAGGTTTAACTACTATTACTTATATGACATAAACTTCTTAAATAAGTGTTCTCACACTTAAAATGTGACTAGTAAAATTCTTTATCACAGTGAGGTATTGAAAGCAAATGGGTTGTAAGTTTAAGTGAATGGCTTACTCCATAGAAAACTGGATATGTGCACGGAAGAATTTATACGACCTTGTTTACTTCTTGTTAGTAGTATGTGGTGAATTCATTTTACCAGTATTTATTTGTCTCTGTGTCTGTGCATGTCTGTGTATGCACATGTGCATGTATATACATGTTTATATGCATAGTTATAATTACAAATACATAGGCATGTTTATATATGTGTTTGAGTGTATATGTGTTATATGTGTGTAGGTCTATGAGTGTATGTGTGTATGTGTTGCTCCTTCTCAGTTCATATCATCACCTTTCATAAAATCACAGTCTTGTCCAATTAGAACTGGTCTTATTGTTTTGCAGATCATAAAGCTGTAGCACCTCAACTTGTCATGCAACTGACTTGCAACTAATCTAGCTTGTTGCTTGACTTATTTATGCCCATTACTATCTGCTCTGCAACTTCTGGACAGTGACTGTGTTTTATGGATTTTTGCCTCCAATATAACTATACACATTTTTGCTACTGTTGGAATGCCAAGGACAGCTCACATTTGTAGATGACCCTGTTTTCTAATCTGTAGATCTTGGTGTAAATAAGGATAAAGTTTATAGGTAAGAAAATAGAAACTTGCAACCTTTGAGACTTAGATGAGATAACATGATATAGAGAGCATAAACATCATTCATTTCATGTCCTTGACTATTAGCCAGTTAAATTATATTATATATTCCTAAATTTTCTTTTTATATGTCTATGTGCATGTGTATACATTTTCACTTGTACATGCACTGCACATATGTGCCAGTACACATGATGGTATATGTGCATGCAGGTATTCGTCCATGCTAGTGGAGACCAGAAACTGAACTTGAGATCTCTTTTTATTCCAACCCCCCTTTTATTATGGACAATATTGTTTATCACTAAACCCAGAGCTCACTTATTTGACTCAACTGGTTGGTTTGAAGCCTCAGGGATCTTCTTATCTCTACTTTACTAGCACTTGGATTACTAGTGTGTGCTGTTACACTCATCCTTTACATAGGTAGTCAGAATCTGATCTCAATGTCTTTATGGGTGCAAACACTTTATTCACTAAGCCATCTCCCCAGACCACATGACTCACATATGTAAGGCAGAAATAACTGAGGCAATGTCAACATATAGACCAAAGGAAATATCCCATAGCCAACTCCACATAGTACAGTAAGATACAGCTTGGTATGAGTTCCTTGATAATAGTTTATTTTGGGTAGTATGCTAATAATGTTTATGGAGAAAACAACAATCTCAAGTTTTGTTTCTTTGTCTTTTTTTCTGCTAGAAGCAGAATCACATGTATTAGATGGATCACTGTCAAGATCAAAGCAATGCTGATGTATCTAAGTGCCCTAACAGTCACTGAATTTCAGTATCACCAAGATTCACCATCCTGAGATTTAATGACAAAGTTCTGAATGTGCCCCATAGATGCATTTTTATATTTAGTAGTTTGTCCAGTTGCAGAAATATTAATGTGAGAAAAATAACTTTACTCCTTACACATGTGCTCTGAAAGGATGAAAATGGATGTTTTTGATCCCAAAATAACTAAAAGAATTGGAGGGAGAATATACATGTCCAGTCATCTAATTAATATAATAATATCACTCTCCATGTTATGTCACTCTTACAATACACTATTTATTTTGTTGAAGAAAGATTTACTATATTTCACTAGAGGATCACCCACAAAAACAAGTGAATGATCATATTATGGTAAACATAAAATGTTCCTAAGTTATTTTAGGTACTTTGCCCAATGGATATTCGAAGAATACAAATAACAACCATTCAATTTTCTTTCTGCCAAAACTCAATACTTCCTCTAAATAAATGAATACAAGCATTTGGTCATCAAACCCTAAGGCAGCGGTTATTAATCTACCCAATATTGTGACCCTTAATTATAATCCTTCATGTTGTGGTGACCACCCCCTCAACTATAAAATAATTTATTACTTCATATTGTATAATTTTGGTGCTTTCATTAATTCTAATTTAAATATCAGATATGCAGGATATCTGATTTAGAACTGCTACCCTAAGCATCCAAGGTAATATGTCAAGTACTTAGTGATAAAGCAAATAATACCTTCATAGAAATAATGAATATATGCCAGGCAGTGGTGACGCACGCCTTTAATCCCAGCGCTTGGGAGGCAGAGGCAGGCAGATTTCTGAGTTCGAGGACAGCCTGGTCTACAGAGTGAGTTCCAGGACAGCTAGGGCTATACAGAGAAACCCTGTCTCGAAAAACAAAAACAAAAGAAACAATGAATATATTCTGCTTATAAGAAATATCTGTGTATACATATCTAGAATATACTAATTTAACAATAATGATATAATTATTTTTAGATTAGTATCGTTAAAATACCAATTACGTGACTATTGATATTATAAGTCCTGATATAAATTAATATTATGGAAATAAATAAAGTCATTAGTATCACGATTAATGTTCAATTACCAGTTTAATTATACAGAGAAACATTTTTTTTTCTTCAGACCAGACAATGACATTTTCTCTATTTTTCATTTTCTAAATTTAAAATAAATTAAAGGGAAAAAAAGACTTTCCTTGGTTCTGTCAATGGCTCTGAATCTGATAATATACCCAACACAACTAATAATATAATTTATAATAATAGCAAAAAGATAGATAATGGGCAATAATTTTCTTAACAAGAAGAAGAGAAGGAGAAGGGGAGGAGGGGAGGAAGAGAAGAAAGGAGAAGAGTGAGAAAGAAGTTAGCTTCAACATTAAGCCTAACATGCACTCTAAATGTTATACATATTGTAATATTCATAAGATCTCATTGAAATGGTTTATTTGGAATTAACTGGATTCAATCGGACTATCTTTACTGTTAATTCTTTGAAAATTTTTATTAGTTCTTTGAGGATTTTATACAATATGTTTTGATTGTTATTCATCCCTTCCCAACTCCTCCAAGATCCACTGTTCTTCACTGCCACCAATGTTTTGTCCTTATTTTTTCCTTTAGCCATTAAGTACAATTTGTGCTTCGTATGTGCCGTGCTCTTGAAGGTATCCACTAGCATATGGTTGCTGTACCAAGTGCTATCTTCTTAAAACCAAACCAAATCTCTCTCTGCCCTGGAAGTTAACAATTACCAGTACCTCCCTAACTAGGAGTAGGACTTCATATCCACCAGCCCTCACCAAGTTTGGATTTAATATGGATTGAGCTTGCAAGCTCTTGTGCATGTTATGATAACTGCTCTGTCATGTTATGTCCAAGAGATGCAGTTTCCTATTTACTATGTCTGCATCTTTTGTTCCTATTGTTCCTCTATCTTCAACCACTCCTGAATATTTGTGAAAGAGTGTATGATAAAGATGTTCCATTTAGGGCTGAACTTTGACCAAGTATCTCTGTGTTCATCACCATCTACTCCAAATCAAAGCTTCTCTGAT
Source organism: Mastomys natalensis (assembly GCA_021653895.1). Taxonomy (NCBI): domain Eukaryota; kingdom Metazoa; phylum Chordata; class Mammalia; order Rodentia; family Muridae; genus Mastomys; species Mastomys natalensis. Next base: position 164,126 of record JAJTUV010000429.1, read on the forward strand.
ATGGGTGGGAGATTCATTAATATATGGAAATAACTCATAATGAGTCAGTTTCATTTGTCGGTTTAGTAGAATGATAGTAATAGTTTGTCTCTTAGAATCTATACTTTGTATAGCAGCAGATTCAAAACCATGATAATAATGCCTTACTCTGAAAATCTTTATAGTTTTAGGACGTTTTTATGCTTATACAATACTTGTGTAATAGGAGAGAGAGAGATTCAATAGCAGCTGCTATATACTCTCCATATTACTAACATCTTGCATTAGTGAAATATGAAGCTATAATTAACGGGTCAGTGATAGTTTATTATTGACCACAACCTACAGCTTTCCCTTTATTCTGTGTATTTATATTGAAGTGTGCTTTTCATCTTTTTCTTAGTTGATTATATTCCGTATATGTATGTGTATGTATATTTGAGATAGAGATAGATAGATTATAGATACAGATATATAATTACTCTTCCAATAGACTTCCAACAGTTATTGGATACTTTTTAATTTTTTCTATTACTCTTAATTACATTCCAGTTGCCAGATTTTGAATTGTCATGCTCTCAAGTTCAGGGCTTCTTTCAATGATTCTCTACTGTCTACTGTAAGGCTGTAGAAGCCATTATTCATTGCTGTTAGGAGGGATTTGCTTTCCAGGCAAGTTTCTCTTCCCTTATTCCTTCCTTCTTTGAATTTATTGGATATTGGATATTTTATTTATTTACATTTCATGTTATCCCCTTTCCCAGTTTGCCCCCACCCCAAGAAACTCCCTATCCTATCCCCACTCCCTTGCTTCTATGAGGGTGCTCCCCTACCCACCTATCCACTCCTGTCTCCCTGCTCTGGCATTCCCCTGCACTGGGGCATCAAGCTTTCAAAGGACCAAGGGCCTCTCCTCCCATCCTTGTTGGATGCCCAACAAGGACATCCTCTGCTAATATGCTGCTGGAGTCATGAATTTCTCTATGTGGACTCTTTGGTTGGTGGTTTAGTCCCTGGAAGCTCTGGGGGTCTGGTTGGTTGATATAGTTATTCATCCTATGGCATTGCAAACCCTTCAGCTCCTTCAATCCTTTCTCTAACTCCTCCATTGGATGCTTCAGTCCTTCTTAGAAGGAGGAACAAAATACTACTGGGAGGAAATAAAGAGACAAAGTGTGGAGCAGAGACTGAAGGAAAGACCACCCAGAGACTGCCCAACCTGGAGATCCATCCCATATACAGACACCAAACCCAGACATTATTGCAAATGCCAAGAGAAGCTTGCAGACAGGAGCTTGATATAGCTGTCTCCTGAGAGGCTCTGCCTGACACAGAGGCAGATGTTGGTAGCCAACCATTGGACTGATTATGGGGTCCCCTTATCTCTTCTTTATCTCATTTCTCCTCCCCATCTTCTCAATACATCTCCTTCTTTCTTTGGCAGTGTTTTCTCTGTTGTTTGTTTGTTTGTTTGTTTGTTTGTTTTTGTCTTGAAATAATGTCTCATTAGTCTAGGCTGACTTTGAATTCTCATCGATCTTCTGGCTTCACCCTCTCATGTGTCAGAGTTACAAGAATGAGTGAACATGTTGAGTTTAACATTTCTATTATATACTTGAATCAAGTTTTTATCATGATTACCTTAGTCTTCTGTTCTAATCTGGTGTCTACAGATTAATGTAATATTGTATTAATTCTCTGTGGGTTGTATACATGAATACAAGATATTTTGATTATATACAGCCCCCATTCCTTTAGTTCCCTTTAATTCATCTCTATTTCTAGTTCCCCCAAATTTCCATTTTGTTTGTTTCTTTATATACTACTGATTCTAATTTGTGCTCCTCATATATGTATTACTGTGGGGTCTATAGAAGGAATAAGGTAAACATACCAAGAGCCACACCTTAGAAAAAACTGACTGCCCCTTCCCCCAAAATGAAAAGTTTGTCAATTGCTCCTCAACTAATGAAGATTGTAAGCCCCTGTCAATGATAACAGAATTATTGCCTGGTTTGATCTTGTCAGGTATTATGTACAACTACTATGAATCCATCAGTGTAGCTGTCTTATCATGCTCAAAAGATGGTGTTTGTTCTGACATCAGGTCCTTACAGTCTTCCTTCCTTATCTTCTGCAATGGTCCCCAAGGGTTTATACTTTGCTTATTAAACCATCTATAGTTTATTCAGAGGAATTTCAAACTTCTTATCTGACAATTCCAATGTTGGCACTATGTTTAAATCTCATTCTGATATACACTTTGTCTAATCATAATGTGATTTCTTTGTATTTTTTTGTGATTTAAATTTTGTTGAAAACTGGATATAATGTAATATATAAACGAAATGAAAAATGAGGTAATTTTGTTGGAGTTTTTGTTTATTTGTTTATATTTGTTTGGGGTTTATATTACAATAAAGTATTAGGTAACATTTGTAATAGATTTTAGTGTGAACATCTTGATTTTTCTTTTCTTCATCTTGTTTTTGAGTGTTCTTAAGTATTTCTGCTGCTTTCTCAATCATTAAACCACTCCCATTATACTAGCAATAACTACCAATGGCATTTACTACTGCATGATAATTCTAATATTTTGTTAGAAGTAAATTTTTTAATGAATAATAGCAAATGTGTGGATGATGGAATAAGAATCATTATATAATCCTATGGGTAGGTTGCATTGTTTTAGTTAATCGGATCTAGCATATGATGTTCAGAATCATGACTATGTGTTTCCCTCAGTTGAAACAGAACGGATAATGAAACAGGACCTGGAATGAAGTATCATTCATGTTCTACCACTGTTGAGTAGGGCCTAGCAAATTAGATTTCACCGGAAGATTACTGCTTGCCTTGGAGTCTTCTCCACAGCATTTCAGAAACAATTGTAGATGCTGCAGGTAAAACCTTGAAAGCATATCAATGACCTATGACTAGTCTCTAGAAGTTTTTAACTCTGAAGCTAGTAGCCATTTCTGATCTACCAATTATCAGTAACCATTTTAGGGTAGGTACCAATTAGCTATTCATAGTTATAGATTATATTTTGTTTGTGACTTCCATGTTTACCTGTCTGTTTGTCATGACTCCAACCTCAATTCTGGATAGATATATGAAAATGCATTAATTGTCATTGTGTTCAGATTAAAACTTGGAAGAGGGAAGTGATGATGTGTAGTGTTTAGCACAATAGAGCTGGAAAATAGAAGTCTTTGTAGATCTTTGTTGCATTCTTGCATTCGATATTCTGCAATGGAGACATTTATGTTTCTAAACATTTCTACACATGATTCCCTGCTTACTAGGTGCAAGTTACGTGCTTAACATTGTGTAATTTTACAACTGAAGCAAATTCTGTCATTTAACATTTTTTTTTTTTTTGGTTTTTCGAGACAGTTTCTCTAACATTATTTTTATTTATTTTAATTGTATGTATATGTATGTTTAGTGTTTGGGTTTAAGTGCTTGCAGGTGCCCAAGGAGCTATAGCTCTCCCATATCCCTAGAGGTAGTTTAAGAGGAGGTTTTGAACCACACAATGTATGTCTTGGGAATTAAATGTGGATCTTCTTCAACAGCAGTAGGAGCTCTTAATAGCTGAGCCATCTCTCTAGCTCTCTAGCCCCAAATGGCAGTTTCTCAATCATTCTGTTTTGTTATTTTACTTTGAGAAGAAAGCCTCAGATGGAATACAGGAGATAGACAAACCTTTTCAAGTATGAGTCTGTCTTTCCGTGCCTCACTTCCTGTAATCTCTACAAATTTCTCAGAGTTTTAAGAGTATCACCAAGAGTAATCCCTAAGAAAATGTCACATGATCTGAAAGAAAGATTTAGATTATGTATAGCAACAGAAATCTGGACAACATATATGAGTTTGAATATTAGATAAGCAAGAATGAAATGCATTCCCCTGGGATGCATTTATTAGCATCAATATACTAGGATAAAACTGTGTTTTCCCTTGAATCTATCAACATGGTCCCGAGAAACTTTCACTATGTAAGACTGGTCCCACTTGTAATCGACAGAGAACTCTGGAGATGCTCTCATGTCTAGACAGAGAGAAATAATATTGGTGTGGGGGAAAACAGCCCCTACCATTCTAAGCTGAATCTTTGATCCTAATAGGGACACAGAAATCCCAGTATGACACAGTCAAAATGGTGATATTCAGCTGCTTTACTTTGGCAGGTATGGATAACATAATATAGAGTGCAGCATAAGCCCTTACAAGAGAATCCTGATACACAGAGGCAACAGGCACTAGTAGAGACTGTGGTGGCCGTATGATTGAAATATGTGAGAAAATAGCCAGCCTGTGATCACTCAGCAAACGCAGGATGTCAGGTGGTTGTTATGAAACAGAGAGGATTGCCTTATATTGGAAGCTCTTTCATGTTCAGGTGAATGTGATAGTTCATACATCATCAAAAGCTTGTCTGGCTTTAAATTATATGCCACCAACACACTTCCTTAATAAACTTTCACTTCTCTCTTTGGGGCCCATATAATCAATGTGTGTCAAAGTTTCATTACTACCCCCTATTATTAATATATTTGCATGTGATTTTTAAGTTACACTTAAAAATAAACTACTAATAATAGACAAAGAAATGTTAAGAACGAAGTTAGATAACCCTATTGGACACTGCCATTATTTTCTATAACAAATCATGAAATAAGATTACTTACATTTGATTTAAATTTTTGATGTCCTTAGCAACTCACAGCAAATACAATTTTAACTTAATAACTATCAAGTTTCATGATTGCACAGGTCATTTTCTTATAAAGCAGTGTAGAGAAGTATAAATGTACTGGTAAAAAAATTACTCTAATTTCAAATTTGACGGCTTGAAAATAGAAAAGTAGATTGCAGGCATATGGAAGGAATGCTGATAAACTTACTTTAACATCTGTATAAACATACTGATGCTATTATATTCTGATTATAATTGTGCTTTACGTGTGTCATAGAAGAAGAGATGTGAATGCCTTGTAAACCCTGTGATTTATACTGCTAATAGGAAATAAAATGGAAAGAATAATTACTTGAAAAATAAAAACCGCAGTTTGTATTTGGTTCACAAGAAAACTGATTGTCCTGATTTGGTCTTATGATAAAATTTTAGAATCAATATATTATTTAATTAATTCAATGATTGGTATTACCTTCATCAAGTTTAATTTGCTGAATTAGGTCTGACAAGATGGTTCAGTCAATAAGACATGCAAGCCTGAAGAGTTGAGTCCAGATACTCAGCACTACCATGGAAACCCACCAAGTAACTGCCTGTCAGTGCCGAGCAGGCAGAGATAAAAGAATCCCAGATAAGTGATGTGTAGCTATTCTTCTAGAATCAGCAAGGCCCAGGTTTGGTGAAAAAAAACCTCTATCACAAAATTACGGTGTAGATTCAAATGAGAGGGGAAGGAAGGAAAAACTGAAAGAAGTGGGGATAGGAAAACCAATAGGAACAAACCATATGAAAAAATTCTATTTTTAATAATATTTTTATGTTTTCAAATTTTTTATTGACTATTTACATTTCAAATGTTATCCCCCTTCCTGGTTTCCCCTCTGCAAGCCCCCTATCCTACCCCTTCGCCCCTACTTCTATGAGGGTGCTCCCAAACCCACCCACCAACCCACTCACTCCTGTCTCCCTACCTTAGCATTCCTCTATGCTGGGACATTAAGCCTTCACAGGACCGAAAGCCTCCCTTCCCATTGATGCCAGATAAGGCCATCCCCTGCTACATATGCATCTGAAGCCATGGGTTCCTCCATGTCTATCTTTGGTTGGTGGTTTAGTCCCTTGGAGTTCTGGGTGGTTAAAAGAGAAAACTAAGGTAAATTATTACCAGGAGTCTATCTACTGTGACATGCCTAGAAATTCTTTATTTTCAAAATGTTCTTCTTTTTTATATATTTTAAATGCATGTGCTTTCCTACAGGTCTGATGGGTAATAAATGTTTGATTTTAATATATATTTAACATCCTTTTACATAGGACAATGACAAGCAACCACTTTTAGCATATAATATGCAAATAATTAAGTGATAAAATGTCCTCATAAAAATCTTTCCTGACAGATGAAAAGTCAACCAATAACAATCTCCTATATGTAACTTCTCCTACCCAAACCCACTAGAAAACCGGCTTTCATTCTCCTGAAAGATTTCAGGTCTGAAAGAAATCCTTGTCTCTTTGTTCAACCACAATTTAGATTGTTTAAAGCCCATTAAACAATGCTTAGTAATTCTTGGAATCATTGAGGCATATTTGGTGTTAGCTAACTAAGGTAAAAAGAGGGGAAAAAACAAATAACATCTTTAAGGATGAAATAAATCTGTAAGTGATTGAAATAAATTATGCAAAAATACTTGTTGCTTTATAGGTAGATTGCTAAAATTCTAGTTGCCAGAGTCTCCTTAGAGAAGAAGTCTCAATAAGCTCAATTTGCAATGTGCCCTGCTCACATATCTTGGGGCATATTAAACAGTGTGTGACAATTTCTTGTCACCCGAATGGCAAGGAATCTCTTCAACCTTTTGCAAACTAAAAGGTAAAGCACAACTCATTCCCAAGTGGAATGATGAAGTTCTCGCGGGTATACCACTAAGTATTGAAAGCCATGTGTCAAAGATGCCAAGAACTCTCAGTCTTTGAATATCCTATCACTCTGAATTCCTCCCACAACCATGTCATGACTACCTTGTCAGTTAGACTTCACATGTGTGGAAAGACAATCTTAGATGTTTGAATCTTCTGAAATCTCACAGCTTTCATATTTTTTGTTGCAATGCAAGTTATAACTACAAGTGAAACTTTACTCTCTCACTCTCAAGTTCTATTTATCCAACCATTTCTCTGCTTTTGGGATACTTAGTTTATACTGGGCATGCATTATTGTATTCATGGTGCCTTCATAAAGTTAACAAAGACTCTCTTAAAACTTTAAGGCCACCACTTTTCTTCTAACAGTTTTTCTCTGGATTCAAACAAGTAAAGGACAAATGCAAATACTCAAATATTTATGTATGTCCAGAGTACATAAGTCTAAGTTAAGTCATATTCCAAGTAAAGTCTTGCCAGGCCACGCACAACAGGGAAGTGAAGCATTATCTCAGTTACTTTCTCCAAGTGTTATTAAATACTTGGAAAAAACAACTTCAGGAAAAAGGCTTACTTTGCTTCAAAGTTAAAGGAGGAAGTCTATCTTGACCAAGAAGCCTGACATAGTTTCACAATTATAAATAAATTAAGAGAAATTTTATCCATTAGGGTAAATCTGATATATATATATATATATATATATATATATATATATATATATATATATATATATATCAGCTCTAGACTGAAATAAACCTTTCCTCCCTAAGTGGCTTTCAGTCATGGTGTTTATCATATCAAAAGCTAAGTACACACACACACACACACACACAATATATATATATATATATATATATATATATATAGAGGAGAGAGAGAGAGAGAGAGAGAGAGAGAGAGAGAGGAAGTGCTATTTTTAAGTAGGAAACTAATAAGTCCCTCAGATTGATTTTTTTCTTATAAATAAGTTCAAAAATAGAATTTAAAGTGTTTGTCCATGATCATTCTGAATGGAGTTGGTTCTTAAGGAAACATGAAATACACACTTTGCTTACATTTAACTGCCTTGAGAAAAAGAAACTAACAAAATTTATTAATAAACAAATAAAAAAACTCCATTACTCTTTGAGGGGAAGTAACTTGCTTGATTGTCTTACTGTGTCGCTCATCACCTTCTGCATCCTGTTGGCTCACTGAACTACAAGGAGTCAAGAACAGTGAGTGTTGTGGTATTGAACATGGAAGTCTCAGAGAGGTGGCCCTTCTCTCCTACAGTGAAGAAATGAGTAATTGTGGCCTAAAATGTAAAGTAAGGCAAAAAGCAAACAAATATAACATCACCAATGGCCTACTTAGCTTTTGATATGATAAACACCATGACTGAAAGCCACTTAGGGAGGAAAGTTTTATTTCAGTCTAGAGCTGATAATTTTCAGAAAAGAGAGTCAGGGAAAGAATTCAGGAAAAGAACCTGGGGACAGGATTTAAAGCAGAGACCACAGAGTAACACTGTTTACTGACTTGCAACCCATGGCTTTTCAGCCTTTTTTTTTTTTTTTAAATACAGTCCAAGACCAAATGTGCAATAGTGACACCATCCACTCTCTAGTGGACTGGTCACTTCCACATTAATAGCAAATGAAAATATCCCCCACAGAATTGTCCATAGGTAGTTTCTCATTTGAGCTTTTCTCTTGTCAGATGATCCTAACTTGTGTCCAGTTGATGGAAAATTAACCCACGCAACCACATGCACATAGAAAATGAGAGCATAAAAAATAAAATAAAATAAAATAAAAATGAGAGCATGCTCTGCTTTACTCTGCTCTTCTATACTTACCCCTTCTGCTGCTACCTCCTCCACTTCTCTCTCTCTCTCTCTCTCTTCTCTCTCTCTCTCTCTGTCTCTCTCTCTCTCTCTCTCTCTCTCTCTCTCTCTCTCTCCCCTTCTCCTAAAATTCCAAGATTCTTTAATTTATTATGGAAAAATGACTAAGACTGATTACTTAGTTTTTCAGAGCAACAATGAAGACAGTCTCACACATTCTTGCCACCAATAGAACAATAAACCTGTGGTTCTTCCATGAGGTCTCAGAGAAATGATTAGGCATGAATACGCAAAGCAGACAGTAAAGACAAGACTTTCATTCTCAAACCTAGGATACCGACAACATTCACATTGCCTTAAGTCCACTTCACTCTAGAATCCTTTGTCTACAGTAACCTAACTAGGAGGTAGCTGACAATATGTCAACACCTGAAAATCAAGTGTGTCCCTGTAATTTTTTTTTTATTCATAGTTCATGCTTAAGAACACCAGCTGTTTGCTTCTGCTTGTCATATGTGAGCCTGATGCCACTGTTCGTGCCTGACAGTCAGATCATTATTTGTCTGAGGGCTTTAGTTTCCATGGCGATAGCTACACAGCAGTGACATTGCTCTTCTCCCAGTTTCCATAAGATGAGCTTTCTCAGCTGCAGCAGGGCTTCTCCAGTCATCTGCAGTCAAGGATCATTTCACCTTATTTCCAGACCATCATGCATTTCAATAGGTGGTCTGCTCTGTGTCGCTAGCATGCACTCATACCACATATGACCAACTATGAAAACCGGCCTGCCTTCTTTGTTTTGTAACCAAATCAATTAATTATGTGATCCTGGTTGCCATAAAAACTCATCCTTAAAACAGTTCCTAAAACTTAGTTGCATCTTATTTTTTTTTTTTTTTTTGGTAGATTTCTCATTAGTGTGATAGAAAAAGAGTTTGTTTGCTAGCTACAGAACTTTAATTTACATTATGTTACACGACATGTGTAGCATTCTCTCTCCCTCTCTCTCCAACTAACTATCACACCCACACTCACGTCCTGAAAAGTAATTTAAAATATGAAATCTTCAAAACTTGGTAAATATGATTGACTTTTTGAAAATTTTACATTCTCAATTCACAGACAAATCTAAATTTTCAGTTTAACTGATGATGGTCTAGAAACTTATGGAGTTTAGAGAAATAGAGTTTCTGCTCATATTATGCTTTGTATATGAAGCTGTTTTGAAGCTCAAAGGGTAAGTGGCAGTCATTTGAGTAGGAGGAGAAATATAGCACTCGTCCTGATCTGTTCTTCTCCCACACAACACACTGAAAAATCAAGCTTAATATCACGATATTGTCTCCAAAATATGAGTCGAATATCTTTAAATAAGCATTTATACAATGATGAAAACTGCTGAAAAAATATTTTGCAGTATAACACCATTTCATTTTTTTAGTGATTTCATTAGGTGGGCAGTGAGAAATCTTAGTGGATAAAGGTTCCACCACGTTGAGGACAGCAGTTCTGATCCCCCAAATATACATAAAAGCTGGGAAGGAATGCAGGCTATGTATAATCTCAGCATTTAGTATGTGTAACTATCTAGCTGCTGTAGCTGAGATTGGCTAACTCTAGCTCCACTGAAAGACCCTGTAAATAAAGTAGAAAGCAACTGAAGAAAAAATACAATGTGTACTTTGTACTTGTACATAATTACTTATAAGAACCCATGCAAATGCAAAATATGTACACACACAAGTATATACCATACACATACCCATGCAAAAAGAAAAGAGTCTATAATTTATATATGACTCTCTGATGCATTTTTCAACAAAACATCTAAGTTTAAATTTTAAAGAATAAAAACTAGCTCTCCTTTTACTCTGCTCAAACTATTTTTATGCCTGTCTTGCATTAAGATGTGAAAACTACAATTTCCTGAGTGATAGATCTCACCCCTTTCAAATCTTACGCTCACCTTTCCTCAGAACTCCAGTCTCACCATTCCTCACTTCTTTAAGATTTGACATTGACATTTATCCAGGATGATCATTTTGTTTGAAAATCATTCCCATTATTCAAATGAATGAAAATTAATTATCCAGATTGAAAAGAAATATCTTGGTATCATCATCAATGACATTCTACATCCCTAGACTATAGAATGTACCATATTTTCACATACCTTTTTAATGTATATTTATGTTTATTAAAATTAAAATATAATTACACCATTTTCCCCTTTACTTTTCTTCTTTCAACTCCTTCTAAGTACACACTATCTCTCCTTCTCTCTGAAATCCATGGTTTCTTTTTCTTTTTTAAACATTCACATATATATATACAAACACACACACACACACACAACCCTCATACACACACATTTCTAAAACAATTTGTCTAGTCTATATAATGTTACTTGATGTATATAATTTCTAAGCTGACCACTTAGCCTTAGATAACCAATTATGGGAGGGTCTCTTCTGTGGGGAAGTCTCTCCCATCATAGAATTCCTTAGCTGTCTATAGTCCTTTATTTAGGTTTAAGATCCCACAAGACTTTACTAAACAAATGTAACCCCTATCTACAATCTAAGAATTTATCCTGATGCTCACAATTAAGTATCATCTTGTCTCTCATCAAGGAATCTTCTTGCAATAGAATAGAAGCTACTACCAATCAGAATGAAGAGAACAAGTAATTTTCTGGTGTGCAAGACCAAATAATACATCTATAACACAACTGTTACATGTACAATGCGAGGGCATTGTAGAGGACTGGGTACGAGGATTGTAGAACCCAGAGAAATAGGGAGGTTTTAGTGAGACTGCATCTTCTAGAAGTATTGGAGGAGATACATCCAGGAAGTCTTAATAACAAGACTACCTAAAAAAGATCTTAGCAAAGATGGCATCAATAGTCCAAATTCAACATGGAAAGGGGAATATGTTCACATTTGAATTGATTACAGATATTATAGATCTCTGTTACATACTTAAATAATTTTAAAGACAACCTCTAATCAAGTTTTCTGGCGCAGAACTATATATCATATTGCAAGGTTCTTTATTCAGAGGCATTTTTAAACTTTTCCCTTTATATCCTTCCCTTCCTATAACTCTAAATTCATGTCAGTGTATATGTGTATTTGTGTGTATATATGTGTGCGTGTGTGTGTGTGTGTGTGTGTGTGTGTGTGTGTGTATGAAGCACTGAAGTTTCCTTCCCAACTACAGTGGAAATCCCATATTTGCAAGTAGGTTTCTCAACTCAAATGTACATTCTGGTACACAACAGATCTATCCCATCACTATTATACTCATAAGGATATCATGCTCTCTGATGTGGTATAAATAATATAATCCAAGTGAAATGAGAAATAAAAAACTAGGTTCATGGTAATTATTAATAAAAATAATAAATAAGGGCTATATTTCTGTGAAATCAAGAGTATCGAACATTCCTAGGGAGGTTGTCATTAGAGGTGGAAGCCCACAGTTACCTCTGATCCATGTCTGAATGTATGACATTAAGAAATGGGAGAGAATTAATTGCTTATCCATAGAAATTAACTGGAAGAAAGTGGTGAAATTATATAGTCAATTCAAAACTCATTTCATGTAGAAACTCAAAGGTGAATGGAAAAGCTGAAAGATTTCATTTTTTTTTCCCTTTTCAAATCTGGTGGACAAAAGAAAATATTGAGGGTCAAAATCAAATAATTAAAATCTGTTACCTAGTTGGTGGAGTGGTTTTATATTGAATTTTCAGATTCTTCTGGGCCTGGTGGCCTAAAATGGATGTTCCATGGCCCACAGAGGAACACTGAGTAACTAATTGTCCAGGTAGCCAATAAGTCTATGTCATTTATAATAGATTTGGAGATGCTTGCTCTGCACTTTCTGCTTATTTAGGTAAAATTTATCCTTCTCTGGTCTCTGATGAGTTTAGGGAATCTCTGTAACAGCAAAAACCAAGGTTCTAGCTGCCTTCTCAGTCTTCTTCATATGTTAAAACCCAGACCTCAAGCCTCACTCACTCTAGAGCTGCCAATACTAAGTATAGGCAAAATTTACTTCATTATCAAATTCAAAAACAAAGATTTCCAATGGACTCTTAGCTGGTCTGCTCCCAAGAAGGCAACATATCTGACCCATCCTAGAGGATCTATTGTAGTAATTATTTAAAATCAGCCTCTGGCTCAGGCCAACTCTTTAAGCTGCAGCCGCTCTGCCTAGCCCAGTCGCCATGTTTCTCAGCCGGAGGCCACGTGCGTGCTGCAGCTAGAACTAGCCACCAAAAACACCAGCCTTGCCACCCACTAGATGCCAGTGTGAGAGATGGCTCTGCCAATCTTCCATGCTGTCTCTGCAAGGCAGGGCATTGTCCAGACCATTCCGCCATCCATGCAGGCCCACTAAGAGAATGAGACTCTAATTCTTATAGATTAATCAAAGCTTATATATTTGGCAATGATCAGTAACAAGATACCCATACAATCAGAATTGTAACCCAATACCCAACCTAGGTTATACCAACTACCTTTGACTGCTATAGACATGTGAACATCTGTCTCTATCGCTCCTCTCTCTCTCTCTCTCTCTCTCTCTCTCTCTCTCTCTCTTTCTCTTCTCCTCCTCCTCCTCTTCCTTTTATCTCTTCCTCTCGTAATTCCTCTCCTCTTCCTTTTCCTCTTCCTCTCCTAACTCCTCCCATCTTAGCTCCTCCTACAAGGATCCACTGCACTCAGACCACTTGAGGACCTGGACTCCCAGGAGCTCTAACACACCCAGGATCATACCTATGAACCCAATCCCACAACACCCAGAGGAAGCTGGACTACCAGGGAGTTCTGACACACCAAGGATCATAGGATTTCAGGATCCCAGAGGCAGTCTGACTCCCAGGATTTCTAACACCCAGGATCTCAGAATCACAGGATCACAGAGACAGCTGGACTCTAAGGAGTTCTGACACAACCAAGATAACAGGAGAGACAGACTCCAATCAGAGACAATGAGTACGGGTAGCACTAGAGATAACCAGATGGCAAAAGGCAAATGTAAGAACATAAGCAACAGAAACCACAGTTACCTGGCATCCTCAGAACCCAGTTCTCCCACCAAAAATCACTTTTCATGCTGATGATAGAGGACATAAAGAAGGACATAAATATCTCCCTTAAAGAAATACAGGAGAACACATGTAAACAGGTAGAAGCCCTTAAAGAGGAAACACAAAAAATCCCTGAAAGAACTGCAAGAAAACACAACCAAACAAGTGAAGGAATTAAACAAAACCATCCAAGATCTAAAAACGGAAGTCGAAACAATAACGAAATCACAAAGGGAGATAGCCTGGAGATAGAAAACATAGGAAAAGCCGGGTGGTGGCGCACGTCTTTAATCCCAGCAGTTGGGAGGCAGAGGCAGGCGGATTTCTGAGTTCGAGGCCAGCCTGGTCTACAGAGTGAGTTCCAGGACAGCCAGGGCTACACAGAGAAACCCTGTCTCGAGAAAAAAAAAAAAAAAAAAAAAAAAAAGAAAACCTAGAAAGAGATCAGGAGTCATAGACGCAAGCATCAAATACAGAATACAAGAGATAGAAGAAAGAATCTCATGTGCAGAAGACATCACGGAAAACATTGACATAAAGAAAATGAAAATACAAACAGCTCCTAACCCAAACTAACCAGGAAATCCAGGATACAATGAGAAGACCTAACCTAAGGATAATAGGTATAGATGAGGGTGAAGATTCTCAACTTAAAGGGCCAGTAATATCTTCAACAAAATTACAGAAGAAAACTTCCCTAACCTAAAGAAAGAGATGCCCATGAACATACAAGAATCCTACAGGACTCCAAATAGACTAGACCAGAAAAGAAATTCCTCCCATCACATAATAATCAAAACATCAAATGCACAAAACATAGAAAGAATATTAAAAGAAGTAAGGGAAAATAGTCAAGTAACATATAGGGCAGACCTATAAGAATTACACCAGACTTCTCACCCAAGATGATTAAAGCCAGAAGATCCTGGACAGATGTCATACAGACCCTAAGAGAACACAAAAGCCAGCCCAGACTACTATACCCAGCAAATCTCTCAATTACCATAGATGGAGAAACCAAGATATGGTTCTCAATGACAAAACCAAATTTAAAGGATATCTTTCCACAAATCCAGACTACAAAGGATAATAGATGGAAAGCTCCAACACAAGGATAGAAATTAAAACCTAAAAAAACAAGAAAGTAATCTTTCAACAATCCCAAAAGAAGACAAAACCATAATTCAACCTCTGATAACAAAAATAACAGGAAGGAACAATCACTTTTCCTTAATATCTCTTAACATCAATGGACTCAATTCCCCAATAAAATGACATAGACTAACAGACTGGATTCATGAATGGGACCCAGCATTTTGCTGCATACAAGAAATGCACTTCAGTGACAAAGACAGACACTATCTCAGAGTAAAAGGCTTGAAAACAGTTTTCCAAGCTAATGGTCCAAAGAAACAAGCTGGAGTAGCCATTATTATATAGAACAAAATCGACTTTCAACCAAAAGTTATCAAAAAGATAAGGAAGGACACTTTATACTCATCAATGGAAAAATCTACCAAGATGAGCTTTCAATTCTGAATATCTGTGCTCCAAATGCAAGGGCACCCACATTCATAAAAGAAACT
The DNA here is from genome assembly GCA_021653895.1 of Mastomys natalensis. Classification (NCBI taxonomy): domain Eukaryota; kingdom Metazoa; phylum Chordata; class Mammalia; order Rodentia; family Muridae; genus Mastomys; species Mastomys natalensis. The sequence goes on from JAJTUV010000429.1 coordinate 179,248, forward strand.
TTAGTAAAGCTCAAAATACACATTGTACCTCACACAAAAATAGTGGGAGACTTCAACACCCACTCTCACCAATGGACACATCATTGGTGAGAAATAGAAATTAAACAAAGACATAGTGCAACTAACAGAAGTTATGAAACAAATGGATTTAACAGGTATTGTAGAATATTCTATATTAAAACTAAAAGAATATACCTTCTTCTCAGCACCTCATGGTACCTTCTCCAAAATAAGCCACATAATTGGTCACAAAACAGGCCTCAACCAATAAAAAAAGATTAAAATAATCCCATGCATCCTATCAGATCATTATGGTCTTCAATAATGACATAAATAATGAAAAGCCCACATACATGTGGAAACTGAACAATACTCTACTCAATGACAACTTGGTCAAGAAAGAAATAAAGAAAGGAATTAAAGACTTTTTAGAATTTAATTTAAAAGAAGGCACATCATACCAAAACTTATGAGACACAATGAAAGTTTTGCTAAGAGGAAACTCAAAGCTCTGAGTGCATCCAAAAAGAAACTGGAGAGAGCATGTACTAATAGCTTGTCAATGCACCTGAAAGCTCTAGAACAAAAAGAAGCAAATACATACAAGAGGAGTAGATGGCAGGAAATAATCAAACTGAGGGCTGAAATCAACCAAGAAGAAACAAAAAGAACTATACAAAGAATCAACAAAACCAGAAGCTGGTTCTTTGCTAAAATCAACAAGATACATAAACCCTTAGCTAGACTAACCAGAAGGCACAGAGACAGTATCCAAATTAATGAAATTAGAACTGAAAATAGAGACATTAAAAACAGAAATTGAAGAAATTCAAAAAAATCATCAGATCCTACTATAAAAGTCTATACTCAATGAAACTGGGAAAATGGATGAAATGGACAATTTTCTAGACAGATACCGGAAACCAAAGTTAAATGAGGAGCAAATAAACCAATCTAAACAGTCCCATAACCCCTAAAGAAATAGCAGCACTCATTAAAAGTCTCATCACTAAAAAAAGTCCAGGACAGATGGTTTTAGTGCAGAATTCTATCAGACCTTCAAAGAAGACCTAATACAAATTATCTTCAAACTATTCCACAAAATAGAGACAGAAGGAACACTACCCAATTCATTATATGAAGCCACAATTACACTCATACCTAAACCACACAAAGCCCCAACAAAGAAAGAGAACTTCAGACCAATTTCCCTTATGAACATCAATGCAAAAATACTCAATAGAATTCTCACAAACCAAATCCAAGAACACATCAGAAAAATCATACATTATGATCAAGTGGGCTTTATCCCAGGAATTCAGGGATGGTTCAATATATGGAAATCCATCAACAAAATTCACTATATAAACAAACTCAAATAAATAAAACACACATGACCATCTCACTAAGTGCTGAGAAAGCATTTGACAAATTCAATACCTTTTCATGGTAAAAGTTGTGGAAATATCAGGTATTCAAGGCCCATACCTAAACATAGTAAAAGCAATATACAGCAAACGAGTAGCAAACTTCAAACTAAATGGAAAGAATCTTGAAGCGATCCCACTAAAATCAGGGACTACACAAGCCACTCTCTCCCTGCCTATTCAATACAGTAATCAAAGTTCTACCCAGAGGAATTAGACAACAAAAAGTGGTCAAAGGGATACAAATTGTAAAGTAAGAAATCAAAGTATCACTACTAGCATATGATATGATAGTATACTTAAGTGACCACAAAACTTCCACCAGAGAACTCCTAAACCTGATAAACAACTTCAGCAAAATGGCTGGATATAAAATTATTTCAAACAGATCAGTAGTCTTCCTCTACTCTAAGGATAAACAGGCTGAGAGAGAAATTAAGGAAATGACACCGTTCACAATAGTCACAAATAATATACCTTGTTGTGAATCTAACTAAGCAAGTAAAATATCTGTATGACAAGAACTTCAAGACGCTGAAGAAAGAAATCAAGGAAGATCTCAGAAGATGGAAAGATTTCTCATGCTAGTGGACTGGCAAGATTAAATAGTACAAATGGCCATCTTGCCAAAAGCAAACTACAGATTCAATGCAATCCCCATGAAAACTCCACCTCAATTCTTCATATAGATACAAAGAGCAATTTGCAAATATATTTAGAATAACAAATAATCCAGGATAGTGAAAACTATTATCAACAATAAAAGAACTTCTGGAGAATCACCATCTGTGACCTCAATCCATAGTACAGAGCAATAGTGATAAAACTGCCTGGTATTGGTACAGAGAAAGGCAGGAAGACCAATTGAATAGAATTGAAGACCCAGAAATGAACCCATAAACTAGGTCACTTGATCATTGACAAAAGGGCTAAAACATTCCAATGGAAAAAGAGCATTTCAACAAATGGTGCTGGGTCAACTGGAGATCAGCATGTGGAAGAATGCAAATCCACCCATTCTTATCTCCTTATATAATACTCAAGTCCAAGTGGATCAAGGACCTCCACATAAAACCAGATAACACTGAAACTAATAGAGAAGAAAGAGGGGAAAAGCCTCCAATACCTGGCACATGGGAACAGTTCCTGAACAGGACACCAGTGGCTTATGCTCTAAGGTCAAGAATTGACAAATGGGACCTCATAAAATTGCAAAGTTTCTGTAAAGCAAAGGACACTGTTAATAGTACAAAATGGCAACCAACATATTCGCAAAAGGTCTTTACCAACCCTTTATCCGATAGATAGCTAATATCCAAAATATACAAAAAGCTCAATAAATTAGGCTTCAGACAATCAAATAACTGTATTAAAAAATTGGGTACAGAGCTAAGCAAAGAATTCTTATCTGAGGAATATCAAATGGCCAAGAAGCACCTAAAGAAATGTTCAACATCCTTAGTCAGCTGGGAAATGCAAATCAACAACCCTGAGATTTCACCTCACACCAGTCAGAATGTCTAAGATCAAAAGCTCAGGTGATAGCAGATGGAGAGGATGTGGAGAAAAGGAACACTCCTCCACTGTTGGTGAGGTTGCAAGCTGGAGCAACCTCTTGGGAAATCAGTCTGAGGTTCCTCAGAAAATTGGACATAGTATTAACTGAGGACCCAGCTATACCACTCCTGGGCATATACCTAAAAGATGCTCCAACATATAACAAGGACACATGTTCCACTATGTTCATAGCAGTCTTATTTATAATAGGCAGAAGCTGGAAAGAACCCAGATATTCTTCAACAGAAGAATGGATACAGAAAATGTGGTACATTTACACAATGGAATATTACTCAGCTATTAAAAACAATGAATTTGAGAAATTCTTAGGTAAATGGATGGAACTAGAAAATATCATCCTGAGTGAGGTAATCCAATCACAAAAGGACATACATGGTATGCACTCACTGTTAAGTGGATAGAAAAAAATGATTTAATGTATATGAGGCAAATAAAAAATTGCTTCAGATTCCTTTCCCTCAATATATTACTATTGTACTAAGACTTTAACTGTTCAAAGTTTTAACATTAGTCAATAGAGTTCTAAGAAGCTATTAGCCTAACTCTGAGAAAGCCTTCTACTGTATGATCTACAAATACCATAGTCACAAGCTCAGGATTTTAAATTTTCTCTGGTTGTTTTCTAAATATACACTTTTCAAAAAGCCCTCTTTCACAGTCTGTGATCAGATGAGCTTTTGCCTCTTCTGTTCCATGGAAGATTTTTTTTTCTGAGTTCACCTTAAAGACTATTTATACTTTAACCTCAAATCATTTCCCAGAGTATCTACTTTGACACAAAGATAAGAGTCTACTGTTGTTTTCTATAATGTGGTTTTCAACACAGATTACAAACAGTGATAATGCTAACATGTCTAAGCCTTACTTCTTTTTGTAAACTTAGTAAGATGCTTATAGCTTCTATGGCCCTATAAAACTAGAGGGCCCTTGACCTCCTCATGCCTCATACGGGTGACACCTGCGAGTTCCTGGGAAAAACAGGGCTGCTACTACATCAACCAGTCTGAAGAAGACCCAGATCATGTCACTCCACACATATTCTAAAGAAATCGCCAATAAAAGCAGACACATCTCCATTCCATTCTCTCTGACAGTCTTCACACTTCACGTGACTAGCTGGATCCATATTCACTTTCTGTTCTGTCAGCATTCTGTCTTTTGTTTGTTTGTTTGTTCTTACTATAAAACACAAGCTGTTCTGGGACCTGGATTCTTGCACCTAGTCTGCTGAATTTAGTAGGGTCTCACTACTAGTCCTTTACTACAGATCACTATGATACCATACCTGAGACAACTGGCATGGATGCTTCTCTGAGCTCTCTATCCCCTCTCTCTTTCCCTCTGGTTGTGTTTACCTCTTCTGGTTATACTATTAGTGTTTACAAATAGTTGATATTCTGGAACCAAACTTTTAAAAGACTTTCGTGAAATATAGTTCTCTATTTTGTCTAATGCCTCCTAATTTATTTCTCCTTCATGTTTCACTTTCTGTTCCAGCCAACCTGATCTGTATCCAGTTGTCTCTGCCCTTGATTTCACAAGTTTCCAGGATCCTCCAGTAGTAGTGCCTTGTCAGTCACTGGGCTTCAAATTGGATGGAAATCTTCCTTGACCACTCTTTGCCTACCCTGGTGTTCCTTCTCTGTGTACCCATGACAAGTATCATCTTTTACTTCTGGATGGTAACCATGTAATAACAAGCACCTGAGGGTAGGATCTTTTCAAGGATGGAATTAGTTGAAGTCCTGAAAAACAACAAATTTCTTATTATTGTTTTAATTGCGATAGAAAATAACTTTGGCAGCTGTATAAATTGGGTATTCACATTATACCAGAACCAAAAATGCCAAATATTTTATGTGTCTCTTAAAACTTGTTCGTCAAAGTAGTATTATGAAATATATATTATCATTTAATTTTATAGATAAAAATCATGGATACAGAGAATTAAATTGTTTCCCAATATCAAATAACTAAATCAGATTTGAAGTAGACCTAATCCTATATATCTTAGACATAGTCTATCTTTGCAGACTATGTCTCTTTTTTACACAATTACGTAAATTAAATATACCTTGTTACATGAGATTTTAAATGTTGAAATGTTTTAGCTTCATGGTTCTAAATTAAGGAACATACATTTTTCAAAATTATGTTAAGGACTAAAACGCTTACAGTGATAAAAATATACTATATATAAATGAAGGGATGCATAAATAGTCTCAACTTAATTTGTTAATTTTATGTTAATTGTTAACTCTTGTAACTATGTGTTTTAAAATACCAAGTTGAGCCTTAGAGTTCAGGCCTAGTCTATAAATCTAGGCCTATATAATTTTTAAGTCTACCAATCAGAGGAAAAAAAATCAACTGAAAAATAGTAGACAAAAAAAAAAATCTGTGAACTCAAATTTCAAGAGTGTGAAAAATGCTTTAAAACACTATTCAAAAATCAAAGGAAAGATCCTTCAATGTGACCTGAGGTGTTGTCCATCCATGAGTTTTGAATATGTAAGAGGTTTAGAGGTAGAAAACAGCCTGCCACAACTTTGCATCAAAAGTGATTATTGATAACATTCTGATAAATAATAAAAATCATATTAAATTTATTGTTAGCTTTAATACCTCTTATGACGCTTATATTTACGTTTTTTCAGAATTTAAATTTGATATCTCATAAGGATTGCTACAGGAGGTACGGGAAAGTAAAGACACTTTCAGATCCACTTGAGGTCATGTTCTTTTGGGTTCTGTGTTTATTGGGCAAAATAATCCTCCAGAGTTAACTATAATCAAATAACCTTAGTAATGGTGTCTATCATCTTTTAGTTTTTTTAAAAAAATGAATCAATGGATGAATGAAATGGATTATTTCATTAAAAAATATTCTATAATGTGACCATAAAGCACAGCCCATCTTCATTTGGCAATAATGAAGCTGAATATCCATTGCAAGCTCACGGAGCTAGAAAGACTCTACAAGGGTTTCTACAACTAATTATGTTTACAGAGTCTAGTCCTGCTCTGGACCAAGGTCAAAGTGATCCGACTTCATGTGGTACTTGTTTGTTCAGTACTTTTAATTTGTTTTTAATGTGTAAATGCTCATCTACATATACCCATCACTTTATGTAGTTGCCATGGCGGCCTGAAGAGTGCATTTGATCCACTGAAACTGAAGCTACAACAAATGAATACAGATCTTATGTGTGAGAAAGAAGTGTTCTTAACTGCTGAGCCATATTCCCAGACTATCATCAAAATTTTAAGGAGATAAATGCCACTAGAAAATTCTAAGTTTTCCAAATTACTCATATTCTTAAAATTCCATATGATTTAATCAATTCATTATGATTGATCAGACTTGCCTCTACCCTTAAGTGTGACAGGGCAACCAGACTGACCAGATAATCCACCAAAAGAAAACAAAGCATGGAATTGTCTTGTTATGCAAACGGACTGTAGTGTATTATCAATAAAGGATAGGGTTTTGAACAACTGGAATAAGATTGTAGAGGGGAAACCAAAGACTGCTTTAATGCAGATGTCACCATTTAGGAAAGCATGGCTTAAATCAGTGGCCAAAGAGCAACTCTCCTTAATCAGGGGTCTAGTATTTACTAAGTTAATTCACACAGCTTTCCTGCTACCCTGTATCCTGCCCTTAAGTAGTATCTCTGATGCAGGAGCTAGCTCTCTGTAGGTAATAAAAGATAGAAGTAAAAACATGCTGAAAACTGAAAACTTCTGACATCTATTGCAGTGAGGACAGAGTGTAAATATCACTTTTATTTCTTCAGGTGAAGACATGTGATGAGAGTTCATACACATGCCGTGTGCATGCACAGATTGGAATGAGCCTGGAGTGTTTCATTCTCAGTTCTAACTATCCCCAGGCCTACATCTGGAAGCTTCTAGACTCTGTATATTTTAATCTTTCAAGCTGACTGATTCTATCTGGCTTCTGTCAGTTTCTGACTGAATTGCTCTGTCTGGCCTCATACCAGCTATGGCAATATATGTTCTAATCTTTTGGATCCTGCTAACACTCTGACTCATTTAGTATTGACCTGTGTCCATCTTGTTCTCTCTTTAAATGTCTCTGTAATTGCCCCAATAAAAATTTCATATACATACACAACACCATGCACAACACACACACCTTTATTTCTCTCTCCCTGATCTCATCCCGTCTCTTCATCTGATCTTAAGTAACCTTTCTTCCTTGCTGTTCTTTTATAAGTTTTGTGTATCCTATCTCTGACTCATTCTGTCAAATCTTTCTCTGATTCTGTCTGCCCCTTCAATTAGACTTACTTTCAAACATGGCTGCTTCCTTCTACAAACTAATCTTACCTCATTGTTAGGGATTAAATGTGTATTGTGCAGACGTATCATCTGTCAAGTAAAAAGTGATGGCCCACAGGAAAGGGTAGAAATAGAAGGTGGGATATCTGAGATGAAGAAAAATTTCTGGGATAGAGCCAGATAGGCAAGATTCACCCAAGCAGATGTGAGAATGTACTTGAGCACATGTAATCATTTACATGGCAGAATATAGATTAAGATAAATGGGAAATTTAAGCTACCATCTAGTAAAAGAAAAGCCTAGCTATATGACCAAAGTAATTGTGAATATATTTTGAATCTGAGTCTTATTCTGTGATCATGAGGCTGAGACGAAGGAAGAACCATAGCAAACTCTTTACAATTAAAGTTGTATACTAAGAGTGTGTTTGCATTCTGTCTGGATCATATTGGCCTAGAAGGATTTTGGATGTGATTCCTTGCCAAAGCAGTCATGTTGCTGGATTTAAATTCCTCTAGACAGAGGGTAGTCTCCAAATGAAGTCTAAATATAAGACATAAAAGTGGCAAAGTCTGAAGCTCAAAGGAAGACTAATAAGAGGACTTAGGAACAAGTATAAGAATATATATAAGAACATGTATAAGAAAGCCAAACTACATAGAAAGACAGTGGAAAGAGCATTGAGAAGTGCAACAGAACAGCTGTTCCTACCCTCCTACTGCCTCAAGCCTTTGAAGTATCTATGGAAAGCACTACTGTCCTTTTATATATCTTTATTTCAAATGCAGCTAATTATAACATACTGAAACTAAAAGGATTGCTTTTATCAATATGCATGTATACCAAGTTTCAGGTGCCTTTTGCAAATTGCTGTTCTGCTTAAAAGATACAAATCACTGGCCTTTTGGCAAAGTCTCTTTGTCATAGATAAATAGATAATAGATAGATGGATAGATAGATGATAGATAGATAGATAGATAGATAGATAGATAGATAGATAGATAGAGATGTAGATATATATGAGTGTGTGTGTGTGTGTGTGTGTGTGTGTGTATTTGTAGACATTCATGTACCACCACACAGATGTAGAAATTAATGAAGAAGCACTTGCAGGAGTTGGTTCAATCCATCTACCTTTTGGGTTATAGAGAGCAAATTCAAACTATCAGGCCCAGCAACAAGCACCCTTGCCTACTGAGCCATCCTGCCCGCAATCATACAGCCTATCTCAAGCTTCCATTTTATGATGACCACAAAATCATCCAGTCATGTCCTTTTCAGCCAGCTTATGATCTTGTCATTATCTGATAATGCAAAATTTTTACTTTAGTTGGTTAGCTTTTCTCCAAATTATATTTTTTACCCCTGTCGTTTCTTACTGTCTGTATAAATAACCTGCCAATTTTGAGCCACACTTATACTGTCTTCACTTGACTTTTTTTTTTTTGTTCAAAAACAAGTATTTGAACTGCTGATGAAGAGAGTTTGCCAAAAGGCTAGTGACTGCATCTTTTGAGCAGAACAGCAATCACAATTTGCCAAAGGCACAGGAATCTCAGTGATTTACTTGGTGCGTCACTCAGGAGGGGCAGCTTTCTCAGCCTTATTGCAAGTCTTTCTGTCTAAATTGGATGTTCCATACAGAGTGAATGAAGCAGTGAACATAAAGCTAAGGAAATGAGCAATATCCTAGATAGATGTCATCTGGGTCTCACAGAACATTGGACGAACTAAACTATTGTGTTTAGGAATGCAACTAACATAGTCATGCAGATTGAGCAAAATCTAAATGATGTGTTCTTAGTAATTTAATATCCTTCAAGATCCAAGAGCCTCCAAACTTGAATATCTGGTTAATTTCTGACATTTTTGATTAAACAAACAAACAAACAATTAGGAGAGGCTCCTAGGAATATTTTCTATTTCAAATTTGACATTTGTAACATGAATTGCAACTGCATCCTGATTGTGACATAATTGTATTGACATTTAATAGATGAATAAATGCAGCAATGATATCTAAGTTGTGTTTTACCTTCATCAAATCTAAGGAATATTAGCTATAACTCCTTTAATTTAAATCACTCTTAAAATGTTTGATTTAGATTATACACAATGGCTATTATCTTCCCAGATCACTTCCTTTTAATGATTAGTTGAAGATTCTGCACTTGATGCTAAACCTTGCTTGAAAATCAATGTAAATATAAACAGCCTGTCTGGCAGAAAATGCCAAACAATTCATTCTTATGTAGGAATTGCCTGAATTCCGATTCACCATAGACCATATAATCGCATAATATTATTTACTTTTTCACAAGTCTAAATGAGTTTAAATAACACTTTAAATATAAGCATGAGGAAGAAAAAGACCCCAGAAAGCAGTCCAGCATTGTATAAATAATAATAAACTCAATAATGATTATTATACATAAAATATATAAATATAATCAAAACATATTCATTCAATATACTTATTAATCAATTGATTTCTATAACTCAACCTGGAGGAAGCAAAAATATGTACCTGTGAATGTTGACTATAAAAATGCCAGCACTGAACATAGGTTTGAGGAGGTAACAGTGAAGTCATTTGGAAAACAATCTATTAAGAAATATTAACTCAAGTATAAATTATGTAAGTTCACGTGGAATATGTAGACAATGATTTGTCTGAATAATTCACTATCCGAAGGATGTAATGAAATGTTGCACTTTTAAACAGATATTTGATAAAATCCTTTTAGACAGCATTTTAAGGCTAAACATATAAATCCTATACATATATATATAATAGTATATGTTTATATATATAGTTATATATAGTTACTTCAAAAAAGTAATCTAAAAAAAAAGCTGAAAAATATTTTATGACAGTTTCAAAATGCTTGCTGGAAGTTAAATAAAGGTTACAATCAATTTATATAATGCCAGAATATGTTAATTTTTTAAAAACAGAGTTTAACTAAATTTGGGGCGATTTGAGTTTTATAGCATAATAAATCTGTTTTTAATAAATCTGATCTATATTTTGTAATTTGAGTCAGTGTAAACCAATTTCCAAACCCATATATTTAATGCACTATAAAAATTTCAGAAACTCCTGTGTAAAGGCATGAAGTATTTAACAGGGGGAGAATTTACTTGCAAGTTCTGTATGCATTTATTTATTTTTATTATACTTTCATTTTTTGACAAAGTCTACTCATGAAGTTCAGATTGTCATAAAGTTGAAAACCTTCTTTGTTAGACTCTTGTGTGTTTGAAATAACAGCTGTATACTAACATCTGTGGTGTTGACTCACAAACACACACACACACACAGAAGAGAGAGAGAGAGAGAGAGAGAGAGAGAGAGAGAGAGAGATACAAACTTAATTATTATGTAGACCTAGGTCATCAATTAAATAGGAAATCCTCTTACTATAGAGAACTGTAATATTTTTCTTAATAAAATGTTCAGAAGGTCAAGTTTGCACATAATTTTCTAATTTGATATCCCACTTGCATTTTGCCCTGATTCTCTTTAACTCTGGTCAGACATTTGTCTAATCCCCAGATATATGAGATAAAATTAAGTGTACTTATATCTGTTTGGAATGTGTATACACTCACTGTACTTTCAGATATATTTGTAAAAATGCTTCCAAGTTATTTTAATGGATATTGATACATATCAATCTATTTTTCAAATTGTAGATTTTCTGCTGGATCTGTTTTTGCTAAGAAGTTTATTGTTATGTCAGTAGAACCTCTTGTGCTCTAATCTCATAAGTGAGCAAAAATAATAAACACATCCCTTGTTATTTTCATAGGATCTGCAAATGTTTTTCCTATTTTCTAAGAGTGCATAGAGAATTCTACAGCACCAAGCAATGTGAAAGTGATTAAGCCCATACTCAGCAGTTCTAGATCAATAACAAGATGATTTCAGGACAATTACAAATTTACAGGTAGGATGTGTGTTTCAGTGTATCACCTTAACATAACCATGGAAATGACTCCCCAAGAAATATTTAACACACACAAATAGCCATAGGGCCACTGTGTACTGAAATTCAAAAGGAAAACAGTCATGGAAGATGGTCCAAGCTACTACAGTAGTGTCATTTGATAAGCAGGATAGGGAAAGATCTATCCTTTATTTATTACAGTGAAGTAGGTAACACATTGGTTGTAACTTGTCCTACATAATTATCTTTCCAGTTCAGGGTATATCACCTACTGGCCCTCATCTACAGTATAAACAATCACTAAAACTAAATGCTTCACTTTGAAAAGGGAAGGAGCTCACCGACAAGGAAATTGTTACCTGTGTATAGTCACCTACCCTGCTGCTCTACATCAACAATGCCATAATTCCTACTCCTACTCTGTGCTGGGTAATTTATAGGCTTGTTAACATGCATGTGTTGATGAACAAACATATTGTCTTTCACCAAGAAGATCTTATCACAAGCCCCCACACCTAAATGAAGAGTTATGGGTATTCAATGACCGGTGAGAGAAGGAGAATCAGTTTCTCCAGGAATGATTCCCCCACAGGTTTTTCCAATCAGTAGTCTGAAACCAGTAGTTTGTTAATCTGCTGTAAACTCCCTGGTGGCCGATCAATCTTCACAGCTTTCACACTTGCACCCTATTCTTTTTCTGACGTAGCAATTCTAATACCTTCTTCTCCCTATGGTCCTTTGCCCAGGAAATCTAAAGCCCCGCCTCTGTCTCTCTGCTTAGCCACTGGCTGCTGACAACTTTATTTACCAATTAGAATCAGCTAGGGGCAGGGACTGTCAGTGTCTCAACATGCACATATGAGAAATCTCATGTGATTTGGGGAATTAACACAAATAGTATTAAAACCCATAATTGTCCATGATTCTCTGAACAAGGATACTCCAAACTCAAAGAGTATGTGAAAAAAGGAGTGCTTTATTCTGTAGTAGACTAGTGTGCTAGGGTCTCCACTTATCAAGGTAGGGACACAACCAAGTGAACAAATATATAGGACTTTAGACATTTCCATGGTAGATAAGATTTATCTTACTCTATCTCTAGGCATTCCAGAACCATTATCAGGGTGTGGTGGCTGGAAACTGTTGCTGAGGAATCCTGGGATAGCTGGGCTTTGTCTTACTCTTATCTCTAGTAACTGACTTGCCTGGACTTGTCCAGGTCTTAGGCCTAGTCTCCTAAACTGGTGATTTGAAGCCTGTCATGGGGTCAGCCTAGCCTTCTCAAACCAATTTTTTATTCATCTTACACCCTTCTTATTGGTGGACTGTAAGATCCAAAACCAGGGGACATGTTCCCATAGAAATGCACAGGGACAGGACTCGCTGCAATCACATGAGGTTCGGTTTAATTAAACTAGTGCATTAGGTCTCTCTCGCATGCAGGCAAGAGAGTCCCGAAAAAGAGCTGGGTACAGTACTTATGGGTATAGTACAGTTCATGAGGGCAAACCACAAAGTCTGACCTTTCCGGGTCCCTAGGTGACTCAGATTATGACAAGGAGTGTGCTCGGTTTGCCCAGGTATACTATGTTAAGGGCCCAGCTTCCTGATTCCTGGAATGTGTCTATGTGCTCTGAGTCCTCCTTACCTGCAAGTGGGTTGCCTCCCCCCATGGTCTGAGGAATGTTAATCAGCCTCTCCCTTCCTCCTCTGAATGTTAATCCAGCAAGTGTCCTCCAACTAAGGAATGCACCTTCCCAGGATCTGTCCTGGGACAGTGGGATTCTTGAGACCCAAAAATTCTACATTTAGACCGAAAGTCTTACATTATCTTGATCATGATAACTCCATTTTTCTAACTGTTCAGACTGATATTTCTTCAGCCATCCTTCAGTCTTTCCTTTATCCGCATATCATATATATAGCTTCAAAACAGATTTTAAAACTATCTACTTCTTTCCATTGCCCCTGCTAAATCCCTGGCCTGAGCCCTTATCAACTAGTTTAGATAATTAGGTTATAATAGCTTTGAAATCGTAACCTAAATCTACTCTTAAACTCAGTTCACTCTCACTCTAGTTGTTTTTCATTTTATTCAGAATAAAACCAGAATTCTCATTATAACCTGGAAAGCTTTTAGCAATCCAATTCAGTTGTATATTTCTGATACTATTTTCCATTGGAAAGTGCTCACACTTACTGGACCAATGTCACTGATATGACCATGAAGAAATAATCAGGTTAAATTAGCACAACTGAGGCTATGACAATTTTATGAAAAGCAATCAGGCTTTTTATACTTTTATCAGAAACAAAATATAATGGCAATTGTCAAGATCAATATAGTTGTAGTTGCCAGGATATAATGATGTTTGCCAGCTTTAGAGAGTACACAAGATTTATATCTAAGACCAATTTTACTGTGAAGAGTTCATGCTTCCTTGACTATTAAGGGAACATACAGAAAAACACAAAGTGGGCTGAAGGCTTCACTGTGTGAGGTAGTGCATCAGTCTCTCAGGAACTGGAAGGCACATTGTGACCCAGGAGCCATGGATGCTAACCTGAAAAATAGATATGATTCGTATCTCTCAGGGTAGCTAGGCAAGACCAATTCTATGTTTCCCTACATATTATCATCCTCCAACTCATTCTTTCTAGATATCCTATCTGTGTCAATGTTTCGTGAACATTTATAATGTACATGTGCTTACAAACAACATTGTACTTACTCGGTGTCATGCCTGGAATTTTGTTTTAGAAAGAGATATGTTGCCAGGCGATGGTGGCGCACGCCTTTAATCCCAGCACTTGGGAGGCAGAGGCAGGCGGATTTCTGAGTTTGAAGCCAGCCTGTTCTACAGAGTAAGTTCCAGGACAGCCAGGGCTACACAGAGAAACCCTGTCTTGAAAAAACAAAAAACAAAAAAAAAAAAGAAAGAAAGAGATATGTTTTCTGCCAAATATGAATTCTTTTACCATCTGTCCACAAGTATTTTTCTTAGCTTTGTCTGTTTGAGAAGCTACAACAAACTACCAGCCAGCCAAAGAGATCAAAGATCAAAACACCAGCAGATTCTATGTCTCATGGGAGCTTACATTCTCGTGCATAATAAGCATCTTCTCAATGCAACACAAGGATCTATCTGGTGAAGATTTAGCAGGCATCTTTAATAATGACTGATTTATATTTCTGTGGCCTCAGTCTTTACAGTTACACTTTTCACAGAAGCTTGGACATTACATTTGTGATTAGCTTTTCATCTGTAAATCCTGGGGATAGACATACAGTCAGACCATATCAAAACTGTCAGGCTCTATTGAATAAAATTTGGAAGTTATATGAGTGGATACAGACGTGGCACATACGAAAATGACTGTTTATAAAGCTAAATGGGAAATCTTGTGTTAGGATGAGGTGTTTACATTTAATTGGGCATGTTAATTGGGTGAGCAAAAGGGGGCTTTGGATTGCTAATCTTCAATAATTTGGTAGCTAGACCTTGGTAGTCAGCCTCAGGAGGAGGATGTGGACCAGTTAAAGGAATAGAGCTTGGTGGCTCCGGTTAAAAATGTCTTCTGATGGTCTTTAGAAGGTAGAGGGAATAGGAAATTAGGAAAAGGCTTGCCAGAGCCATACCTCCCATGCTTAAGCTGGCTAGAGTCCCTTCTGGCACTGCATTTGTGCAGGAAGAAGAGATAGGGGTGATGAAATTAGGCAACTGCCAAAAATAGATCAAATTTGTCATCTTTTACGCATTGCCATTGGTTTGCAGTTCAGAAACTACTTCCTTTTACCCTGTGACCTTTCACAAGTAACAGATCATTGCTGAATTCTAATTCCCTAACAATGAAGGGAAGGATTGTATTACCTCCTCCACAGAATTGTTCTTATAGCATGAAACGGATTAAATTGTGCACGGCATTTACTCACTGCTGGCATCTGACTGATACTGAGAGGTAGTAATTCTCATCATTATTGCCTTTATTATCAATTTCCTCAGGCAACAGATTGGGTGGTAATATTGTGATATAGCACTTGAAAATTATTTTATTCTTAGCCATTATGATTGCTTAACAAGGAACTAAACTCTGGCATGTTACCACCTGTATTTATTTATTATTCTCAAGGAGGCTCTTCACATGAGGCATTGCTACTATATACTCTGTGTAGGCACGTGTGGCTGTGGTTTGTACGTCACTCAGCCGTGATGGCTATCATCTGAAAGTCTCTTGACTTCTCTCCAAGCTTGTCAGCTAATGAACATGTACTTTGATGGAAGCCTAGGACGAAAATGATTGCACCCTAGAATCTTTCAAACATGCTTACCAGACGACCACTAATCCATAAGACCAAGGTAAAGGCAGAGAAATAAGCTCTGATTGTCATAGGCGTGTCGTGAGAATTTACGAGGATGTACATAGTGGTGAGTGGAACAAGCTAAACACTGATCGCTCACCATTTTACACTTGTCTACGATCACTTCTCCTCTGTGCACACACTCTAGAAGCAGGACAAGTAATTTGTATTAGATGCTAAAACTAAATGAACAGTAATATTAATATTCTGAATTCGAATTCTTAAACATTTTAAGATGTCAGCAGAAGATTTAATATAACAAGAATAACCCGCAGAGCTCTTTCTAGTATAGCATGAATTCCTTGGGATTCAGAAGAAAGTTTAAACTGCCATGCCCTGAAAAGCATGTTCCTGCCAAATTGACTGGGCCAATGAGAATGCAGAAAGGACAGACACAGTGATATAAAAAAATCTGGGAAAAATTGGGCAATGTGCACCACATATGCAACAAGAAACCTCAGAACACTTATCCACTCCCTACACAATCAACACAGATTCCTCAGTTCCCCAAAAAGCCTTTAAGTATTTCTTTCTTTCTTTTTGATTGGATCTAGATATGTATCCCAAATTGGTATTAAATTTCAATCCTTTACATCTACTTTCTGAGTTCTGTGATTACTGGTATTCATGACAAAATCTAGCTCAGTTATTTTAAAATACTTAAAATTTATATTATTTTATGTGATTGTGTTTGCCTCCATGAATATCTATAAGTGGCACACATACTTAATGCCCACAGAGGCCAAAGAGGGTTTTAAACAACTAAAATGGAGTTCCAGAAAGTTGTTGGTGTTGGGCATAAACACAGGTCCTCTGTCACAGTAACTAGTGTTCTTCACTGCTAAACTACATTATTATATTGTGATATACATCATGGAGGCTGTACTAAAAGCTAAATTACATGCCAGCACAAGCTGAAAAGATTAATAAAAATAAAATCTATCCAAATATGTGAACTCAAGACAGACAATGTGAGGACTAGAGAGAAGGCTTACCAATTAAGAGAACGAGCAGTAGCTGTTCTTCCAGAGAACTTGGTCTTGTTCCCTGCACCCATGAGGTAGCTCACAAACTCTGTAACTCGATTTACAGAGGATTTGATGTCTTCTTCTAGCTTCTACATGTAATACATGCATATATAGGCAGGGAAAACACTCATACACATATAATAAAAGCACTTATGTTTTAAAAGTTTATGCACAGATAAGAATGAACCAATGTGAAACATATAAAGAAATATGGAGGTGAATATTTTCTGTCAATGAGAAAGAAGATAAACACATGCATTTAAAAATTATAAATCTATGGGTTTTATAGAGAACCAATAAATGATAAAGAAGGTTCTGACGAAATTAATTTAATTTGGTGCCAAAAATTGAATGGGGCACAATCCTTTGTTATACTTCTAGGTACTTGCAGAGTTGAAGAATTCAAGCTTAATGAGTATAAAGAGAATCTAGCCTCAGAAATGATCTTCCTGAATGTAACTTTAGGTGGTTACAAGGACAGGGACAGGTCTTGAATGCAAACAAAAGATTTGCATAAGTCATCTGCATCAGCACAGCTATTATCTGCAAGTCATTATTTCTTGCTGACCAGTGATAATTTCATTTGCTTGGATAATCACACTCAAGCCCATTTTAGATGAATATTTTTCATTTCACCTAATTTGGAACTGGGGAAGAAATTCATTTTATTTTCATTGAAAGCATTTAGGAAAACAAAACTTTGTGTTCACGGGGTTAATCCTAGGGAAATAGACATAAAATTGTGTCCCTTGATTTAGTGTTCTCTCACTGTTAGAAATTAAGCAAACCACAACTGATTGCATTCCAGTGTAGGATTATTAGCTATTATTACAAACTTGCTCATTTTAGTTAATCTTATGTGTAGAAACATACAAGAGTAAATACAAAAGCTCTGAGCAATTTTCTTTTTGTTTTATATAATATGTTTTAACCTATATAATGAATAGACTATCCCAAAATTAAGAAAATAGCATAGAAACTAACAAACATCACTACACTTAAGGAAACAGTTCTTAACTTGCCAAATACAAGAGCATGGTACGATTACAAAGACTTCTTGGACAAACAAACTAAAAGTAGTTGAACTTAATGTCTACTGTTTTTTATATTTATTTATTTATTTATTTATTTATTTATTTTTATGTATTCATGCTGTATTGAGGTCAAAGGACCTCTTCATGGAGTTCTCTTCTCCCATTGTATGGTCTCAAGGGTAGAACTCAAGTTTTCAGCCTTGATATCAAATCCCTTTACCTTCTCAGCCATCTTATTGGCCTCTGTAGCATTGAGTTTTTTTGTTTGGTGTTTGGATTGGTTTGATTTGGTTTATTGTTGTCACTGTTTTTGTTTGATGGGGTTGTAAATTGGGTGTCACTATGTAGCCCAGGCTGCTTTGAACTCACCATCCTTTTACTACAGTCAAGTGTTGAGCTTACATACTTGCTTTACAATGCCTGACTATAGCTAAGTTATTTTCCTCCTGAGTATGTTCTCAAATATAAATACTTCAGTTTCTCTCCCATAGACAATTGGGTTAATCTGTTTCCTCTAATATTGAAACTTTCCAAGCTTTTAGGAATCTCCTTAATCAGGAAGGTAAACAACATGAAAGAACTTCAGGAAGTTCCTGAAACTGACCAGTCAATTAAACCCCTCCCTACAAGAGCAAGCAATAAAAGCTGCAATCTCTCTCAGAGACATCAAGCTGCAAACAAGAAGATTGTGAGACCAGACCAGCCACCTGAAAGAAGCAGTGGTCAGCTGAGTTTCTATAAGAGGTTTGGGCCACTTGAGACTTTCTCCAATCTGTTTAGTTGCTGTAGGTTGCACACTTTGATCTAGTTTCCCAGATTTGTGAGATGTCATCTGTGCTAGTGTGGGCTTTGGTGATACAGTAGTTTTTGAGTCATATTCTGCTCCTGTAAGTAAGCCTAATAAAACTCATTCGTTCACCAAATTGGACGTTGGTAGTATCCATATTTTGGTCTGTTGTGAAATACTCTCTTAGATAGGGTCCCTATTGCAATGTTGAAATATTGGGTTTATTTGGCTTACACTTCTACACCATAGTCCAATTGTGTAAATCAGGCAAGAAATTGAGCAGGACTGGAATCTAAAGGCAGTATCTAGTACAGCAGCCATGAAAGAGTACTGCTTTCTGGCTTGCTCCCTCCAGTTGCTCTGCCTGCTTCCTTATAAAACCCAAGACTACTAGGTGAGTGATAGCTATACCCACAATAATCTATGCCCTCCACATCCATCAATAATTACGAAAACATCCTACAGGCTTCAGAGCATTTACTTAATTGAGGTTCCTTCCTCTCAAATGACTTTAGTATGTGTCAAGTTGACATAAAACTAACCAGTATAGATTGCTATCTGGGGTGAGTTGATGTTTGTGTTGTACCTCCCCAGGAAAAGTTTTGTCATACAACAGAAGTATAGGTACATTAATATGTTTTTTTTAATTAAATCTTCTATTATAACCCTTGTATTCATGTTACAGTTATTTTAGTTTCATTTCAAATGACCTATCATTAACTGTAGCTCTCAACAATTTGTGAAAATATTTCATGCCCTATTCACTGAAAATATCTGCATCCTAAGCTATTATTTGCAAAATGTTTATTGATTCTAAATTATGAATTCAACTAGAGCACAAACTTTCTTATATATGAGTAATATCTAGATTCTTTGGAAACAATTCTTTCCTACTGGTCCATTTATTTGGACTTCTGCAGATGTTCTTCTCCAGATGGCTATGTTTAGTAATGTTCTTAATTTTTTATTTAATGTAGGTTTTGCTATTTACAAACTATATTTTTGTTTCATTATATTCTTTATTTCTGATTCTCCTTTAGCATCAATAGAGGTTGTGTCTTCCTGAAATAAACTGAAGAATTCCTTTATAACATTCTTTCATGGACATTTTAGAATGGAAACACAACTATGCATAAGGCTCAGCAATGAGAAAAACACCTCAGGGCCATATATGGGATCATAGTTTCTCAAAAGACTGCAAGGCAAGATTTGGGACACAGGTAGAATTTTCTGAACTTATAAATTTCAAGAGTTTGGAAATTTTTAAGATCTTATTTTATATACAGTTGGCATACAACTATCATCCAGTTGTATTTCCACCATCTTTCTCCCCAAACTGAACTTTGCCTAAGGTTCCAAGGTGTTCTTTATGACCATGTTCAGTAAAGCCAGATTCATACCCAGCCCTGGTCATAGTTCTTCTAGAAGAACCTGAAGATTATTATTGTAGTACTTTGCTAGTGATTTTTTTTTCACTTGAGCAATTGGAAAATTCCCAAACAATGAATGTTGATGAAAACTGACTTGAAGATGGGGCTTCAAGAAATTTGTATTGTACCTTTCAAACAATAAGTAAAATATAATCTGTATTTCTATAGACTATCATGACTAGATGCATTGTGTTTAACTGCTGTAACCACAAAAGGTGCCAGTTTTAGATAATGATATATAAAAGCAAAGCAGACACTGATATAAAAGCCCACCTATAATACAAGTGTTCAGGGATATTAGAGTAAGAGGAAGACTAGACAAAGCCAACCTGTACTACCTAATGAGACTGAAGCCAGTCATGGCTAAGTACAAGAGCCTATCTTAAAATCAACAAACATACAAAAAAACTGAACGATAACAGCTACTTACGTAACAAAAAAAAAAAATGACAGACTGAAAAATAACACACTATCAAGTTGGTGACATTATCATGTCTAAAAGCATCTTTTGTTATAGGAAGGAATATATTTTTCTCAATCTTTTAAAATGCATCCTAAAGAAAAGTATATTAAACATCCTATAAAATATGCTCTGTGGATTATCCTTAGGAAATAGCAATTATGCAATCTCCTGCGGTATTAAATCTAGTTTCAGGTAGAACAAAGCTACAAGTAATTGTTTCTCTGTGTGTTTTCAAACAGATGAGTCCCTTTGTTCTATCATACTTAACCATCTGCCTTTTATATTACTGTGAAGTTCTAGCTTAACAACAGTCAGGTAAAAGCATCTCTGAATTCTAGTTTGTTTCTCTTCTTGGTGCAAACGTGGATAAAAACATCAAATATGTCACTGTTGCCTCTGTAAGATACACAGAGATTAGCATTAAACTCAGCAGGAGAGAGACTACTAAGTGAATCTTCAACGGAAGTCTAGATATGCTATTTCTTGGAGAAATGTGCATCATAAAGTAAAGAACATGCATGTTTTGAGGCACCTACTTCCATAATTGTAAACAAACTTTCCAAATGCATTAACTCTATTTAGTGCTAAAGTTGTGTGGTCCACTCAGTATTATCTATAAATGGACAAAACTCCTGAGAAATTATTATGGTTTATGTAAAAAGTGTACATTTATACAAACATGCACTGAAAGGAAAAGCAAAAAGAAAAGCCATGAATTGTTTCTGACAGGGTACCAATTAAGAGAAAAGTGCCTGTTACAACATGAGAATATCTGTTCAGCTCCCTGTACTAGGAAATCTCACCGGGTACATCCTTCTCCCTGTGATTCCCCTGGTGGAGGGGACACACCTCCCACTATTGAAGGGTGTGTGGGAGAACTACTGAGCCCTATATCCAAAAAAGTTACAAGACTGTGAAGATAGGAAACATTGCTAAGGAAAGTAAAACAAAGAAAAAAAGCAGAGAAAAGACAGAGTGAGGAGTCCTCCCCATATCATGTTCACATTTTCAATTTATTTTTTCCCAAAGCTTATTACTTTTCACAATTTCCTCTACCACGAAGAAAAATGGTAGATGATGAATAGGTTATAGGGAAGTACATAAATAGATGGGAGAACATTCCGTATATGTGTTTACAACAAACCCGTTTTAATAGGTTAATGCATAATTCCATTTTCTGTTGCTCACTAAATACTAAATCTGTAGTTTTACTACTATTACTAACGATATAATAATAATAATAATAATAATATATAAAAAAGGGTTTATTATCTATTCTGGATAATGCAACTCCATGGTTAGGTTGCTAGTTTCACTGTGCAGCCTTTGATGAGTGTCCTCTCATCTGCATTTCACCTTAATCAAAGACATCCTGACAGGGATACAAGGTGGAAGGGAGGATCTCACAGTGAGATGACAAGGCAGAGACTAGAGAGGAACTGGTTCACTCTTTGAGACAACTTGCTCTTGTAAGACTGATGTTAGAAGAAAGCTTTAATCCCTTTAAAAGTCCTACCTACAAAGACTTAACTTCTTCCAGCTAAGCTGTTTCCCTCTTAAAGTTCCCATAGCATCAACACCACTACACCAAAGACCCGGCTTCAATCATTCAATATGCAGACAAATCATTGAAATCTTACCATTCTCTGTGCAGTTTCTACTCAGAGATTATCTTGAATTTTCTTAAATTTTCAATTATTTTTTCCTAAGCATCATACCTCTGTCCCTTTTCACATACCTATATGTATCTGCACCGTTTCCACTATGTTTTATCTCAGCAGAGAGCTAGCTGTCTGATCTCAATGTGTCACTCTCAGTATTTTAAGGTCCTTTATTACACTCCCTAAGTTTCCACCCAGAATTCAATTTCTAGATCAGCATCACTCTAGAAATGTAAAATGGTATATGATTGTGTGACTATATCTATGTCTCAGCTGTTCTTAAATAACTTACTTGAACAATGGACTTCAGAAGCTACTGAAAGTTTGGTAAATTTTTGTAAAGTTGCAAATTTTTCTCTCTTGACCCTGCATTTTATCTAATTTATCACCCATGTACAAATATTTAAAGAAATTATTATTTTATTTTTCAGAATTGGAAGGTTTTACAGTAATCCTGATGATAACAAGTATGGCTCCCTTCCTGTAAGTTCCACAACTCATGTTGAAGAGCAGCAGTTTGATTCTGTGCTTCAGTCACGAGGAGACGGTTAGTTGTGATGCTGCCAACCTGAACAGGCCCTTGAAGGTAAGTGATGCCAGGGATGAGTTCCTCATTCAATCTGCAATGGCAGCATTACTCTAACATTGTTCTAGCCATACCTAGTATGTCTCCAGTTGAATCCCAGACATCCTTCTTTCCCAGTCTCTCAACCAGCCAAAGCAGGATTTTCTTTCTGTGTTAACCACTTCCTGGTACAGTCATTGGTGATTCTCAACTCTGGTTACTCATGTTTCTTTGGAATATATCCAGTGACTCATGATGATGACAGGATGTCCCTTGAAGATTAGACTTCAGATTGTAAAAGACTGTGACATCTAACTTACCCACTCATTTTTGTTCTGTCACTGCTCTTTTTTTTTTTTTTATATCTGAGCTGTCATGTAGCTGTATCCCTTCGGAGAGGTAAATAGACTAAAGAACCTATGCCAGAAGTCTGCAAAGAGCTCAGTCCTCCCAGTAAACATAGCAGAAAATGATTTCAGCTGGCTTAAAGAGATTTGTCACCTCAATAGTCATAATGGATATGCTGACATTACAAAAATTCAAGAGCACCTGGAATTTGCAACATTTTTGGTAAGGGATACAAACGTGTAGAAAAATTCT
Source organism: Mastomys natalensis (assembly GCA_021653895.1). NCBI lineage: Eukaryota > Metazoa > Chordata > Mammalia > Rodentia > Muridae > Mastomys > Mastomys natalensis. The sequence continues at coordinate 202,443 of JAJTUV010000429.1, forward strand.
TCACAAACATTGTTTGAGATGGCCTTATTATATAAACAAAGGAAATTTGGTGCACCATTCATTGGCACAAAGCTGACCATGTCATGTGATCTGAAGGAGTGGCAATGCTTCAGTTAAATAAGGTGATGAGAAACTGAAACTCACAGTCCTCCATTGAAAGTCCACTCACTCTAGTTTGTATTATTAGTATGACAAAGTAAATATCTAGATTTCTTAACTGTCATTCGACTATGGCTTAGTGGTCTGAATTTATAAGAAGCCCGTTTCTATTCAATCATAATTTTTATGGTTTACTTGATGCAACTCCATTCATAACAATAACTAAACTAAAACAACCAAAAAGTCAAAGTTCAATAATGCAGAGATCTTCTCTTTCCAGACATTCCTGTAGCCATTCAAGATGTCTCAAAACATCCTGTTCTTAATTCCATAATGAATCACTCAGCCCACAAGGAGCAGACTTCTTTGCCACAATAGGATGTGTTATTAATTCTTACTATTTAATATCATATTTATTTTAAGTAATTGAGATTTCTAAAAATTTCAGCTTAAATGGCCTAATAAGTTAATAACTTGATATTTCAATGAAAAAAACAAACAAACAATGCAATGTTAAATGCATATCACACACTGACAGCTTTGAAACTATGATTTAACACATTAGAAAAAGAACTGATGATATAGTGAGATACAGAAATCATTGTTGCAATTTAGGCTTCATTAATTCTCTTTAACTGAAAACAAAGTATGTATCAATGCAAAGTAAATAAATACTGTCTATGCATCAATTGTCCGTGGAATAAGCAGTAATATTCCACTAACATATGTCTGCAATATATTATATAGCTTACTCAGAGCAGCAAGCACCTTGTTTCTCCATGCCCTCTTCTCTAGAAAGGCAAGCTTCCAATATCTCTACACTGAACTAATATTTAGGCATTGGTGGGTTCAAAGTTGGGACAATTATTCCATGCTTAATTTTACCAATGTACCTTCTCATTTTTGTATTTCATTCTAAACAAATTTTCTGCTATTAATAAAGCTATATTTAATAATTACTCACTAATTGAATATATATCAATTAGGCAAGGCAATGTTTTAATCTTTTATGAGTAATATGATTTAGATTTTATGTAAAGTCTCTAAATCAGACATAATCCTGGTGTACTGATGAATACTGAGACAGAGCATTTGCCACTTAATGAATGACTTAAGACTTGAATCTAAGTCCATCGAACCTCCGAGTCCATGTCTCTTCCCTTTTGTGTTTGGTGACATATATGTGTGACTAATAGGTTCAGTAATGTAAATTTTCTAGTCTCAACCTTAGAGGCACAAATGAAGAAACCCAGCCTGGTAAAGGTCTTGGGTAATTCTTCAGTTGCTACTGTAGGATTATGGCAGATATATTTTACCTCCTCTACTCTATGTCATCAAAAGCTGAAAAATGTACAACCAGAGGCAGTTGTCCCACGTTTTGGAAATGTTAAGCTTTAAGAGTGGCAGGAAATAATGTTTCTTAACAGAACATGAGTTCAAGAGAAGCAAGTAACACAGAACAAATGGGCATCGACTTCTAATGTGTGATTAGACTTCTTTTTCTTGAGCTTTTTGAAAGTCTGAATCTGAAAGGAATTGAGTTCTGTTTACACAGAGTGATGGGAGGCAAGTGCCATAATCTGCTAACTCACGACTCCAGTACAGTGACATTATCTTTGTTGTGCATAGGCAAAGAGGCTGAGGCTGTGTCTGTGCATAGGAGACAGGCGTGGGTGAGAACAGTTTTCCCAGACATCGAAAGCTCTCCAGCCCAGCCGCATCCATCTAAGCTCTGCCCACATGACGCTTTGGCAAAGCACAGAATTAAACGACGTTTCCTTTGAAAGAAGATAATGAATTATGTCAGAAGTTGTGAATTAAGGCACTGCGTAACAAAGCCAAACCCAGCACTGCACAGAGTTTGGTATAGATTAGGAAAGAAAGAAGCCTTGATTACACCTTCTGTTTTCTTTCAACCATCACTCACAGATTTTTTTTTTCATCTCCGTTGCTTTCTTCAGTTGTTCCTCGAGTTGATTTGAATTAAGCATTAATAAGACTGACAGCCAGGCATAATAACTTATTGCTTTAATGTGTTCTTTATACTCAGACTTTTATTTTCTTTGAAGGGTGGCAAGTGTTAAATAGAAAAAAAAATGGTTCCATTAGGTAATATTCACTTTTTCTTAGGAAAATTAGAAATATTTTTCCAGTTGTCAGAATAAACATTTCCAATATTACTATTCTTAAGAACATTGAATGCACTCTGAGAAAACACCACTAAAATAAAATAAATGCATAACCTTTATATTGTTTTAAAATCATTTATATTATTTTGCACACTCACATTAAGAACACTACAGGTGATAAATTATCTTTAAAAAATTTATGTGGTAATTTGGTATCTTAAAACAAGCACATGTGTTTTGAATACTTACTTTATCTTATGTCAATATTTTATGTGCTAGGGACAGCTAAGGGAATTTACATTCTCTGTAAGCTGATATTTAATTGAATAACAGCAAATAATAGATGTGCATCTAACTACTTGATAACTTAAAATATTTGGAAAAAATATAGTTTTAAATATTGAATGTACTATTATAAAACACTCTAGTGGGGAAAATCATTTCAGTTTGATTTTCTAAGGAAAGTGCAATTGAATTATAACTTGCAGACTTCCTATGGCCATTAGTTTCCCATCTTAAGTCTAAGTAAACAATATAAAATATCTGCCTGGCATAACCTTAGAAGAGCAAAGTTTTGCTAACAAGCGTCCTAGCTCTTGAGATCATAGTCTTGTAGCAAATGTTCTCATTCTAGGCCCCTTGTACCATTTAATAGTACTATGGACTGGCCACTAATTCTGTAAGACAGGACTTCTTGGGAATGCTTATTAAAGCTAAAATAGCATGTGGTTAAATAAAATTATATTTTCTCAATATGGTAGGGGAAATATAATTTGTTTCTGTGCAAGGTACAGTGCAAGCTGACAGTGGTAATAGGGATCAAAACAGAAACAAATATTGAAAACAAATGACAACAAAAACCATCAAAAAACTAACTTTATGCTAAGAGAGTAGAGAATCTATAAAGACAGGATAAAAACAAACAAGGATTCAGTTGACTCTGAGAGCTGAGAATTAGATTGTTGAAAGAAGTAGGCTCTTCATAAAAATCTTTGTTAGATACACCAGAGAATAAAGGTATAATATAGTATAATAGTCAAGGCCGTCAGGCTTCATGGCATAGCTCTTTCAATTCTGACTTTAAGAGAATTCGGAATCTTTAACTTTCCAGAATTGTTTTAAGTTGCTTATGAATGTCCTTGTCTGTGGGGCTTAACTTGACCTTGGTGGTATAATTTCTACTCCTTGTCACCCAAATCAAGCCATGTCCTTTCACAAGACATTCAGTTCTCAACATCTCTTATACAAAACAATGACAGTTACACTATAGCAGATATTTAGAAGTTGGCTTTATACATCTTATATTATTAGTAACATGATTTTCTTTTTGGGAGTTTAAATTTGTCTAAGAAGACTGAGCACTTGTAATTCCAACTGTTATTTAGTTGCTATCAATTATTCTTCAATGCTTGATTTTATGTGTCAACCTCAATAGAGTAGCTCATGCTCTGATAGCTGGTAGAACCATCTGTTGGAGGTTTAAATATAACAAAAATAAAGGAGAGATATCCACCTCTTTCCTCTCCTGACCACATAAATCAGAGCCTGCATAGCCACATAAATCATAGGCCTTCAGCTGGGTTTGGGTATTTGCCAACTTATTTGGCTTTGGTTTAGGCTTTCAGAGTCATTCAGGAAGATTCCATGACCATTTTTCCTACTTCTGCTTGAAGATGGCAGGTTGTAAGTTTTCTCTGCCTCTGTAACAATGCAGTCAGCTTTCATATTGAATCTCGTGTTTTTTCCTAGTGGTTATTTACCTAAAGAGAAAGCAATATCACGTTCTCTCTTAGCTGTGGATGTCTCCTAATAAGAACTCATCATAGTCAGGATCTCTCTATTACTAGATTCCGCTGTGCCCTGGTATCAATTTCCAGCCATCCACCACTGAGATCCTGTAGATGGGAGTCAAGTTCATAGTATGTTACAATCATTTGATACTCATTCACTTTTTTTTTTCAAAAGCTGAGGGTATGATTTCCATTGGAGACAAAATGAATCATGTACCCAGGATGTGGATGATGCCCTGTGACTCACAAACTCGTAGGATTTGCTAGACAGAGATTTTTCTGGTGACAAGTCCTAATCTCAGAATTCCCCCCACGCTAACACTTCTATTTTAAGATTATGTTGCCATTTTGAAGTTTCAAAGTTAAAACTGAATGTAATATTGTAGAATAAGAAAGCCAGAGGGGCAGTTTTTTAGTTTTTTGGGTTTTTTTATTTTTTAATTTTGTGTCTTGTTGGAAGGTCTACGAAATGACCCTGCTAGGTCAGTACAGGTCTCCTCAACAGGTTATGAGAGCTTCAGTTAGTCAGCCTTACGGGCTTGCAGCTCTTTCAACCACAAAACACCAGTTATATCCATTCCTTTCTAATTTTACAGTCCATTAGATACAGCCTACGGGAGAACCACCAGGTATTTTAGAAGCTCCTTCTCTAAGGAAGATCATTGTTCATTTCTTAACTCATGTTCTAAAGTTACAGGTAAAGGAAAGGGCTAGACACAAGCCTCCTTCAGTCTTAAAGCTGACTTTTATCAGTTGAATAATTTCTTGAAATTTGTACCTTGATGTTCCAAGTGCTTTGATAAAGCTACTTTTAACAACACAAATAATATTATGATAACTCTTCAGGATTTAGGTTTCTTCTAGGTTATCCAATCCCCAAAGTGATGTATTAAATAGCTACTTTGAGCTTGGATATATTTGCTTTTGCTCATTTTGAGAATTAAAACTCAGTGTGCTCAAATGATGGACTGCAATTGCAGTTTAATAAATTATGGGTTTATCAGTTTGGACAATTCCATACTATTTTAGGATTTGATGTAGTTGTGAAGGTGAGGAAGGATTCCTGTCATGAATATGAGGCCAACACGAAGCATATAGTGAATTCTGGACAGCCTTAGCTACAAAGTAAAATGAGTCTTGCGACTGGAGGCACCAGAGTAGGTAGGTATGAGAGAGGAACTCCCTCTTCTCAGAAGTAAAGGGGTGAGAGTGGGGCAAGGGACTGTATGAGGGGAACTGCATCAGGATGTAAAGTGAATAAATAAATGACTTAATCGGGAAAAGATCAAGATTATAAAGTAGATAGTACCTAATAATGTTTTGTTTTTAAGTAAACATTATTTTTGTCATCAAAAGAATGAAGGAAAATACAACTGGTAAGATTTTAAAGAAGCATTCTTGATTTTATTCTATACAGTATCCCTGTATTCAACAATATGCCTGCTGATTACTTAGCCAGAGATCATGAAAATAGGATTACAGGCATGTGATCAGCAGCTAACACCAAGCCTCTTGCTCAGAACTCTATGTAAAGGCAGCAACAGAAGTTGGCAGAAGTCCTTATTTCCATCTTGGATAGCTCCAGCTATCCCACTGTTCACTGTTATTCTGTGGGCATATCAGTCTGTCTTTACTTTCAGTTTCCTACCTGGAGAACAGCAAGCGCCTCATTTTCTCTGTTGGAGTTAGTGTAATATTAGTATTGCTGTTACTATTTTGTAATAGTATTTCCAAAAGATTTAGTATAATGCTAATTTAGAAATATTGTTATTTCTTTTAAATATATAAGGCATATTGTTTTTTGAAGCTTATGCCAAACATTTCTGGGTGTATAGAAATCCTCAAAAGCATAATGTCATCATTTTTTCTGGAGTTTCTTTCAATCTCATTTACAATTCACCACACAAAGCACAAAGAAAGTGATCTAGTGTAGATAAATAAATTCACTGTTGAAGTCTCAGCATTCCTATTTCTTACATCCCTATTTCTTTATATGTGTGTTGAAAGGACATGAGAAGACAAAGTGATGGAAATGTATATACCAGCCATATCTGTTTTGAAGAAGACAGAGTTTATTTTGAAAACTAACTTTTCTTTTGACTGGCTGATTAGTCAGACAAACTACCTAACTGAGTCCAAGCTTCTTCAAAAGAAAAATAATAATTAATAGACATTCCCAAAGCAGAAAAAAGATTAATAGAAGAATAAAATCTAGTTAATCTGTAATACTAATATAAAACTGTACTCAGTCGTTGAAAGACAACAGTTAACTAAATGAATTTACACACACACACACACACACACACACACATACATATATGTACACATTCAGACATGTAAATGTTCCTTTCAAACCATGTGATATATATATATATATATATAATATATATATGTGTGTGTGTGTGTGTGTGTGTGTGTGTGTGTTACATATAAATGTATATTCTGCGATTATACATATATATGTGTGTATATTCTGCATGTATGTCTATGAACCATGAATATAAATGCAGTGTATGAGAAAGTCACAAGAGGATGTTGGGCCACTTGGTACTTAAAGGCTTTGAGTGAACATGAGGCTTCTGGAAATGCTCTTAAATGCTGAATGAACTCCAGCATCCACATCCATATTTTATGTAGCATATTCATACATTATATCCATACCTTTTTATATTTTTCTCATCATAAGTATATTAAGATTCAGTGAAAATAAAAAGATATGAGCTGCTCATATAGGCAGATATATAAAACAACCATAAAAGCAAGGTATGGTATCTTACCTAGTCCCAACCCTTAACAATACAATATAATACAATAGTAATTTTCACAAGTATGTGCATAAACATATGCATTCTTTGAAGCATTATATAGCAGTCCCTTTAAAAGTATTCACGTGGTTAGCAAGATAGCTTACAAAATAAAGGTACCCAGTGCCAAGCCTAAGCTCATGAGTTTGACTCCCAAAACCCATATGATGGGAGAATAGGACCAACTCCACAACTTGACCTCCAATTTCCTCATTTATGCCACAACTTATAGGAATAATCTTCATCCCACCTTCCATCATACACAAGCTAAATAAATAAATGAAATGTAATTTTAAAGTATACATTATTTAAGATATTAAAATGTCATGAAGTATGCTACTTCCGAAGACACTGTTAGAGAAGAATAAAATAATTGCTAAAGACATTTGGATTTATGACTAAAAACGAAAACAGTGCAAACTAAAAATGTCAGTATCAAATATTAGATTCTACAGGTTTTCTTTAACATTCTTCATGTGACCTTAATTTTAAAATATTAAAAATCATTTTATAAGGTTACACTGAGAGAGCTACTATAAAATATTCAGTAATTAATATTTTAAAACTATTTCTATTTCATTTTTGAGATTATAATATAGTTACATAATTTCCCTTTACCTATTCCTCCCTGCAAATCCTCCCATATACTCTGGTTGCTGTCTTTCAAATTCATGGCCTCATTTATCATTATTTGTCGTTAAAAGAATAAATGTATATGTATTCCTTAAGTACATAAATACCACCTAGTGAGTATATGTAATGTTAGTGGTAGTTATGTTTTTTAATAAGATGTCAATTTTGTTCAAATTTACAAGAACTGTGGACTTCTTCTGGCACAAGTACAACAGAAAACCTTTGGAATGAGAGCCCTGGAAGGGTTTCCTTGGTGTTGAAGCAAAGGTATAAGAAATCTCAAAGGCACAGGGTAGGCAGGACCAAGTCTTGTCATTTCTAGATTCAGATATCATGGCCTGGCAACAGTTTCCCAAGACTAGTTCCAGATACTCAAACACCAAGCTGAGAAATGAACTCAAAAAGTGTGTGTGTGTGTGTGTGTGTGTGTGTGTGTGTGTGTGTATCTGAAAATAAGATGGCCCATTAAAGTAGAGGAAAATATTTTTTTAAGATTTATTTATTTTACTTATATGAATACACTGTAGCTGTCTTCAGACACAACAAAAGAGGGCATCAGATCCCATGACAGATGGTTGTGAGTCACCATGTGGCTGCTGGGAATTAAAAGCAGGACATCTGGAAAAGCAGTCAAGGCTCTTAACCTCTGAGCCATCTCTCTAATCCTGATGAACATATTTTTAAAGGGAGAGGGGAGGGGAAATGAAGATAATGATGTGCAGGTGACATGAACGCGAAGAGAGGATTTTGTGAGAGAAAATGGGATCAGGAAGAGCAGAGTAGTAGGAAATTGAGACATGCTTCACACAGGAGGCTGACTAATAAGAAAGTCTATTGAACTTATGGGAAAGTGGTGTAATAAAATCCATTAGTTTATATTCTATTCAATTTTTTTCAAAAAGAATATAGTTCTAAAATTAGGGCCAGAACAGAATAATACTGGGAAACTTTCACAGGTAGGAATAAAACAGTCACCTAATTTCTGAGTCAGAAGAATACATAGAAAACACACCATTAAATTTTTCAGCCTGCAGTACCTGAGAGAAAGCTCATAACTCCAGTCCTATTGCAGAAACCACAGCCAAGAACATGTCCTAAGTGCATATAAATCTCACTCTTCCTTCAAGCAATGTTTCCAATTCTGCTTCTTTCCAAGGCCGTGCTCTTAGACCAGAGAAGTAACCAGACATTAGAAAAGCAACCATGAATCATGGTGTAGTACCCTGGGTAAAGTAGACACTGGCAGCCTCTGTCGGTGTGCTCCAATCTCCAAATATATAAACTGCAGTCTCTTTATAGACACAATGGAATCCATCACACCTTCCAACTCAGGAGCTACTTATATGTGAAAAGTACAAGAGTTGCAAGCACCTCTGAGTGACAGAGCAGTCGTCTGGCTAACAGGAAGCTGAGGTTCAATCCACAGTCCTATCAAACAAAATTAATTAATGATACTAAAATATAATTGACACACACTGAAAAGTTAACATGTGTTAACTTTACGTGTTATCGTATTGATAACATAAAATTTGGCTTACGTTGTGTGACGGCATGTTATCATATTATAAAGTTAACAAAACTAATCCTGGGATGGCTATTTTATGAGTTGATAGTTGTTTGAATAAACCCAGAAGCTGAGATAGCACCCACTCTTTATATCCACTTTCATTCATTTCTTATCCTACTTAAATAAAACACATAAACTCTTTTGTTCCCATTGCCACTCTCCTTTTCTTCTTTTCCTATTCTTCTTCCTTTTTTCATCTCCTTCTCCTCTTCTTATTTTCACTTCTTGGATAGATGAAAAATATTTTTAAGGAAACTGAACCAAGGCTAAAGATCAAACACATGCTGTGTCATTTTGTCATGTGGGTCACCATATCCAAGATAACCATGCTAAACAAACAAAAAACATCAGCTGTTTCTTGAATTCTAATAAAAATATATGTAAGCTTTTCAGAGTGCGCTTGATGGTGAAGATCATTTGCTGCTCTTTCAGTGGACCCAGATTTGGTTTCCATTAACCACATTGTGGCTCACAAGTATCTTTAACTCTAGTTTCAGAGATGAATTTTTTTTCTCCAATGTCTGTAGGCAACAGGAAGCATGTGTTGTGGTAAACGCACACACACACACACACACACACACACATACACACATACACACAAACACACACACACACATGCATACACACACACACACACATGCACAGGCAAAACAACCCCACATGCATAAAAATAAATTAATCATTTTTAAAAGTAGAAATAAGGTTAAAATTTATTTCTTAATCATTTATTCAGTTAACCCTTACAAGGTAATATTAATACTATCTATCCGTGTATATTAACATGGTAACATTTATCCTTGCATAATTTTACATGATGCATTATGCCTCTTCCAAGGTTTTACCACAAGAAGAGGGTAATAGTGAAGCTGAAACAATTAATTAGTGTGGTGTAATCAAGGTAGAGTTGAATGCCACACCCTGTACAAGGATAAGACCTTCAAGCCTTGTACCTCTTGCAAAACACACAAAATTATCAAAAGCCCCCAACTTGTCTCTTTTTTATATTACTAGAGAGATTACTCATCTAAATAGTTTATACGTAATAATTAGTAGTTACTAAAATTCATCATACATGTGTGAAACTGTAATTAAAAAATAGAAATAAACTTAAAATTCCTGAGAGTCTATTTTCTTTGCATTTAGATGATTTTTTTTTAGAAAACATTCTAACATTTTATGTGTGTATGTGTGTGTGTGTGTGTGTGTGTCTGTGTGTGTGTGTGTGTGTGTGTGTGTGTGTGTGTGTGGTGTGTGTCTGTGTATCTGTGTGTGTATGTGTGTGTTTGTAGGAACAAGGACAACTTGCAGTTGTATATTATTTAATTCCTCCTTCTGGGTGCCAAGGATTGAACTCAGGTAAAGAGGTTTAGAGGCAAGTACCTTTACTAGCTGTGCCAATTCTGCTGACCCTCTTTAGATGATCCCTTTGTATTTAAGAACCACTGATGAAACTTTGCAAGTTTACAAGGAAACAACTTAAAGTGAATGTATTTAAAAGTAAAAGTATCTGCATTTGAGGTCACTAACATGATATTCTATTTTTTAATATTACTTTATTATTTTTTACAGTCCAGTCTTTACCCCCTCCCAGTCTGCCCTCCAAGAGTTTCTCATGTCATTCCTCCTCCCCCTGTCTCAAAAGGGATGTCCCCATTCCCCTTCCCCTCCCCATCCCACACCCTGCCAGGACTCTCCACTTCCTGGGACCTCAAGTCTTTCTAGGGTTAGGCACATCTTCTCTCATTGAGGCCAGACCAGGCAGTTCTCTGCTGTACATGTGGGGGGTGGAGTGGCAGAGGGGGCGCTCTGACCAGCTAGTGTATACTGTTTTGTTAGTGGCTCAATGTCTGAGAAATCTCAGAGGTTCAGGTAAATTGAAACTGCTGGTCTTCCTATGGGGTCATCCTTTTCCTCAGCCAGCTTTTTCCTAATTCAACCACAGAGGTCCCTGACTTCAGTCCATTAGCTGGGTATAACTCTGTCTTAGTCAGCTGATTGTTGTCTCTCAGAAGACAGCCATGCTAGGCTTTTGACTGTAAGCACACCATAGCATCAGTAATAGTGTCAGGCATTGGAGCCTCCCCTTGAGCTGGATCCCACACTAGACCTTTTTCCCTCAGTCTCATCTCCATTTTTGTCCTGAAGTTTTTTCAGACAGGAACAATTCTGGGTCAGAGTTTTTGACTGTGTAATGACAAGCTCATCCACCCACTTGATGCCCTGTCTTTCTACTGGAGGTGGATTCTACAAGTCCCCCCCGCCCCCCGCCGCCACACTCATGGGAATTTGTTTTGTTTTGTTTTGTTTTTTTTATTGGAAATTTTTTTTTACATTTCAGACGTTCTCTCCTTACCCCATTTCCCCCCTCCCTCCCAGGAACTCACTATCCTTCCCCCTCCTCCTGCCTCCACGTTGGTGTACCCCCCCACCCTCCCCTGTACCTCACCTCCCCACCCTCGAGTATCCCCCCCCACGACGTCCAGCCTTCATGGGACCAAGGATCTCTTCTCCCACTTATATATAGCTCCCTTGCATATATAGCTGAGCCATGGGTCCCTCCCTAAGCTCTCCCAGGCTGGTGGTTTAGACCCTGGGGCTCTGGTTGGTTGGATTGTTGCTTTCCTCATGGTGTCTCTAATCCTCTCAACTCCTTCAGCCTTCACTCTATCTTCTCCATTGGGAACCCCATGATCAGTTTAATGGTTAGCTGTGAGCATCTGCCTCTGAGTATGTCAGGCTCTTGCAAACCTCTAAGGAGACAGCTATATCAGGCTCCTGTCACCATGTACATCCTGACATCCACATCAACCTCTACCTTTGGTGACTGCACATAGGATGGATATCCAGGTGGAATAGTCTGTAGACGGTCCCTCCTTCAGTTTCGGTCCTGCACTGTGTCTCCATATTTGCACCCTTGAGTATTTTGTTACTCCTTCTAAGAAGGACTGAAGGCTCCCCTATTTGGTCATCATTCTTCATGAGCTTTATGTGGTCTGTGAGTTGAATCTTGGATATTTCAGGCTTCTGAGCTAAACTCCAATAATCAGTGAGTGAATACCATGTATGTTCTTTTGTGATTGGTTACTTCACTCGGGATGATATTTTCTAGTTCCATCCATTTATATAAGAATTTATCAAATTCATTGTTTTTAATAGCTGAGTAATATTCCATTGTATAAATGTACCACATTTTTTGTATCCATTCCTCTGTTGAAGGGCATCTGGGTTCTTTCCAGTTTCTGGCTATTATAAATAATGCTGCTATGAACATAGTGGAGGATATGTCCTTGTTATGTGTTAGAGCATCTTCTGGATATATACCCAGGAGTGGTATAGCTGGGTCCTCAGGTAGTGATATGTCCAATTTTCTGAGGAACCCCCAGACTGATTTCCATAGTGGTTCACATCTTGCAATCCCACCAACAATGGAGGAGTGTTCCTCTTTCTCCACATCCTCGCCAGCCTCTGCTATCACCTGAGTTTTTTATTTTAGCCATTCTGACTGGTGTGAAGTGGAATCTCAGGGTTGTTTTGATTTGCATTTCCCTGATGTCCAAGGATGCTGAACATTTCTTTAGGTGCTTCTCGGCCATTCTCATTTCCTCAGTTGAGAATTCTTTGTTTAGCTCCTTACTACATTTTTTAATAGGGTTATTTGTTTGCCTAGAGTCTAATTTCTTGAGTTCTTTGTATATATTGGATATTAGTCCTCTATCGGATGTGGGATTGGTAAAGATCTTTTCCCAATCTGTTGGTTGCCGTTTTTCCTATTGACGGTGTCCTTTGCCTAACAGAAACTTTGCAATTTTATGAGGTCCCATTTGTCAATTCTTGATCTTAGAGCATAGGCCATTGGTGTTCTGTTCAGGAACTTTCCCCCTGTGCCTAGGTATTCGAGGGTCTTCCCCACTTTCTCTTCTATTAGTTTCAGTGTGTCTGGTTTTATGTGAAGGTCCTTTATCCACCTGGACTTGAGCTTTGTACAAGGAGATAGGAATGGATCGATTTGCATTCTTCTGCACGTCCTCCAGTTGAACCAGCACCATTTGTTGAAAATGCTGTCCTTGTTCCACTGGATGGTTTTAGCTCCTTTGTCAAAGATTAAATGACCATAGTTGTGTGGGTTCATTTCTGGGTCTTCAACTCTATTCCACTGATCTTCCTGCCTGTCTCTGTACCAATACCAGGCCGGTTTTATCACTACTGCTCTGTAGTAAAGCTTGAGGTCAGGGATGGCGATTCCTCCAGAAGTTCTTTTATTGTTGAGAATGGTTTTCGCTATCCTGGGTTTTTTGTTGTTCCAAATAAATTTCAGAATTTCTCTTTCTAGTTCTGTAAAAAATTGAGTTGGGATTTTAATGGGGATTGCATTGAATCTGTAGATTGCTTTTGGCAAGATGGCCATTTTTACTATATTAATCCTGCCAGGGAATTTCATCTACGGTCTCTCCCTTTCAGTCCTGAAAGTGTCTGACTTCCCAGTTCTCTGATACATTCTAGAGGGTCCTATTTGAAGTGGCTCTATGTTTTTCTCTCACTTTCTCTCTTTTCTTTACTTCTCCCATCTAACATTTTCTCTCAGCTTTCTTTCAAATTTTATCACATTTAGAAAGACTCAAAATATAGTGCTGCACACACCCAACAACCTTCTTCCAATACATTTCAAATATACTATTGACATTTCAGATAAAAAAACAACATAATATGGAAAAACTGTCTTTTGCAGTTTTGTATAGACCTTCATGCATTACATGTCAGTGCCCTTCTCTCCAGACCTGTTACATGCTTTTACACAGGCATGCACATACTCCCCTCTACACACATACTCACATACATGTCTTGGCAGAAATTAATCCAGCTATTTAAAACTTGGAATTTTGGAGGTAAAACTTCCCATAGTTAAGAACTGCCTCTTTGCTGTGATATGTTAGAACACACCTTATTGAAGAACAAGGAGCTTAGAATGAAAATAATTGTTAAACTTCAGTTAAATAAGAAAAATTATTTCATCACTGTGGGACACTCTAGTCCTGCAGAATGCTAGGTAGAGTAGGGGTGGCTTTTTAACAACTATGTTTTCCATTTAAGTTGTAGTATTAGTAAGACTGAAACATAATTTTTATATAAATACAAACCTACCCAGATGATATTTTCAATACCATCCATTTGCCTGCAAAATTCATAATTCTTTGTTTTTAATAGCTGAATAGTATTCTATTGTGTAAATGTACCACATTTTCTTTATCCATTCTTCAGTTGAAGGATATCAGATTGTTTTCAGGTTCTGGCTATTTCAAATAAAGCTTCTATGAATATAGTTGAACAAGTGTCTTTGTGGCATGGTGGAGTGCACTTTGGGTATCTGCCCAGAAGTGGTATAACTAGGTCTTGAGTAGAACTATTCCTAGTTTTCTGAGAAGCCACAAAATTAATTTCCATTGTGTTGTACAAGTTTTCACTCCCACTAACAATGAAGTACCTCTTGCTCCACATCCTCATCAGTATATGCTTTTGATTGAGTTTTTGATCTTAGTCATTCTGGCCAGTATAAGAAGACATTTCAGAGTTGTTTTGATTTGCATTTTCCAGATGACTAAGGACTTTGAATTTATTATATCTACAAGAAAGACAGGGACAAGGGATGTAACAGAGAGTGAGTAAGTGACCAACCAATAACTGGCCCTACTTCAGACCTATCCCAAGTTTAATCCCCAATTCCTGACACGTCATTAACACTCTGTTATGCTTGAAGATATTAGTCTAGCATGGTTCTCCTCTTAGAGGATCCACCCGTCAGCTGACTCAGATGTATGCAGAGACCCACAGCCAAACACCAGATAGAGCTTGGGGAATTTTATAGAACAGTAAGAAGGATTTCAACCTCTAAGGAAATAGAAACTCCACATGAAGACCAACAGAGTCAACTAACCTGAATCCTTGAGGCTCTGAGAGACTGAACCACCAACAAAAGAACATATGTGGGCTCATTTTAGGCCTCCCCTCACATATGTAGCAGATGTGCAGCTTGGTCTTTGTGTGGAGCCTGAACAACTGGAACAGCAGCTACCCTAAACCTTTGCCTGTTTGTGGGATATGTTCTTCTAGCTGAGTTGCCTTGATGTGCCAGGATAGGAGGCATAACCAATGCCCCCCAACTGCTCAGAGGAGAAAGGGATAGTGGATGGGGGGGAAGGGTTGTGGAAGGGGGTAACAGGGATGAATCACCCAATGATCTTTATTATATCTTTCTGTTATTCTCCTATTAATTTATTTAGTATTTATCAGCTTTACAGTCTGTATCAAGTAGAATTTATGTACTGAGGAAAGAGTAGTAAATGATTCACTTATAGTCAATAAACCAGTATGTACTTGATTATCTTCAAAAAGATTTATTCTTCTGTAGGCATAGTGTTTTTGGGCACTGTGTAAAGATTATCCTTGTACCAACTGCCTATTTCTCTGCTCCCATTCTTGGGCAGTGAATTGTAATGGCATTCCAAATATCTCCTGTTACAAGTTTGTTGAAAGGTTGCTCCTCATTTGTTCTCTGACTTGTCAATAAAAGCTGATCAGCCAATGTCTGGAAAAAAAAGAAAATAGGGGAGGACTTCAGACAGCCAGGATAGTGGGGGAGGGAGTATCAAGAAGTAGGAAAGAAAGAAGAGGAGATTCTCCATGAGGAAGGGGTTAGGAGAGACATGACCAAAGAACACCTGAAGCCAAGAGATCCAGTTCAATACTGAAATGCAAGTATCTGGGGATTTTGGCTAGAAGGTAGCCAGATTAGCTAAAAGGGTTAGAGTAGATCATGACTGCCCAGTTATTGTGTTTTAAGCTAATGAAATGAATCTTAGTCTCAGTCTCATTCATTTGGGAACTAGCCAAGAATAGAGAAAAACTGACATTTGTTAAATTGCTTGTATACTCTTCACCCTATGTAAAGTGAGTATCACTAAATATTAGTTACCACAAATGGATTGCATTAATTATGAATTTTGTTTCTTCTGTCTTTTATCTTTATAAAGGTGTGTGTGTGTGTGTGTGTGTGTGTGTGTGTGTGTGTGTGTATGCATGAATGCATGCATGCATGTGTCAGTGTCTACGTGTATAGGGGGACTGTTGAAGAGAGTATCATTGTGAATAGTTGACTGGCTTGATATTTACTTGATGTCCTATGATTGCCTCAAGGTGGGGGAGATCTACATTTGGGGTTGAAGTTAGCTAGATTAAGCCTGGCTAACATGAACAAATTAAGTTTCATGTGGGAAAACATGGTATATATTCTTTTTGCTTTTCGCCTTTTATATTCGGTAAAAGGGTTTGTTGAGTAGCAACAGTGAATTATTTAGCTGTAAAGATAATTGTCAGATATTTGTTCAAAACAAAATAAAAATTGTAGAGTATTTTAGGAAGCCACAGTGCTCAGAGAAGTAGAAAGGAAAGGGGAGGGGAAAAGGGGGGAGAAATAGAGCATGGAAAGGAAGAAAATAAAATAACTATACAGATGATTCATGGGAAAAGGAAATACAGTGATTCACTGTCAGACAAGCAAAATTAACCTCACCCAAAGGGAGCTGACTTTGCAATCTGGATCAGTCTTCACCACCACAAAATTTCAATTCAAAACAAATCAAATCACTGGAAGTAGTCCCATTTTTAATTAAACATCATCTCTACACCTGGATCTGCTACATACACTGTTTAGTTTGTTAATTATGTAATGTGAAGAGTAGAGTAAGCCATTCATACTCAATGATTTATTGACTTAAACAATAGAGGTTCTATGTTTTTAAAAATACTTTGGGCATTCATGAGACAAAAAAGATAATAACTCTGTCCAAACCATCTTGGATTCATTTGTTCTTTGCTCTTATATATGTATTCACAGACAAGAAGTAATCTTGCTTCATTTCTACTCACTGTTTCATAGTATTGGCTAAATTACCTTCTTTGATTCTAAGAAAATTTCCAAGCACTGAAGAATTTTGTCTTATACAACTAATGAAAAGCAAACGTTTCTCTTGCACCAGTGGACTGCTTCAGACTGTCAATAGATGCTCAACAACCAAGGTTAAAGAAAGCATTACTTTAATGTTTCTGACATGTAACATATAAGTTCAAAATTAATTCACTTTTGCTTTTTTCTCTGGGATTTCATTAGTGGGAAATAGCTCCAGCCAGCACATTTATGTCCTCTGAAAATTGTGTTGAAACTTAATCCCTAAAAAGTGGTGAGGAAATTACTTCAGTTGTGTTCACTATTTCCTGCTTTATTTAAGTGACTGAATCATGATTTATTACAATAAAATCAGAGCTCCTACTATAGAAAAGGATTCACATACTAAGACTATTTTTTTTTGTGAGCTACAGAGAGTAGGGAATTTTTGTTTTCTCCAGTTCACTTTCATTCCTTCTTTCTCAGTAAGCATGATATGGGACTTTCTCATCTTTTTCCTATACAGTTTTTTTTTCTTTCCTGATCAATGGGATTTTGTTGTTAGTTTGTTCATCTGTGTTTGGGACTTTTACATTTTATTTTCTTTTTTGTCTCATTTGCGTATTTAATTAATTAATTTATTTATTATTTTTGGTTTGGAAACACTGACATTTAAAATTTCTTAAAGGCCCTAGAAATTCATTGAAAAAAAGGTGCTCCCCTTATATTTGTGCTTTCTTAGTAACTTTTCTATTGTGACAAAATACCATGATCAAGGAGAATAATAAAAGAAAGCATTTAACTTAGGAATCATAGTTTTAAAATGTTAGAGCCCAAGACCATCATGGGAAGGATGAACATGGCAGTAGCTAAGTCTCTTCTTCAAAACGGGACACAGATAGAAATAAGGAGAGAGAGAGAGAGAGAGAGAGAGAGAGAGAGAGAGAGGGGGGGGGGGGAGAGAGAGAAATGGTATAGACTTTAAAACCTTAAAGACAACTCCCCAATAACACACTTCCTCCAACAAGGCCACATCTCCTAATACTTCTCATAATACTTCTCAAAAATTTTCACAAATTGGAAACCTAATATACATAAGCCTATAGTGACTTTTCTCATACAAACAATCATATATACCTCACACATTTCTTCAGGATGGAAAATGATAAGGGTATGCTCTCACGATGAGTTATGCAGGATTTTTTTATACATTATAAAACATGCTTACACACATACATGAAAATGAAAAACAAGACATCATTAGTAAACAACCTCAACATGAGTTTCAATAGTGCATCTGAATTGAAGAAAATTTCTATTTTACATACATTTCTGCAAGTAAACATTTCTCATACATCCAAATAATATACTCATTAGCTTATTTTGAAATTCATAGTATGGTGATTATACTACATGCAAAGTCATGTATTTTTTGTAATTAATTAGTAGTTTAGTATTTTTACTCTGTCGAATTTGGTTTCTATTCATGTGAAAAAAGACCACAACAATAAGCAATCTGAGAATTAAAAGGTTTATTTAATTTCACAATTTATAGATGATTTTCCAGGAATCTCAAGGAAAGGAGTCAAGATAGGATCCTGGAGGTAGGAGTTGATTCAGAAGCCATGGAGGTCCCGGGTACTCAGTGACTTAATTTCTCATGGGTTGCTCAGTCTACTTTCTTACACACTCAGGACCACATGCCCAAGATGACATCACTCACATTGGGCTGGACCCTTCCACACCAATCATCAGTCAAGAACATGCCCAATATTCTTGCCTTCAGGCCAACTCTCTGGAGGCATTTTGTCCATTAATATTCCTTCTTCCCAAATGATCCTATCTTGTGTCAAGTTGACATAAAAACTTGCCAGCACAATCTGTAAATGTATTTTTGGGAACTAACCCATTCAAACTAACTCATTTCCTTTCTTTCTTTCTGCCTCATTTTATTTGACCAAGGATGAATGCATACTTCTCAAAAGTATTTCACAAAATAATATAAAGAAAATATATTTCCCCCAAAGTTGACTAAATAAATTAATAGATAAATAAACAAACAAACAAGTCCCCTTTGCAACCAATGGCCACATACCAATCTTTTGTTGTTGTTGTTTTTAACATACAAAGAACTCTTTGGTAAATTAAGGTCTTAGAAGGTTTTTCCTTGACCCCTTTGTATCACAAACAAAGAAATAAACCAGAACTTTCCCAGGAAGGAAATACTTAGACATAAAAACAGCATTTATTATTCACAGTGAATGACTCTAATACTCAAAGCTTTCCAGGCAATGGAGGATGCTATATAATCTTGTTTAATATACCATAAAGTGCTGCTTAGTGTACAGAATATGTTCCCATTGAGTCATATTCCACTTGGTTCCACTTCACAATTCAAACATGATTTTCTGTGTAATCCTCTTAGCACATCCATGTCTCTTAGTCTTGTTCTACTATACCACAGGAGATGCATTCCTTTGTCGCTGCTACTTTTCACTGTTATCCTTGTGAAAACAAAATGACAACTTTCCCCCTCTGGATTTCTTTCTTTTTCTTCTTCACTTTCATTACCTTATTGTTCATATGTATGTAAAATGACACATAGGGTTAGCACATTATGATACATCTGTCTTAAGAAGATATTGTTTATAACATGTAGTCAAGTGCTATGCAGTCACATCACTTAAAACACAATTTGCATCTTTAATAGGAAAATCTGAATTCAGAATATTAAAACAAGAAATCAGATTTTTTTCTTCTTGATGATTTGTGAAGTCATTTGAAGTTACTTATAACTATGAATGGGCTGTCCAGTGATATTTGTAAGCTATTTAAAATATTCTTATTAATTCTCCTCAAATTTCTTACAATGAATTTTGATCATATTTATTACTTTACCCCTATATCCTCCAAGATCTACTTTTAAACTCCATAAACACCTGGCTTTGTATGCTTACTTTATTGTGTTTGAACTTACTGTGTTCCATTAGTTCTGTCTGTACACTCAGGTATGTAGCATCCCCTGGAAGTTGGTAGCCCAACTAGAGGCTGCACTACTAAGGAAAGCTATTTCTTCCATTTTTGGGAAGCTATGCTTTACCTTAGCTCCTCATATGAGGTGGGACTTCAAGCTAATGATATTTTGTCTTGCTTGATCTTGTGCAGGTCTTGTACATGTTCCCACAAAGCTATGATTTCATATGTGCAACTTCCCTGTGACTAGAAACACCTTTTCTATTTCTTGCTCTTTCTGTATCTCTGGCACGTCCTCTTTGAAAATGCTAATTTTGTAAAGAGTGCCTTGATTTCCGTTTATTTCAGAGGTTCTTATACATTTACGTTATAACATGCCAGCCTGCTGAAAAATTTTCCTTGATTGTCAATAAAGAAAGAAAACAAGAAAGTGGTAAAAATAGATGGAGGAACGGATAAAGAGGAAGAGAAGTGTATAGGGGGAAAAGAAAGAAGAAGGAAGGCAAGCAAGAAAGGAAAGGAGGAATTCTGCTACTCTATGTCCATTCACTGTTTATAGCTTTTCTGTTTCCTACTTCCTCTTTCATCCCACTCGTTCTATTTTCATATTCCTATTAGAAGCTTCTTGCAATCGATCATTTCTTTGTAGACATTATTTTGTAATTTGTTCCAAGCTGTCTATAATTACTCCTTGAATAATTTTCATAAAGGCTGAATTAAATGTTGGTTGGATAACACTAACCTCTTGCCCTCTTATGTTAACATAATTTGACTACATGGTGTATGTTAGATACAAAGAAACCACCAAACTAGACCACTCCATGTGTTAAAAGATAGTTAATTTTGTGCCTTGGGGTTAATATCCGCTTATCAGTGAGTGCATACCATGTGTGTTCTTTTGTGATTGGGTCATCTCACTCAGGATGATATTTTCTAGCTCCATCCATTTGTCTAAGAATTTCATGAGCTCATTATTTTTAATAGCTGAGTAGTACTCCATTATGTAAATGTATCACATTTTCTGTATCCATTCTTCTGTTGAAGGACATCTGGGTTCTTTCCAGCTTCTGGCTATTATAAATAAGGCCGCTATAAACATAGTGGAGCATGTGGCCCTGTTGTATGTTGAAATATCTTCTGGGTATATACCCAGGAGGGGTATAGCTGGGTCCTCAGGTAACACTATGTTCAATTTTCTGAGGTATCGCCAGACTGCTTTCCATAGTGGTTGTACCAGCTTGCAATCCCACCAACAATGGAGGAGTGTTCCTCTTTCTCCACATCCTCGCCAACATCTGCTGTCACCTGTGTTTTGGATCTTAGCCAATCTGACAGGTGTGAGGTGGAATCTCAGTGTTGTTTTCATTTGCAACGCATAAACCTCATGAAACTCAAGAAGAAGGAGGAAGACCAAAGTGAGGGTGCTTTTGTCCTTTTTAGAACGAGTATCAAAAGATTCAACCAGAACTCCCAGGATCTAAACCTCCAGCCTGAGAACAGACAGGGGCAAGCTGTCCTCTGAGAGGTTCTAACCAGCAGCTGACTCAGACAGATACAGAAATCCAGAGCCAAACAGTGGATGGAGCTTGAGGACTCTTATAGAAGAATAGGCGGAAGGATTGTGGGCCCTAAGGAGATAGGAACTGCACAGGAAGATCAACAGAGTAAACCAACCTGAACCCTTGGAGCTCTCAGAGACTGAATCACCAACCGTGGAGCATACCTAGTCTACACAGATCTACCTCCATGGGCTGGACCTAGGCCTCCCTGCACATATGTTGTAAATGTGCAGCTTGGTTTTCATGCAGGTCTCAAACATCTGGAGTGGGGGCTATCCCAAAACATGCAGCCTGTATATGGAGTATGGTCTTCTAGCTGGGTGCCTCATCTGGCCTCAATGGGAGAGGAAGCACCTAGCCTCTCAGAGACTTAAAGTGGCAGGGTGGGGGATACAGGAGGAGGGGATACTCAGAAAACAAGAGATGGGGAAGGATTGTGGGAGGGGGTGACTGGGACGGGTTATAAAGTGAATAAGCAAAAAAAAAAAATTAAAAAAGGAAAAAAAAAGATAGTTAATTTTGGAAAAGAAACTTCTGGACTGTTGCTCAGGAACTGAGAAAAGAAGCCAGTGGGAAAAGCCTTGTCTGTTTAATGGGGACAGGTTAGACACTAGAGGAAGGGTCCTGGCTAGAGCAGACTTAGGTAGCACCAGAACTTTGATCTCTTGCAGGCAGTTTGTGTTAGTCAGGAATCAGGTTCCCTTTGCCCAAGGTAATTGACCAATGAGGTTAGTTAAGTGAAGTAGCAGCTCTTCTGACAAACAGGACAAGCTTCATGAGATTCCAGATTAAGGCTAAATTTAGGTTTTCATTTAGTTCATAGGAATCCTTCTGTTTAATCTTCAGAGCCCTGCCCCTGGACTAGACTGAGGCCATCATTAAGGATGTTGTCAAAACACGCCATTTGGGGAACAGGGAAACTTTGGACATAACACACAGATTTGTTTAATTTGAGTTCTTCTTGCTTTTGGTGGGACAAGTAATGATTCTATGCAATAGGAGGGATGAAGGTCCCCTGTGCTCATAAATAAGCACTATAGAAACCAGCAATATTAAATATACAAAGTTGTCTTTTCAAGAAGAATTTTTTTTTCTATCCAAGAGGCTGGGGACAAATGAGATTAATATCCTGGTGAATTTTGCACTGTCTCTCTGGCTAGACAACACTAGTCCACTAGTCCCCCAAACCTTGAACTTGTTTTCCTTGAAATCTGATTTATCAGTTAATCTACAGAACCTATCTTTATGGAAGATGTAACTTGTACTTTTCAAGAGTTTCAACATAATCATGTCTTAAGCTTTGTTGTGCACACTGGATTGAGTTAATTATCACCTGGATACTTTTTTTTTTTCACTAAATTGTTCTGTGTCTAAATATACCTAAAATTAACTTAAGGGTCAACTCTGGAAAATTTGAACCAACACTGTATCATGTTGAACCATACTTCCATTTTGTTTTTTGCAGATCTATAGTTTCTTGGCCATCATGTTTGTGGAGACCCTTAACATATACAAAACTGGATAATATTTTGCTTCATCATATCATTTTATGAGATGGGATTTCTTTCAATATATTTTTATTGATACCAAGTTGGTGTATGCAGAATTTAAATCTGGCATTATATACTGCTAACAATTGAGAGAGAAGAGCCTTTATATAGTGAGTGGTGAGAAATAGGCACCCATATACTTTTCTGGATGTGAAAGAAAAGAATGCCTATTGCTACCCACATTGCCCATTGCCCTCTTTGGCATGCCCCTACAAGACATTCACTTGTTACACAGTTCTATATACACCTTTGCCTTCTTTTAAAATATGATAGGGGTTATAGTCCCTGGTTACTCTCTGATGAGGTTAGAAACTCGAGTTTTCCATAAGGTTACCCTGAATCATCTTGTGCTATTGGAAATCTTTATTGTTTTATGGAAGGAAGGCATGTCTGCTTTCTTACTTGAGTCTCTCTCTCTCTCTCTCTCTCTCTCTCTCTCTCTCTCTCTCTCTCTCTCTTTTGTTTTTCGAGACAGGGTTTCTCTGTGTAGCCCTGGCTGTCCTGGAACTCACTCTGTAAACCAGGCAACTTGAGCCTCTCTTAACTACTCTAGTAGAGGAATAGATGTCTCTCAATCTAGATATCTTAGAAAAAATGATACAATTCCTCGTTCTAATGTTTCTGCTGTAAGTTTTGTAGTTATCTTATGGTTATTGTCAAATGCTCTGCCTGCCAGGACTTCCCCATCTACTTCTTTGGAATAGAAAGAATAGGTTATTAGAGGACTTTCTTTTTTTGTTTGTTTGTTTTTCGAGACAGGGTTTCTCTGTATAGCCCTGGCTGTCCTGGAACTCACTTGGTAGACCAGGCTGGCCTTGAACTCAGAAATCTGCCTGCCTCTGCCTCCCAAGTGCTGGGATTAAAGGTGTGCGCCACCACCGCCCAGCTATTAGAGGACTTTCTTAATCTCAATTTACTGGCTTGTTGAATTGTCAGTACTTAAGCCACAAACCCATGGTATATAAGGTTAGAAGAAAATTCATGGGATTAAACATTACGGAAATCACATCCTTGGTTATCACAATATTAAAGACAAAAACTAATGAGGAATATTGTTTCTCTAAGTTTCAGTTTTCTTCCATGAGATGGTATAAGAACTCTCAGATTTACAGATACTAAATTATCACAGTAAATCACAGAAATATCAGGTGCCAGTGTTCTCTGTAAATATAAGAAACAACTCAAGTGGCAGATATTATTCTACTCATTTCACAGATGAACAAAAAGGATGAGAAATCAGCTCACTTGCTTAAGAAATAGATACCAAGAAATAGGAAGAAAATAATCTCAGAGATGCTGGTTTCAACAGCCCACTATTCTCACTTGACAAATGATCGAGCCATTGGATAAAAGATGATTCACTCCAGAAACACTGTACATGAGAGAGTGACAGGAGCCTGTCTTCAGGAGAGAACAGAAGATCTTTATAGTTATTGACCTTTTCACCAAGAGTGATGGTCAAGAATAGAATACATTCACTCCAGATATATTCATTGATCGCCCAGTATACACTAACAACTCTTATGAGCTCTGTGGATAGGAATAACACTTCCAGGCTTAAGAAAGAGCAAGCACAAAGGGCTTATTGTTAAGAGGAGCAGTCTCCCGAACAGTCTTTGACATTTTTTTTCATCTCTGTAGGAACTGTCAAATTCCTAGAATACTTTAGTGTTGAGGAGAGAAAGAGATCACAATTTCAACATATATTCTTGGTTTGTTGCCCAATGTGAGAGTATCTTTTGCTGCTTCATAATCACTCTTTTCTCTCTGATGCTGAAGTTAATTTTGCTATATAGGACCTGACAAACACAATACTGTAACTATTCCTGAAGGGAGGTGATAAGACCTACATTCTACAGTCTGAGAGAGGTGCATGTATCCATTAACATAGTAGAAGAAGGAATATAGTTTAGGATAATTCCTTATCAAAAATTCCAAGCCTCTTTAAGGACACTGTTAGTTGCATAGAACCAGCACTTACAGTTAAGGCTGAACTTGTCTTTTCTCTTCTCCTCATGACTAAATATTCCTCTATCTAGTAAAGATTTGCCAGTTTGTGAGATTGCTCTACATTGGAAGGGAGTGGGTGGTGAGCCAATTAGGCAGAAACCACATTACGAAACATTTGGAAGAATGCAGTAAGATTCATGAGCTTTGCTCCAAGTATGTTAACAGAAAATTTCTAAGTTATTTTCAAGCAGAAAGTAGTCTCAGGTTGTGGAATTTGTATTGATGACTTTAACTATGTTTACAAGGGGGCAAATGAAGGGTATGTCCCTTCATTTTACAGCAGGAGTTTTGATTTCTCTATTGATCCTGGAATAGCAATAGGAATTGCATCATTGTGCCAAAATAACATGTATTTGTTTTGCATACCAATATGATTATAAATATGCTTTAATGAGCATATATTTGTGTTAGGTCTAAACACCATATATGTATTATATTAATCAGTTTGCTCTCCATCCAATGAAGAGGTTATTAAAACCTATTTGACTTAGAATAAATCCAAGTCATAAACAGGTCATGTAATTTATCAAATTCCTGCAGTTAATTAATTATTTAAATCAAGAGATAAACAATTTAAACATAAAAAGTAGTTCCCTAAGTATGGTTCTTTTTGGTTCTGTTTTTACTTTTGCATTGTTAATGGTGGTTTAACTAAGGTTGACTATTGTCAATGATGGACTTTTATGATGATAGAAGTTTTAATGAAGAAATTTGTAAAAGTGTTTCTCACTTATTCTGATCTAAATCTAATAATTCAAAAGCACAGACTGAAAAACAAACAAATAAAAACAAAAATCAAAAAAAAATCAAACTAAGGCCACTTGATTATTCTGACTTATTCATCTTGGGCAAGAAATTGCTACTTTTTAAAGGAAATGGATTTTAAATTGCATTTCATTTTTTGCTAAGCTAGTGTAAGAAATGTTTGCAAATTTTAAGTGTTTGATAAATACAATTGAAACACACAGCTAAGACAGTCCATTGGCACAGCGGGAACAGGATGTCTTGTTATTAGTTCATTTTTAATATTTTAACAAATACAAGTATTGAACCAGATATCAGAGCTCATGCCACAGGGATGTTTTCTGCTCCCATTTTCTCACCTTTGCCTGGACCAGCACATTTCTCCTGTGTTTATGTATGGGTTTTGGTAAATATCATATCATTGTCCTTAGGAGCTAATTGAGGAGATAAGGAGAGATCAGTTTGTTATAGCAAGGGCAGCAGTACTTAGCTTTTCCTTCTAGTGGATAAGCTTCTTAGAGGAACCACACATCACTATGGGGTCTGTCTTTGTTCATAGGTCATTCTTCTCTATCCTTCAGAGACTCCAATATACTTTAACAACATACTTATATGTTAACATTCTAGTAAAATCCACTGTTTGTTGTATCTTAAGGGTCATGGAATCAGATGTTTTATTTCTCTGGTTGTCTGCTGCAGAATAATGTTGGCTGAGTAATAATTAACCCAAAGCAAATAATGAATGAATAGCACAAAGTACCCTAAATAATAATAATATAATAATAATATAATGACAATATAATAATAATAATAATAATAATAATAATGAGGCAGAATGCAGAAGCTAAGCACTGATGCACGTGATTTATTATTAAAGATTTTACTTCATTGTAAGTACTGAACAGGGGATAACCTTAAACTAATTTAGACAATAAGATTAGAGGAATCAGAAAAAGACAGAATAGATGCCTACAAATATTCTACTCTATATTTAATGGTTATGTGCCTATTTATCATATATCCAGTAAGACTTATGACATACAAAAGAACCTACTAATTTCTTTAGCTAAAGCTATAAAACTATCACCGCAATTTAAAACTAACACTAATAGATAAACACTAACAGATTAGCATGTGCCTACAGCTTTACTAAATTACATAAAGATTGCTAAATAAAATTTGCAAATCAAGAATCTCATAATAATAGAGATAAGACAGTAATATTATACATTAACATTTGAGTATACAGACATTCATAATCTAATGAAGTCTAAATTCAACAGCATTTACTATGTCAGTAAAGACTCAACCTCATTATAAACGGGACCTCAGCCAAATTTAGTAAGATACAAAAGTTAGCATTCCTGTATTTATGTCATGATACTTGATTGCTTGGAAACAGGGACTGTGTATTTTACGGTGATTTTTAAGTTCAGCAAATGTATTTCCAAGCAAAAGGTAGATTACTGAGTAGACATTTCAAAAGAATCTGTTTCCTATTATTCTATGAGCATACTATTGAATTTTCTTTCTGAAAATCACAATTTTAAATGGTAAATAGAAAATTTAAAATTCACATTGTTTAATGGTTTCTTTTTTTTAATCATATTACAACTATCAACAATAGTTCATGTAGATTTTTATCTTCCCAAACAATACATAAAACACATTATAAATATTACAAGTATAATTTCATTCTAATGAGGTATTTTTTGTGCTTTACATCTTAAAAGTGACACTGGTATAATATGTTAACTGTTTTGTGTGATAAAGATTGTGATGCTAAACTTTTAAGAAAAAAAGAATGCACCAGAATTTTCTCAAGTATAGCAGGTGATGTTGTTCCTTATTTTAGTTTCTTTTCAGATAAAGATATGTGGAGATTTACATCCCTTTATCTTGTATAAAGCAGATGACTTAGATACAAATTACTGCTCTTGAATTTATCCTCAGTTCCATATTTTCTATTCTTATAATGATGTATTCACAGGATTGTGGCAATAAACATTTAACTAATTTTAAAATTAAACTTCCATTAACTGTATCATACATGGCAAAAGTTTGCAGACAGATCAGAAAAATACAAAACTGAATAAAAGAAAAGCCATAATCAAAGAATATTCGAATCATGAACACATATAACTAACACATTAAGAAACAACATTCATTCTGCATACAGCAAAACCCTCCTTTTATGCAATCTAGTTGCTAAAATTACCACATTCCATAAACATGACAGTAAAGAATATCATACTTTATGACATAAGATTTTGGTTTGGAGAGATGATTCGAATACTACATAGGAGTTGAGATGAGTTTGTAACACTCACATCATTTTCAGGGGATTCTTCTAGCAGAAAATCTAGTAGTATCATTATATCTGGGGTAGACATAAGAATGAATAGTTGTTTTCTAGAAGTATTTTGACCTTGAAGAAATCATTGTAAAAAATACTTGTTTT
This sequence comes from Mastomys natalensis, assembly GCA_021653895.1. Classification (NCBI taxonomy): domain Eukaryota; kingdom Metazoa; phylum Chordata; class Mammalia; order Rodentia; family Muridae; genus Mastomys; species Mastomys natalensis. Next base: position 230,698 of record JAJTUV010000429.1, read on the forward strand.
CTATTATCTATAGAGTTTTTATCCTGATGGAATCTTATAGCCTTTACAACATTCTGGTCCTAAGAGAGTCCTAGCACATCTGGAGGGTCTTCCATTATTGAGTACCTCAAGCAGTACACAATAAGGACTAAAGTTGCAGAGGTATAATGTTTTTCTTTGGGAAACATAAAGACTAGGCTATGGGCTTTGTAGGAGGGACTTGTTTTAACCAAAAAGCAACTTTTGTATAACACTCAAAAATATGCTTTTGAGCCATTATTCAAGATTATCCACAGAGGCTGGATCTCCCTCTGCTATCAAGGCCTTAACTTATCTTTGAGTGGTTCTCGTCCTTTTATCATCTTGTGCAACTCAGAACACAGAAAAATCCCATCCCTGTTTTAGGAACCAGGCATATACATGGCATATAGACACACATGCAGGCATAACACTCACATGCTAAAGGTAAAACTAAATAAATCTAAAATAGAAACCACAGGTGCCACATGGTACTTCCTAGGAGACTCAATAGTCAGCTACTCAATGGTGAGAATCCTAGACCTGCAGTCCTGGAACCTCTCAGGGTGTGTTTACATTCAGTGCTTATAAGAAAAATGGGAATACCTAGACACTGCTGACTGTGTTTTTTGAAGAGCTCTCTCTGTTGGAGAAGTGCAGTAGTCTGATTTCAATGGGTCTCACACTGCTCACCCAGTCCTACTCACCTATAAATCTGAACAAATTACCCTGAGTGGAGAAGAGAGAAAATTGTAGCAAGGAATCCAGATTCTAAAACCTTGTTTTGCTCTCCTAGAAGCCTACTGCCATGACAACAAGATCTAAGCTGCAGTGCTAAAGGCCTGCTGCCACCAGGAACTATCAGACCTGCCAAAAACAGGGACAATCAGATAGCTAAAGACCAGTGTAAGAAGACAATCAAAAAAATGTGCCAGGGCAATATGGCACCACAAGAGTTCATATATCCTACTGTAACAAATCTTGGAAATACTAATACACTTGAAGTACAAGAAAATTACCTTATATCTAACCTTATGATGATAATAGAGGCCATTAAGGAGGAAAGTAATAAACTCTTTATAGAAATACAGGAAAATACAATTAAACATGTGTAGGAAATGAATAAAACTGTACAAGATCTGAAAATGGAAATGGAAGCAGTAAAAAACACATACACTGAATCAGTCCTGAAGATAGAAAACCTAGGAAAGGGAACAGGAAATATAGACACAGTGATCACCAACAGAATATGAGAGACAGAAGATAGAATTACAGGTATAGAAAATACTATAGAAGAAAATGATATATCAGTCAAAGAAAATGCTAAATCTAAACAGTTTCTAATGCAAACCATACAGGGAATTTGGGACAAAATGAAAAGACCAAACCCAAGAATAATGGGAATGGAAAAAGGAGAAATTTCCAGCTCAAAGGCCCAGAAATATCTTCAACAAAATTATAGAAGAAAATGTCTCTAACCTAAATAAAAAGATGACTATAAGCATCCAATAAGCTTGCAGAACATGTAATAAATTGGACCAGAAATGAAAATCTTCCTGCTACATAATAATCAAAACACTAAATTACAGAACACAGAAATACATAAAGCTGCAAGGAAAAAAGGAAATTAATGTATAAATGCAGACCTATCAGAATTATACCCGACTTCTCAACAGAGACTCTAAAAGCCAGAGAGCCCTGAGCAGATGTCTTGCATACCTTAATAGACCACAGATGACAGCCTAGATTACTATTTGCAGCAAAACTTTCAATCAACATAGGTAGAGAAAACAGGATATTCCATGATGAAAACAAATTTAAATAATATCTTTCCACTGTAGGAGGAGCTAAGGTGGGAGGAGTTAGGAGAGGAAGAGGAAAAGGAAGAGGAGGAGTTAGGAGAGGAAGAGAAAAAAAGAAGAAGAGGAGTGAGAGAGCAGAGATGTAGGAGCGATGGAGAAGGATGTTCACGTGTCTGTAGCAGTCAAAGGTAGTTGGTATCCCTAGGTTGGGTATTGGGTTACACTTCTGATTGTATGGGCATCTTGTTACTGACCATTATCAAATATAGAAGCTTTGATTAATCTTTAAGAATTAGAGTCTCATTCTCTTACTGGGCCCGCATGGACAGTGGAATGGTCTGGGCAATGCCCTGCCTTGCAGAGACAGCGTGGAAGATTGGCAGAGCCATCTCTCATGCTGGCATCTAGTGGGTGGGAGAGGAGATGGGGAAGGAAAACTGTGCGGGGGTTGAAGGGGGGTGGGTATGCTGCAGTGGGCGTGGGAGGCAGCTGGGAACCTGATCGAGCATAGGTCTTGAATCCTGGATAGTATCCTAATGGGACAGTAGGTTGTTAGCCTTGCTCCTGGGCCCTCGTTCCACAGCCCCTCCCAAAGAAAGGTTTGTGCCTTAGGTCATGGAGCACAGGTAGCACAGGTAGAGGCATGACTACAGACTGAAGACCCTCAAGATATCTCCATATTAATGAGAAACCTAAAGGCCAGAGGGTGTAGCCAATTAAACATTCCTTCCCAGATCCTCCTCCTACTCACAAAAGGTGTTTAACCTCAGCCCCACCCTGATGACAAGGAGGTACAGCTTCATCCACTTTCCACCATGACAATAAACAATTTGGAATCATGAACTTCCTCTCGTACTTGGGGCCTGCCATGGAGAACCATAGAGGGGGCCTTCAACCAATGAGCTGCCGCCTAATCTCCAGCTGGAGGACTTCTTGATGTTCTAGCCACTGAGGCCTGCCAACTCAAGCAAGCTAGCGAGCCAGCCATGACCCAGCCAAGTGAGTGACCATGACCAAGAGTCTCATTTTCCCACAGGGCTCCACCAGAGCTTTTCCTCCTTGCCCTTTTGGCTGCAGCAGGTCCAGCCTGTATCCCCTCTCCCCCTTTCTCAGTCCTTCTGCAGTCTCCCAGCGGTGTCTGGCAGCCCAAGGGCTGGGACCAGCTGGTCTCCTACCAGCCATCTAGGCCTGGAAACCCCATACCCAAGAGCTCTGCCCCCCGTAGGACCGCAGACTGAGATCTCCCCATGACTGGAGTGGAGTTCTCTGACTTTTCACAGCCTGAGGTCTGCCCAGCACTGCACGGAGTGAACTCAGTCAAATTCCCATGCTTCTGCCGCCCTGAGTCATGGCAGATGGTGAGTTACAGCCCCTCAGGCAGGCATGTGAAAGCTCACAAGAGAGGACTGAATAGTGAACAACAATTGGCTGGTGATCAGGGAGTAGACTGGACGTTCCAGAGACCTGGGATGGGGAAGTTCCAGGAGTCTATGAGGGTGATTCTAACTGAGACTCCTAGCAGTGGAAGATGTGTAGCCTGATGTGGCCACCTTCTTAAGATAGGCTTAGACTCCCAGTAGAGGTATTAGAACACCAATACACCTGAAAAACCTTCTTCCCAAATCTGTCCTACCTACAAAAAGTGCAGGGACAAAGATGGATATAGTCTGAGGAAATGGCCGACCAATATCTGGCCCAACTAGAGACCCCTACCATGTGCAAGAACCATTTCCTGAACTGTCAATGATTCTCCACCATGCTTCTGGACAATAGCCTATCATGTCTGTCCTCTGATAGGCTCTACCCTGCAACTTACAGAAACAGATAGAGAGAGTCCACAGCTAAACATTGAATGGAGCTTGACAAGTCTTGTGGAAGCCTTGGGGGGAAGGATTGAAACACCCAGACAGAATAGATAATCCAAAAGAAGTCAAATGGAGTCAACTAACAAGGACCCTTTGAGGCTCCCAGAGACTGAATTGCTCCCAGAGACTGAAAGAGATATACATGGATTAGACCTAGACCCCCTGCACATATGTAGCAGATGTGCAGCTTGATCTTCATGACCCAACAAGTAGTATAGGGTCTTCCCTGACTCTGTTGCCTGCCCAAGAATCCTGTTCTTCTAACAAGGACTGCCTTGTCTGACTCACCAGGAAAGGATGTGCCTAATCCTAAAGTGACTGAAGTGCCAGGGTGGGTTGATACCCCGGAAGTCTCGCTTCTCAGAGGAGAAAATGAGGGGTATGCGGGAGGGGCTACATCAAGGGATACTTGGAGGATAGTGGCTGAAATCAGGATATATAGTAAATAATTTTAAAAAAAGATGAAATCTTAAGATACAAATAAAGCTAACCATAAATGTCCACATCCTCTGCTCTAAAAGTTACAGAATAGTTTTGTTTAAATAAATAAAACACTTTCGCTAAGAGAAAAAAATCTAAAATAACTTTTAACTAAGATTAAAAGATAATTATTATTTGTATTAAGGACTAGTTATGCCAGACTTTGGTGGTGCTTGCCTTTAATCCCAGCACTCAGTAGATAGAGGCAGCGGGATCTCTCTGACTTTGAGGCCAGTCTATTCTACAGATCTAGTTTCAGGACAGCCAGGGCTACATAAAGAAACTCCCTCTTCAACCTCTCACAAAGAAAAAGGCAAGATGATTTTTCCTAAATATTTGCCTGTATTTATTAGATGCTACTCTTTTATATTTATTGTATAGTTATCATTCTCCATATTAATGTTGTTGTGCTTGCTTATAAATTTTTGATTTTTCTGGTGTATGTACATACAGATAAAATGGGATCTGTTTTATGTATATACATATATACATACATATATACATATTACAAAACACAGTACATACATACAATAATCATAGAAGAAGAGCTCATGGAAATGAGATTATTTTTAAAAACAGCTAATTGTTGGAGATTTTATTAGTTTTTATAGTTTCAAATACTTTTGTGTGAGTGGAATGTAGTGGTACCATGCCAGTGTGTGTAAGTCCTAAGCAAACAACTCTGCCATTGAGCTATGTTCTAAAATATATTTATTATCTGGGTAAATAATTCTTAGAGAAAAATATGGTAAAAACAACAAATAGTATAGTTTAGGAACAAAGCTCTCTCTGTCCTCTTTGGTTCTTGATCCTGTCTGTAGTATTAAGTTTGGCCTATGCAGTATGCCAATAATTCACTAAAATTCTGGAAGTTAAAAAGAAAAATGAAAAAAAAAGATCCTAAGACTAAACATGGCTCTTGTGTTAAGTGTTGTTTATGAACATACATTTATGCATTTTCAATGTGTATGTGAACGCATATCAGCCAGATGTTTGTAAAACCTTTCAATTAGTCATGAGGTAGCACGACAAATTCTAGATGGAACTTGGGTGATGTTCAATAGTTATAGTGAGTCTCCTCATAAGCACAATTATCATGGTGGAGATTTGTCTTCTTCTATGACTTATCAACCATTTTTTAATAATTTGAGTGATGCTCCAGTTTGGTTGTGAGTCCTTAAGCACATATTTTCAGGTAGAGTGTTTGGTGACATGCATACATAATAGGACTCAATTGCATACTCGACATGCTCATAAAATTTATTGATGATCCAAAGCAGTAGAAACAGGTATTATTTTGTACAACCGTATAAGCATTCTCTACAATATCAATCAGTAGTTATCATAATCTGTTTTATAAATATGAAATATAGGCTACCTCAGAAAGAAGTCAAAATGACAGTAAATTCCAGAATTTAGTGCTAAAAGAAATTTCTATGCTGATGAGGTATCTGTTATAAAGAAGAATAATGAAGAAAATTGACCACAATAAATTCATTAGAGATGTAGCAGACAGAAAAGATTATATTTATGTGAATAATTTTCCCACAGATAAAATGTTATCCTGAACAGAGAGAGTTTTCTAAGCTCAAAGCCAAAGCTTTAATTATGACACACACTTTAGTCCCAAACTCCACCTGGTCAATTATCCCTTGAGCCAACAAATAATCTTTTTTTGCTTAATGTAGTTTTCACTGTTTTTCTATAGCTTGCAGCAAATTCTTTCCATCTGGAACTTGAGAGAATGGTAAGACTCCATGTGAACCCAAACGAAGAAAACATATACTCCTCTATGCATTTGACCTCAAATCTCATGATATGTAAAACAAATGCATGTAATTTTGTCTATTAATTTAAAATAAATTAAAATTGCAGAATTCTAAAAATATAAAATGTAAAAAAGCTCCATTTTCATTTTAAGTAAGTGGAACAGGATTTAGCTCACTGAAGAAGTTTGTCTAAACTTAAGCAATCTGATGCAGCAAGTCCTTCCAAATACGATATTATGCTCCAGGTTGAACAAGGTATTCAAAGAGATATTTGCAAAATGTGCCTACACTTTAAGCTACAGATAGAAAGGTACATATGTTAATCCACAAAGCCCCAAACAATTGGAAGATCTACAATTTTGATTGCAGTTTTATATTTAAGTGTCCAGTTGTCATTTAAAAAGCTTGTTCTGCATATGACCAAATAGCCACTCTGTACTATGCCTTAAAATGTATCCCTTTAAAATAAAATGAACAATCCCTTTAAAAGTTCAAATGAAGGGCACACATTCCTAAGTATATGGACATCATATATTAGACATGAAGGTTTTTATCAAAGAACACAAAATTTAGTTGGGTGGAAGACAGCTGGATCAGGGGAGGGAATGGATGAAGTGGGCAGAGTGACTGAATATGATCAAAGTACATGCATAAAATTTCTCAGAGAAATAATGAGCAATGAGGGACAAAAAGGAATTTTGAGGTAATGAAATCCATTAAAATTAAAGTTTTACTTTTTCTAAATTACTGATGAAAATTCAAAACTGTTAGGGTAATTTTATTTCTTAAACAAGAATAATTCTGTATAAGAAAATAATGCAAATCAAAGTTTTGTTACCATGGTTATGTAGTTTAATTCAAAATGATTTTTTATAAAATGGTAATATCACTGGAAGAAATTTAGTTGTGTTTTGATGAACATGTACATTTTAATGTTTACTAATAACATTAAGGTAGTGAAAATTTACTTTCACTTATGCTAGTTAACATAAAGATTGTAGGGAACACATTGAATTTGGCATGGATGAAGTAGAAATGATGATGTATGCATTAGCATGTATATACTTTTATTAAATATAGCTCCACTTAATGGATTTTGGTGTTGTACAGAATGGAACCTTAATGAAAATAGCTGAGGCCCCAACTCCTGTACTGGCTCTGAACAGACCTTACATGTGTCTTTTTGTCATCATATATCAGGCATGGTGATATCCTCTGGAGGATACTTCTAATTGTTATTGGAAAGAGAAAGAAATGATACTAAAAAATTGATTTGTATACTTAGTGACAAATACTCAGGGTGTGTTAATGACTGAAATTTTAACCTTTGCACCTTTTCTATGTGCCCCGTGAAAGTGGGTATTCACCATTTCTGAAAGTGACTTTTACATTCCTTTACTTTCTACATTACCCCAAATAACTTGACATGTTTATTGATTATTTATTCTTTTTTTTTTTTTTTTTGCTGTCATCAGCTTATTTTTCACTATTGAAGAATGAACTGTAGCATGGTTGTATCTCAATATCTGTGAGGGACTGGTTCCGGAAATTGTCTATAGTATTTCTGTATCACTCTGAATGATCCCTAGGTGGATTCTCATGAACACATAACACAAGTTAAGTGATTTGTGGCAGCTCTTCTACTCTGTCACTTGGGATATGATGATAAGAACAGCAAGCCTGTATGTATTCAGTTCAGACACAGCTTTTATCTTACAAATATATTCAATGTGCAGTTGGTTGAATATCTTGGTGTAGATCTTATAGATACATAGGGAAGACTTAATAGACTGCTCCGAGCAGAAATTTCATACTGCTGAGGTAAGCATGCATCCCTGGTAATCTCTGGTAACTTATCTACATGGTCTTCTAAACATCTGTTGTGAATTTTCTCTACAGAAAAGTTTATGATTAATGCCTGATTGACCATGTGATCAGTTATTCTTAAATTCTATGTTCTCTGGGTAGGGAATATTACTACACAGCAATGCAAAAATTGAAACATATCTAACATGAAGGTAGTACAAGAATGGCATTACTCACTCAAAAATAAAACATACTAATTTTGTAGAATTAAATCAAAGAGAATTCTGAATTCAATGTAGGCTATACCTGTACATATAGAAATTACTTCAAGTTTAGATCCTAGAGAGGTAACTCAGCAGTTGAAAGAATTTGCTGCTTTTGCAGAGAAGCCAAATTTATTTCCAAGCTTCTACATGACTATTCAACCATCTGTAACACTCATTCCTGGGCATTAACTGCTTTTATTTTTGATTTTCATAGGCACCAGACATACATTCAAACACATATGCGCACGTGCGCGCGCGACAACACATCACACACACACACACATGCATGGAAAATACCCACATACATAAAAATGTTTTAAAACAGCTTTAAGTTTAATTTATGAAAAATGGAAAGCTATAAAAGAATTTTTTGTGTGAAAGATGATAGCTCCTACATCCTATTGTGTACAAAATTAGGTACATAATAATCTTTACTAGATATTTCTTCCATTCTTGCTAAGGTTGTTAAGGTAACACTTTATAATTCATATTACACTTACCAACAATATTATGAGAATCACAATTATTATTCAATAGTTACCATTTCAGAGAAAATGATATGTCATAGCTGGCAGAAATTTTATACAAAATCTACTATAGAACATCCATGAATATATGGAAATACATGGAAAATAACACATATATTATCCAATTCATTACATATTATATGTACATATTTAAGATTCAAAAATGTACCATTCTAAGAATATATTCATCAATCTAAAAAATTGACATATAAAAGTATATTTAATACTCTCCATCAAAATGCGATGTATCAGCATTAAAAAAGATTTTGAAAAACCTCAAAACATATATTTTATTACTGAATAATGCATATCAGATGTACGTGCACTAGTAACACAATATATTTACACTTCCTTGTATTTAGAAATCTCTATGCAGACTTATGAATTCACATATACACATGAAAGCTAGATGACTATGCTAAAGTTCATTTTTTCGCTTTATTTGTAATTATTATTTGTCACTGTTATATCAATATATGTAATAATATATGAAAATCCATTTGATTACCTTCTGCCATATTCTAATAGAAAAAGAATTCTCAACATTTTTTAGCACTTACTGTGGAACATTCTAACATTGTTTAATGTTGAGTGTCTTAACCTTTCCTACAATTATGCAATGTAGACACTGTTTCAAGTTTTTACTTGACAGAAAAAAAAAAGTAGACCATCTAATTCATTAGGTAAGATTTTTTTTCAAAATTGAGTGATCTGAACATTTGGGAAGTTGAAACTCTGAGATCTTGGGCAGTAAAACTCATAAATAATCCTCAAGCTTATGACATCTTTATACCAGTAAACAAATAATCTACTTGATTGCTTCATATATCTGAGCTAAACTTACCAATATTATATGATCTTCTAAATTAATAACAAAAAAAATTCCCTTGTGCTTCACTAAATAAAAGACAGCCACCATCCTCTTATTTCAGTGTAAAATGTCTCGAATAGGACTGTGTGTTGAATATGTTTCCCCAGCAAATGGTGCAGTTTGGAGCCAGGTAGGAAAAACTTAGGTACGTGAAAGCAGCACACTATTGTCTAGAGGAAAAAATAAGGTTTTTAAGGCAAGAAAGACCAGGTAAAAGGCTGTTTATCCAGGAATATATCCCATGAAGTTGTGGTAATTCAGCAAGCTCAGAGCAGGCCATTTTGAAGATGGAAATATAATAAAGTATCTTGCAACAAGCCAATCAACTTGGTAAACACCTGTAACTGGGAAATATCCCCATCACCAAACTTGAAATATAAAGACTTTGCAGACATTTGGTTTATGACAGTCATTAAAACAATGGCTACATGTAGTACATAATACAAGGCTAACATTGAGAACATACAAGTATAAAAGAAATAGACAGAAAAACTATAGGAACTGTAAAGGCAGGTAAATAACACCGTGGGGAATGTTGTGTTAGTAAGAGGTGGGAGAATATCGCAGTAACCAAATCATATCTTATGACATGAGTGGGACAAAGTGTGGAGTTAGGACTTTTTAAGAAAAAGGGTAGTAATATTTTAGGAGAATAAGTAAGTACACATAATCATGGGGGATTTATTAAGTAAGTTAGGTTTTTTTTTTTTCTGCCTTTGCTTTAAGGGATTAAAATGGGCATAATTATATTTTAAAATGCCTTTGAGAAATCGGTCATTTCCTCAGAGTGTCATAGTCTTAATATATGTCCTTTGTGAAAGAACTTAGTGAAAAAATTGTTAAGGGGCAAAGATATCATGAAAAATCTGACTAGCAATGCATTTGGGGGGCTTTACAGCATGTATCCAGACTTGTTCTGAATAGCAGGCATGTCTTTTTATTATGTAGGTAAAAGTGATACTGTTTTTCCACTGAAAGAACTCTATATTCTTTCTATTGTTGATCATTGATCAAACCAAATATTCATCAATTAATGACTTTCAAATTATTAACTTGATCCATCTAACTCAGCAATAAGTAAACCATCAATTATAAAGTTTTTCCAAATAAGCATGATGCAGAACAAATAAGTCTTAGTTTGATTTGAAAAGAAAAATTTACAAAGGGACTTGATGTTTCTATGAGGCTGAAATCTAATATATTCAATGATACAGAACATAAAATGTGGAATATTTGAGTAGTAATGAAAGACAAAAGAGAAAATGTGCTAGTTTTAAGCTAGATAATATTCCCATAAAAGGTAAAGAGCTTAGAGAAATTAGAGAAAGTAGGAAGGACAATTCCCCTTTGATGATGGAGAAGACAGAGCATTATGAAAAAATTGAAAATTGGAACCAAGTATTTGCTAAATAAGTACTGTATCACTGAGCTACATCATCTGCTGCCCCATGTCTATGACCCATCAATGCAAAAGAGGTGACTGTCATGTTTAGAGTTGGGTTCTGTCCAACATGGGTCATCATGGATATAGCAATTTTGCCAACTTAAAAAACAATTCTGATAGCCAAAACATTACTTGTCTCAAACATTATTCATAAGGTATATTTAATCTGTGACATTTTATGTGGGAAAAAATGAAGAAAGAAAGAGAAAGAAAGAAAAAGAAAGAAGAGAGAGAGAGAGAGAGAGAGAGAGAGAGAGAGAGAGAAGAAAGAAAGAAAGACACATACATACACTTTAGCCTTTTATCATAGAGCTTTGTAAACTCCTGTTTTAGTTTCAGTATATTATAACATTTGGTCTAATAATTGTCAGACAACCCAGTAATTTAAAGGCCTATTATTTTAAGGGTTTATGGATAGTGTTTTATACTAAATCTTTTGATACATTTATTTTTCCATCTTAATCTAATCCTATGTAATTTTCACAAAAAAAGGCTAGTACTTCCTATCCATGGAGAACATTATCAAACTAAGCAGGTAAGTTGATCAGGATCTTTTCAAATTTGTCATTTAAAGGGATGCAAACAGCTTAGAAAATTTCATTTCTCAGAACAAGTGCATATGTACATAAAGGTGGTACACCTGGTAATTTACAGAAAATCTTACATAGCAATGGATATTTCCTCACACATCTGCTCTTATGTGATTTCTTCATTTCTTGAAAATCCTTTAAAAGATAACAATTTCACTCACTGTTAAAACATTTGCCTTGAAGATACAAATTATGTGTGACAACCCACAAAAGATACAACTTGTCAAGTTACTTTCATAAAGTGTGTTCCAAGGGAGACAGGAAACAAGACCAGTGGCATTCAAGATTAATAACTCTATAACAAATAAGTATGTAGATATAGACATGTAACTCTGAGTACTTATATATCCATATATGCACAAGCATGTATACATAATATATGTATATGACACACACATATAAAGAAAGAGAGTGTGAAATGATAGGTATAAATACAAGAGAAGAAAGATACATGCTTATGTCAAAGCAGTGTTTGATTGTCAATATACATTTCTTAAAAGTTTATCTGTGTGATCCCACAAACAAAACAATTGAAGTCATTATGGAGTTGGAGCATTTGTAGGTTTTACCAATATAAGCACGAGGGCTTTGGATTGAAATTAGAAGAGTCCTGACTCAGAAATAATATAATCTGCAACTTCCAGCCTCTTTTCAGATTTAGTTTGGTTTAGCAGTAAGGACATAAATAACCTAAACAGTCTAGGTTCCAATGTATACTCAGTTTCTCAAACAGGGGTAGAATTGAGGCATGCGACATGATTGTATTGATTAAAGGATGATTGAATAAACACATGTAAGTGCATTACAAAGTTTTTAAAGATAGGTAATCTCTTTATATAAATGATAGAAAAACACCACCTCCTCAAATAAAATGAGGCAGACAAAAACATCACTGTATGAGCATAGGAATGATAGGCTTGGGACACTTTGAGCACATGCAAGGATTTGGTAAAATTGTCAAATTGTCATAAACAAAAGCAAAGTACAAATGAGTTTAAGTGTAGTTTAGCTGCTTCTTTTACTTTCAGCCTCTCTTGTTCTGATCAAGTGTGTCCTAGAAGACTCTGGTCATCAATTATGCATGCCCAGCAAGAGCTTGTAGCTCCCTAGTCATGAAACAGTCATCTTCTATATGCTGATTCTCTTTAACAGCTGTTGTTATGAGAATAAGGAACATATCTCCGACAGCAAAATGACATTTTAGTATAAGAAGAAAAGAAGCAATGTCTCTTATATCAGGCTCTCAATGTTAGTATCCAGAAAGAGATAATGAGAAAATAAATACTGACTGTACAGCTAAATCCCATTTCTAAAGAGAAAATGAGAAGGCAAAAGAAGCAAGCAAGCAAATACCAAGTGTTGTATGGAAGCATTATTTTGGTGGGCATAATTTTAGTACTTCTATATTATGTAGCAAATTTACAACATAGTGATATCCTAAGAGGAGAAGGGAAGAAGGGGCTAAGTGACATCCAAAGCAGAGCTATGAAGACATGGGAAGTTAGGAGTCCTGATGTACACTCAGGGCAAAGAAGGAGAGAGATGTTAAGCAGGACCATGGAAACCCACATGAAATGCCTTGTGGTTCTAGTGTAGATTCCTTGTTTAGCCTACACTGATGTGTGCTGACTGCCTTTTTTATTCACACTGATGTATCCCTAAAAGGAGGAGGAAACACAGATGACGCCCTATTAGAAAGTAACTGCAGACTTTTTCTTATTACCTTTTTCAGACTAAAACTCTGTGACCTGGAATAGAAAAATGAGTTCTGAAATGAGGCCATGTGATATGAGTCAGTATTCATTTCCATGAGATGAAAATGAATTGAATTTGATGAGTAAGAACCTGTGATAGATCTGACACAGCTAAAAGAAAATTATTAATCTAGTCATTACACAACCCTGATTTGGGGGCAGACAGAGAAATAAAGTCAATGAGTTGATAATTCCTTAAGTTAGGTTACAGGCTGATGGCTTTGTATTTGATCTGTTTTTCCTTAATTTTTCATAATTTGAAATTTTATATAATCTTCTACAAGTTGAAGATTTGTAATTTCAATTTTTCCAAAATGGAAAATTAAATTAAAAAAACCTGTCTTTATTATAAAACTGTTAACCTTGTTGTAATGAATATAAAATTGATATGTGTAGATAAACATGATTTGGCATTCATTTAAAAGTACAAAAATATCATTTTCTTTAACAGTTGATTAATAAATACTCCATTGTGTAAATATGACATTTTCTTCATCCATTCTTGGGTTGAGGGACACCTAAATATCTATGCAAATGGATTGAAGTTGAAAATATCATCCTAAGTGATGTAACTCAGACACAGAAAGATAAACGTAATATGTCCTCACTTATAAGTGAATATTAGCTGTTAAGCAAAAGATGAACATACTACAATCCACAGACCCAGAGAAGTTAGATAAAGAAGAGACCTCTATGGGGGAGGGGGCACAGGAATTTCCCTGGGAAGAGGAAATGTAATAGACTTTATGGGTAGACTGGGGCAGGTAGAGAATGGAAAAGCAGGGATCAGGTTGGGGTGAGAAGTAAAAAGGGAGAGAGTACAAGGAGAGATGACTAGAACAAATAGACATTTAGGGGTTGATGTGGATACCTTGTGGAGTGGATACTTCTTGGTACCTACAAGGGTGACCAGAGCAAGGACTCTTGGTAGTGGAGGATATGGAGCCTGAACTGGCCATATTATATATTCAGGCTAGGTTCCCAGTGGTTAGACTGGGACATCAACCCAGCCACAAGGCCTATGACCACAATCTGCCCTGCCTGCAAGAAGCACTGTGGCAATGGTAGCTCAGAGCTTGTGAGAATGGCCAACCAGTGACAACCAAGCCAGAGGGAATCCATGTCTGACACTGACTGGATGGCCATGATCCAGAAGCTCAGAAACCTAAGGTAGAACAAAACAGGATTGAAAAACAAGAAAAAAAGAAAAGAAATATATTCTATGTATTTACAGATCAGTGCCAAGTGTAATCACCATCAGAGAGACTTCTATCAGCTGATGATAGTACATGCAGAGACCCACAGAAAAACATTAGGAGAAAGCTAGGTAATCCACCAGAATATAGTGAGGAAGAATTGATTGTAAGAGTTTGAGACGTTGAGGACACCAGGAGAATATGGCCCAAAGAATCAACTGACTAGGACTCATAATGGTTCACAGACACTGATGTAGCAACCACAGAACATGAGGGGATGCTGTCTGTGACAGGTCCTCTGCACATATGCAGGTTGTTGTTTAGCTTGGTGGTTCTTTTTGTGTTGGGGGGGCTCCTAACAGAGGGGATAGGAGTGTCTCTCTCTGACATTTTTGCCTACTCATGGGATTCTTTCTTTCCTCCTCAGTTGCTTCCTCTAGCCTTAATATGAGGGTTTGTGCCTAGTCTCATTGCGTCTTGTTACACCATGTTTGGTGATTTCAATGGAAAGTCTGCTCTTTTCTGAAGTTAAATGAAGGAGCAGTGGATCTGGGGTAAAGGGGAAGCGGTGCTGGGGTACTTGGAGGGATGAAGGGAGGAGAGGCTGTGGAAGGGATGTATTATGTGAGAGAATTAAGAAAAATGTAAGGAGGTCACACAAATAGAATTTTAATGTAAAAGTTGCTGAACACAAAATGAAAGAGTCTTGGGGTTTGAAAGATGACTGTTTAAGAGTGCTTCCTGACCTTCCAGAAGACATCTCCCCTTACTTGGACAAGTAGCTACTCTAAAACATGTTCCTGTATTTGAAAAGTGGGGACCATCATAAAACCTAAGCACAGATGTTTATGAGAACAGACGAATGAAGAGATATGAGGAAAGAGTTCAACAAGCACGTGTTGAGGACAACAGGTGAAAAAGTTGCTAGCTTTATGATCAATGTGTGTTCTGTAATTTATTCCAGTGAAGTCTCTACGAGAAGCTGATATGTTGTGTGGAGTTAAGAGTGAAAAGATATCAACTAGTGACACATTGGGATGGGGTAGGATTGCAGTAGGAAGAAATCATTGCAAAACAAAACAAAAACCAAACAAATAAAAAACCACGACCAACAACAAAAATGAAAACAAAATCACTACTTGTTACAAAACACAACTCCCAAACTTAAATCTATGGCAAAACTGTTTAAAGAGGACAAAAAGATCCAGAGAACCAGCATGCATGCTGCAAGGTATTATCTTTACACATGACAGGGAAGCTGCACTCAAGAAACTCAATGTATTTGCCCAAGCAAGACCAAAACACACACACACACACACACACACACCACACCAGAGTACAAATTAATGTGGATGGAACAATTCTCACAAGGCCCTGACCTCAATGAAAAATTGCTAAGAGAGGGAGAATCAATCTTCTCCAGGTGTGAATCCTCTGATAGATTATCCAATCCTAAGAGGTCATCCCTAGAGACATATGATCCACATTAAATAGGCTTATCAGATTATATTTATAAAATAATAATTAAAGAATAAGAGATCATGAATTTGACTATAAATATGAGGAAAATGGGAGGAATTGAAAGGAGAAGAAGAAGGAGAATGTTGTAAATAGAGTATTTGTATATGAAGTTGTCAACAAATGAATTTGAAAACCAAAGAGACAATATCAAGTATAGGACATGAAGAACTGGCCCTGAGAATGCCCTTGTTATGTAAGGCTTAGAGGCAGAATATGGAGTCCCGGAAAGAAGAGATTAGGAAAATGAGCAATTTTCATCTTATAAGTCTTATGTGTCAGTCCAGTTTGTGAGGCTAGGGCACAACAGCTGTACTCTTCCTGATAAGATCACTTAAGCCATGAATAACCAGGATTTATTCCTAGGAGTTATGATTTTACAGGTCCTGAGGGAGTTGGAGGAGATGATATTATTTTAAGTGATTTTTATATTCAAGAAAATTAAAACAAAGTTCAAATCTATGTATAAGTTTTATACATTGTGACATTTTATATATATATATATTTTATATGTTTATTTTTATATATTTTATATATATATATTATATATATATAATATATATATATAATGAATGCTATAGCTACAAGAGTAACAGCATATATTATGAATATTACATAATACTATATGCTATGAATATGATATTTACAATCAATAAACAAATTAGAGTGTTTCTGTGGTATACCAAAATAGTCATATTTATAGACAAATATGAACAATCTGTCACTAAGTTTTGTTTGATTTTGAGGATGTCTTAACTTTCCAAATGAATTCAAGGAACTGACCCCTTCTCTCATTCCTTTTACAGTTCTGAGCAGTAGTCTGCAATAACCATGAAACAGTAGTTAGCAAGTTAGGAAGAGAGGAATTGCCACAGAGGGTCAACTAAACATCATCGAGGTTGCAAAGAGTATTTCCATGCCAAAGATTATGCTCCTTCTGGAGCCTTATACTTTAAACGAACAAGCAAACGAAACAACAAAGTCAACAACACAGAAAAACAAATTTAACTTGCTAAAAGTAGGTTCAAGTACATGGAGATAAACAAAAAGTAGAAAAGAATTCAAAAATTATTTTATTTTTAAGGAAGCAACAACATGAAAGCCTCAGCAGCAATCAGATGTTAAAATACAGGAAGTCATCAACATTAATTCCCCTTGAAAGAGCTTCAGGAAAACATCAAAGACGCCTGTGAAGACGTCTTTGTGCTCAGTTTAAGAAAACGTTATTTCTCAAAGACAGTAATTTTGTACAATTTCATTATATAAGAAACAGGATTTAAAAAGAAAATTTCTTGAACAAATTGTCCCACCTAAAATAAAGCCAAGATAAGGAGGAAGCCCAGGATTCTGCAATGGATCCCTCATATGATGGTCACCATTGACAAAGGAGGAGACCACAGAGAACATAGGTAGAGAACACACCTTGAAACTGTTTAAAAAAAAAAAAAAAAAAAAAAAAACACCCTGAACTTCTGCATAACCTGAATGCGTTGGTGGGAAAAGAAACATAAGAGAAAGAAAAATTTCCTAATAGTCTGTTTCTGAGTGGAAAAAAGTACTTTAATGGGAAAAAAGCATCCTTTTAACCTGACAATCTCTTTCTTGTCTAATGTTATCAAGTGTGATAAATTAGCTTTCTAACTTCACCATTATTATTCCTGCTAGAGACCATGCTGCAGCTTTAAAAGGGAATGTGGGGTGGGGGGAGGAAGAGAAAGAGCATATGCACCTGTCAACCTACATGTGAAGTCCATAATAAGGCTTCTAGTAAATGGCCACATCAAAGACCCTTCCCTCCATTCAAAAGTCTACCTAGGGAAGAAAATGCCTATTTCAGCTTTTTTATTAAAATGGAAAGGACTTCATCTCATTTTATTGAAAACATCTTTATCCTTCCCCTAACAAAATTGTCACTATAGAACTTGAGGAGGCAGACCAATAAATGTTTCTACAGAAAACTCACAAAAAGAGGAATTGTGAATTTAGATGTTACAGAAATCATCTATGAAAACCTGAAAGAATCTAAACAATAAAGGATGAAAATGAATTATAGAAATTTCTTCTTCTATTCAAATGAGAATTGTTAAGTTTTAACAATAGATTTGGGGTTGAAAAGAAGAAATGGTATAACAAAACAGGCTGTATAATGTTACATAAAAATCCATGGATTCATCCATGTAAATTCTACTTCTGAGAAGAACAATGAATAAGATAAGAATGAAAAGTGAGAAGTCTTGACCAAGGATGGAGTTCAGCATCGTTAAGGATAATGAAAAAGAACAACACTCCTGTAGAGTGTCTAGAAATGGAGCACTGAACTGGGTCTATGAGCTGTTGAACATGCTCAAATGAATGATATATAACTTAAGAATGATACAGAATCATAGAAACTAGAAAGCTATGAAATGAAGTTTTTAAAAATATCTAAGTATTTGTAATGGAATACATAAGAATATAATGGGCAGAATGAATGTTCAGTGAGAAAATATGTGAGAAAAAAACAGAATTTGAAAAGAGAGATGTGTTGATAAAGTGAAAAATGAACATGTTCATAATAAACATTTAATTTTTTGCCAATAAGTATGTATATCATATATTTATCCTCATATAGTCTACATTATGGAGAATTTATACCAAGGATATTTATTTTACATATATTAAACAATAGTGAAATGCACCCTGATTCTTGTGGCATAGGCATTTTGAAATCCTAGCACATATTTGATAATCTACTCCCTTGTGTAACTGGGTCTTGATTACCAATAATTAGTCCTATGCACATATAAGACACAGATACTTACAAGGACACATGTATCTGCATAATAGATTAATTAATGACTTAACCAAGTATAGCCCATTGATGCCAGCAATATTTTATTAGACTAGGAGGAACATTCCAATTATTATTTTTTCAATTATTTATGGCTTTACTGCTTTTATTTTCCTAAGCTACCTATTGTTAGTTAAACTTTGGAGCAACAGAAAAATGATTGAACATGTATCAATAATGTTGATGTTTTAAACCAGTTAATTCCAGGTGAAAGTCTGAGCAAAGAACATAAACTTAACATAGGCAAATGAATACAAAAGAACTATAAAGTTTTATTACTTTCAGAAACAAGTTACTGTATTATACAACTGGTGATCATTAAAGAGAAACACATATACCATAAAGAATGTAGTTGGCTACATAATAGGCCTATGCTATGTTGTAGTGCATGCTTATAATATGCTTTAGTATGTTTTAATCAGAAACTAAAGTGAAGCATATTAAAGTTACAGGGTTACCTAGATCAAATTTTCTGCACAAGTCCGAGAAAGTAGGAATAATTCTTTGATCATATAATTTTTGAGACTGTTGAAGAGACATGAAATGGAAAGACAAAAGGCATATTAATGATTTACTTGAAAACGAATGTGAATTTTACACTACTGAATTGAAAAACTCTACATAAAAGTCAGTAACAATCATTAATTTTTTAGAAAGAAGATGCATTGTTTTAAGATTCACTTTAATAAATGATATTCTAGATGAATATAATAGTTAATTGTTCCCATTTATTTGATAATAACATGACTTTTTGCATAATTATAAAGATGCTCATGTTGCAGGAACATAATGTCTCATGAAGAAAATATATAGAAACCATAATACTCTATATATTACTGAACAATATATGTGTGAATGTATAAGTCTGTGAGTGTGTACTGTGTGTATCAATCTATCAAGAGAGATAAAGGAAACTATCTATTCTCTAATTATCAGTTTTATATATTTTCACAACAAATGAAAAATTGAAATTTATCTAAGACTATTTCAAATACAATTTACAACTGTCAACTAAAATTATGGAAAATTCTTCATATGTTTAAAGTGAAAAGAGGCTTATGCTTCATGGGCTTCTATTATCAATGGACCACTGGAAAACTGAATTATAATACTGAGTTCAATTTTTCAAACATCACAATGAATTTAAAAAGCAGGAATAAATTTAATCTAGGAGATTAAAGATTTTCATACTAAAACTGCAAAACGTTTATTAAAATAAATAAAAGAGACACAACTAAATGGGAGAATAATTTTTATTGTGGAATATTTTAACTAGAACTATGGCAGAAATTTCCCTGCCCAATTTATTTTTAGTGAGAGGCCTATGATTGGCCAGGAAAAGGGAGGCAGAGTAAAGATTGGCAGAGAGGGGGAGGGCAGAGAGACAAGGGGAGAAGGAGAGTCGAAATGGCTGCAGACGTGAACCCGCATCAAATAAATTGGTAGATATGAAATCTAAAGGTTAGCAATATTAGGATAACCTTATAAATTCTTTGTGCATCTTGTAATTTGAGTATTTGCTGATATATAAATCCATTGGTTAACTTTAAGCATTAAAAGTTATTTCTACCCAGTACTGGGTAGTGTGATATCTACCACGAGGATGCGGGTTCTGGGGGTGGTAGAGTGAACCCAAAGGACATTTCTAGAGCCGTGGAGACCTCAGAGCTGCCCAAAAGAGGCAGCAGCCACGCCAACATCTCTTGGGCCCTGGGCCGGCACCACTGAAGTAGCCAGCCAGTGCCAGACTCTAGTGCCTGAATGTGATGGCAGAGCTGGGAGCCAGTGGCTGTCCTTTCTGAATATTTTCTGCTACGAGAACAATGTCCAGCATGTCAAGGTATCCTAAAGTGGAAGTAATTGTATTCATATATTGGTGATAACCAGCAGCCCTCTAATTACATTAAGGTCCATTCAGCAAGAGGAAATCATCCCTGGTACCAGAAATCTACCCAACTTCCTGGGGCTAATAAGGCCATGAATCATAGAGGAGAACAGTCTATCACCAGTTTACTAAATCAGCATATTTCCTAACAGCATTCTATATAATTATATTTATATCCACAGATAATTGTAACTCTCACCCCTCAACAAAGAAGTTTCATTCTCCAACAAACAAAGTTCATGTTTCACCAAAATGTAGAGATCAATTTACTGTTGGGTGGCCAGTCCTATGAGGTATGGATTCTATAATTCAATTTCTACACCTGAAGAAGGTAAGGGCACATTGCAAGAGGAGATGGAAAGATTGTAAAAAATAATCATTAGGCATAGCTATCCAGGATTTGCTGTAACCCAACAAAATTCAGTGCTTTTCTTTACAGCAAGAGGAAAACAAAACAAAACTCTGTTCTAAAATTCATAAGGACCCACACAAGTATTATAAGAAATTAGATCTGGAAGACAGTAAGGTTATCTTCTGATAGTTATATATAGCAGTGAATGGTACTAACATAAAAATAGATACTAGTCAAAGAAACAGAAGAAAGCAAATGCACACACACACACACACACACACACACACACACACACACACACAAATATAGGCTGCTTCTGACAGGATCAGCAACGTAAGTGAGATAAAGAGAGAGACTTCAGCAAATGTAAGAAAACTAGGTATCAAATAGCAAAACAGTGAAGCTGGATCTTTACACCGTACACAGAAGTCATTGCAAGATAGATTAAAGGTTTTACAAAAGCTTTGGAATCACAAACATCTTAATGGAAAACAGCAAAGATGTTGATATCATTTTGATGATATACTGGATTAGACACTCAAAGCATAGACAATTAAAGCAAAAGCAAAGATAGACAAAAGGTACCAAAACAAATTAAATGTATGCATTGCCCAGGAAAAGTCAACAGAAGAAAAATTACAATGTATGAAATATGAAAATCTATTTCTAAATTGTGTATCTAATAAATGATTCATTTCAAAATATATAAGGTACCTGTACTATTAAATAGCCAAACTAAATTTTCCTGGAAAAATGTGAAAGTACTTGAAAAGGTATTTGTAAGTACATGCAAGATAATATGCAAAGACAATAATTGTAGAAAAAAATGTAACAAAACATCTATGAGATATCACCTTGCTCACATTAGAATGGCTACTACAGATAAATTATAGATAAATATTTATGGTAATGTCAGAAAATTAAAACTTCTGTGTCTATAGGTGGGTATGTGAAATGGTATTTTAGCTACTGAGGGCAATATGGCTGTACTCCCCAAAATGAGCAGATGTGCTACATGACTCAGCAATTTGGCTAATGTGTAAACAGTCTAATCAAAATAACTGAAATCAGGACTTGGAAGAGATTTATGCTCTACCATATTTATTACAGTTTTCATAGGAGGAAAGACAAGGAAATAGCCCCTGTCTATCAACAAATAGGTAACGAAAATGTGACAGACGTGGAATACTATGCAGCCACTACTAAGACTGCCAATGTAACAACATGAATAGATATAAACAGCATTGTGCTAAATAACAAACACACAGAATAACAAATATTGGATTATATTGGTATATGAAATTTGTCAACCAGTAAATTTATAAATTACAAATGTATTTTTTAGAAGTTAAAGCTATAGAAAATTAGAAGGGCTTTCTAATTTTAATGGATTTAAAGTTAAATACATATTGACTATCTTAACAATAATAAACGAATAAAAATAAAAGAAAGAAGGAAAGCACAAAATGATGCAAGGATACTTCAGACCATGTTGGAGCTCTTACTTATCCTGCTCGTGGTTATGACCTCACAAGTGTAGGCAGATGTAACAATACACCAACATAAAATAGATGCATGCATACAATCCTTCCTGTAACAATTATACTTCGACACAGCTGTAAAGATGGGCTAAAAAATCTCTACTTATTTGCAGTCAGATTTTAAGTCTGAATTTATAAAAATTAAGTGAAAATTTTCCCATTTCAAAAAATAAATAAATGATTCAATAAGCAACGCAAAACCCTAAACATTATCTAGGACCTTCAGATTATGTGAATTCCACTTTCTAACTTAGCAGTGACATTAGTTTTATTGTCCATTACTTATTTTTCTTAATACTACCTACAAACAGAATGATTGTCTCTCCATGTAGATCTTAAAACTACATATTTCCTTACATATTATTAGCCTGTGTATGGACGTTTTACCTATGTGTTCAGAATGATACCATCTGAGTGTAGTGAAAGAAGATGCTAGGAGAGACAGATTCCCTAGAACTGGAGTTAGATCTCTAATGCCTTGTATGCTGGGAAGCAAAGCCATGTGCTATGTAAGAGCAGCAGCATATTCTCTTTGGCACTCAGCCATCTCTCCAGCCCTTTAACAGTGTGTTTTATTTTTTTTTTTAAGCATCTATTCCTAAAAAATTATCACTCAAAACCTCTGAGCAGTATAATATATTGGAACCTTACAAACACCAAGCATAATATCTACCATTAATGATGCAACATTTTCCATCCTTTGTGTCACAGGTTATGTTTGGGAAGAGTGTATGTGATCTAATATATTTACAACATAATGTATATCATGTGACCATGTGGCCTTTTCGGTTTTCTAAGAGTTTGCATAATCATAAAATTTGAACAATGGTACAACATTAGTATTCAGTAAAAGCGGAGACACTCACTTCTTGCATTTGAGAAGGTGATTAAATATTCAATTCCCCTCAGGTTCTAAAAGATCAAGACACATAGTGATGACTTAATAATGTCTTTCCTCAAGGAAAGTTTGGCTAAGGCTAAGGCATCAGAAGAAGAAAAGCATAGACATGAATAAAATTCATGAATAAAACTAAAAATATTGTTTTTAATTCAAATCAATAATGAATAGTAGTCACTATGCCTATGTGAAGTTGAATTTATGGAAATAGAAATGTTTAAAAGAGGAAGTCTGATATTTGCCCTGTTAAGTTTGTGTTGTCACTTAGCATTTAAAATAGATTCCTCTATAAATTATAGTTATGACTGAGTTGTAGACACAAGCCATTATTTCAGCCAATGACCTTTAATTCATGGATAGCAGAACTAAATAAGTGTAGTGTCTTAAGATCTCATTACCTTTTAGATAATTACTTGAAAAGTTAAATTATCTGTTTGTATATATTTTAACCTATACATTTTTGCTTTGGGGTTATATTGTGAATAGTATAGTACAATAACCCATCATGTTCATAGTATTTCGAATGTAAATTAAAATTTGCTTCCATAGCATATTTGGTTCCTTCTTTATTTCATACACTATTTTGTATTTTTCACATTATGGAAAAATCATTTTCTTTGCCAACATAGGAGAAGAATTGTATCTCAAAGTTACCTCCAATCAATTTCCATAGTTCTTTTCCTTACTGCACACTTAGATGAAAACAATTTTCATGGAACCTAAAGCAGAGACCCTGACTTGGCTTTCAGTGTTCAACTTGACATTGATTATTGACAGTCAGTCTCTACTCGAAGACAGAGCCGACTTACTGCCATACACTGCAGAAGTGGTTTTCCCTCTCCTGGAGATTAAACTTGGCATCATCCTGGCATGCTGTAGTGGTACTCTTGAGCATCTGAATTGCACTTTTCTTTAAAGTGTCCATGCTGGCTCTCTGCATGAACTTTCTGGCTCAAAGCACTATGTTATTGATTAGTTTGTACCATCCAAAGGTTTAAATAACTAGTGTTTGAGAACCACAGTGAAACGAAATAACACCAAATCAGACAGCTTACATTCTCCTCTAAAGCACAGACAACGAACCTTGCTTTAAAAAAAAAAATTATAGAGTAACCAAAGTTGTTAATTTATGTGTCCATTTTAAAATGCATAATCATGCATTGGACTTTTCTTTCATTTGAAAACTTGTGGTAGGAGTCTTACACTAAGAGCTAAGAGGTAGTATCCTTTAACTCAATTTTAAAGTAAGGAAGTAAGTATACAGTTGATGTCTTCAAAACAGTCAAAGGCATCTCCATTCATTTGGGTGATACAGTTGTGTGTCAGGCTCTTTGATGAAGCCAGTTTCATAAGCCATGAGTGAAAAACAGAACAGCAAGAACCTGCCAATCAGAAATCACTCAAGGGACTTCTGTTTGAAAGAAAGAAAAAACAAACAAACAAACAAACAAACAAAGAAACAAAGAAACAAAGAAACGAAACAAAGAAACAAAGAAACAAAGAAAGAAAAAGAAAGAAAGAAAAAGAAAACAAAGAACAAAAGGAAGGAAGGAAGGAAGGAAGGAAGAAGGAAGGAAGGAAGGAAGGAAGGAAGGAAGGAAAGAAAATGATTAGTCTCATCCTACATATGGTTTCTTTGATTCCAACACCAGCCAGCTTAAAAATACTGATCCAGATCTCACATGTGCACCTTAGATATTCCCATGGTAGAATGAGAGTAACAGAATGGTGACCTCTCAATCATCCTCCAGCCTTAGAACTCAGAGATTTGTTTTTATTATCCAGAAAACAAGATGTGTGACATGTGCCCCCATGCTGATGACCCTTACTGATGCTGGAAGGAAGGAGCACTGCAGCATGTATTTTTTCTTTTTATTGAAAATAGATTACTTTCTCATCCAACATATCCTGATTATGGTTTACTCTCTCTCTACTCCTTCATGTTTATCCCCACCTAACCTACCCTCCAGATCTATTCCCTTTCTGTCTCTCATTAGAAAATAACAGAGTTTTAAGACATAACAACCAAACATGACAAATAAATTTAATATGATGAAGTAAAAAACTATCATATCAGTGTTACACACAGCAACCCAATAAGAAGAGAAGAGCATGAAGAAAAGGCCCAAGAGTCAGAGTGCAATGTGTTCTCCCACTGAGGATTCCCATGAAAATACTAAGCTAAACACCATAATATATTTGTAGAATACCTAGTATAGGCCAATTAGGTCCTGAACCTGCTGTTTCAGTCTCTGTGATTTCATATGTACCTTGCTTAATTGACTCAGAGAGCCTTGTTCTCCAGGTATTTGCTATCCACTCTATATCATGCAATCTTTCCATCTACTCTGTCATGGGATCCCCTGAGCTCTGGGAGGAGGGATTTGATAGAAACCTTCATTTTAGAATGTCTGGCTATGCGTCTCTGCATCTGTTCCTGTCTGTTTCTAGAGGAAGCCTCTCTGATGATGACTAGATAAAGCACTGATCTATGAATATAGCAGACTGCCATTAAGAGTTAGCAGTACTTCTTGTTTATGCAGTAACGAACGATTACTAACAAAACAGACAACAATCATTAATTCCATCATGATTTTATCCAGGAGAAATATAAACTATGATAAAAGTATAAAATGCATACATGATGAAAATGATGATAATTTAATGAGGACATGTACAGCAGGAACTGAAGATGGAAAAGAGTGTTAATTTAAATAAATGACCAAAGACTTTGCCATGGACATGGCATCTGGCTGAGTGAACTATAAGGAGAAATGAAAGGACACACAAACACACACATACACACAAACACTGATCGACAAACAGTTCAGTTCAGGAAAATCAAAGCTTTCACAATTCTAGCCTAAATTGGCTTAAACATTTATTGTACCATTAATATTATATTGTCAAATATTGTAAATGGTTTCTTCGAATCTATTTTCTAAAGTTTATCAATGTCCTTGGTCATTAGTCCTCCATCTCTTAGAATATTTTATTCTAATAATCATTACTCAGGGTTTGATTATTAAGCACATCATTCTCACATTTGAAAAACCTCAGGGGCAGACTAATGTTTTCCTTTGTTGTGAAAATACAACAGCAAATTCTACAATGCCTTATAGATGAAGGTGAGCACTGAAGAGTTAAACTCATGCTTTACTATTGAAGGCATAGTTTGCACATTTCTCATTTACTGTGGAGTTACAGTGGCTTACAATTTAAATATGCTCTGCCTATCAAAATAGTAGTGGGCTCCAAAGACCCAACAATATCCTAGCCACAGGCCAACCAGAATGAACAAGACAGGGAGGTGTCTTCTTAGTGTTAGAATATCTTTTAAGAATGGAAACAAATAATTCCTAGAATTTAACTCACTATAAGACACTTATCAGAATGAGAATTCAATGTTGGAAGGGTCTGTGGATCAGAAATCACAGGGCAGCTGATATCTTCCCTCAACCCAACTAACCATTACTAACCTGACCATGAATGACCTCTTCTGCATCCTTTTATTGTTAGCCTTCAAATCAAAATCTCTCTAGATTGTTCTATAAATGAGCATCAGATACAAGCAAAAATTTCTATAATTTCAGCATTTCTTTTGTTTATTTTCTTATCTCCCAGAGATCTGCTGTTCTATTGAGGAAAATGGTCCTTTACATCCATGTCACATGGTGGCTTCTCATTTCTCTGCACATTCATCTTTCTACTTGGAGTTACACAGAAGTAACTCTTGTGTTTGCTGCATCCCAACATTTCTTTCCCTTTTCCTTCTGGATTAACTACTACAGTAGTTCCTTCATAAAAAGATGAAACCCCTTGTACTTTACCTCATGTCCATAACCTAAAACAACTTATGGTAGGAAAGGATTTATTTATTTTATACATTGAGACATGATAGTCTTCCATTCTTAAGGAGTGGGAAGGACTTGAAGGAGGAATCATGGAGTTGTGCTGGTTGGCTTGTTTAGAAGCTCATGCTTAGCTAATTCAGGAAATGGTGCCCCTTGAGTGGGCTGGTGCCTCTTGCACCAAATAACAATCAAGACAACCCACCACAGATGTCCCTGTAGGTCAATTTGCTGTGGACAATTGTACCACTGAGACTCCCATCTGGGTGATTATAGACTGTGTCAAATTGACACTTAAAACTAATTAGAACATGGTCTTATGTTTTCCTGACCTCTTTGTCAACTTAAGTTGCTATAACAAACTCTCAAATACTAAGTAGTTTGTAAACTAATTATGGAAGTCAGTGAGACCAAGATCGAGGCAGATTCTATGTCCTGGGGGTATCTCCTTAAAGAGACTCATTTAAAGTGCCTTCTTCCTGGGTTCTCACATGGAACCAGTTGGCTAGGTGTCTAGGACACACTTTTTTTTTTTTTATATAATGGCATATATGCCATAATGAAGACTATCCTCAGGAGTCATCTATTTCACAGAAGTCCTATTCATAACACTTATATATGGTTACAGATATCATCATATCAATTCAAGATGGGACATTCAGACCAAAGAAATGCCGAGTTTCAAGTGATCTAAGTAATTTCCCAGAGTAAAGACATTGTGACTTGACAAAACCAACCCAACCAATTCATTTAATTCTTCAAAAACTAAATGTTTGTGGATGTGCAGGAGTTTTAGGTAATCTATCTCATCATTCAGAAGACAGATGCAGACAGATGGCTGTGAATTTGAGCTCAGACTGGTCAACATTAGGAGCTACATATGTAGCCTTAGCTATAGAATATAGCCTTTTCTTTTTAAAAAGGCATATATAGACAGAAAAAGAAAGGAAAAGAAAAGAAGAAAAAGGAAAAGAAAGGAAAAAAAGGGGATACAGGCATTAAGGAAGGGAGGGAAGGAGAGAGGGAAGGAGGGAGGGAAGGAAGAAGGGATGTAGGAAAGAAGAAAGGAAGTAAAGAAGAAAGGAAGGAAGGAAGGAAGGAAGGAAGGAAAGAAAGAAAGAAAGAAAGAAAGAAGAAAGAAAGAAAGAAAGAAAGAAAGAAAGAAAGAAAGAAAGAAGAAAAAGAAATGAAGGAAGAGAGGGAAAGAAAGTAAAAGATTGGAACATGGCCATAGCTGTTTGTGTATGTCTATGGTCACTTCTGAGGTTATCCAAACTCATGAGTAGTTTTGACAGAAAACACAATGGTCCATAAAGCCTTAATCGCCTATGGTTGGTACTCCATGGAAAAACATCCACCAACCTCTTCTCCTTTTGTTCTCACCCTCAAGAGCTTAAAATGCCTATTTCTCTTCCCCCTTTTCCGCATTTGTTTTCATCTTTATTCTCCTTCATAATCCTTTCAACCATTTCTTTCTTTTCTTTCTCTTATTCTTTTCAATTCTCAAAATAATTCCTTAAAGAATGCTCAAGCCACATATGTTTTAGGAAAAAAGTAATAACTGGCATAAAAGATCTTTAAGCTATCACAAATTGTTTTCCAATAAACTATTCTTTTTGTCAATATAAACTTGTTTTATTTAAATTGAGTCTCTCTTGTGCTACAAACATGAATGCTCAAAATTATTCTAAATGCTGCATCTACTCAGAAGAGTCATCTTCACACTCAGGGTTTAGCTCACTGAGTTACAATATTTGCCTGTGCTAACTCAAATATTCCCCTTCAGGGTGTCTAAATTTTGGGCACTGTAATTTTACACTGTCATTTACAACTGTATTGGTCCACATTTATACCTATACCGTGGTGTACGCAGCCTATAGACAGAAGTTTTGGCAGCCTGTGAACACCGATTTTTTACTTTATATTTACCTTTCCCACTGTTCTTTAAAGAAAAGTTTCTCAAAATAGCTATGACTGGTTGGGAAGATAGCTCGGTGCAAGTATGAGGATCTGAGTATAGTTTTCATGAATCCACATGAGTCTCGAATCAGCATTAGCTGTGAGGGTAAAGACAGGTGGATCCGCAAAACTCACTGGCCACCCAATGCAGTCAAATCCATAAAATTCAGGACCAGTGAGAGCCCATGGACCTGAAAAACTACCAGGAAAAACAAACCAGATTAACATCCAACTACACACACACACACACACACACACACACACACACACACACACAAACACACGCATACACATGCACACATGTATGCACACACACAGGCACACACTATTTGTCATCAATTCTATATTCCTTCCTGAACATATTCCAAATTAGGATTTGTCTTCCTAGCACTCAACTTCAATCTCTTCTTAGGATCCCTAAGCATTTCAGTTGTGCTAAGTTCAAGAGACAATTTTGATTATATGTAGTATGTTTTTCATATGGTATCCATGTTTGCTTTGGTCCAAACATTAGATTCAGCTTTATACTTTTATCTTCCTGACTTTCTTACCTAAGATAATATAAATGAATACACAGGCTTAGAAAGATCCCTAGATTCGACCTCCAGGATCTCTGCAACTCTAGTCTAACCACTCTGTGGTTTGCTCCATCTGTTACAGATGAGATTGTTTTTGACCGTACATCTGGGTTATTTTCTTTTGTCCTCCTCTTCAACACTTCCTAACTGTCATTCTGTCTTTATTTTTCTCCTTAGTGTTTAAGAGTATCTGAGTTACTTTTGGTTCCAGTTTTTTGTCCTCATCCACTCATTCCACTCATTAGAATGTAAACTGCATAAAACAATAATATTGAATGCATTTATCTTCAGGGCACTATCTATCCCTCACCTGAATTAGGCCTTCATTTACACTGAGTTTTTCATACATAGTTCTTGAATTAAATTTTTAAAAAAGCTCCATTAACATACTTTAAAGACTGAAGGAGTATGCAAGCATGCAGAAAAAAAAAATCAAGGGGAGAGAGAAATCAGGGTTTTTTTTTTTTTTCATAGAGATATTCTTGATTTTTGACCCTGAAATGCTAGTAAAGGCAATTAGGTCCAAGGTTGTGTGTATTTATTAATTTATATTCTGTTTAATAAAGTATAAGCTATCAATTCTGAAAGCTTTTGTTATGGGACCTGAAGTGGAAAATTGGCTGCCTTGCATATTTTTCCTTCCGTGAATTGAATTTGAGAAAAATCTATGGTTATACTGAGTATATTCTACTTGGTTGTTTTCTTTCACAGAGCCGTCTGTCATATTTCTCCTGTTCACAAGTTTCAATCCAATGGCTTTATAAGCTATAAAATGTTCAAAATTTTTCCTCAGGGTGAATAGATTTTCAATAATTTATATTCAAGGATATCTTTTAAAAAATCCAGGCAACCAACATACTCAGTACCATATTAAGATGGCCAAATGATTAAAGTCACTTATAATCATCTCTAGACACAGATGCAGTTTGTGGATGGACAGAAACTTTCCTTGACAGTTTACCAGATTACCAACTTAGCTCAGTTAATTAGTTCACTAATTGAATTCACTCAAACTCAACACTTCAGCAAACATTCAGTGTATTCCTACAATTATGTTCTGTTGTGTGCATTTGGAATGTGTGATAAGACACTATAAATTCACCATTTTAATGAATTTTAAATTCTATTAGACACACACATATGAATAAAAAGATAAGTATCTTTGGCATTCACATGGTGAGAATGGATTCCCTAAAGTCTCATTTGCTGAAAGTCTCTTTTCATTGTGGTCATGTGGGAGCTGTTGGAATCCTATGGACTGAGACCTCGTGGAAGGTCTCTAGGTCACAAAGATCTTAAAGCAGAATATTGATCACAGAACAACTTGTAGGAAAATCCTTTAAAATCTTTCTCTGGCTTCCAATCTTGAAAAAAGTCACCTGTTCAAGGACCTGCCAGCCACCACAGGGTCACAAAGTAAAAGTAGGTTTTTCTTGTTTTCTTGTGTATTATTTTTATTTTGCCAGAGCCTACTCTATGTCATTTGGGCTTTTAGCTTCTAAAAACGAAAATTAACTCCAAACTTGACAATGAACTTTTTTCATTGTAGACATAGTATACATTAAGTAACTATGTCATAGCAGTGAAAGTTGAATTAATATAGTCAATTACATAAATAATGATGAAGATAATTATGGCAGTGTGATTAATTAGAGAGCAAGTGTAGAGTGGCCAGCCCTAAATCGTAGTTTTAGTAGAGAGTAAAAAGCAAAATAAAATTCAACACAAATGATACAGATGGAAAAAAATTGACCACAAACTTTATATATCTTCACTGTAAAATATAACTATATGCTCTTTATGAATAAAACCTAATTTATTTTCATATCTATAATGCATTGCATATACATCATTATATATATTTTGGAGAAAAAGAAATTTTAAAAAACAGTGCCTATGCTTAATATTCTAATGACATTGCAATTCTAGAATTTTGGTGAGAAGATCTACCAATATATTCTATAACCATAGCATTTTCTTCAACTCTGATTCAATTTTATTTTTGAGCATACTAAAATACTTATCTCATGAAATCTTATAAGTATAGAAATCTTCAATTTCTATATTGCTTTGTCTTCCATTTGCTGTTTCATTCCCTTTCCAGTTCAAACTTTCTGCCCTTCCTTCTTCTAATACATAAGCTTATAAAATTTACATTTTGGGCTATATGTTTTACTTTATAATATAGCCTATAAATCTTATCAATTCAGAGATATTTTTCTTCTTCTGTATACCTCTGTAATACCTCATAATAGAGTAAATGATAGACTCAACAAGTCTTTCATAACTAGGAATTTTAGATGCCTAGATTATATTTTAATAAAGAAAAGTAATTCCAGGACATGAATAGTGTATTTCTTAATATGAATACATGGAGATGCATCTTCAAGATAAGTTTTTGGTCACTAGGTTTTCTTCTTAAAGTTTAAATATATATAAAAGTTGGTTTTCTTTCTCCTTCCAGTGCAGCATATGGACATTTAACTTTCCCCATAGCTTCATGAATATAGTTCATCATTATAATGCTGAGAAGATTCTAATCCAACAGCATCTCAGCATGATTTTAATTTGAATTTCACTTCCCATGAAGTTGAGTATACATTCATATGACTAAGAAAATTATGAGTTCTTCCAGTGATGTCTTTTCTACATGTATTTTAAAATCTTTAATAGTTACATTTTTTCCCAAATTTGTTATATAAATTTTTGAGTTAATTATTGATTATTGCATTTTAGCATATACTGGCATTTAAATTAGTTTATTGATTTCGTAAGAAGATTTTGGTTTATTTCAATTTTAGTAATCATACAACTATATACATAATAAGCAGAGCTAATCTTTTCAGATATGTGAATATTACATACAAACATTAATAATAAATACAAATAAAAAATTAAATTCCTTTATATTTAAAATTATAGACCATGGTTGATCTTAGCTATGAGTATACTTAAAGCACACACTAACCAATAAACAAAGTTTATAAAAGAAAGGATCTTTCCCTGCTTAGCTAGTATCTTAATTTGCCTTCTATTGCTGTGAAAAAGACCACAAAAAACAGCAACTTGAAGAATAAAAAAGTATACATCACAGTAAAAGTCACAATCATTCATTGACAAATTTCAGAGCAGGAACTCAAAGCAGGATTCTAAGGCACGAAATGAAGTAGAGATCATGGAGAAGTATTGCTTACTGGCTTACACTCTTGGCTTGATCAGCTTCCTTTCTCAACTACTTATGATAACCTACCCATGGGTGTTACCAATCACAGTAAACATGGCCCTCCCACATCAAACATTAAAATAAATTATGTGCGTATAGGCTTATGTGATAGAGACCTTTTCTCAGTTCAGGTAGTTTTCTCCAAGTTAAAACACTCTAGCTTGGGTCAAGTTGAGGAAAAGCTAGCCAGCATAGATAGGAAGCCAAAAATCTTAGTTTATAGATAAGTTGATAAATTTCTGAATATTACTTATTATTCAGTGGGTAAACATGCTTTTTATGTAAGGCTGTTGACCTTATTTACATCTCTGGAACACATGGAAAGATTAAGAGCAAGAGAGTTGATGCTACAAAGTTGTGCTCTGGCTTCCATGTAGGCACCGTGTCACACTTATGTCTACACAGTCACGTATAGTATATAACTCACCCACATGAATAATAAATACAAATAAAAATTTTAAATTATTTTATAATTAAAATTTTACATCATTTTTTATTTTAGCTATGGATATACTTAGAGCACATACTAACCATTAAACAAGCTTATTGAAGAAAGGATATTCTGAATCAGGTATAGTGGCTTTTTCTTGTTATCCTAGTACTCAAGAAGTTGAAACAGAAAAATTGTCACAATTAGGAAGCCAACCTGGGATACAGAGCAACTACTAAGCCAGCCAGAACTATAAATCATGACCTTGCCTCAGAAAAACAAAAGGTGAGAACAAGAAATAAAAAAGAATGAAAGCATGGGAACACCTAAGAGAGAGATTGAGAAAAAGGCAGACAGACAGAGGGACAGATACACACACACACACACACACACACACACACACACACACACACAAAGGACAGAAAAGAGAGAGACAGACAAACAGAAAGAGACAGAGACAAAGACAAAAACAAGGAGAGAGAGAGAGAGAGAGAGAGAGAGAGAGAGAAGAGAGAGAGAGAGGAGAAAGAGAGAGAGATCTAAATAAAAACTCTTGCATCTATGGTCTCAAATGGATCAATATTTAATCTTGATTCTGCTATGTATTGACAAGCCTAAAGTTAATAATAGCTCCATGTTGCCTGGGCTATTGGTGATTCATTTATTTTCTGTATTACACATGTGTTATTAGTAACTAAGGGCTGATAATTCCTATCTTAGTACTCAGGAGGGTTAAGTACGATATTTACTTCATTACTGTTAATATAGTTCAATTATATCATCTTTTAATCAAATATTATGTATCTCTATATGAAGTAGATGGTAAAAGGTCTATATGAGTTTAAAGCACTATTTGGATGTGTGGCATTTTAGAGTAGGTGAGGCATTGCTGGAGAAAATGTCACTGGGGCAACCATGAGGTTTCAGATGCTCAAGCCAGGCTACCTTTCCAGCACCATGTCTGCCTGCATGCTGCCATGTAAATATCTGACCTGTAAACCAGTCCCAGTTAAATGTTTTACTTTATTAGATTTGCCATGATCATGTTGTCTCTTAACGACAATAAAACCCTAACTAATACTATGTAAAGACCAGGAGCATAGACTCATTTAACCAGGTTTTCCAAATAAGTTGTCTTGTATCAGATAGAGAAAAGAATGTAAAAGAAACACATTTGAACTGTTCTCTTGTTACTCTGCCCTTGATGTTATTTCTTTAATGGGATTTCTTTAACAAAAATAAGATCAGTTGTTGGTACTGAGTGGTTAATTAGAATGTCTTTAGCCATGTACAAAACAGCTGGTCAATTTGGTTGACACCATTGCTCAAGCTGCCAATTCTATTTTAAAGAAAACTGCTCGCCCCACTTGAATCATTAACAGCTCTATACTTCCAAATGGCCAGACTCTTTTGCATAATATGCATGTCTAAAATAGCTAGACAGATCTATTACCTCAGGACTCTGTTTATCCACCAAGGAAAAAGGCAACAAAGATAAGAAAATATGTTGGTAAAAATCACTGCTTCTCTGCTGATACTTAGGACCAAGACCAAGACAAGGACAGGAACCTAAGGAACAGGCTTTCTTCATGTTCATATCTTTCTAACTATTGTATCATCTTTTACTGCTTTACATTTTTTATTGGTTATTTTCTTTATTTACATTTCAAATGTTATCCCCCTTCACAGTTTCCCCTCCACACACCCCCTATCCCCTCCTCCTTCCCCTGCCTCTATGAGGTTGCTACCCCACCTGCCCATCCACTCCTGCCTCAGCAGCCTAGTGTTCCACAATCCCAGGTCATCAAGTCTCCACAGGACCAAGGGGCTCCCTTCCCAGTGATGTCCCAGATAAGTCAATCCTCTGCTACATATCTAGCTGGAGCCATGGGTACCCCCTCTGTACTGTTTAGTTGATCCCATGCCAACTGATACAGGGCATCCAAGTAATAAGCCTCCTCTTTTGTGCAGTGTGTGGATTACATCACAAGGGAATTCTTACTAGTGGACTGAGAACAGTGTGTGTGTGTGTGTGTGTGTGTGTGTGTGTGTGTGTGTGTGTATCCGTGTGTGGTTCATGAAGTATAAAGCACACTGATCTAACAACTATTAGTAGATTACTCAAATATTTCATAATTCATGCTTCAATCTTTCCTCAAAGAACCTTCTTCATCTGTTATTATGGATTTTACAAAACAATAAAAACCTAAATTTGAAAGTACAAGGAAATTCCTGTCATTTTCACATCTCATCATTTAATTTCTCTTAGTATTATAGACAGTAAAGATAGTGAAGTATATAAGATAGTGGTTATTACTGGGAGTAATAGATAGGAAATGTTTAATTGGGTTATATTTTCTTGTTTTATAAATGGTGGTGCTGTAGTCGAGTGAGTTCTTCTGACTAGGGCAAGAGAGAATTTACAATAGGGATGGAACTCCAACTCATACAATGAAACTTATGGGTGCAAATAAATAACTGCTACATTAGAATGTTCATGAAAATAGACAGACAGATCTGAATGCATAAATTATACTATCAAGAAAGAATATCAATACGATGTTTAATTAATTTATTTTTCATTGCAAACACCATTATAAGATATCATATGCTATCAAATACAATTGATAAGTGAGTTAGAATTCTTACATATTATAAATTTATTTATCATATGGTTATATGCTTAGATTCTAAAAGGTTTCTTCTCATGGTGACATTTGCCAGGTCAAGTCATATTCTGTTTATCTGACTGTTACTTCTAAACTTGAAGAGCTCAGAAAAATTTGGTTTATGATTACATCTTCAGTAAATAGCCCCGTCTATAAAGTCCTTCAGGCACATGCTTAGATGCAGAGCATAAATACTTGTATTATCTAAGTCTTCTTTTCTTTCATGTTTATAATTCTCTCAAAACAAACATAATGGACTTGACTATTTCTCACATCTGCTTTTGTCTAAACAGAGATCTTTATAGAAATCTCAAAACTCCTGATAGACATGCAAAGAATTAATGTCATCCTGAAGCAATATTGTTCAATATTTTAGGAAACAATTAATATAACTTTTAAAAAGTACCATTTTCATCAGTATGCACAGCTATTTCTGTGGTTTGGTATGCTGATGTGCCCATATAAAAAGACATATCTTAAAACTTTCATGACAGGGTTGCTATTTACAGTCAAATATCAAGGTCTTTCGATGATCACATGTTACGGGGTCCTTGAAAGCAAGGAGTGGGTAATGCATGACAAATTAGCTCTCTATGAGCTGTGTTTCAAGACCAAAGCAAAACAGAATAAAACTGTGGTGGCTGGAAGAAAAGTGAGCTTGACAGATGAGTGCTTCAGAAACCTGGGCAACTTTTATAAATCACTAGCATCGATTTCTCATGCTCAAAATGAGGGATATGAAAGGACTTTACAAGACATTTACAAGGATCAAGTGAGTTAAAACATGTAAAACACAAAAGGACACTGTGTAGCAAACATTCCTTAATTTAGTTTATTTATTTTCATAATATTTATGTTTTAGAATATAAAAGTATTAGAAGTCTCTCTTCCTAAACAATTTCAAACTAAGTGCAAGAAAAATCAACTTTTGCTTCAAAATGTATTTTCTAACTTCAATAAAAGAGAAGGATAGGGATCTACCATCTATCAGGCAGTATCCTCATCTGGGTGGACTTATCTGAACTACAAATCATTCTTGCAAATTAGTCCTCAATAAATCACCAAACTTATTTACATGGTTTCTTGGAAGCTGATTTCAAGGCTCAAACCAATCTTTCAGATGATTATACTCTAGAATGATTCCATTTCATTGGCTCTGGAGGTTTGGGGACATTGCAGACGTAAGTTTTTATATTTTTCATGTTTAGAACACATTTTTATAAGCCAGAGTGTTGCCGTATTTCATAAAAGGAGGAAATAAAATTTTACCATTCTATTAAGAATAAACAAAATATTTAACAAAATTCATGTCTTGTTTCTCAACCAAGATCATAAAGATATAGCTATCACCATGAATTGAGACCTAGAAATTTCACTTGTAGGTCATAAATCTTTGCTATAGATTCTCCTCAAAGACAATGGAGCTAACAAAAGCAAGAGAGGATAAAACTCAAGGAAATTTTAGGATAAGACTAACTAAAGGAAAAATAAGTCTCAAATACACCACTTCACACACAATTTTGACACTCAATTTTTATTGCCTCTCTCTCTCTCAGACACACACACACACACACACACACACACACACACACACACACGTAGTGTCAATTTGTTTTTAACCTGTTGTAAGTAAATAACCTAAGAACATTAAAACACTAAAAGGCCCATATAAATCATGATACTATAATTTTTCTATCCTTTCTTAGAATAAAGACTACTACAGTGGCCTTGCCTATAAAATGTCCCTTCTACTTTAGAAATTGTTACTTTTTAATTAAACATTTTGTATAGTCAGCGATCGTGATTCATTTTGTGAACACCTTTTGGAGAATGAGCAGGCCCATAAACAGATTATAGGCTATGAGAAATCTATGGAATGGAAAAATTTCGAAATTTTCTAGTTTGATCACAGAATCACTTTCTCCTGGAATACCTATTAGTTTCCTGTAGGACCTATATTCCAATATGCATAATTTAGGAGACAACCTTCTGAATCATTCTTAGTCATCCGAGTACCAGTCACGTCCCTTTGATAGTTCATTGGATAAATTTGGAGTTTATGGTTTCATTTTTCACAATTCAATGAGAGTGCCTTTCTTTTACATGTATGTATGTGTATGTATACACACACACACACACACACACACACACACACACATATATATACACATACACACACCCTTATACTGTTTCTGTGTCTTTAAATTCCAAAAATCATAAAACCATGGTCTCTGCTCTCTGTAAAGACAACCCACTAGTATCCAGAAGCACTGCTTCCTCTCAGTAACTGCTCTTTCCATGAACAGTCAGTCATAGGCAAAGATTTCACTTCCCCAGGGTGAGATGCTCTGGAGAATGTTTGCAGGTCCTGTAAATAAGCCGGAATCAGGGCTGTTCAAAGAAAGTGATGCTATCATAATATGTGAGTTGGGGTAGTAGTATGTGGGTCCTGGTGCTGGAAGGCTTTCCACGAAGATCTCTGGCCCGGCCAGTTGTGAGGGTTCAGGCCAAGGGCATAGATTACGAGCAGGGAGGGACAATTGCCTCCACTGCCTCTGCTGCCTATGCTGCTGCCTCTACCCTCATCTCTGCTGTCAGCACCCAGTTGCACCTAGGTGTTGACCAGTCTGGGCTGAGCCAGTGGGAAGGCGACTAGCTAGCATGGAGTGCTGGGGCAAGGGTCCTGAAGGTGCTTGGGGAGAGCAGATCTCTTCCCAGGTGGTAGTGTTACAGCTCTTGCTACAAAAACTCTCAGACAACTGGATGATTCTCACACACATTTACTTCTCCAGAATAGGATTCTTGTATACAGTTTTCCGGTGGGTTAGGGTCTGGCATCAAGTAACTCCTATTGGCTTGATCTGAGAGCTTGGAGATACCTCATCTACATGTGGGAGAGCCTGAGGCACTGTTCCTATCTGACTGATGGCCATAGACCTCTCTGCGGGAGGGGCTGTGGAGGGCTGAAGCTAAGTGGGAGGAACCAGGGGGCCCAGGAGCACCTCTAAACTCCTACTCGTACCGTCCTTTAGGGTCTCTGGGGATTGAAGCAGGCTCTACTAGGTACCCTGCTGCCTCTCACAGCCCATCACCCCACAGTAGTGGACATAAAGTCGCAAACCCTGGAGAACTCTAAGCTTAAGACAGTCAAAAGCATATGCCATAAGCTTCTTGTGTTCGCTGGGAAGCTGCATAACTCTGAGTGCTCTGCAGCTGATACTTCCAGTGGGAAAACTAGCCTCTGAGGCCTGGTCAAGACTTGATTGAATGGTGAAAGCAAGGTTATCTTTCCAGATAATCAAGTTAATCCTTCCCCAACCTTTCTAAGAAGATAAGATATTCAGGTACCTGATTTAATTGTAGGAATCCCCATAGGTATAAGATAAAAGACAACTGATGTTTCTTGATCCTATTTACAAATCACTTAATATTTGGCCACTGGAAACTACAGAGTATAGAACATTATGACCTTTGATCTTTGACGGGTAAAAGTGAGGACCACAATGTTCTCTCCTCTGCCTCTGGTGAGCTAATGGATTGTTTGAGTAAGAGAAGATGTATGAAGTTTTCAAAGATTAATTGCCAGGGGAAATATTTTTTTCATCAGCATCAGGTAGATATGAGTAGTTTGGGACTATACGTAGAGGAAAATCTAGGTGCTAAGAATGGTTTTAGTCTATAACTGGAAGGAATACAAACTTAGAAAAGGAGACTAAGGATTCCTAGGTGAAGGCAAGTTTACAGGGGAATTTAAACATAAATATTACATTACATGTTAAAGTGTATGATCTATTTCTTCAAGAAGGGAACAAAGAAGTTTCACATATCTAATTCTACCTTATTTCTTCCAAAAACATAACCACATTGTTTTAGATTACAGCCAGATACACACTATGAGTCAAATGCTATACTTTCTCATGTTAACCCTCTCATCAATATCACCCTCATTATTCACAGTGACTTTCCATCTCTGTATCATGTGGACAACATTCCATGCTTCATATGACTCTAATATTCCAAAAGTGTGACCATGAATGAAAGAAGATCTTGTCACACCTATAAACAAACTTGGAGACTGTGCACCCTCCTTTCTCACCAGAGGCTGTTGGCCACTAGCTTGAGGGAAGAAATGGAGCAGAGGTGAAGAAGCAAGAAGCAGGGTTAAAATGGCCCTGAGTATGAATGGAATGTCCTCCATGGACTAATATGGGATGAGTCTACTTTACTCTTTCAGGCATACGGTATATAAGGGGGGGGGGGCTATAGAAAGAAGGGTTAATTATCATGGCATCTAGTGAATAGGAAGAGGTTATAGGATGTCATACAGGTGGAACACACAGTGCTGAGTTATGCAGCCTTGCAGAGAGCTCTTTATAAGGTCAGTTTTATTGTTTTATTTTCTTTTTTTGTTTTTTTTTGTTGTTGTTTTGTTTTGTTTTGTTTTTGACAATGCCACAGAAGGCCAAACACTTGTGTTCAGGGACACTCTGCAGACAAAGACAGGCAGAGTAGGAAACCCCCACTGAAAAATGGACTCTCCCATTTTGGGCCAAGCTCAGAAACCCATCAGAACATGGGGGACTGCTACTTTACTAGCAAGATCCCCAAGAGGAGAGTACTTAGGCACATGATAGTTAACAGGTCGTCCTCAACAGCTTTCTGTTTCTCAAGGGTTCTCATAGAAGTGTTTAGATTTATCTTGTAGATTTTTCCCTTCCCTTTCATTTTTATTTCTATTTTTTGATTATTTTATTTGTTTACATTTCAAATGTTATCCTCCTTGTCAGATTCCCCTCTCTAACCCCCCCATCCCATCCCACTTCCACCCTGCTTCTATGAGGGAGTTTCCCTATCCACGCACCAACTCCCACCTCACTGCCCTAGCATTCCCTTAGACTGGGGCATCAAGCCTCCACAGGACCAAGGGCACCCCTTCCTATTGATGCCAGATAAGGAAATCCTCTCTGATATATGCAACTGGAGCCATGGGTTCCTCCATATGTATGTTTGGTTGGTGGTTTGGTCTCTGGGAGCTCTGGGGCTTCTGGTTGATTGATATTGCTGTACTTCCTATGGGGTTTCAAACCCCTTCAGCTCCTTCAGCTCTTTTAGTCCTTCACCTAACTCCTCCATTGGAGTCCCTGGGCTCAGTCTGATGGTTGGCTGCAACATCCACATCTGTATTGGTAAAGCTCTGGACAGCCTCTCAGGGGAAAGATATACTAGGCTCTTAGCATCAGCAATAGCATCTGGATTTGGTTTCTGCAGATGGGATGGATCCCTAGGTGGGCCACTCTCTTGATGGCCTTTCCTTCAGTCTCTGCTATACTCCTTGTCCCTGCATTTCCTTTAGACAGGAACAATTCTGGATTAATATTTTTGAGATAGGTGGGTGGACCCATCCTTCAACCAGGGGCCTTGCCTGGATGTGGTCTCTACAGGTTCTTTCTCCCCTCTGTTGGATATGTTGGCTAATGTCATCCTGGTGGAGTCCTGGGAACCTCTTGGGTCCCTGGAATCTGGGACTTTCTAGTGGCTACCACCAGTTCCACATCTCTCACTGCTACATGTTTCTGTTCAATTTTCTGATCCTCTGTACTTTCTCCCTGTCTCCTCCCACACTTGATCCTGCCCCTTTTTTTCTCCCTCTCCTTTCTCCCTCTCCTGAAAATATTTTTGAAGAAGACTAAGCAACACAGAAATCAAGGTGACAGCACTTTTCATTAAAAAATAAATAAATAAAAATTTTAGGGTCAACAATGATTGACATGACATAGTACAACAGTCATATTGTAGGCCCTTTTATACAATTTTTTTTACTGATGAATTAACTTAAAATTCTTGAGCCAAATGTGTAATTTCTTGCCTTTCCCATCTAACCAGTTTGTTCAGGTATGGCTGGATCCAAGCATGTGAATGCTGCCATGTAGACTTGAGCACTTTCCTGCTTCGTGATCAAACACACACAGACATCATCAGTCACAGATGAGCTTCTCTTTCCATGTTGCTTTAGACATATGATGAGGATATCTCCCTGTTCCTGGATATGTCACATACTCATCTACAAAACAAGAAATACTCAGAATATGTTGACCAAACCAACCTATATAACATTCCTCCATGAGTCAGCCTGTGAACAGATTCCAAGCCTCCCCTTGAAGAATTTGACCTAACAGTATAAAAATAAGCTTCCCAAAGATCAAAGGAAAACTTGGAGCTGAATGAAGAAAATTAGTAAATAGATGCTAGAAATATAACTGCTCAGGACTGCTTCAAAGCAGCAACAACTAAGCCTAGGGGTTTTCAAAGACTTTCATCTCATCATGTCTCTTTCTTCTATACATCCTGAAATTAATGTAAAAAACATCATGACAGGGAGAAATAAAAAAGTAAGCCAAACATTGTAGCATGTGCCTTGTGGGCCTTGTTTCTGTAATCTTTTCTGACCAAGAGCAATAATGTAATTCGAAATACCATAGTGACAACTCCTACTCTCTGTTACATGTCACATCACTCAGCCCTGCTATACTCAATGACCAAGATGTAAAGGAAAGCAACTGTGCAAATGAATGCTCATGAATTTACTGACCAAAATCCAAATGGCTTTGTACTGAAAATATTCAGTGATAATAATGTTGAAACATAGTACCTTCCCTGAAAAATTTTCGTAACTATGGCTAGGCGATTTGAGGAATATTAAAATAGGTGTCTTAGAATCTAAGTTGACTTTTGACAAAGAGATGGTTCAGCAGATGATGATATTTGACATCAGATCTGATGGTTGGTGTTTAATTACTGGAACCCATATGGTAGAAAGAATGGACCATTGCCCACAAGTTGTTCCTGATCACCACATGCATCATGACATATATGTGATCATGCATGAGAGGGAGAAAGAGAGAGAGAGAGAGAGAGAGAGAGAGAGAGAGAGAGAGAGAGAGAGAGAAACAAAAACAGAGACAGACAGTGACACTAGACTGAGAGGGGAAGGGGGAGAGAGAGGAGGAGGAGGGAGGGGGAAAAGATTGAGAGACAGAGAGAGACAGAGACAGAGACACAGAGACTGAGAGGGGAAGGGAGAGAGAGAGGAGGAGGGAGAAGGGGAAAGATTGAGAGAGAGAGAGAGAGAGAGAGAGAGGAGAGAAGGAGTGAGAGTACATAAATGTATCAAAAACTGATTTATTTGCTTGCCTTTTGCTATTCAACATTCCTTTCTTTGTTTTTTCTTTTGGATCATAAGGTTCTCTCAAAAGCAGACTATGTATTTCTTCAATGTGTCATGTTATTTATCTTTCATTATCAAAT
This sequence comes from Mastomys natalensis, assembly GCA_021653895.1. Taxonomy (NCBI): domain Eukaryota; kingdom Metazoa; phylum Chordata; class Mammalia; order Rodentia; family Muridae; genus Mastomys; species Mastomys natalensis. The sequence continues at coordinate 274,104 of JAJTUV010000429.1, forward strand.
CTCTCATGTCTAGAATAATGCCTCATAGAGAACAGGCTCACATTAGTATCAGATAAATAAATCAAGAGTGAGAAACTTGGTTCAGGAACATCAATCTGTTAACAGGGTTTTTATGTTCTAGGGCAGAAAATGATAGGAAAAGATTATAGATTCAAGTTAAATATGAATTTACAAAAATTGACAAGATATGCAGGCAACAAATACTTTTAGAAACAAATAATTTGGATTTTTCTCAAGCCCTCGATGATTAGATAATATAGCTTGATACACAGCCAAAGGAATATGTGGAGTATGGAAGGAAACAGAAAAAAATATGCCTAAACGAGTTGAATTTAACAAGTTGAGTTTAGCTAAAACTCAGATTCCCAGTTCCCACTAAAATGTCAAGTCATTTAAAGACATGAAACCATACTAACAAACCTGTGACAAAATGATGACAAGTTAAATTTAAATTTTTACCTCTAATACTGTAAACAACAATATAAACCAAAGCAACAAACAAGCAAACAAAACCAAAAATAACTAAAGCAATGCTAATTCACTTTGAGAAACTAAGTATGAGAAATGCCGCTCTATCTGTAGCAAGAGCAGCTTACTCTGTCTCTTCACAGAAGTGAGTGAAGGTCTTTAGGAATATGACTGATTACAGCAGGATAAAGACAATAAAGACGATTACTCAGGAGGCCTCTATTTGATTTATGATGAATCACAAGATTCCTTTGTCCTGAAAGGGAATTACTTACATTTCATAGTTAAACACACATTTCCATTGGCACAGCACATACAATCCAATTAGAAAGCATTTTTGGGTGCTAGAGATTTGGAGGCAAGTAAGATGTAATCATAGCTCCGAGTCTGCTGATGAGAATAAATGCTACCGTAGTCATTGCAGAGGAGTATGAAGAACTCTGGGTAGAAGACAAAAGATAACTTCTTAACTATACAGATTAACATAGAATTGAGCAAAATGAAGGAGGTATCTGACCTTTTGAAGAATGAAGATCTGTAAGATAGACCCATCTTCACAAGAAGTTTCACTGGACTTCTCTGCACTAATATTAAAATCTAGCTTAATCCTAAACAAAAATGGAATATCATAGAAGGTTATTACAAATAGCATAGGTATGTCATAGGTAACTGATTAAATGAATTAAGTTCACCCAAGTCCCCTGCTTCTATGAAACAGTTGACCACAATCACATAGTTCAAAAATCCTCAATATGTTAAATAATATACAATGTCAATTTGCTTCAGGTTATCAGTGATGGAGTATAGTTGCTTAAGTGGATGAAAATTGACTTAATAAATAATGTCTAAATGGAAGAGAGTCCAAATTTCAATTGTAGTATTCATTATTTCTCAGCTCTCAAACTATACTACAGAGTACTCAATGGAAGATGTCAGACAAGTTGGGAAAGGGGGGATTTTCCTGTTGTTACCAATCACTGTAGAAGTAAAATTAGTTGAAGAATTGCCAAATTATATTTGTTTAATTTGTTGACTCACTGCTTTACTTTAAAAAATATAAAACCAAGTTAAATTCAAATGCTTTCCAGATAGTAAACCACACACAGTTATGGATGTATGTGCACATACAAAAACACACATACATAGACACACACACACCCTATAATCGCTACCACTATAACCACAACCCTTCATAGAAAAGTGAGTTTTAACATCTGCAGCACTCTAAATATCTATTAAGTGATAAATAAATTTCTAAATAGTTTTCTTTAAAAGCTACAAATATAAACTCATTAAAGAAACAAGTTAATTAAAATGGACCTCATATTAACCATATTTTAAAAACACCACACATTATCTCAAAATAACTACTAAAATATGCTTAGGTGATGTCAAGTACTGTATAAGTATAAGTCACATTTCCATTTATCAGTAAGTAAATACTGTGTGTGTTCTTTTGTATCTGGGTTACCTCACTCAGGATAATATTTTCTAATGTCATCTATTTGCCTGAGAGTTTCATGATGACATTGTTTTTTTAATAGCTGAGTTGTACTTCATTGTTTAAATGTACCACATTTTCTGTATCCATTCCTCTGTTGAGAGACATCTGGGTTTTTTCCAGCTTCTGGCTATTATAAATAAGGCAGCTATAAACATTGCAGAGCAGGTGTCCTTGTTATATGTTAGAGCATCTTTTGAGTATATGCCCAGAAGTGGTAATGCTGGGTCTTAAGGTAGAACTACTTCCAATTTTCCGAGGAACCACCAGACTGATTTCCAGAGTAGTTGTACCAGCTTGCAATCCCACCAAAAATGGAGGAGTGTTCCTCTTTCTCCACATCCTTGCCAGCATCTGCTGTTACGTTCGGTTTTTGATCTTAGCCATTCTGATTGGAGTGAGCTGGAATCTCAGGATAGTTTTGATTTGCATTTCCCTGATGACTAAGGATATTGAACATTTCTATATAATCCTCCTGTACAATAATCAAATAAAGGTCCTAAATCAAGAATAGGGACCATAGATCTTACTTAAAATTATGACAGAAATGAAAAATGTGAACTAAATATAAATGAGACAAAGAGAAAAGCCAACAAATATAAATTTAGACAAAAGTCACTTGTAGTTACAGGTGAATTCGTTACAAAGCAATATGAATGCTGCAAGAGAAAGCTTATGAGACTGAAAAAGATATGTTCTGTTTGAATAATTGCACTTTGAACAGAAATAACTGAACACTTAAAATTCAAAGCATGGAAAAACAATTTGAGTTATAAACATGAGAAAGTTTGATTCATGTCAAATAGGGAAGATGAGTAAAGGTGATTTTAGAAATAATGCCACAGTAGCTAAGAAGTGCACTCTGTGACTATTAACTGGTACAGCTGGTTGACAGAATCATTCTAATCTTTATTACTGTGTGTGTGTGTGTGTGTGTGTGTGTGTGTGTGTGAGAGAGAGAGAGAGAGAGAGAAGAGAGAGAGAGGAGAGAGAATAAGTGTGTGCACACAGATGTGTGTGGGCTCATGTATGCTATGAGTGAGTGATGGTCCTAAAACAACTATAGATATTAGACCACACCTTCTATTGTTGGAGACAGGTACCCTTAAGGTTTCTGCCAAGCAGACTAGCTGGCCCTGAGAGGATTCTCTTATTCTCAACTCCCATCTCGTGTGTTTGGATTAAGAGGTATCCCTTACTGCATCTGATATTACTTGGGATTTCAACTTAGGCCTACATGCTTACATGGCATGCACTTTACTCTGGGTATAGAAGTCTGGGCTGGCATCTGTGGTCTTGTAAAGTCTGTAGGACATCTGACCAGGACCTTCTGACTTTGAGAGTCTATGTTGAGAAATCTCATATAATACCAATAGATCTGCCATTATATATTGGTTGTCCTTTTTCCCTTGCTGTTTTTAATATTCTTACTTTAGTCTATATGTTTAGTGTTCTTTGTTATTATAGATCTGTCAGACTTATCATTTAATTATTTATTTAATACTTACTTACTTATTCTTTTTGAGCTATAGTCTCACTCTATGTCTTTGGCTGGCCAGGAACTCACTATGTAACCCTGGCAAGCCTCAAATTCATGGCAAATATCTTGCCTCTCCATTTTGACTGTCAATATTGCAGCATGAAATACCAATCCTGACTGTTATTCCTCCTAAATTGTGCCTGTTTCTCCTTTGTATTTAACATCTTGTATGTAAATGATCATTTGGGGTTGTTTTGCCTTGCTTAGGAAAGGATTTTTTTCTTTATTTATCATTTCAGTAAATAGTCTTAATTCTAAACTACACTTTATCTGATATAGCCATAGTCAATTGTTCTTTGACAACTGTTTTAATATTATATATTTCTTTCATTTTATTTTTAATTATAATAATGTTTGTAGAGAGAATATAGCCTTAGCTCAGACACTGCTCTGATAATAGCTAGACTTTTAATTAAGATATACTCAATGTTGAAAGAGTTTGGTTTGACTCCATAAACTTATGTTTGTATTTTCTTCTAATTGCTCCTTTTATCTCCTTTATCTATATTATTTTGGTTTTTATGATGTGTTTTTATCTCTATAAGTAATTAATTAACATATTAATAACTCTATGACATTGTGTGGTATGTGTGGGGAGGTGGAGCACTTGTTTGCATGTGTGTATGTGTGTTTCATATGGTTTATTTAGGATGTTGGGCACATGTTAATTTATCATAGACTATAATCACATATAAAAGTGAGTTTCACTGTTTAACTCTTTTCTCTTGTGCTGGTTTTGTCATGCATTGCAGTTCTTTTAATTTCTAATTTGTTTTAATACTTCACACACTATGCCAAGTTTTCTTTTTAAAAGATTATTGAAATGTAAGAATATGGCATGAATTAGGGGCTTCATTGCCAAATTATTTAAAAGTGAGCCAAACCCATAACCTAGGACAGATGTTTTGTTTTTCATTAATAATATATTTATTCATTTTACTTCCCAATATCATCCACCTCTTTCATCTGAGTCCCCCCACAGCCCCTCCCACATTCTCCCCACCCTTTTTCCCATGAGATAGGGTGAGAACCCCTCTGAGTATCTTCCTCTACCACCTCACCTCCCTACCTTTAACCATGGGACATCAGTCACTACAGGACTAGGTGCATCCTCTCTCACAGAGGCCAGGGCAGGCAGCCCAGTTAGGGGAACAGGAGGGAGCCAAAGGCAAGCAACAAATTCAGGGAAAGTCTATGCTCCAGTCATTGGGGACCTACAGGAGGATCAAGCTACGTATCTGCTATATATGTATGTGAGGGCCTACGTCCAGTTCCTGTTTGCTCTTTGGTTGGTTGTTCAATCTCTGTGAACCCACAATGGTCAAGTTTATTTGGCTATGTTGGCCTAATTGTGGAGAGAGACAGGTACTTCTAAGCTGATACTTTAGTCTTCCAGATCAATAGTTCTTGGTCTTCCTAATGCTATGATCCTTTGATAGAATTCATCATGTGGTGCCTCCCAACTTTAAATTTATTGTATTTCCACTTCTTAGCAGTAGCCATTTTGCTATCGATATTAATTATAATGTAAATATCTGCTATGCAGGATATCTGCTATACAACCCCAGTGAAAGATTCATTCAATCCCCAAAAGAGACATGATCCAGAGCTTGAGAATCATTGTCTTAGATTCATCATTTAAAAAAAATTGTATTGTATGTTCTGTTTTTATTTTTTAACCCATTATTTTAATGTTCCATCTTTGCAAAGTATAGGTATGTGTTGAAACTAATAGAAGAGAAGGTGGGGAAGACCCTTGAATACCTAGGCACAGGGGAAAAGTTCCTGAACAGAACACCAATGGCTTATGCTCTAAGATCAAGGATTGACAAATGGGGCTTCATAAAATTGCAAAGTTTCTGTAAGGCAAAAGACACTGTCAATAGGACAAAACAGCAACCAACAGATTGGGAAAAGATCTTTACCAATCCCACATCCGATAGAGGACTAATATCAAATATATACAAAGAACTCAAGAAATTAGACTCTAGACAACCAAATAACCCTATTAAAAAATGGGGTAACGTGCTAAACAAAGAATTCTCAACTGAGGAAATGCGAATGGCTGAGAAGCACCTAAAGAAATGTTCAGCATCCTTAGTCATCTGGGAAATGCAAATCAAAACAACCCTGAGATTCCACCTCACACCAGTCAGAATGGCTAAGATCAAAAACTCGGGTGATAATAGATGCTGGCAAGGATGTGGAGAAAGAAGAACACTCCTCCATTGTTGGTGGGATTGCAAGATGGTGCAACCACTCTGGAAAACAGTCTGGTGGTTCCTCAGAAAATTGGACATACCACTACCTGAGGACCCAGCTATACCACTCCTGGGCATATACCCAGAAGATGCTCTAACATATAACAAGGACATATGCTCCACTATGTTCATAGCAGCTTTATTTAAAATAGCCAGAAACTGGAAAGAACCCAGATGCCCTTCAACAGAGGAATGGATACAAAAAATGTGGTACATTTACACAATGGAATATTACTCAGCTATTAAAAACAATGAATTTGAGAAATTCTTATGTAAATGGATGGAACTAGAAAATATCATCCTGAGTGAAGTAACCCAATCACAAAAGAACATACATGGTATTCATTCACTGATTATTGGATTTTAGCCCAGAAGCTTGGAATACCCAAGATTCAACTCACAGACCACATAAAGCTCATGAAGAATGACGACCAAGTGTGTAGGGGCTTCAGTCCTTCTTAGAAGGAGTAACAAAATACTCAAGGGAGCAAATATGGAGACAAAGTGGAGGACAGAAACTGAAGGAGTGGTCGTCTACAGACCAGTCCACCTGGGTATCCATCCCATGTGCAGTCACCAAAGGTAGACGTTGATATAGATGTCAGGAAGTACATGCTGACAGGAGCCTGATATAGCTGTCTCCTTAGACGTCTTCAAGAGTCTGACATATTCAGAGGCAGATGCTCACAGCTAACCATTAAACTGATCATGGGGTTCCCAACAGAGAAGATAGAGTGAAGACTGAAGGAGTTGAAAGGATTCGTGATACCATGAGGAAAACAACAATACCAACCAATCAGAGCCCCCCAGGGTCTAAATCACCAACCTGGGAGCACTTAGGGAGGGACCCATGGCTCCAGCTATATATAAGTGGGAGAAGAGATCCTTGGTCCCATGAAGGCTGGCCGTCATGGGGGGGGGGCGATATTCGAGGGTAGGGAGGTGAGGTACAGGGGAGGGTAGGTGGGGGTACACCATCATAGAAGCAAGAGTAGGGGGGAAGGTATAGGGAGTTCCTGGAGGGATGGGGGGAAATGGGATAAGGGAACAACATCTGAAATATAAATAAAATTTCCAATAAATAAATAAATAAAATAAGGCAATCATGAATCTTCCATAACCTGTGCATAATATGTCCTTTGTGTTTTACTTCTTCTTAAAAATCCAGTTTATCCATAACTTTTACTTTATTTTGTTCTCTCTCTCTCTCTCTTTATTTTTTATCACATCATAATTTATTTATTCACTCAGGGGTTATAAACACAAAAAGGCAGGATGGGGGAAGGGAATGACACCGGAGCATAGATAATCAGGGAGAGTACAGATACCTTTCAGAATCTGAGAGCAGGGAAATGGGTTTGGGAGATGTTTGGAGCACACCCTCATAAGATTAGGAGGAGGGGGTATGGGATAAGAGGTTTAGGGGAGAATGGGAGAGGAGATAACATTAAAAGGTAAATACGCAAAATACCCAATTTAAAAAAAATATAATGGGTGTGACAAAAAAAATGATAGCTTACTTATTTCAAATTATTTTCAAAAGTTTCCAGGAGATGCTAATTGGCTAAGATCTTATTTTAAGCTCTCCACAAAAGAATTTAAGTCTATGTTTAATATTTTGTTCTCTTTTAAATGTAACTTGAGGTTCAAAGATGTTTTCAAATCTATAGTTTATTCTACTGATCCCCTGTTCTACTAATTATGGTTTCATGATATATCATTTTGACCTTTATCTGAATAGGTAATTTCATTGTACCTAAATCCTCAGTGTCTCATGTGCAATGTCTAACCAGCAGTAACTCATCCAGTGCAGTTTGCATCAAGAAAAATGCTTGGCAATATGGAATTTCCTTTACCTTACTTTTCTTTTTTCTTGTTTAATATTGAAAATAGAGTTTTAAAAATTGAATACATTCTGATGTTACAGGTTATCATCCCAATTTCTTCCAAATTGTAGCAATGATGCCACTCATAATATTTATACTCTTTATGATACATGTTAGAATATACTATTATTATTAATGATATTTAATATATAGTAATAAACTAATATATATAATTTAAAATGATTAATAATTTAATAAATATTAAATAAACATATAAAATAAGTTGAAATAAAAACAAATAGACCAAAATACCACAAAACAAACAAACTGAAAAAAATAAAAGGCACAAGAAACACATATACACACAGAGACATGTGTATTCACATACACAAATGTCCTATACAAACCTAAAACTGGTTTGAAATCACAAAAAAATCTGTAAGGAGAAAAATTAAAATTAGAAAGTCTAGATAAAGCATTACGAAACATACAAACAAACAAACAGTCCAAAAATACACTTGAGTTCTTGTTTATGTTGGACATCTACTTGTAGGCATGGGATGTAGCCTTAAGTGTGACTCATATACCCACTAAGACATCACTGGAGAAAACTAACTTGTCTTTTGCAAACAGTTATTAATTGAAGATCGCTTTGGGGTAAGGGATGGGGTCTTGGGTCCATTTCCTCTGTCAGTGATGGGAACCCATTTAGATTAGGCCTGTGCATGCAGCTTCAGTCTCTCTGAGCTCATATGAACATTGGATCTGTTGTGTCTTAAAGTCATTGTTTCCTTGGTGTTTTTCATCCTCACTGGTTCTTAAAATTTTTATACCTCCTCTTCCACAGAGCTTCCTGAGCCCTGGAAGAAGGATTTGATGATCCTATTTAGCATTGAGTATTCTTCCAGGGTTTCTCACTCTCTGCATACTGTCTGACTGTGGGTCTCTATACTTGTTTCAATCTGCTGTAAATGAAGCTTCTCTGTCAATTGCTGAGTAAGACACTGATCTGTGAACATAACAGAATGTCATGAGGCGTCATTCTATTGTTTTATTGCTTTAGCAGAACAATAGTATTTGGTCCCCCACCCCCAGGTCTATAGCTTTTCTACTCTCAGGTTATGAAACACCCAGGCATGGGTTTCATTTATGAAGGGAGTCAGTCACTTAGAGGTTGGTTACTTCTACAACATTTATGCCACTATTACATTATCTTGCATGCAGGTCACAATTGTAGATCATAGGGTTTTGAGCTTCATCATTGTTTACTTTCTACTCCATGGCATGTAGTCTATTTTCCAGTACGATGAACATTGGGGTTGAAAGGTCTTGTCCTCAGCAATAGGGCCTTACCATCAGTTTATAGAGAGTAACCAATATCATGGCAATAACTTAGTTGTGTGTGTGGTTCTATGGGATCCATTTGTGCAGTAACTAAAATAGATGTAATTTATTCAAGTGCTATCTAGCTGAGGCTTTGTATCTTCATTTATTTTCTACTTATATGTCTTTAATATTTTTTTTCATATATTTCATATATTTTTTTAAAGAAATTTCTACTGTAGTAGACTTTTTTATCATCCCTCAAATGGTGAATACTTTTAGCTGTTCCTCTCCTTATTTCCTCCATTACCTCATTGGTTCCTATCCCTCCCTGTTTGATCCTCCTATTCTACCCCTAATCCTCATCCCCATCTATCTATCTATGTCCTCTTCCTTTGAAAATCCTTCCCTCCTATCTAGTCCATTACTCTAGACGTATTCTGTATCTAACCTTTGTAGTTACAGGAATTGCAGCTTGCTTCTCAAAAATTTAACAGTTAGCATTCACACTTGACTTAATGCATACCACATTTGTCTTTTTTTATTTTATTGGATATTTTTTTATTTACATTTCAAATGTTATCACCTTTCCCGGTTCACCCCTCTCTCAAAACCCTCAATTCTATCCCCAGACTCGCGCTTCACTGAAGGTATTTCCTCATCCACCCATCCACCCACTCCCATCTCCCACCCTCGAATTTCCCTACACTGGGGAATCAAGCCTTCATGGGATCAAGGGCCTCTCCTCCCATTGATGCCCAACAAGACCATCCTCTGCTACATATTTGCCTGGAGCCATGGGTACATCTGTGTGTACTCCTTGGTTGGTGGTTTAGTCCCTGGGAGCTCTGGTGATTTTTGGTTGGTTGACATTATTGTTCTTCCTATGGGTTTGCATCTCCTTCAACTCCCTCAGACCTTTCTCTAACTCCTCCATTGAGGACCCTATTATGAACCTCATGCTCAGTCCAATGGTTGGCTATAAGCATCCTCTCTGTATTTGTCAGGCTTTAGTAGAGCCTCTCAGGAGGCAGCTATATCAGGCTCCTGTCAGTATGCACTTCTTGGCAGCCACAATTGTGTCTGGGTTTGGTGACTGTATAAGAATGGATCCCCAGATGGGATAGTCTTTGGATGGCCTTTCCTTCAGTCTCTGGTCCACACTTTGTCTATCATCCTGTGAGTATTTAGTTCCCAATTCTAAGAGGGACCAAAGCACCCAAACTTTTGTCTTCCTTTTTCTTGAGCTTCATGTGGTCTGTGAACGTATCTTGGGTATTCTAGTATTTGGGCTAATATCTACTTATCAGTGAGTGCATGCAATGTGTGTTGTTTTGTGACTGGGTTACCTCACTCATGATGATACTTTCTAGCTCCATCCAATTAGTTAAGAATTTCATGAAGTAATTGTTTTTAATAGCCGAGTAGTACTCAATTGTTTAAATGTACCACATTTTCTATATCCATTCCTCTGTTAAAGGACATCTGAGTTCTGTCCAGCTTCTGGCTATTTATATATATACATATGGCTGCTATGAACGTAGTAGAGCATGTATCATTGTTATAAATTGGAGAATCTTTTCGATATATGCCCATGAGTGGTATAGCTGGATCCTCAGATATGTCCAATTTTTTGAGGAACCAGCAGACTGATTTTCATACTGGTTGTACCATCTTGCAATCCCATCAACAATGGAGGAGTATTCTTCTATCTCCACATGCTCACCAGTATCTGCTGTCACTTGAGTGTTTGATCTTAGCCCTTTTGCCTGGTGTGAGGTGGTGGGATCTCAGAGTTGTTTTGATTTGCATTTTCCTGATGACTAAGGATGTTCAACATTCTTTAGGTGCTTCTAGGCCATTCCATATTCCTCAGTTGAGAATTCTTTGTTTAGCTCTGTACCCAATTTTTAATAGGTTTATTTGATTCTCTTGAGTCTAACTTCTTGAGTTCTTTGCATATGTTGGATATTAGCCTTCTACCAGATGTAGAATTGGTAAAGATAGTGTCCTTTGCTATACAGAAGTTTTGCAATTTTATGAGGTTCCATTTGTTGATTCTTAATCTCAGAGCATAAGCCATTGGTGTTTTGTTCAGGAAATTTTCCCTTTTACTCATGGGTTGAAGGCTCTTCCCCCACTTTCTCCTCAATTAGTTTCAGTGTATCTGGTTTTGTGTGGAGGTCCTTGATCCACTTGGATTTGAGATTTGTACAAGAAGATTAGAATGGGTCAATTTCCAATCTTCTACATGTTGACCTCGAGTTGAACCAGCACAGTTATTGAAAATGATGTTTTTTTTCCAATGGATTGTTTTAACTCCTTTGTCAAAGATTAAGTGACCATAGATGTGTGGGTTCATTTCTGGATCTTCAGTTCTATTCCATTGATCTATCTGCCTGTCTCTGCACCAATACCATGCAGTTTTGTTTTTGTTTTGTTTTGTTGTTTTCTTTTTTTTGTTTTGTTTTGTTGTCTTTTTTTGTTTTTAGGAAGGTTTTTTGGTTTTGTTTGTTTGTTTGTTTTGTTTTATCATTATTGCTCTGTAATACAGCTTGAGGTCAGGGATGGTGATTCCTCCAGAAGTTCTTTTATTGTTGAGAATTGTTTTTGCAATTCTCGGTCTTTTGTTATTCCAAATGAATTTGAGAATTGCTCTTCTAAATATAAAAAAATTGAGATGGAATTTTGATGGGGATTGCACTGAATCTGTAGATTTCTTTTGGCAAGATGGCCATTTTTACTATATTAATTCTGCCAATCCATGAGTATGGAAGATCTTTCAATCTTCTGAGATCACTTTTGATTTTTTTCTTCAGAGACTTGAAGTTCTTATCATAAAGATCTTTCACTTGCTTGGTAAGAGTCACACCAAGGTATTTTATATTATTTGTGACTATTGTGAAGGGTGCCATTTCCCTAATTTCTTTCTCAGCCTGTTTATTCTTTGAGTAGAGGAAGGCTACTTATTTGTTCACGTTAATTTTGTATCCAGCCACTTTGCTGAAGTTGTTTATCAGGTTTAGGAGTTGTCTGGTGGAAGTTTTGGGGTTACTTAAGTATACTATGATATCATCTGCAAATAGTGATATTTTGACTTCTTTCAGTTTGTATCCTTTGACCTGCTTATGTTGTCTAATTATTCTAGCTAGGACTTCAAGTACTATATTGAATAAGTAGGGAGAGAGTGGGCAGCATTTTCTAGTCCCTGATTTTAATGAGATTGCTTCAAGTTTCTCTCCATTTAGTTTGATGTTGGCTAGTGGTTTGCTGTATATTGCTTTTAGTATGTTAAATTCCTGACATTTCCAAGACTTTTATCATGAAGGGGTGTTGAATTTTGTCAAATGCTTTCTCAGCATGTAATGAAATGATCATGTGTTTTGTTTTTTTTTTTGAGTTTGTTTATGTTGTGGATTATGTTGATGGATTTCTGTATATGAATCATCTCAGCATCCCTGGAATGAAGCCTACTTGATCATGGTGAATGATTGTTTTCATATGTTCTTTAATTCAGTTTGTGAGAATTTTTTTGAGTAATTTTGCATCAATGTTCATAACTTAAATTGTTCTGAAGTTCCCTTTCTTTGTTGGGTCTTTGTGTGGCACTAGGAAATGGATTTATTACCAATGCTTTGCAACAGGGAATCAAGAATTGTTTGCCTATTACATTTCTTGAGGAAAATATTTAAGCTTTATTTTGCATTATTTGAGTACTTCCTATTTTCAATTCAGTAAGTTTACCTAATGATTTTACAAGTTTGTTTATCTTATCAAAAAGTCCAGATGGTTTCACACAACTTTTCTATTGTTTATTTAATCCCCATTGATTTCTGGTTGAATCTTAACCTTATGGTATATATTCTAAGTGTTACAAGTCATACAACATAGAAGACAATACTCTATACACACGTAAAATATGTTTTCATAAGAGATCTTGTTTTTTAATAAGAAAACATATTATTCTAATTTTTACTGCTAAGAAAGATAGATTATAGAGATAGAGATAGAGATGATAGAGATAGAGATGATAGAGATAAGATAGAGATAGAGATAGAGATAGAGATAGAGATAGAGATAGAGATAGAGATAGAAAGATAGAGATATATCTTATTTCCTAAGTATCTACTCTGGTGTCAGTTTCCATGAAAATTCAAAATGTTATTTTCTGTGTCAGGTTTTGAATATAGTTTTCAAATAGACCCTTTAAATAAAGTATTCAAGGAAACCATGAGTCAATACTTACATGACTAATACAAATAATGTACACACTGAATGCTATGAGTTAACATGTAGGCATAAAAGTACATGATCACTCAATAGATTTAGTGTACAGCTCAGTGACACAACTCTTTCACAGCCTATTCAATGTCTTTGGTTCAATTCACATCCTGAGAGAGAAGGAAACAGAGAGAGAGAGGGAGAGAGAGAGAGAGAGAGAGAGAGAGAGAGAGAGAGAGAGAATACGGTGTCACTAGAGCAAATGACTGGAAAGAGAGCAGTTGGCAAATCATGCAAAACTTTAGGAAGTAGCTCTAAAATATGGACAAAATTTATTCAATAAAAGCATTGTTTAAGTGTGTATGTAACTGAGAGAACAGGGAAACTCCCATTTTATGACCTAATTAACTGGGTAGCCATGTTCAGGGACTGTGTATTCAGACAGAGAGATAAATTTTAGTCTCTCCTGTATACAATAATCACTACTCATTTCTTTGTGTTCAATCATTTTGTATCATGAACACACTGTAAATGTGCAAATAATTAATGCCTGTTCTAAAATAACAATTCTGCAAAGAACAACACTGGATATCAGCAGTGTTATAAATAATATTACATAAATGGAACAATTGCTACATTCTAATTAAGCCACATAATTAGATTCTACTGAGGCAGTAGAAGCTCTCTCATGTAGTCATTAGTCAGAAACTGTCTCATCTGTATCACATTATTGCTGATGACACAGTGGCACCACATGGATTCTCCCAGGATCAGTTTGCTAAACACTGCAATATCTACAGTACTGAATGCTAATACTGCTCTTCAGACACACTAAAAACCACAGTTAAAAATTAAGACCCATTGTGCTTTTTCTCTTTGTAAAATGTACACTAGATTTTAGACATGTTTTATTTCTTGTTTCTTATGAGGATCTCTCTTTTGCTGTATCTGTGATTGTCTGTTTTCTGAGACTAATGGTTATGCATTCAAGACACAGATAGAAGTCTATTTTAGTAAACTCAACTCATCATGAAAAATTATAAACAAAGATACAGCTGTTAACCAGATAACCAAAGAGTAGAACACTAAGCAATGTAAACACCTTAATTATTTTTACCAAACTTCTCTGTGTAATTTTTAAATTTAGAATTCTGCTTTCTATACACTGACTAAAACCAGAAACAAAGTGGACCTCTGAGTGAGCAGGGCTGCAATAAAGGTGACAGTGTAGGAAGGTGAACCAGTCATTACCAGAACTAAGCAAAGCCTATTTGCTTTCAATGTATGGAATTCCATACTTCCACAAAATTTCCTTCTTTCCCTATCAACCTTGGTATTTCTTTGGTATCCCCAACAGGGAACTAGATGGAAAGGCAATAATGTGACTTTCTTATTTCCAGCCAAGTCAACATAAAGCAGAAGGCAGAAAGAATTTGGAGCATAATAACCAACATACCTCCTTGACATTTTCTTTTTCCACTCGATTGAGAAGGCCTTAAAGGCATTGACATTTCTTGTTCTTTCCTACTTCCTAAGTATCTATTCTGGTGTCTAATTCATAGCGGCCCTCATTTTCCCCTTTCATTCAGAAGGAATAAAATGAAATATTAATGAATATGTATTTGGAGGAAAGCTATGTGGACAAATATAAGAGGGGAAGTTTTCATTGTGTGATGGATATTTTCAGTGATTAAATGGTGAACAGAAATAAGTACCTTTTGTGGAGGCTATTGACTCAGTGTATAATGAATGACTGTGCCATAGGGTCCAGGTCACCTTCCCTCCACATTTGACTCATTCCCTTCTCCCTCCTAATATCTTTAACATATTTGCTGGATCTTTCCTTTCCTAACCATTTCCCTGGACCTGTGTACACCCCAAGTTGCAAGGGTCATGTTTATTCTTATTATACTCCTATTCACAGGATATTATCGATTATTTTATATATATATATATATATACTATATATATAATAATTTATATATATATATGTATATATATGTAGATGTCATATATATATATGTATATGACATATATATATATGACATGTATATATATATATATATATATGTCAGTAGAAGTAAAGTGTCCAAATCAAACTCATTAGAGACCTTCTAGAAATGTCTGTCAGGGTATTTGCCCAAATTTCAATGTATCTTCTCTTCCCTTAAGATTCTTATAGATGGCAATCATACATTTCCAGGCCAAAGTATTTCAATTTATATGATCAGGTTTACATAATTTAACATATATTTAGAAATTTATCTAATATCATAAATTTATGATATTATATGAACAAAATATATTTTCTACTAATGATTGTAACCAAAAGTATTTGGAATTCAGTATAATGACTACAAATACTAAGAGCATAGAAATTGAATGCTTTTATATGCTATAAACTCACAAATATATATTAGTTCCAGAATTACATATAGTATCTCTACAAGTACTCCATACTGTTACATTCTGGGATTATAGGAGAGTAAAAGAAATGAAGTCCTGAGGAAAAAATTGTTTATTAGGTAGACAAGCAATACACACACACACACACACACACACACACACACATATATATGCCCCAAATTATCTAATGTTCTATATAGCCGGCTTTCATTTATTGTGAAAGACTGAAGATGATTAGCCTCAACAGTAAAATGTCCATCAGTGATTGGTCTGTTTCTCCTGGCCTATTTTATGAAAGGGTATTGTGGAAGATCACATGAAAGAACAGTTCAATTGGCTGCCATGTGACTTAGAAAGAGCAAAAGGAAGATGCTGAAGTCTGTCCTACCAATGCGTTCAAGGGCATACCCATAATGGAAAAAGATCTCTATCCAATCTTACCTCTTAAAATGCTCTACCACCTACTAACACCATCAAGCTACAAAACAAAATATTGAAGGACATTTAAGACACAATGTGTAGAATGTGTATTACAATTTTGCACATAATTCAGACATTTCCTCTTTGAGCAAATGTCTTTTTATCTTATATCTTTTGTCTTTTTATCTTATAGACTTAATAATCTTTTATTGTACAGGACTGAGCATCAAAATAGGATATCTTGTAAAGGCAATAAAATATCAGAGAGTCACTTTACACCCTATTTGAGGATTTTGATTAAGTCTTTCAGTGATTTACATGTGTATGTATAGTTTAGACTTCTAATTAAAAATCTATCTTCTGACCCAGGGGATCTGGGGGATTGCTCGAACTGGTGATGTTTAAAGGTTCATCTGTGGGCCAGAGGCAGAGGGAGAAGCATCTAAACCCTGAACCTCATAGTGTATTCTCCCATCAGTGTCCTGCTATTGGTAGACTCCTTCCTGCAATATAACTGATCTCTTGCTGATGAAATAGGGGAGATCTAGGCCACTGTTATGGTTCTTAATCTCACTAATAAAAAAAAATTAAGAAAGGGCTCAAAAACTCTCATAGACAACTTTATTAATGTTTATAAAGAGACAAACAGGGTAAAAAAGCTATAAATCTCAACAGCTGCCCAAAAATAAAGGAGAACAGAAAAAATAAGAAACATAAACGCATGCTGTTTAAGCTGACATAGTGTTCATGATATGACTGACAATTAGATACATGGTAGGGAAGGAGGTCTCAGAGAAAGAGTAAGGAAACTCAAAATGTTGGGCAAAACTACAGTGTTAGAACAATCATGTTTCAAAGAGACACCGAAGCAAAAGAGATATTAACGATGAACAACTCAGAAAAGCAGATGCATTTAGAAGATATAGTATTAGGGGCCAATGCCCTCACTAGGAAATGTACAGAATCTCATTAATGGGCTATTTATGCACAGATCTCTTTAGTTTGGCTGAAGTGAGCCTACATTCTTAAGGGTGATATCTTGTTCAAGTGATCAACGCAGCCCAAGTGAATTGCTAGATCTCCATCCTGACCAGATCTGTTCTTCTCTTTACCAGCAGGTTTCCTTTAACCAGCCTTTATTGCTAAGGTAACCCTATTAAAGATACTAAAGTAAGAATAAACATAATTGATTAGCTAGCTTACTAATTAAAAATTAATTAGTTAGACAAAACATTAGTGAGGATTCTTTTTAAGAGAGCCTTTAGAAATTCATTCCCACCCCCACCACCCAAAAATACTTTTACAATTTAAAAATGTTTATTGGTATCTGTAGATATAGCTCAGTAGATAAAGTGCCTACCATAGAAGCCTGAGGAACCTGGTTTGACATCCTCAACATGGTATAAAAATAGCATGTGCCTCATGTCCTTGTTATGAGGAAGCAGACCCAGGAGGATTTTAGCAGTGTTGGCTTGCCCAGATATTCTAGCAAAAAAGGCTGTGAGAAACTTTTCTTTTTCTCTCAACAATAGTAAGATAGACAATGACCCAACCTTTCTAAGTCTCTCTTTCCCCTTCTTTAGAAATTATCTAATCAGTTCAGACTGTTAAGATGAGCTCTCCTTAGTGAGATGGGACAGTTACCACCCAGGCAGACATAAAAAGATCCCCCTTTTGGGGGTCGGGGGAGTATATTTGCTAACACAGTTTGGCCTGTGGGGGGGAAAAAACTTTTATGCAAACACAATTCACCTTGCCAAACCATTTTTATTGTGTTTAGATTTTCCTTTGTGTAACAGGAATTGTTCATTTCCCAACTAGGGGTTCTAAAGATTGAGTGAGAAATCATTTTAAAAAACTAGAGAAAGACTGAGAAACACACACTCAACATCACCCTCTGGATTGCACACACACACACACACACACACACACACACACACACACAAGAGAGAGACACACACACACCTACATATGAATCAATGAGTGGCTCAGAAAGGCATCTTCGACCCCTCCAACCCAGTGTTCTTACTGGTGCTCAGTAGATTTCCTGATATACCCCACTAACTATTTCCTATTTCCCTGAACTGCCTATGTTCTGGTCACACCAAAGCAAAACTATTTCTCAAGGACAACTCAACCACTCAACACAGCTTCTCAGAGTTTCATCACTAAATACCACACGGCAACATAATTCACTTCTAGATCGCTTCTTCTGTACACAAAAGCTGTGGGCATGAAGACAGCTACAAGTTACCATTTGATTTTATTCAGCTCTTCCACATTTCTTTCCTTGTGCCATTGAACATTTGATATGAGCAACTTCAATTCTGCAATCCTTTTAGGAAACATTATCTCCGTTCCAGGGAGATAGTTCAGTGGGTAAAGGCACCTTCTGCCAAGATAGTAAAACACCTGGTCAATCCCCAGACAGGTTACATGATGGAAGGAGACAACTGATTCCTAAAAATTGAACTTTGACCATCTTATAGATTGTCAAGAAAAACAGGGATTAAATTCTATCAATTGTTAATTATATACTCAACATTTACATTCTTTTTTTTTTGACCTTTACTTTATCTGCATTTATTTTATGCTGAATTTATTCCTGCACCATGAGGTTTTATTTCTTTAGTTTCTTCTGGGATGTCAGGAGCAGCCCTGCTTACACTGAAGGCCTATAATCAGCAATAGGCCTGACATACATGCCTGCTAGCACCAAGTCTTGGGTCTCTGTGGAAAAACACTGAAACAGATGACTAGAAGCCATTGTAAACAAGCAGCTTTGGTGGAAGGCTTCCAAGCCTGAGTAGTCATAGACCTTCTAGATAGATAGCCTTGGTGGATAGTACCAACTTAGATAAAGACAAGTGAGTCATAGGCCTCCGGAGTCATAGTGGTTTGTCCCCTGAACCTTCACCCAGCTGACACTCTGTTCTGGGAGATATCTGTACTCCCCCTAAACACGTACGTTCCTGTGTCATACCCTTCCCCACATCCTGCCTTTTTGTGTATATAACCTGTGTGTGAAAAAGTAAAGATGGTGAACTGATCAGACTATAGACAGATTGTCACTTCTTTGCGTCGGCCTGCCCCCCACTTTCTCTTTCATGTGATCTACCCGGACCCCTGTTTAATGCCCTGCAGGTCAGGACACTGGGATATCATTTTCTTCTGTGCAACCTCCTCTTCTGGCTTTGGAACAATATCTTTCTTCTCAGTGAGGATCATCTCAATGTGGCAGAGGGAGCTCAAGTATGGGTAAATCCATCCATGAGCTCTATAGGTTTGTCAGCACATTTTATGCACCTTGTTAACCTGGATGTGTTCAATGACTAGAGAATTTACATCTAAACCTCTAAGTTTAGTATTACTCTCTGCATTTTTAAGCATGTGCAGCAAAAATTCAACACTCTTTTTTGGTCACCATCCCTGTGTCCAGTCCCAATGTTTAGCCTGGGCACACCTACCGGCTCCACCATTATACCACTGAAATGGCACACATTGATTCTTAAAAGTGACATCCTTCACATACGGTGGCTTTTCAGATATGCATACCCTTGATGGCCTGGGCAGTTTCCCAAGTGTTCTTAAAGTGAAAGTGAAGGTTTGAGCCTCTTGATTTGCATGATTTTGTGAGGGTTTCTGTGTCAAGAAAGTAGTGAACCATCTTCACAGGTCAACTCTGGCTGCTTACAGAAAGAGGAAGCCCAACATTTATATTCTTATCTGGTAAGTGTCTTCATTTCCACTTTCAAATATAAAGAAACTATACCAAGAGTCAGTATGAAATCTAGTGATGATGGAAACATAATTCAATCAAGGCCTAGATGGCTCGTGTTCAATTACATGAGATTCTTTACACAAAGTTGCTTTCTTGAGAGAAAAAAAGGTACAAATTCGATTAGATTCGATTGAAAACAAATTAGAAAAGAGACATGTTTTGTACTGATCATGGTGAAAAAAGTCTTTGAAGTCTGTGAAAATGCACAGTACTTAAAATATATTTTCAAAATAAAGTCAATTTAACCCAAACTATACAAATATGTGGAATTTAAAGAATGATTTTAAAATATAAGGAGAAAAAATTAAAAACAAGTGAGGTAAGAGAATATTGGTCATCTTTCAAGAGTTTGTAGAATATACATTAGCCAAAACCATTCAAAACATACTTTCAAATAGAATGTACCACAATTTTGTGAACAGATTAGTAAAATACATCATGCACTATGCATATATTCCACAAAAAGCTATATTCCACAAAAGCAAGCAAACTAACAGGATCTTACTCAGTTGGATAATTTAAGTTAGAAAGATCGAGAACAAAGCAGACCTTATTCTTCAACAGTAAAGAAATGAATTAACACTTGAAAAAAAGAGAACTTAAATCTTGGTAGCAATTTAGAAAATCAAACAACAACCTGGGTTTAATTGTTTGCACTTTGAAAATTATCACACAGAAAGTGTGCTTTATTTAAAAGAGAAGTTTCTTAGGGTTGCCTTAGGAAATACCAACATATTCTTATTCACAAGAGACAGGATTGCCGAGTCCTAGATTGCTGATTTCTCTGAAATTGCCTTAACTAGAGAAAACCTTTTATTCTAAGAATCTGCAACTCTAGAGATGTGTTCAGTCCTAAACAATAATTGAATAGATTTTGAAATCCAAATCAGCCAGTGGCATAAGACAAACATCACAAATCCATAGGTTGACATGATAAAAGGGCTTAAAGTGAGTGGGTCCAGTTTGGGGTGAGGAGGGAGAACGGAACAAACTAAAGCACACAATTGTCTCATGTTGACACCGCATTGACAGTGTACTGGAAGAAAGGAGACAAATAAGTTATAGGAATATGCTGAGTAACATCTTGCTGGTTTATTGGTTCATCACACATTTCTATTAGACAACTTCTAAATATTAGAATCATTTGTGTGGTATGTTGTGTTTTAAAATCAGTTTCGGAAATACATAGTTTTGGATAATTAGTGGAAATTAGTTTCCTTTGAAGTTGGAATGTAAGTGGTGTGTATTATCATAAGTGTCATTACCTTCCGTATGGTAAACAAAATGCCTCTCTTCATTCTCATTTACTTTTAATGGAATCTACGTTTTGTGCTTTCCTTATTCATACATTTGCTTTCTTGAGAGAAACAAAAAGGAGGAAGATAACCTCCAGTCTATGAGAAATCAGGCTGGAAATCCACCTCAAGCAAGGGCAGCCATGATGGGTCTTTCAGGGGATTGCTATAAAATCAATTTACCAAAGTCATATTGAAGATCCTGATACTTGGTGAAAAGGTAACAAATGCAGCTTTCTTCATTTATTCACTTGCTCACGAAAGGATTTCATCTAAGCTATTCTTATCTACTATTCCAAAAGCAAAGAGAAATTGCTTAAATATTAACTTCTCATGATTGCTCTAGCTTTCTGATATCTAGTCTGCAGAAGACGGTCAAGACTAGGACTGTCAGGAAGCAACTGGCACTGTGAATAAAAGGAAAATCAGTCAAGTATTGGAAGAGAAAGTCATAAATCTATAAAAACAGGAAAAAGGTGATTAACAAATATCTTCTTTTGAAAATTGTTTTTAAGCTTTTATGGGTATGAACTTATGTATACATATATGTGTGTGCACCATATGGCTGTTTGATACCTGCACAGGCCAGAAGAAAGCACTGGATCTCCTGGAATTGAAGGATGGTTTCCAGGTACCATGTGAGTACTAGGAACCAAATCCAGGTCCACTGTAAGAACAGCAAGTATACTTAACTGCAGAGCCATTTCTTCATATCCTCACTTAACAATTTGAAAGACTGGTGGGAAGGTTGACTTCTCTGGGGAAAGAGAGAGGAAATGAAATAAATCAGCACAAGAATGGTTCCAAAGGTAAAGCAGAAGATGGAAAACGGGCAAAAATAGAAGTTAATCGTAGGCAGATTACACATGCGACTGCTTTAAAAATCCTTTAAAGTATTTAGTATAAAAATAACCTGATATATATTCTGAAAAGATTTTCTAAAGTACCTCAAAGAGTCCAAATGAAAATAGAAAGTTGACAATTTTTACTGTGTGTCTGTATGCTTTCATGTGTCATGTCTCTATGCTCCTCTGCATGTGTGGGTATATGCATGTGTGTGTGTATGTGTGTGTGTGTGTTGTTGTTGTTGTTGTTTGCCAAACAACAAGCAGCAGCTAGGGAAAAGATACTTAGAATCCATACAAAACATCCTATGAAACCTATTGGTCTCAAGATCCATTAAAAAAAGACTAATCATACAACAGAAAGTAAACAAACACTGGATAAACATTTCTAAGATGAAGCTATGTGTTCAGACAATGAATACACAAAGAATATTAATCTCAGCAGTAATCAGAGAAATAGAGAAATTTAAAACTTAACATTCCTCTCATTATATTAGCAACCATTTAAGGATAAACTGTAGAAATAATAATCATGCAAGTTGTGTTACACAAATAAATCTCCACAGTTAATGTCTTAGAAAATTTACTTTCACCTTTTGCTTTTGGTGTCCCAAAGAAACGTTTCTGAAAATAGAAAAGGCGGCATACATGAAGATGATTGTCTTATGTATGCTTATAACACCATTTGCAATAGCAAATTATAGTGGAATTGTTATGATTTATTCAAGAGAAAAGGCTAACCCTATTATGATCTGCCTACACAATGAGAGAATAAAGAGAAAAAACAATACTATAAAAAGAATTGATATGTGCCAATCTAGATGGTATATCTATATTTTACAGAGGTTTTTAAAAATGAAAATTGTATAATATTGTGTAGCATATGTCATGTGTTATTAATTACACATCTGTTCTGTGTGTATAATGCGTTAGCAATAGACAAGAAGATGATATTCCAACTCTGGAGAGACCTGCCCTGAGCAATAGAGAACGGATTTTTAAAGGATGGCATGGTGGTATATGTTTACAATTCCACCAATCTACAGGCTGAGCAGGAAGATGGCTGCTAACTTGAAGCCAACGTGAGACACATAGTAAGTTTAAGAACACTCAGAGATGTATAGTAAGATCCCACCTCAAAAAGGAAGTAAAGTACTTCAATACGAAAATAATTTTCTTCCTTAAAAGTTGTAAAACTCCTATCAAAATATAAGCCCCTTTGGGTCACATTCAAATATGAATGTACACTCTAAACCGTTCAAGAAAATCTGGCAGGAATCTATGGGCCCAAGGGTGCTCGTTTCTGTACTTCCCTGTGCTTTTTTTCCTCTGTCCAAAAGATTTCTCACAATAAAAATGAAAAGGGGAGGGGAAATACATTGAAAACTAAGAGTAGTATTATAAAAGAAAGCAAAAGACAAGTGAAGAAAGTTTAACAAAACCAAAAGGAACAAAATTAAGGGGAAACAGAAACAGAAAAGATGGAACAGAAACATAAATAATTTTAGTGACAGTGAAGAAAGGTGGCAGATTCATATCTCAGCCTTCTTATTTTTGTGTTTCTATTAAAATATTACTTGACATTTTAAACCTGTATATTTTGGACAACTTAATTTGGTGTTATCATCATTTGCTCTCCTTATATTCCGAGTCCCTTTATATTCCCGATAAATCCATACTCTCTTTTCATATCTTTATTGCTGTTGCCATTGTTGTTGTTCAATAGTCTGTGGCCCACTGAGTCTAGTCAGGGTTGCTGGCATAAACATGGGTGGGGATGATTTCCTGGGATGAGCAATTTGTCAGTGGCCATGCTACTGAGGAAATTACCCTTCTCCAATACTGTCTGTTAACTATGACTAGCTCCTTTGGGAGAGATGTGACCTGATGCACTCCACCCAACCACATCTTGTGCTGGTGACCACAGGTCCAGTAAGTTCACTAGTAAGCTAAGCATGGCATGTCCAGAAGACGGCCCTTCACAGAGCTTCTCCTTATCCTCCGGCGCTTACAATTTTCGTACCTCTCATCTGTGCTATGTTCTCTGTGTTCAAGAAGGTGATATAAAAGTCTCTGTGATATCTGAGCACATTATTCTCAGCCCTTTTATCAGCTATGTGTCTCTGCATTAACCATCACCCATTTTAAACAGAGGCTTCTCTGACCACAGCTGAGAGCTGCACTATGTGGACAGCATTATTACCTCTTCGGTGGACAGTGTTATTTCTTTCCTGCAACTGGGAATCTGCTTTCCTATTTTTTCCTTCTTTCCTTTTTTCTTTTTAAATTCTTTTTGCCATTTGCTTCATTTCCTCTTTCACAAGATATAAAAATCAGAAAATACTTATCAACATCAAGCTATTTTTATAACCTAATTTCATCCACAAATGCATTCACAGGCTAGTGTCTGAAACAAACACTCTCCATGAGTTTGTCAAGCACCATTGTTTCTTGACAAGTTCAGGAAGAAAACACACATGCTATAAAACTTAACTAGCAATGTGACAATGTTATTTCATGTCCTTTGACATGATAACAAGTGTGGGTTTCTATTCTGTGGATCATTTTTTATTACACTGTTATATTATTTGATATAAAAAGATATTTACACTAGGGTGAGGGAAGACAGCTCAGCAGTTAAAAAAATTATCCCTTTTACAGAGGACCTGAATTGGTTCATAGCACCCACATAGCAGCTTACAATCACATGTAACTCTAGTTCCAAAGAATCTTAAGTCTTCTTCTGGACTTCAAAGGCTCTTGGATGCATATGGTGGATATATATATACACTCAGGAATATATGCACATACACCTAAATCAAAGCAAATATTCTCCAAATATTTTATATAAGTATATTTATTTCAATAGTTTCAAAATTATTAAATGTCAAAATTTAGAAGAGCTTTGAAAGGGGCTGGGGAGAAATGATCTGAAGAGTAAGGGAAAAAGACAAGGGCTCAGTGAGCAAAGAAATTCAATGCCAAGCCCAATCACCCAACTTTGCTCCCTGCCACCCATAGTTGAAAGACAGAAATAACTCCTATAAGCTGTCTTCTGGCTTACCTACCTGCACTGTGACAATGTACACATGTGTGCACACACATACACACACACATACACATTAAATAATTAATCAAATATGATTTAAAAAGAGTAAAGCAACAGAAGTAAGGACTTCCATGTGAGTTGAAGAATCTGTACATGGGAGGAAGATAGAGTCCAAAGAGACTCTGTTGCTCCCCATGCTTTTTGGGGAGAGTTATTGTGTGCATATCATCAAGGTCACTTATATACCAAACTCAAGTGACTGATCAAACAAAACCACTTTATCCATGATCCCAAAAGATGCTATCTTTATGGTTCATTAAAGCAAAAAAAAAATTAAAAACTGTTTACAAAAGATCCAGAGAGAGGAAAAAAACCTATTCCCCAAAAGAATTTTTTAAAATCTAGTAAAACATACATGCACAGACTGCTTGGTGTGGAACTCTCAACAGTGGGATTAGCAGTATCCCTGACCCTTTTGCCTGTGTTTAGACACTTTTCCTCCTACAGAGTTGTCCTATACAACCTTGAAATGAGGATTTGCATCTAGTTTGATTGTGATTTCATAGGCCATGTTCAATGGCTATCCCTTCCAGCTCTGCTTTTTTTCTGAAGGGAAACAGGAAGGGTCGATATGGAGGAGAGGGGAGGCATGTGTGTGTGTGTGTGTGTGTGTGTGTGTGTGTGTTTGGATGAGATCTAGAATGAAAAGGAGGAGGAGGGGAACCTGTGCTTCAGATATAATGTATGAGAGAAGAATTAAAAACATAATCTGGGAAAAACATAAATCTATCTTTTATGATTACTTCTGAAACCCTACTCTAGCCATTCTGAAAGGCCAGTGCAGACTGGGTCTGAGGGATTTTCAGCAAAGGAGCTCTTGTTTCAGATCTTATGACACCAGGTCCAGCTCTGCTCATATTCTCTCCTTCAGGGAGCTGACCAACAGGACCAGACAGTCAGGTGGCTTATAGGCCAAGCCTCAGTACTCTGAAGCTCTGCTTACATAACTGGCCTCAGCTTCTTTAGGTAAACCTTGTGAAAAAATATCATAAGCTTTTCAGCTAAGCTCAGCTTGCTAACTGAAAACCTGGAAAATGAGGACAAGGAGCACGTGTTCCTATAAACATTTTCAGAAAAAGAATTCCCATGTGAAGAGGAGGCTTCTCAGTTAATAAAGTGAGCATTCACTGCTTGTACTAGTAATGCTCTTAATTTTACTCAAAGCCATATGCATATGCATTTTCCTTCCTCAGTAAACTATGAAAGACAATGATTTGTGCAATTTGATGATATTAAATAGAATATTAAATTTGGCAGTTGAAGATTTTTTTAGGAACATACGAGAAAAGTATTAGTCAAGTGAATACAGAGGAGGAACTTTTGATAATTTTCTAGTTATTGTATTTTTTTGGGAATTTGAGGTACATTTTTATATAACTGTACATATTATGCATCCAGTATGATAATACAAGCCATGTATATTGTATGTACTGATTATTTTTGTGTAATTAGCATTTCCATTTCCTTAAACATCATTTCTGTTTGGAAGCCCTCAGGCTCTGTTCTTCTAATTTCTGCTAAATATGTAATGAATTTTGGTAAACTGTCACACCCTGATGTGCTAAAATACATGAAACCTATCCTTTTCATTGTATTTTAAGTGTGATTAAACATTTTATGCTCTACAAGAAGTCATGACAGGAATCAGTGGGTGAACACTACAGGGCAAATTTTCTAAGGCAGAGAGAAAGTCTAAATATTACAGATCAAAATAAATAAAAAGATTGATGTGCAAGAGAAGAAATGAGAGAGGTAAGAGAGAGGAAGGATAAGTCCAACATTATAAAACAGAAGACTTGTCAATAATTATTATGCTTTACACAGTTTGTTTAAAAGTATGAGATGTTTATTAACCCTCTTATACAATATATACCATATTTCAGAAATAAATGCCTTAACTAAGGAATTTGAATACTTTCCTGGGGTAATCTCAGGTTCTCAGATGTGGTTGGTTTGAAAAAAAATGCCTTCTACTAATACATTTTCTACATATTCAACAGCAGAAAAATGTTTTCCTCCCTTCAGTAAAATGTGACAATCTCTTAAATCATCTATGGTTATTCTAGGTTGTCTTGGGTGCTATTGCCATATATAATAGAAGAGGTAATGATGTTACTAATTATAGAACGATCACCACCTTATAGATAAACTTACAGCAAACTATCATCAATACAATGTCGGGGAAATCATTTTTCTCTTCTTATCTTTGAAACTCAGTTTCCTGGCAGGTCGATCTGTATCCTATTGTCCAGTTTACCAAGGTATTGTGTACATCACCTATCTATTTCCTGCTTCCGATTCTTTCCTATTTCCCCAATTTAGCTACTAATTTTCACAGTCTCTCCTAATCTTGTCTTCCTGCTGTCAAACTCAG
The DNA here is from genome assembly GCA_021653895.1 of Mastomys natalensis. Classification (NCBI taxonomy): domain Eukaryota; kingdom Metazoa; phylum Chordata; class Mammalia; order Rodentia; family Muridae; genus Mastomys; species Mastomys natalensis. Next base: position 301,474 of record JAJTUV010000429.1, read on the forward strand.
AACTGCTGTCCAGTCCCCTAAGTGACCAAACATCTTATTAAAATAAAAGTTACCACCTCCAGGGAGTTAGCACACACTAGTGTTTCAATCATAAAATGCTGACAGAGATTTTTCTCTTTGGGGGACTGTTTAAAATATACATAGACACTTTTATAGAAGTCCTGTACACATGTTGGCTTCACATGTTACTGAAAAACTCCAGCATCTTGATTTTCTGAGCACTGGATCTTAGGAATTTTCACCGATCTGGTTTTGCAGCCTAAAGAAAGGAAGCAGAAGAAGCCCTGCATTTCGTTGCAAGGGCTCTGTAGGCTTCATTAGGGCAAGGCATCTCCCCATCGCTTCCATCTGGGTCCTCTGAGATTTCAGCTCTCAGACGCATGCAGCTGGAAAGGCTAAGGAAGAGATTTGAACTGTATCAACAAAGTTCCCCACTGGGCAAGAGGTTGCCTTTAAAACAAGGTGAGACAGGCTATATGCCTCAGATGTGAGCAGGCACAACTGATTTCCTGTGCCTTTATTATGATGATAATAGAACTTTAAAAGACAAGGAGAGATGGCACACTGCCCCAAATAGCTACAGATCATCAGAAATAATACTATTGTAAGTTCTTCTTTGTTTTTGAGGAAAATTAAGCTATATAAACTCTTGAGCTTCTCATAACCTAATAGAAATACATAGATGGGATGCATGTGATTAAAACGTACAATAAAGCAACATAACAAAAAGTCATAAACTTTCCGGGTTTGTAAAATAAGATATGCACCCTTGCTTAAGCACATGTTCATTGTCTCACTGTGCCACTGTAACATATTATGACTTTCTAGAAGATATATATGGTAATATATAAATATATATATATAAATATATAGTGTGTGTGTGTTGTGTGTTTGTGTGGTGTGTGTTGTGTGTATGTGTGTGTTGTTGGTGTGTGTGTGTATGTCGTGTAGTCTGTGTGCATGCATATACAATATATATAATGAATAGGCACTGTGCTTTATATAATTTTATTATATAATTTTTCATCCTATTTGAATGTATCAAATCTGATAAACATATATTTGGTAGGGGGGATATTCAAGGGTGGGGAGGTGAGGAATGGGGGAGGGTGGATGGCTGTACACCAACATGGAGGTAGGAGGATGGGGGAAGGGATAGTGAGTTCCTGGGAGGGAGGGGGGGGAAATGGGGTAAGGAGAGAATATCTGAAATGTAAAATAATTTCCAATAAAAAAAATATAAAATAAAAAAAAAGATTTATTATTATTATTATTATTATTATTACTATATCACTTGCCTTAGTATAAGTGAGTGGGGCTCACTTCTTGTATGGAAAGATCATATACATCTATCCTTGATTACTACACACATAATAAATATAATCATACCAGAGGCAGGCTCCAAGAAGAGAATAAAGTATAAGTATAAATAAATGAAAGATTATAACTTATACAAGTTATATTTGTCTTCTGAAAAACATATCTGAGTTCCTATTCATCAGACTTGTAATTAAACTTTTTATTTCCTACACTTCATTTAAAATATACCTATCCTCCCTCTTAAGGGTCTAGCAAAAATCAAAGTATAATTTCACTATAGTTGACCTTGGGGGAACCGATAAGTTTATTGGGCATAATTATAGAGCATAGGCATAGAGGACATTGACAGGAGTATTGGTGACCTGAAAGTAACTACACTGGAATCTCTTCAACCAATAAGGATGCTGGGTTGTCCAGTATATTTCTTCTAGTAACTCCCGTAGGACCTAAGACTATGTATAATAAGTACAGTACATGTTATATGAAGTTGGGTGGAGGGAATGGCTGAAATATAGAGGAGAGGTGCAATGTCCCCATCTCTATTTTTCTCTGAAGAAATGTCAAAAGCCCCAAAATTTCATCATAATGGATGCTCAAATGTAGGTATATGTAATATCTCAGCAAGGATGATCTCATGATAACAGCCATCTGGCTGTGAGGACCGTGACATAACATTAATATATCTAACTTCCTCTATTGAAACACCTTTTAACTCTGTACCACAGTGCACAGCAAGTGAAGCATCAACTGCTACAAGTATGCACATCTGTCCATGCAGCATAAAAGCAGCAATGGGTCACGTTAAGGGAAACAACATAACCACTTTAATAAAACTTTATTCACCTTAAAAGAAAAACAAGATCTGGTAAATGGCCTTCGGTCCACAGAACCCTGTGTTCAATTAAGCCATAGAAAAATTATTGTATGTCCCCTTAAGTGCAGTCATTCCCTTGGTTCATTCTTGGAGCCTTACAGCAGTTAATGAGGCAGCTCAGAAACCATGAAATAAATTGAAAGGAATAAATATTTAACATGAAATTATATTACCATAGTAAGATTATGTGTGCTACAGAAAATTCTGCTTCTCTAGCGTCCAAAAATGTATTTGCGCACTACAGGTACTTTATTACATCTCCATCTTCATTATTGGAAAATTCTTTCTCTATTCTTTGTTCTTACACTTTTAACCTTGACTTATCTTTTTTTGCCCTCTTCATAAAATATACATTACTGGGGTTTTCCTCCCTTCCAAAAACCTATCTGGTCTAGTACCCAAGCCAGTTACCACACTTTTTCACCAGCAGAGGTGAACAAATGCCACTAGTAAGAAACATTTTTGAATGATAGGTGAGGGAAGGTCAATGACTTCTCACTGCACAAGGTTTTCTCTTGTAATCTAGAGGAACTGATGTGAAAATAAATATTAGTCATGTCAGTTTTCTTCAACTGCTATAAAAAAAACACTTAGACACAGTGGCTTGCAAAACAAGACATATCTACTTCCTAAAGTTCTGGAGGCTGGAAGGTCCAGAATCAGAGAGAAAATGTGGCCAAATTTTAGTAGGTGTCTCTCTACTTTCAGACTGCTAATTTCTTATAGAAACCTTGTATGATGGTACTGAATGGAATCCCAAGCCTTTTGCATAAGGGCACTTTACTGTTCTTGGGGAATAATCCTTAGCACTTAATTCCATCCTTAAGAAGATCTCCCTCTCTATACCATCAATTTTGGAGTTAACAATTCAATATATGATGCTTAGGTGAATCAAAAACCATGACTAGACCCTGGGGGCTCTGGTTGGTTGGTATTGTTGCTTTCCTCATGGTGTCGTGAATCCTTTTAACTCCTTCAGCCTTCACTCTGTCTTCTCCATTGGGAACCCTATGATCAGTTTGATGGTTAGCTGTGAGCATCTGCCTCTGAGTATGTCAGACTCTTGCAGACTTCTTAAGGAGACAGCTATATCAGGCTCCTGTCAGCATGTACATCCTGATATCCACATCAACGTCTACCATTGGTGACTGCACATGGGATGGATATCCAAGTGGAATGGTCTGTAGATGGCCCCTCCATCAAGTTCTGTCCTGCTCTGTGTCTCCATATTTGCTCCCTTGAGTATTTTGTTACTCCTTCTAAGAAGGACTGAAGCCCTCCCTTACTTGATCATCATTCTTCATGAGCTTTATGTGGTCTGTGAGTTGAATCTTGGGTATTTCAAGCTTCTGGGCTAAAATCCAATAATCAGTGAATGAATACCATGTATGTTCTTTTGTGATTGGGTTACTTCACTCAGGATGATATTTTCTAGTTCCATCCATTTACATAAGAATTTCTCAAATTCATTGTTTTTAATAGCTGAGTAATATTCCATTGTGTAAATGTACCACATTTTTTGTATCCATTCCTCTGTTGAAGGGCATCTGGGTTCTTTCCAGTTTCTGGCTATTATAAATAAAGCTGCTATGAACATAGTGGAGCATATGTCTTTGTTATATGTTGGAGCATCTTTTGAGATGTATAGCTGGATCCTCAGGTAGTACTATGTCCAATTTTCTGAGGAACTGCCAGACTGTTTTCCATAGTGGTTGCACCATCTTGCAATCCCACCAAAAATGGAGGAGTGGTCCTCTTTCTCCACATCCTCGCCAGCATTTCCAGGGAGCTATATATAAGTGGGAGAAGAGATCCTTGGTCCCATGAAGGCTGGACGTCGTGGGGGGGAATATTCGAGGGTGGGGAGGTGAGGTACGGGGGAGGGTAGGTGGGAGTACACCAATGTGGAGGCAGGAGGAGGGGGGAAGGGATAGCGAGTTCCTGGGAGGGAGGGGGGAAATGGGGTAAGGAGAGAACATCTGAAATGTAAATAAAATTTCCAATAAAAAAAGAAGAAAGGTTAAATCAAAAAAAATCTGATATGATAAAGCAAAAAATTAACATGTCAGAATAGGACAAAACAGATAAACAGAGGGAAAGAGGCCCAAGAAAAGGCACAGAAAAATAAAGGCTCAGAGGCCCATATAGAGAAGCCAAGGTAGATGATTTTTAAATAAATATCAATCAGCCAAAAAAAAAAAAAAACATGACTACAATAAATTCTCATGTGTACTATAATCACATTTTGATTAGGTGGCTCACGCCACTTCCTTAAAGATGTCTTAGCCAAGTAAGTCATTTCTGTTTTAATAGTCTGCTTCTATGCAATACCCAATACAATAGATCCATCAGAAAAGTCTCCTGAGGCTCTATTCTAGTCAGCTTTCTGTTGGTGTAGTAAACACCATGTCCAAAAGTACAAAAGTAACTTTGGAGGGAAAGAGGTGATTTTCACTACACTTGTAGGTCACAGTTCATCAATGAGAGATATCAGGATAAGCGCTCACATAGAATCTGAAGTAGAGAACTCTGCTTACCTGCTGCTCAATTAGTTTTCCTTCAGAGTCCTTATCAACCTGCTTGGGGTTAGTTATTCCCACAGTCAGCTAGATATGCCTGCATCTATCAGCAATCAAGAAAATGTCTTATAGACATGCCCATAGGCCAGTCTAATTAAAAAAATGTTTCAGTTGTGACACCATAGATATCATTAGGATGTATCATGTTGAAACTGAAGCTAACAAAAAGATACATTCCAGAAAATGGAAGTAATTACCTTCAGAAGAGAGTAAAGAGTTTTTGTTTTGATAGTGTGTGTGTGTGTGTGTGTGTGTGTGTGTGTGTGTGCTTGTTCTTTGTCAATCTAGCAAACCCAACCACAGAGGGCACGTTAGGTTTATGATAAATGATGGTTTCCTCAGATTCCTTTCTGAATATTACAACTCTTTCTCTGAGCCCTTTGGCGCTGCACATTTTCATCCATCTTAAAACAGAATGCCCTAAAGTGGTAAGAGAGAGAAATGAAAAAAATCAAATAATGCCTGTCAGAAAGCAAAATATGCACAGTGTATTTCATCTCATTACTGCACATTACAAGGGCTAACGGCAGAAATCGTATCTATAGTCAGAGGCACTTACATAGGAATTTACATTGAAAAGTAATTGCCATAGATTATAATTGGTTGATTAGGTGTTCTCGATTCCTTAGGCCTTTTTCAGACCTTAACTACATGATACATGCCAGGATTTCAGAGGACCAATTTCTGTGAAAAGAAATGTAATTTGTCCCTTATAAAATATCAAGTTAGAAAAATGTTATGACCTACTTCACCTCCTCCCAGGTCAGCTACTGCCTCCAATGGAAGTAGTAACCAGTTACCATTATCAAAATAATTGACACAGAGGAATAAATTGTGAAGTTGGCCCCAAATCTTGCTAATTTGTTTGAACTGTTCAGTAAATTGATTTTCACATTATGCCAATAATTTCAATAATTTGCAATTCTCCATATAATAATCTTATCTTAGTGTGAAGTTCAATGTATCTGTATACAATTTGATTCTCTTCTTAAACTGCAAGTCTCCAGCTGGGTTTGTATGAGCAGGTTATTCTTCTCTATCTAGACAGGGGGTTCAAAACCAAACAAGTTTTTGGTAACTTCTCAGTCCTCAGCAGCCTTGATTTTGCTGCTACATAGATGTTTCCCGTGGACTCCTTTTATCCCACTGAGGGTAGGGCACTGCCAAAACCACTGAAGTCATCTCTGATTCTCTAATCAGACACTGTCTTAGTTCCACCATACCTTTCAGACCTAGTTCCTGTTACCAGACTCTCAGATTTCCACCTCAGCTCAATTACTTCTTCCAACTCACACATGAGATTAAGGAAGAAACAAAGTAGAGTTACTGATTTGATTCTTCATCTCATAATCCCTGAAGTCTTCAAAGATTGAAATCATGAAGATAATCAGGTATATTTTATTTTCTACCAGCAAGCGTTAGTAGAGCTCATCATAAATGTTTCTATCATTCACAGAACACTTGCCCTAGCAAAGTTTTTTAAGTGACTCATAAGGTAATTGTTTTCTAATTTTTTTAAAAGGGTGAGAAATTCACCAATGTAATTTCATGAGGGCAAACTGCTAAAAACCAGTATTTCTAAGAAAGGAAAACTCTTTCTGTGTATATGTATTGTATATGTATAATTTTTAAGTCTATTATAACTTACTTGGGCTTTAAATGATGACATTTATATTCTACCTAGTATCATACATTTTAAACATGAATTCATTAACTTTTGTATATTTGTGCAACTATATTGCAATAAATATTTACAAATTAATCTCCCGACGGGACATTTAATGTAGTACGATTGGCGAGCCGGGCTGTCTTCTCTGTCACATCATATGTAGAGGGTGAATTATTTTTCACTTTAATTATAGAGATTAGCACATTGCCAGGGACATTTAAAGTATTCAGTCAGTTTTTTACCAAAATATATTCATTTATGAATAAGTGAAATAGAAGGGAAAAGGAAAGAGGAGGAAGGAACAAGAAAATATATAAAAAGAGTAGAAATATAGAGGAAAAAGTGGAAGAAGCCGAAGAAGAAAGAATGGCAGAAAGAGACAAAGGGGAAGAGTAAGGGGAACATGAAGGAGGAAAAAAGGAGGGAGGGTGAAAAAGAGGGAAAGGAAAGAGAGAGAAGGGAAAAGGGAAGAAGACACATTGATTTATGCCTAAAAAATAAAGCAAACATCACACACAAACCTTAAGTAGACCAATTTAACATCTCAATGAACTTCTAAATAGTTATATTTTGATAGAGACTGAAATAAAACTCAAAAATAGTGTTGGTTACATTATAAATTTAATTGATTTTACTGGTGAGTCATGTTATTTTTCAGTGCTAATAATGGTAACAAATTGGCATCAAGATTAAAGTCTTCCATAAATGACACAAAGCCTAAGAGAAGGCAGGAATGGCCAGCAGGTGCCAATCAAAGGGCTTTCTATAACTGTGTCCAGTAATGAACTACTGAGTTTCTAAGAAAGGGATGATTGTCTTAGAGTGGGAAAGAATTCAGAGATCACAGGAGATTTATCATAAATAATCCTGAAATTAGTATCAATTTCAGGTTTAGCAACAATTTAGTGATCATTTGCAGCTTTCATCATGCAGTTCACTATTTCCCCTGCTATACAAAAAGGAGTAATGGCAGGGAGGAATGAATAAGGAGAATAGGAATTGAAATTGGAAGAGCCATCTTTGAGTGCCTCTATCTCTTCTCCAGCTGCGTGTTACTTAACTGAATGTATGAAATTTGAATAATTATGAACAGTCCTGAGGGGGTTGTGAATATTTACTCACCTGAAATCTAACAATTAATAAAAAACTTAAGAGTGCAAGGGGGTGCTTTGGTACTGAGGAATAACCGAATCGGGGGAGCACACATTTAGGAGACAACTGGAAATTTATACACCTTGATTTCATCTGTATAATTTGCAAGGTTACAGTGTATGGCCCTGCAAAGGGAACTAATGACTTGTCTTTGACTTTCAAGGATTTGCAATAGAAATCAAAATGAAAAGGCAAAGAGAATTACACTTAGGAAAAAAATGCAAAAAAAAAAAAAAAATACTTGGTTTTACTGCTAAAAGCAAATTTATTCTAATCCTGAAATTTCTCAAGAGAATACCAGGGAATTTACTTTGTATAAATAATACATCAACTATGGGCCAGAAAAAACACTACACATGACAGTTTTTCAAAATTAGATGACTATGGAATTACCATTATCTCTTTTATCTCGTAAAGAAATGTAGTTGAGGGGTTGAAGACACGACTCTGAAAGCAAAGGGTTTACCATAATAAGCATAAGTACTAAAGTTCAAATCCCTAAAACTGCATAAAGCTGGATATGGTGGGAATGTCTGCAACCCTAATACTTCTATAGTTAGTTGAGAGGAAGAGACAGGAGAATCCTCAGAAGTGTGAGAGCCAGCTAGCATGAAGTATAGACAACCTACACTCCCTGTGGGTCAACGGGCCGCAGCAGCATGGGAGGCTGCCACGCCTCGGGTCCCACATACAGAACTTCTGGGGTTCCAAAGGCTGGAAGCTTCAGTGACTGCAGGCCCAGCAGGCCCCAACGACACGAGGAAGTCCATGGCGGATGGTGGATGGATCTGGATGTACCACCACCCCCCCAACCCCCCCACCCCTGAACTCAGGGCAGACCTGAGTTAAGTAGGGAGGGAGAAAGGGGGAGGTTCTGGGGGCGGTTTAATTGGCTCTGCCTCTGGCCTTCATTAGTATGTAAATCTCTAGGGCCTGAGGCCTGTAGTCACACCCTCTACCTGTGCACTTTGGGAGGGACTGTAATGGCCTACGTGACTGAACAATGTAGGTCTATGGAGATTGGACTGCTTGTTAGGACCCTGAGTTCTGGGGATGTGGCCAAACTCCTGCCATTTCTCCCTTAGAGTCTTGGGGTTCTAGGCCCATGCCCAGCCAAGAACCAGGATACCCTTACGCAGTCCCACAACTCCCAGCTAATAAAATGACAGAATTGAAATTTGACCAAGAATAATCTAGGCTTGCTTGACTTCTTCTATTACTATAAAGTCTGAAATAGAGTCCATACTGCAATCCTTATTAGAGAGCCATCAAAGTCCTCTCTCTCAAAATAAGCTGAAATATTTATTGAAATATTTATTTTGAAGGTTCACCTCCAGACCTATTTGGAATATGACCCATAGAGCTTGGAGACATGAAATTCTGCCTTTTTAATGAATCGTTCAAGAGATTGTTTTGTTAAGTGAAGATTCACTGCTTTGCTTGCCTGTCTTAGTCATTTTAGGTTACTTTAACCAAAATACCAAAGACTAGAATTTAAACCCGAGAATACAAAATCATCTTTCTTAGCTCTGAAGCCTGGAGATCAGAGTATGGTTTTCTAAACAGGGATTTGATTGCTGGTGAAGGCCACTTCCTAACTTACACATTACCATTTTAGTGGGTGCTGACATGATGGAGAGAAAAGCCTCTGCTACTTTTATGTCATATAGATCGAAGTCTAAATGTCCTTCAATGGCCTCTTTGCTAAATGCCATTTCTCTGAGGATTACAACTGCAAAAAAGGAATTCTTGTGCCTTGCCATCATCCAGTTTATGGATGGAGTGCCGAGGATCAAATGCTGAACTATAGCAACTGAGCTACATCTAAGCCCTTCCATGTACTTTACCTCATCTCTAGGTTAGTGTACTTAGAATATCTAATGAAATGTCAATTCTAACCAAATATGTGTCATCTGTAATGTTTTAGGAAATAATAGGAGAGCCTGAACATATTAAAACTAAATATATTCTTCTAAATATTTTTGAATATCCATTTATTCCAAAATGCAGAAAAAATAAATGCAAGTAATTAGATATATATTGTATGATTTTCAAATGTTTGTATGTTTTAAAGAATGTGTAACATTACTAATTTTATTCAAAAATGTTAGTTTGTGTGATTTCAGTCTCTTTAAGTTTGGAGACTTACTTATTTTATGATCTGGTCTATCATGGTGAATATTTTACTAGTCCAGGAAAAAAGTTTATATTTGACTGTTAGATGTGGTGTTATATGAATGTTACCTATACTAAGATTATTGACTATGTTGTTTGTTTCTTCTGTATCCTTAATGACTCAGAGTTCTATTGCAGTTATCTATTAAATGACTACTTAAAATTACATTCTTTTGTAAAAAGAACTCTTGGGAAAACAAATATTTATCTCATACGATTTTACCCTTAGACCTCAAAATTCATTCTCTCCTGACAGACAATCTACAAATTCAATAGCCTCAAAAGTCTTAACTAATTCTCAAGTCTAAAATTTAAATATCTACCAATATGTCATCAAAATAAAATATAGATAAAATGCAAGGTAAAGGTTTTTTTACCAGGTGTAAACTTAAGAAACTAGGTAATTTATATGTTTTCAAAATACAGTGGTAGAGTAAGTAGAAGCTAAGCATTTTGACACTTAAAGCAAGAAATAGAAGGAAAGGGCAAGATAGTCCGCAAGTAGGTTCCGAATATGGAGTCTCATAAAAGAACTCAAACTTTGAAATTAATTTTTCTTGGGTTGAAACTCTGTGTTATAGACTTCAAATGAAGGCTGGATTTCATTTCACATTCAAGGAATCACAATTCCTAACCCTATTCCCAAGGAACCTAACTGATAAAAATAAAACAAAACAAAACAACTCAGCTTAGTAAGATATAAATAATAATTTAATTTGTTGTTCATTACAAGAACTTATTAGTGTGGGATCTAGTATGCACACACATAAGTGGTCCATCAAAAAAATGTGAGAGATTTAGTATGTTGCTCATAATAGGTTCAAATTATTGGAATCTACTCAAATGTAACAATTTAGCATGATGGGAAGAGTAAGCTAGTGTCTTTTCTTCACCCTACTTATCTCCCCAAAGCTTTTCTCTAAGTAAAGTATATCTTTGGAAAGCAGTATATATTTAGTAAAGTTAAGGCTTTCAAATATGGGTCAAATGTGTCATGATGTTTCTGAAATATTGCTATAAACCAGCAAAAGGCAGTTCTGGCATTCAGATGCAGGGAATATACTGAGTCATATATTTCAGAATTTATGCTACCAAAAGGACATCCCAGGGTAACAAACAGATCTATTTATCCTGAGTTCTGCATAGGCCAGGCAGCAAGATGTAATTTGTTGAATGACAGAACTTATTTCTACAAACTAACAAAAGCTAGGGAGGAATCACTAGAGAGCTGAAGATGATTGAATTTCCATTTCAGACCTCAAACTACATAGAACAAAGGCTTAACGAGAAAGGTGTAAAAATGAAGAATAATTGACCAGTACCTTATGAAGGTACTTAAACAGAGGTTAAAAAAATTTTCTTTACCACTGCATAGAGGCCTGCCTGACTCTGTGACTACAAAGGCAAGAAAGGAAAGCCAGTAACTGGCAGGGCTCATTTGGTTTGTTGTACAATCTTGACTTATAGAGTTTGGACACCTTGGCTTACAAACAGAGATAACTAAGCATATCATCTTTCTATCTATTGGGTGGAGATGTGGAGTTACTGATAAAAACAGGTAATATCCAACATAAGTAAAGAATATAAAATATGCTTAGAATTGTAATGGACTGTAGTAGATACTGGTGGAATAACAGGATCCATTTCTGGAATGGCAAACATTTGTCCTAGACTTATCACCATGTTATCTTCTTATAGCTAGTGCTATAATGTGGTTAAGTAATTAGAACACTACAACATGTCATTCAAATACATTTCATTTATTTATTGGATTCCCTGTCTTTTTCTTTTCCTGATTATCTGTTTGTCATCTACCTACCTATCAACCCACAGTTTGTAATCTAACATTGCAAATATTATAGTATGAATAAATATTAAAAATAAAACACACATAAAGAATTTCAATAATAAAACTAGTTTATTTACCATTTAAATTGTAGTTCTGATAATTTGATTACTGCACCCATTAATCCATCTTTCCATATTTCCATCAATCCATTTTTTATTGATATCTCAAAGATATTTTATAAAAATATTTCAGAAGTTAACTGACATCACTATACCTAATATAAATTTACATATGACAATTTGGTACTTTATCACAATTTTCCCTTTGGTACAAAATTTATACATTAGAAAATAGACATTAACTACATACTTTCAATGTAATAGATAGTGAAAATATAACAGTTACCCTACAGCCTACAAATATACTTAACATGACTCAATACCTAATTATATGCTTAACTAGAAGAGAACATTGGATTTTATATCCCATGTTTTTCCATTTTCCTGACTATGGACAGACCAGATATGAATACAAAATTGATATTACTGATAGCTACCTAATTCTCCTGGCATCATGACTTCCCATTCATGCCGTCTGCATTCTCCCAAACTGTGAGCTCCAGTTTACCCTTCCTCCTTTAAATCATCAGGTATTTAACCACAGGAATTAGAAAAGTAACTAACCTAGGTAGTTTGTATACATACTGCATTCAGTCTCTTAGGAGAGCCATATGCTGAGGACAAAGACTATGACAGTGCTACTCTGCTTCCTATAGCTTCATCTACATCACAGGCCCCACATGGACAACAAACATCTGCTCTCTTATTTTTCTATACCTAGCGCTAATGATTAGCCACCATTTCACAAGTATCTATCACCATTAATTCACACCTATTAGTATGCTATCTTGAATAGTAGTTTGAATTTGCCCAAACTTCTCCTTCAGTTCTCTGTGTTTAACAGTATTTTCAAACTCTCACTGCCAAGAATCCACTTGTTACAGACATGTTACAGATATTTCCTCTGAGGCCCTGAAAGTGCAGCAATATAATGACCAGTTACATCAGAGCTAAGAAATGTGTTTAGGAATAAACAGGTCTAATTCCCTCTGACTATTCAACTAATGTCAAAAATACTAAGGAATTTTACTGCACTTAATAAATATTTTATATAGAAAATATGATAAAATTTCCCTTATCTTGGGTTTACTTTAAAAATTGAAGAAGTAGAGTTATTCCAAAGAGTTTGTCATTTTCGGTAAGATAAGGGAACTTGCTTTCCTTGGGGTGAAATATGCAGAAATTGTCTGAATGTTTGAAATTTAAGAACTAACAAATTTTCCATCTCACCTGCATTTCACTAGTTTTTATTTTATAGGCAAAATAAAATCTCCAAACTGTACCACTATACCCCCTGAAGAACAGAATCTCTGAATTTTATTTGACTGGTCATGTTCTATGGCATTTGAACTTAGTATTTCAACATTGCATCCCTAAAGATTGTCCACACATGAATCCCTAAATAAACATGGCCATGTACATTTTTCTGAATTAAAGTCAATGGTCAAAGTCACAAGGTAGAAATAAATATATAACTCTCAGGTGGGAAGCAATGAAGCAGGCAATCCTGAATCATAAATCCTTGCCTTGCTTGACAGTCAGAAAGAATGCAAGCTAATGATCTGTGAAAGGTACAAATCCACTTATAGATGACTATCCATCTTCAAAAATATGGCTGAATGGTGCCCCAAAATAAGCAGGTGCAGTCTGTCTAGACAAGCAGAGCTTGAATACCCTCCCATTTTCTCTGCTTAAGTGATAAGTGAATCTGCTGAGTTGGAACTTCATCCTTGTCTAGGTAGGAAGCAGCTTGATGAGTTTTAATTCATCCTGCATGATTATTATTTTTAACTAAATACTGATGTAATAAAGAGGGGACCAATTGCTCACACACCATCAGAATTTAAGTTTGTGATTTAGAAACCACCTGATGCCTTTCGGAAATGATGTCTGTAATCCTTCCAATTAGACAATGTTTGCATGTGCGGCATGTGTTTCCTGAGCACTTCTTGATCTTAATTTATCCCTTTCTGTGATAAAGCAAAATTTTTATCTGAGTAAAATTTGGTTGAATATGAAATTATGTATCAGAGTAGACTGATACGTCCATATTATTTAAAATATATATATATATATATCTTGACACAAGACCTACGTGTAGAGTTTGGTTGCTTTTGTACTCTTTGATCCTGTCTATTTTTGCATTATAACCTCCCCATTAAATGCAAGATAAATGCAGACATGGGAAAATTTATGGGTATACAAAATGAACAGTTATATTAAAAAAGACTATACTTTTTTTTTAAATCTTTTATTTTATAAAATTATAATATAATTGCATTGTTGTCCCTTCCCTTTCTTCCTTTTAAACCTTCCATACACCACCTCTTGCTCTCTTTCAAATGCATGGCCTTAGCAACTGACCAGTGTAGAAGCAGATGCTTGGAACCAGCCATCAGGCTGAACTCAGGGAACCAGGTGGAGGAGCTGGCAGAAGGACTGGAGGAGCTAGTTCCATGGAACTAGCATTCCATAGTTGCCTCTAGTTTTTTTTTTTTTGTGTGTGTGTGTAAGTTTCAGGATTCATGGAGTTGCCCCCACAACATCTATTTGCTCCACATGGTGCCTACTGTTGTCTTTGTTTGGCTCATGGTTAGTTAGTTATGTAGATGAGACTTTACAAACATAGCTTCTCTTAACTTAATGCCCTGTGGTTGTCATCTTAAAATTGTCAGTAATCTCCTTTCAACTTGCATTTTGTTCTGAGATCTGATTGGACAATATATGCACATACACAACCATTGATGTTCCAAAATGAGCAAATAGAAGTAGCCAGATAGCATTTAAGGGGATCAAGAAATAAACTAAGGCAAGTATATTACATTATGACTTGCTAACTGAGGGTATCATACATCCTAAAAAATCAGACTTTATTTTCAAATAAAACATGCTCTTTCTTTTCAGTTTTTAAAGGTGTGTGTGTGTGTGTGAGTGTGGGGGTGTGGGGGGATGTAGACCCGAAAAATGCATTTACTTAGAGGCAGAGATGAAATAACAAGTGGTTGCAAGCTACTTGACAAGGGATATTCAGAACTAAACACTGGTCCTCTACAAAAGAAGCAAATATCTTTTTAGTCATCTTTCCATTCCACATAAAATGTCCTTTATAGGTGGAAAGATAATCACACTGAGAGAAATATGCACAGTAAAGAAAAAATTCATGTTTTTACACATTAATTTACTCGCCAAGTACTTGTGCAAAAATGATAACACTGAGATTTATTTTCTCATATTCCTTCCGTACACATTACTAAGCCTCAAATATTGTTAAGAGAATATGTACCTGTCAAGTGAAGTCATAATTCTGAGATGGTTTGTGATTCTATTTTATTCTTGTATCAAGAACCACATCTATATGTGTATCTATAAATTACAAAGGATTAAGAATTTCTTCATGACTCCACATATGAATCAAATTTAAATTTTCAAATACTATTGTATAGCATAAGGAAAAATAAGAGCCATGCTTACAACATAAATCAACATTTTGTACTTTGAAAGACATTCAATGATGAGTAACCATGACAAGATGAAAGAGAAAATTTTAAAAAAAGAAAGAAAAAGCTTCAAAGTACTTTGTACTTGCTTTTTTTGAACAGAAGACTCAGATCTCTAGAATCCATATGTCAGCAGTTGGTCCTGAATGAAAAGAAATGCTTTAATTACTATCACAAAATTGTACTCCTAGAAATAACTGGAAATCTATTATAGACACACCAGGTACAAAACCATTATAAAGTAGAGAATTTAGTGGAAAATGTTCCCATGTAGTCTCCTTCCTTCAAAACTGCATTCTGTGTCTGTGGATGAACTGACATCATAAAGCCTTACCATCTTCCAAGCTCTTTCTCTTTCATAAACTACTGTTTAACTTTAAAACCTTAAGTCAAGAGCTGAGAAACAAGGGTTCTTTGGAATTTAGTAAATGTGTTTTAATTGATCTTCAAAATCATATATTGCTATACATTTAATTGTCATATTCCCTTTCCAGGAAACACATTTCTCCAGAGATAGGCAAGTGGATGCCTTTGGTAAGTAGCCTTCTGGCCAACATTACGCAAGACAACTGGTGATAAAGATTTTAGCAGCATTCAATCAATACAAACATCATACTGAGAAACAGAACACTGTTAGTAATATATACTGCTTATATATGGTTTGAGAATACCAGTCAAAGACTTGTTTTGAACCTTGAAGTGGTTAGAAAACATGATCAACAGAAAGTATTGGAACCAAATGTAACAAAAGCGTGTACAGTTATTTGAGAAGCAATGTTTGGTACTGTCTGTCTAAGTGCTTGCTAAAGCTTTTGTTCTGGAAAATGAGTAACAAATATCATAAGTGTGTAATGATAGTTGTTGGCTATGAATCAGGAAAGTCAGGATGGGCAGAATTCTCTATAGAAACCATGGTTCTTATCCTCATTATCATTTCTACTCTTTATACTCAAGTACATAATTATTACTAAAGAAATAAGTGAATAAATACAAAATAAGCAAGTGATACTTTTGCTGAAAAATGTAAACCTGAATAAATAAGAAGCACAAATATTTTGATAAACAAAATCACCAGGATTTAGTGGGCGCCTTTTAGCTGACAACTAACATACATCAATTCTTGTTGTTTTTTGAAAACTGAAATTCTTAGAAAATATCACCAGACAGATATATACATCTGAAGCAAAGAAACTTGAGTAACCTCCTTAACAATGATTAAAATTGCTAAAGAATAATATTTGTTTGAAAGAAGGGGTAAATTTTTTGACATAATAACTGTGATCTGCATGGAGAAGGAAGTGAAAGATTCATAATACAAAATGGGAAACTAAGGCACCGATGGATTTTTGAAGTCTGAGAAAGAGAGGTGGGAGACTGCAAACAAAGATGTACAAAAGTTAGGTGATGGGAGCAGAAAAGAAGGCAGGCAGGTACTTGTGACATACAGTATTATGAGAACTAACTTTTGCTCAATTTTACTTCTTGTTTTTGAGATTATAGTTGCAACCTTTCCCCCTTCTGTTTCTTTTCTTCTTATCTTTCACCAAGGAATGTTTGAAAGCAGTTATTAGGAAAAGACTGTCTGGGTGCTGCCCAGTGCAATTTTTCTTTGTTATCACTTCCCGAACTTGTTTTATAAAGTGTCACCACTTTTGAAGTCCCTATGAATTTCAATTTGGATTTCTTTGAGGATGTAGCATTTCTTCTTGAGATAGCTGTCATGCTATATTAGACAATAGAAACAAACAAACCAATATAGCATGGTACATAGAACAGACATCTAGAATACCTATGGCAGAGAAAAGAACTCTAAGACAATAGAAGCTACTAACTAGATAGACCACAGAGAAAAGTTAACACAAAGAATCTGAAACTTTTCTGTCACAGGAGGACAGTAACAAGACAATAACTATGTGAGTCTATAGCAGAATCCTTTGACAATATAGAAATTTAGAAAAATACTTTCAACAAAAGAAAAAAGAGAAGGAAGAGATGCTGAAGAGTTTCATCTATTTATTACTTGTTAATAAATGCATCAAGCAAATTAATGTAAATAATAAACATAAAGGTTTGATTATGTCATTGTCTCAAAGATAGGTAATAGTCTATATTAGTTTGTTGAAAAGATACATGAGCAAAATGCTTATTAAACCAGTGGAAACCTTTTCTGCAGCGGGGACAGATGGCCTTAGGGGGATTAGAATCTGTGATGGGCGGAGAGTATTGTGGGTATTCATTCCTCCAATGTCCTACCTCTTCACATTTGAAGCAGATTCCTTCTGTTTTTGCTGTTGCTACAAGTGCCTGAGCCACGGATGCAACCAGGTGTGATAGAGTTCCTATTTCTTGGGTTGCCACAATCCACCTATCATGATGTTCTTCCTGGAGACCCTGGCAAGTTAGACTAGACTCAGAAGTCATGCCTTCCCAAACAATGGTTTTAAGAAGATGGTCCCTAGCTGTGGGGTTGGAGATTTTTCTTTCTAAGCTCATTTTAGTTCTAAGAATAAAATCAGACAGGGATTTTCTGGGCTTCTGATGGAGAGACAGCAGGGAGCAGACAGGGTCACAAGGGTGGAATGAGTCTATCTCAAGCTTGGGTTGCACAGAAGTGGACCTGTTCATAGTACCCTGCTGGCTGAGTTGCCTTCTGTGCTCCAGTAGAGAAATCTTCCTGGCCAAAGAGTTCATTAAAACCCCATGGGGTGTCATCACTCTCTCCCGGGTTTTTGCCTGACTTGTTGATGACATCTGTTACAAAAGAAGGCTTCCCACTCTAGAAACATTGGATCAGGAAGAGAAAAACTGCAAATATCTCTCCAATCTCGAGGGGTGTTTAAGTTGGTAATTTGGCTCTGTAGGAGATATTTTGTCCATCCATGGTGTGTGAATGCCATCTTCCTTCACTGCTTGCCTGAGTTCTTTTAGGTATGAGGCTTGGAGTGGGTACCAGTTAAGTGGTTTAGCTCGAGTAGGGTTGATATTAACTGGGAATGCTGGAGCAGTTTGGGTTTCAGGTTCTGTATCAGACTTCTGAGTAGCATGGGAGGCGGGTTAGTTTTTGCAAGAGAGTATGGGAAGTTGCAGAGTTGTTGAGTGGTTGATGGTTGAGTGTAAGGGACTATGGAATTTGGCAGGGTTTTTGAAAGTCTCTCACTTTTGCAACTTGGAGAAGGAGGAGGGGATTTATTTCTCTTCCATAGGATGGGAGTTGGTGGAGTAAGGGGAGAGGCAGGTGAGTGCTCTTTTGGTATTTTAATGGAACCTTGCCTTTGGATCAGGGAGGAACACAAACCTCTCTTTGGGAGGGTCTGTAGAAGGCTCAAGCTAAGTGAAAGGAACCAGGGGCCCAGGAGCAAAGCTGAACACCTTCTGTGCCACTAGGTTCGAGGTTTGAGGCCTGTGCTTGACCAGGCGCCCAGCTGCCTCTCACAGCCCATGGCCCCACAACAACTCTGCAGTATCTTGGGTCTCCTAGGTTACCTGAGACCAAATTTACTGTTTCTTATTTTTAAAAAAAGCCATATAGAGATAAACTTGGCATAAGACAATTTTGATACATATTGGCCCTGGGTTTGAATCTCAACAGTATCCCACACATACTAAAAAAAGAAAGAAAAAATATTCTATAAGAACATCCAACACTTTAAATGAAGATTGCCTTAGTTACCTTTCTATTACTTCTGAAAAATAACTTGAACAAGGCTCTTATTAAAATATTGTTTAGTTTGATACACCCAATTCCAGAGGCTTATTCCCTGAAAATTGTAGTAGGAAGCATGTCAGGTGTCAGTCAGGTAGGCACTGCATCGTAGCTGTAGCTGAGAGCTAATATCTACTCCCTTCTCCAACAAGGCCACACCTCCTAACCTTTCTCAGCAGAATACCAACTAGGGACCAAGCATTCAAATATATAATCCTTTTGAGTCATTCTGATTCAAACCACAACAAAGATAATCATCAAGTAAGTTATAAAACAAAAGAAAGCATTGTTTCTTTGAAAATATATGTTGAAATCTTAGTGAAATAGTTACAGACTAAGAATGTTGGACTTGAACTTGGACAGTCAATTTTATTACCATTACAATGACAAAAATGATTAATTTGATTACATTTCTCACTATCTTTATCTGCAACAGCATCATACCCAGATTGTCACACTGAAAAAATTTGGTCCTTAAAGATATTAAGTCTGAGTTTTATCCTGAATATTATACAGACTATAAACAACACAAGAGATTTAGAAGCAATATAATATCTAAAATTCTAATCAGTATAAGTTTTATTTTGACACTAAGCAACCCAGATGGCTCACAACAGAAGAATGGATACAGAAAATGTGGTTCTTTTATACAATGGAATACTGCTCAGCTATTAAGAACGAGGACATCATGAGTTTTGCAGACAGATGGATGAAACTAGAAAATATCATCCTGGGTGAGGTAACTAAGACCCAAAAGGACATGGATAGTATGTACTCACTAATAAGTGGATATTAGCCAAAAAAATTAAAAAATAAAAAAAAATAGAATTCCAGGATATAGTCCACAGAACTCAAGAAGGCTAACAAACTGAAGGGTCCAAGTGAGGATGCCTCAATCCCACTTGGGAGGGAGAAGAAAGCAATCACAGAAGGGGGCAAGAGAGGAAGGGACTTGGGTGGGAAAGGGAACAGGGAGAGGAAGAGGGAAACATGATCAGGTATTGGGGACAGGGACAAGATAGAAGTCCTGAGGACCAATAGAAAGAATGGAGACTGGCAATCTTGAGATGTAGGAGTTGGGGGAACTCACTAAAATGTACCAGAGACCTGGGAGGTGAAATACTCTCAGGACTCAAAGGGAGGGACCTTAGATGAAATGCCCTACAGTGGAGAGAGGAAACTAGTAGAATCTACCTCTAGTAGAAAGACAGGGCATCAAGAGGAGGGATGGGGTTATCATCAAAAACAGTCAAATACTCTGACTCAGAATTGTTCCTGTCTGAAAAATACTGCAGGGACAAAAATGGAGAAGACCCTGACAAAAATGTGGTCTAGTGATAGGCCCAAATTGGTATCGAGCTCAGGGGTGGGGCACAGGGTGGGGCAAGGCCTGACAATAATGCTGATGCTATGGTGTGCTTACAAACAGTGGCCTATCATGGCTGCCCTCCAAAAGTTCCAAAAAGCAGCTCAAAGAGTCAGATGCAGATATCAATGCCCAACCAATGGACAGAACCCTGTGATTGAATTAGGGAAAAGCTGGAAGAAGCTGAGAAAGAAGGTGACCCTGTAGGAAGACCAGCAGTGTCAACTAACCTGGAACCCTGGGATAACTCAGACACTGAGCCACCAACCAGTCAGCATACATCAGCTGATATGAGGTCCCCAACACATATACAGCAGAGGACTGCTGGGTCTGGCCTCATTCAGAGAAGATGCACCTAACCGTCAAGAGACTTGGGGCCTCAGGGAGTGGGAGGCCTGGTGGGGTAGGATGGCGTTGGGGACATCCTCTTGGAGATGGGAGGAGTATGAGATATGGAGCAGTCAGACATGGGCTAGGAATTGAGTTGAATAATGTCTGAACTATAAAAATAAAATTAAAGAATAAGAAAAAAAGAGAAAAAAGAAAACACTGGGTATTTGGATTAGAGGTGATGGGCATATTTTACTTATATTTGTGTATATGTTGGATTTCCTTCATACACTATTAAGTATATTTTATAAAATACATATTAACCTCAATATATACAACATTAGATAGGCATAGAAACTATAGACATAAAAGACTGTATAAAATAGACATAAAAACTTGTAGTCATTGGTAGGCATTGATATAAAATAAAATTGGCATATTATTGACACTGAACAATACTATATACCCAAGTTGATCCTTAGGATATACCATAAGTTGTACATTCAATATGTCTTTAAGTACTTCAGCATTTCTCCCACTAAGAGCTATGGCCAGTGTCTTCTTCACTGAGATATGACTAATTTCTATGTACACAGAGAAAGTTACAAGTATATTTTAAAGTAGGAATCCTGATTGGTGTTTCTTTGCTTTTGAATATCTGCATTAGTAGATTTCCTTGGGGACCACCACTCCTTAAGATCAGCAATTCAGTATTCTTTGTTGACAGACAATATGGTGGGACATTGAGTAATAGCTAGACACTTGCTCCCTGCAATCAGGTTGAGTCACCTGAAATATTCCAGCCTGTTCAGCTTTCTTATCATAGCAGACTGAAGAACCTTACAGGTACTACTCTACTCCACTAAGTTTTGGACAATGTACAATGATAAAGCAAAAATCAAGTGATCAAATGATGTTTGTAAACGTGAAAATAACAAGTACAAAGTTCTAATTAAAGTTCTTTCTGAAAGAACAGCTGCTTGAGTTACTGTAGCTTCCATTTCTAATAAAACCAGAAAATTACATGGTTGAATTACCAGGTCTTTTTCCTACACTAACTACTATAGAGATCTGAAAGAAAAAAATGTTTTACCAATCAAAAAAATTTTAAATATAAAGCATAGGTGTCCATAGCTCTAAAACATTGTCTTAGTTGTTTTCTATTGCCATGATAAAACATCATGATTGAGACAACCTATAAAAGAAATCATTCATTATTATTCCACAGGATGACTCCTTATCATCATGGACAACGTGGCAGCAGGTAGACAAGCATGGTGCTGAATCAGTAGCTAAGAGCTTAGAGAGAATCCTCATTCCAAGGGCATATGGCAGAGAGAGGAGAGCAAGAGAGAGAGAGAGAAGAGAGAGAGAGAGAGAGAGAGAGAGAAAGATAGATGCATACACATACACACAGAGGAAGAAAGTGAGAGAGAGAGAGACAGAGAGAGACAGAGAGAGAGAGACACACACACACACACACACACACACAACAGAGAGAGAGAGAGAGAGAGGAGAGAGAGAGAGAGAGAGGAGAGCACTAACTAGGATGTCTGACAGTAGTGTTTTGAAACCTCAAATCCCACCCCATCTCCTCCATCAAGGCCACACCTCCTAACCTTACAAACTGTTCCACCAACAAGTGTTCAAACTCATGATTCTTCAGTCACAGGTAACCTTGATAGAAAGCCTACATCTCATAAAATAATAGGTGTATTCTTATTCAAATTACCATAGACACATTGAAATCACTAAGTAGACTTCTCATTCAGTACCTTTGAAGCTTCATAATTTAACAAACAAACATGGCATTATTACACTGTTTCTTTAAGAAAAGATTACAGATCTAACACAGAATGCCTTCCCTACAGAATGTTTATTAATTAGAGTACAATTTCATAATTTTAGTTGTTGTAGAAAATTGAATTATTTTCTTTTTCTTTTTGTTGAATTTTGTGCTTTCATTGTTTAAAAAAAAAGCAAAGAAAGACATGCTTGATTAAATCTATTCTGAAAGAGTAAAGTACTGATCTGTGTAACATTACTTTTATAAAGCCTGATACAATTTAAATTTTGAGAACTAAATCAAGAGTGTGGAAATATAGAGCTAATTTCTTGTTTGAGCATGGATATATTCAATTCCCAACATCTAGATTCTTATATACCATAGAGTTAAGCATGTAATCTCTTTATCTACTTCTAACAAGCAGAACTTTGTATTTCATTTATAAGAATAATTCACTTGAGGCTAGAGAAATGGCTCAGTGGTTAACAGCACTGGCTATTTTGCAGAGGATCCAGATTTGGTTTCCAGCACACACAGGGTAGCTCACACAATGATGACCCTTGAGTCCGGTGCCAGGGAATCCATCACTCCTTTCTAGATTCTGTGGTTACTGTATATACATTAGAGCAGACCTGCATAATTGTAGGCAAAACATTCATCCATACACAAAAACTAAAAAAGCTTAAGAAGAATCATTCTTTGGGGCTTACATGCAAAGTCAAGAATAATATCAGCTTCTGTAAATTGTTGACTGAGAATATAGCTATGAACACTTGCCATTTAATTTAAAGCTAGTGTAACTACAGGTCTACCTGTCCATATATCATCTAGGTGGATCACATTTTGTTCCTATTATATTATGGGATGTAGGCTTTCTATCAAGGTTACCTGTAACTGAAGCATGTTCCACAGCAGCTTGCTCTTCTCTACTATGCAACATGTAAGAATAATAATATATAAAAACCAAAGCTAACAGATATTCTGCTGCTCTTTGGTTGTCATAGACTCCAAAACCTTTCGTTCAGTATTTATTTAAAAATATAATTCAATTATTTTCAAAGCCACATATGGAAAATACATACATCATGATGATTATATTAAAAGCACAGAATCTTGAAGGTGATTCTTAATGGAGGGTATATACAGTTGGAAATTAAGTACAGTGTATATTATTCAGAGTGTCGAAACTAAAATAATAAAATAAACTTACATATCTTTTTTAATGACCAATCTGAAGCAGGGATATTACATTTGGCAAGGAAGTGAAAACCAATAACTCTGATTCTTTGCTAGCCAGAATGCAAACTGATATTGACATTTTGGAAGATAATTTGGAGTTTCTCAGCCAAAATATAGTCTATTCATGTGATGAAGAAGTAATAATCCTTGACATTAACATGAAGTAATTTAAATACAGAAGAACCCACATACAGGTGAGTATATAGTGACTTCAATCATAATTGCCAAAATATGGGAATCTATCAAGATGTCTTTTGGATAAGTAAAATATTATATGCCTGGTCAATAGAATATTTACTCAGTGCCAAAATAAAATGAGCTATTATGTCATAAATTGACATTTGGAGATAAGTAAGTAAAAACAAAATTCTGATACGAGAAGCCTGCATAGTGATGATTCCAACTACAAAAGATTCTGAAAAAGACGAAACTACTATGATTCTCAGAAATATCCAGGGGATAGGAGATTAGAAAGTTGGAATATAGAGAAATTTTGACACTGTACCATAACTTATACTGTACTGAATTTTGATACTGTATGGTAATCCAATGCTATAATTTGATACTTTAAATGGATATATTCATCAAAAACTCAGCCAAAACTAAGATGAAGAGTCAGTCATAACATAAGCTATGAGTGTCAGGTGATATACAAGTGTCAAGTTTGAGTTATGAACTATAATGAATCTATGATTTTTTGAAACATATTGAACTATGAATTAGGATATGCATATGACAAGGTAGAGGTTATGTGAAAAACTAAAACTGTTTAAAAATAAATTATTTGGGAAAGTCTATATCGATAAAATTCTCAAAATTATAATTTTATCAGTATTTCTGCTTTGAATTATTGTCCTTGTCCATCATTTAAATTATACAATTCTGTAAGAAAGATGGTATGATATCTGCTCACAGTTGCTTCATGTTGTTTTGTACTTCACTCTTTATTCTCTTTTAGATTCAGCTCCAGTAATGTCCACTGCCCTATCATAATGTTCATGGATACTATTCCCATGTGGTTCACATCTATTGATGAAGCATTAAAGGATGCTTTTTGGATAGTTACTGTCTTTTTTCTTGCTATCACACTGACTTGGCTTTTCTTACAATTCTCATGTGTCCCTAAAGTCATGTTAGGTTAGAATGAAATCTATCTTTCAATCTTTATTCTAAGATAACATTTGATCTTCAATGTTGTCTTCCTTTTGTATTAGTGACTTTATCTTAATACTAAAAATTTTTTAAACAGCGTTGTCCAATATTTTCCAATTGTGCCTTATGATTAAAACCTAGCCCAAACCTGTTGTAGAATATTTTATCACATGGTGAACCCCAAGATTAGAAACATTCATGTTTGAAAGTGATGAATAATTTAGGAGTAAGCAGATTGACAAATAAAAGAAAGATTTCACAGACTAGTATATGTCCAACTCTCATGAGAAGAGAGAGGAAGAGAAGGCTACCTAAGAATAGAGCATAGAGAGAGAATAAAAGAAGGGAGTCAGTTTTAATGGCATAGTTTTACAGAGACAGGTTGAAGAGAGAACAAGCTAGACACAGGTAAAGTTAGAATGAACCAGAGAATTAGAATATGTTGGTATAGATAGTTTGAAGCCAAGCAGAGCAATTCAATCAGAGGCCCAGAAGCTAAAAGCATTCTAGGCCTAGATTAGATTGTGTGGAGTCTAGAAGCTTCCAGGACTAGGCCTAGATTAGTACAATGAGGTAGTAAACCCCAGGTACAATTATTGTATTCAGACAAATATAAGTTACGTTTACAAAAACCCACAGTTGGTGAGGTTTAGATACCCTAGAGGAGAACTTATTGTTACTCTTTTTATTAACTAATAGAGGTACTCAATGGCACAAAAAAAAAAAAGACCTAAAAAATATCTAAAGAGCAATCTGATAAATCCATTGTCTCAAGTAAGGTACTCTCTTCCAAGATGACCCTACATTTGAGAAAAAAAAATGACAAAAATTAAACAGCTCAGTTTCCAAAATTGTTGGAAATTTGAAGTACCTTTGATGTTTTTCTTCTGTGATTTGAGTAGAATTATTTCCACATCTCTGCTATAGTAGGTATTGTGGGTAATAAACAATTAAGAATGCATCATTTCTTTTGACCAAAAAGACCAATGTTCCTAAAACTCCCCTTAAACAGTCTCAACAGCTAGAAATAAATTATTCAATCATTGATCCTATGAGAGATAATCTCATTCAAACCACTATTGAATGCACACTCTCGGTGTTTTCAAGGCCTTCATCCATTAATTATGTTTCTGATGTAACAATAAGATATTCTACTAAAGAAAGCTCTAGGGTGGAAGTGTTAATTTGGCTTATAGTTGCTGGACAGTATAGTCTATTATGGCATGGAAATGCTTCAGAGCAATCATGGAGCAGTCATCATGGAAGGTGCAAAAGTTTGGTTGGTCACATTGTATCCCAAATCCAAAAACAGAGAATGAAGTAGGAAGAAGGCCAGGCTATAAAGCCCAAGACTGTGCCCCTTATGATTCACTTCCTCTAGCATCTTTCCACCCACTAAAGATTGCACATCCTTACCAAATACCACCACCAAATAGAGACCAAGTGTTGATGAGCTTATTGTCGACATCTTATATTACACCACACAACTCTCAATAGGTTCAATTTCTGTAAAATGCTAACACTACACATTAGGGCCATAGGTCCCAACCTTCATGCTCTTGAACAACATTCTGAAGATCCAAATTATAAGAGAGAACATCTCAAAAATAATAGGGGATAAGAACATTTCCAATCAATGTATAGGGCTATTCTAGCTCTAGCAAATAGACTCTGTTTGAAATAGAAGTTATGTCTTTTGAGTTATTTTCCTTTAGAAGATTTGGATCACTCTTTCTGCCCAGTTTGGTAGACATACTCCTCTAGTCTGGGAGCTATGGTGTGAAATTCGACCTCTGCTTGAGGTTCATGTGCCCCCTTTCATTATTCCAAAAACAAAACGTCAAAAAACTTCCCACTCCCTTCATGAATTAAAAGGTGATACATGCCCAGTTATGTACTTTTCCTACAGCTGTAGCATTTTCAAACACTTAAGTAGATATTTGTGGAGTGGTACTTTTTACCTAATAACATCTATACTCTGTGTGCTTGGCTTATTAAAGTGCATATGGAGGTTTCTCATTCTCACATAATTGAAGAATCATAACCCTCATTAAAACAAAAAGAAGAAAAGTTTTCTTATTTTAAAAAGCAGTCGTAGAAGGGAAGGCAAGAATCTTGGTAACAGTTCTCAACTGCTAATCAGATTTTACATTCTACGTTCCCATCTACCTATCTATCTATCTATCTATCTATCTATCTATCTATCTATCTATCCATCTATTTATTGGTTTTTTCCAGACAGGGTTTCTCTGTGTAGCCCTGGCTGTCCTTGAATTCACTCTGTAAACCAGGTTGGCTTCAAACTCAGAAATCCGCCTGCCTCTGCCTCCCAAGTGCTGGGATTAAAGGCATGAGCCACCACTGACAGGCTCTTATTTAATTTGAAATACTGGCATCACGGTCTCTCAGTAACTGAGTACATTGACTAATATTGAAATGAGCCTTGAAGAAAGAGTAGGTAAGTTGTTTTTGTATAATAGTAATTAGGATATTTGACAATGGATATGATAATTAGCTTGAGAGTGGTTAGCATTTCACAGTATGTACATACTTTAAATCCTTAAATTGTATACCTTAAATAATACCTTATCAATCATGGCCTAATAACACTAGGAAAGCTATACATAATCCCCAAACTTTTAAAATATTATACATGAGAACACTGAAAGACTTTCATGCCCTTTCTCAGACCACAGTTCAAGGTTTTCTCAATGTCTTATTCTGCCTTTTGTTAAGGAAGAAAGCATGCTGTCAACTTTCTTGAGTGACTGATTGGTTAACATGACAGCTTTTACAATTATAAACTATAGAATACGTTATACATTGTTGACAAGAAGAATTATGGTATACACCATTTATTCCAGCAGTCAGAAGGCTGAAGCAGATGGATCATGAATTAATAAAATGTCTGAGTTAAGTAGCAATACAATTTAGAATGTAGAAGGGGTAAGAAGAAAAGGAAGTAGAAACGAGCCAGTAAAATTCAAGAATGGATGCCAGGGCATGCAAATGCACCCCTTAATCCCAGCAATTAGGAGGTAGAGGCAGACAAATCTGTAAGTACAAGTCCAGCCTGATCTACTAGCACCATAGTTTTATAGTAAATCCCTGTCTCAAACAAACAACATGAAAGGTACTGTTGTCTACTTCCCCATAGGGCTGAAGATTTTGAACTATTTCTTTTCTTCTGTGTGCTTAGAATGTTGCCAGACAATAGGCCAAAGAGTAAGGAAGAAATAAGCTAAGTATATACAAAGATACAACCATCTTAACATTTTTGTTTAGTTTGATTTGTTCTGTGTTTCAGGCAAGCTTTCTCTACATAACTTAAGTCAAACTCTTCATTATGCCATATCCTCTGAGTGAAGGTCCATTTCTTCACACTGGACACATTAACTATTTTGACATTTTTTTCCTTTGTGGTGTATAATTATTGCTGAAACTTAACTGGTATCAGAGATTAGAATTTAATGGTCATACATGATAGACAAATTAAGGAACACTATTTATGCTTGTTCATTTAAAAATTCAGTCCTAAGATTCTAGACTTGTTGGTGTAGAGAGATACTCTGAAGGCTGCTCAAAGAGAATCTGGATACCAACAGAGTCACAAAAACTTCAACCTACAGTTTGTCCTGCCTGCAAGCTGTGCTGAGACAATGATGGCATAGAACTTGTGGAATGGGAGAAATCAACTTAATTTCCCATTACATGAGAAGGATTCCATGCATGACACCTAGATGGCCAGAAATGGGAGACTGGATAGGCTGGAGACTTAATGTAGAACATTATACAGAGAAAGGGAGTCTAAACTGGAGGATTCTGTAGGGTCCCTCCCCTCAGAGTTCAGGGCACTTCACAAAAGAAGAGAGGAGATATTATGAGAGTCAGAAAAGACAGAGGACACCAGGAGATAATAGCCTTCTGAATCAGGGCTCGTATGAGCTCACAGAGACTGAAGAGGCATGGGTCTAAACCATGGTCTGTTTGTATGTGATGATTGTTAGCTTGTGTGGGAGGGGGGAGTGTATGTGACTCCTAATAATGGAAGTGAGTATGACTCTGTATCTTTCCTGCTATTAGGAGTCTCTTCCTTCTTTTGGGTTACCTTGTCCAGTTTCTACATGGTGATGATTGCCTTAGTTTACTGTTTCTTGTTTCTGTCATGTTTGGTTGTCATCTCTTGGTGGCCTACTTCTTTCTGAAGGTAAATGGAGGAGCAGTGGATCTGGAGGAGAGGGTAGGCAGAGGGAATCTGTGAGGAGTAGAGGTAGAAAAAACAGTGGTTGGTAAGTATTTTATGAGAGAAGACCATATTTCCAATATTTCCAATGATGAAAACATTCAGTGAGCAAAACTACATACCCTATATTTCAGAGATGAGAATCACAAGTGATAAATTATCCATAAAGTTCTGAAAGTAGAGAGAGATTATTATAGAAAGAAAGAAGCAAATTACTCTGGGCAAATGTATTTTTACAGGAATGTACTTCTGCCATGTTGCTGCTGGGGAGTGAACATGTTTTATTGCTATCACAAGATTGGCAGGTATTCCGTTTCCTGTATAAGATAGCTTGTTTCTTTGACTCTGAAGTGTGTGTATATATATATGTATATATGTATACATATGTGTGTATGTGTATACATATATGTATACAACCCACCCATATACACACACACACCCATACATATGTATGTATGTATATATATATATATATATATATATATATATATATATATATATATATATTACATGAAATAAAAAGAGACAGAGAAGGTAAAGAGAAAAATAGGAGGTATGAAAGGACAGGAGTGTGACAAGAAAATAATTGAAATTATCTGTGAATGTGATCAAAGAAGACACATTCTCAGAATTTAGATCCAGCTATACTCAGACCCTATACCTAAGCAGTCTAGTGAGCTCTCAGGCATCTTGGTTTGTACCTTTTTCAAGTTTTCTTACCATACTTCTTCTGTCATGCTCAGCTTTCTCTAAAGTGACTTCTCTGTGTATAGAGTAAAATAAACATTTCCCCAAAGCTTTTAGATTATGTGACTTTTCCAACATGAACTCAGATGGAGCCCAGTACAGTTCTGTTAGGATAGAATTAAATAGTTGTTTGAAAGAATGCCACATAGTGTTCACTGAGGAGAGTTGGAGTGTGGTCTGTCTTTGCTGATATGTCATCTTTGGACAGTTAAAACCTTGAGAGACAGTATTTTCATAATTGTCTTTAACAGGCAGATTTTAAAGGCAGTACACGGTTAAAGGAGAAAAAGGTCTGCCACCTGGTGTGACCAAATGAGGTACTTCACTCTTACTTTTCACTTCTTGGGTTTGTTGGATACATCCAAAATGTTAAACAAATGTTTACCTTTAGTCACTAATTACAAACTGTTTCTTGTTAATTCTATAATTTCCAGGGGTTAGAATACAAGTAATTTAAATCAATATAGTCTTTATACTCAAGAGACTCCTGTCTTCCAAGGGAAGACAGATGTGATGATGTGGTGAATCTGGCAGTCCAAGCACAATCAAATCTTTTAGAGTTTGAAGGATTAAAACACCTTTTCATGTTCAAGGTACATGTTTCTTCTAAAACATTTTTCAGTTTATTAGAATGTATGTTTCCCTATATTTCAATACAGCAAGTTGAAAACAGTACTACCAAAAAGAAAACAAAAATACCACATGGGTACCTCACAGGTAACAAATTAGTATTTTAGAAAAAATAGAACGGTTACATGGTAGAGCAATATGGGACCTGCTTAGACACTTGGGAATTAAGAGGAAGGTCAGCATGAGTTCTCAGAAGGCTTCAGAGAGATAGACTTCATTTTGAAAATGAATAAAACCCATACAAAAAAGGATAATTTAATATTACCTAGATCATTTATCTTTGATATCTCTTAAAATCAGAGACCATGTTATCAGGAAAGTTTACTGAGGTGATGTTCCCTGAGGTGATAAAAGCAACAGTGAAAGGAAGGGGGTTCCTCGCTGAAAATCTACCTCATGTCTTCATCCACAGGAGACTATTTCAATTAAAAACCTCTCTTCAAGCTAAACTGAGCCAAGAACAGTAATTATACTGAGTTTTGTGATTCAGATATTTTTACTTACTGCTTTAAAATGATAACTGTCTTTACTGAAATTTTGTGTTTTAACTGATGGGTTGTTTGTGAGAGAGAGGAAAAACACCAACATGTTTATATCAATAATCAGTATCTGAAATATATTTCAAGTGAGATGAGTGGGGAAAATGAAAAATTACCTGAAATATTCCGTACAAACACAGTATGGCACATCTTGATTTCAGGTAGACTTCAGAGAGATAATTGAGAGGATTAGCTGCTAAAAACTGTAGACTTTCTTCTTGTGTCACAGATAACTTCTTCAAACACACAGACACAGACACAAACACAGACACAGGGACACAATGCACACATATAATATATATTATAGATAATCATATATTTTATATAAATATACTTTTAATCATATTATATATATTTAATATATGTATATATAATATATATATAATACATATATTATATATATTGTGTGTGTGTGTATGAGTAAATAGATACATGTTAAGCTAGCCCTAGATAAAGCCCACCAGGCTTCAACCCTAGATGAAGAACTACAGAAAACTGAATAAACCTGGGAGCAAGCAGGAGAAGTGGCCCTCCCCATGGAAAAACACAGTACTCAGCTATCCTGTGCCAAATGGTCAGCCACGAAAATATGAATATAAAGTAACACAATATGGACTCTACTCATTTTATGTAAATATATATATATATATATATATATATATATATATATATATACATATCAAACATGTATATATACAAATGTATATACATATACATATGTATACAAATATATATGTGAATATAATAACAAAAATATATATATTCTGAGGAAAATGATTATAGAAGAGTAATAGTATAGTAGGTGTACACTAGACGTGGATGGTAAATGTTACAATGCAATTCACTGACAGTAGATAAATGATACTCATACAGATGATAGTAGATAAGTTGCATTTAGAATAAAGATAGATAATAGATTGATAGATAATTAGATTGTACATAAGTATATGAGAGAGATACATGATGGTAGATGATAGATAGATTGATAGATAGATAGATAGATAGATAGATAGATAGATAGATAGATAGATAGATAGATAGATAGATAGATGTTAGATAAAATTGAAAATAAGACAAAATATTTAATGTAACTCTGAAAGCCAGTGTGAATTGTCAAAGGAAGGCATCCATTCACCATAATGGAAGTATGGTTTTTTCAATACAAAGACAGAAGCAATTCAACCTCAGAAATAAACAGTGCATTGTATTAGCTGACAGCATTTTCTATGTACATGTTATTTTATCTATGAAAATCATCGCAGGAACAATTGTACATCTGCTTCTGGGTTCTTATAAATAATGAAGGAGAATTGTTTCTTGATAATTTCTACTTTCCTGAATTTACTTAGGTCAAACCAATTGTGACCCAATTTTTCAAATTTTCGAAGGCTCAAGTTGTTACATAAAGTATTTATGACATTGACCAAAGCAAAAAGACAAAGAATGCTTTCAAAAGAGAAAATATCTCTTGACTGCTGGGTATCCTAGAATATGGGAACAAATCATGTCAAAGCAAACAAGATGGAGTGAGAAAAAATTAAACAAATTTAAACATCACTAAAACTCATTACAAATCAACACTGTCTTTTCCTGGGGGAAAATGAAAATAAACTTTACAAGTTGGGTCACATGAAATCAAGTGTAAACAATCTTCTTACCAGGCATTCTGTTTTTTACACTGAGATCATAATTCAAAAACTAAATAAAACTCAAGAGATCCTATCCCCATCTGTGTTTCTTGCAACATCAGACAGACTGATAGCACACTTCTCAGTAGCAGGGAGCCTTGCTGTCTCACTTGCCCCCTGGGAACATGGTAGGATTCCTGTCCGTTAATGCTTTTCTCTTTGTGTTCTTGAAATTTCTGTGATTTCTAAAAACACACCCTGTCACATAAGAAAAGAGAAGAAGAAGTAATAATAGGTAAGTTAGCTCACCTTTACCTTTTTACATAAACTACGCTGATATGCGATTCCATTTGATAAAGCATGTCCAACTTTGTAGTCTAAAATTTTCATATTGCAAGGGTAATTCTAAGATTTCTTTGAATTTTAATGCCAAGGAATGACACAGTTCTATGAAGAATGAATACACTAAGGACTTACTATCAGACTTATTTGGCTGCTCTTTATAGCCCAGTATCCACTACTATACTTTTATTATAGAATAAAGAGAATGGAGTTGACTCAGAAGTGTTCAGCACTAGCCTCAGTTTCAGCATTATGAGTTCCAAATTCTAGGAAACCCTTAGCCCTGGGAAAATTGGGTTGGTTCTAAGGGTGTGACAACTAGGTTTGACATCAGTGCTCTTTATGACTTCATCTCATTGTCATATGTGATTCGTACCTAAGAAAATAAAGGAGAATATATGGATGAACTGTTATGATGTTCAAATCTATTACTTCATTTATTAAAGGTCACCAGCATGCCTGAGAGTGTCAATAGGAACATACAGAGAGAAAAGAAAGTGGCAATAGTCCACTATATGGTGATAGAACTTAAAATACAGACTTTACTAGATGTTTTATCTCATTGGGGGTCCTTGCATATTTTGCATTAGGTGATTAATATTTTTATTGAATATTTTATTTACATTTCAGATGTTATCCCTTTCCCAGAAACCCCCATCCCAACCCCTCCTCCTGCTTCTATGACATATGCCCACCCACCAACCCACTCCCACCTCCCTGTCCTTGAATTCCCCCACACAGGGGCATCCAGCCTTCATGGGACCAAGGATCTCCTCTCCCACCTATGCCCAACAAGGTCAATCTCCTTTACATACACAGCTGGAGTCATGAGTCCCTCCCTATGTACTCCCAGGCTGGTGGTTTAAACCCTGGGGGCTCTGGTTGGTTGGTATTTTTGCTCTCCCCATGGGGCCACAAACCCTTTCAGTTTCTTCAGTCTTCTCTCTAACTCCTCCATTGGAAACCCCGTGATCAGTTCAATGGTTAGCTGTGAACATCTGCCTCTGTATATGTCAGACTCTGGCAGACCTCTAAGCAGACAGCTGTATCAGGCTCCTGTCAGCATGCACTTCCTGATATCTACATCAGCGTCTACCTTTGGTGACTGCACTTTGGATGGATATCCAGGTGGAGCAGTCTCTGGATGGCCCCTCCTTCAGTATCTGTCCCACACTTTGTCTCCATATTTGCTCCCATGAGTATTTTGTTATCCCTTCTAAGAAAGACTGAAGCACCCACATTTTGGTCTTCCTTATTTATTTGCTTCATGTGGTCTGTGAGTTGTTTCCATGAGTTCATAAAACATACTTTCCATTTCTAATAGTCTTTTCAAAACACACCTATTTTCTTTCTTTCTTATTCATCAAGTATCTTTACAGTCTTTCCCATGCTTACTTTTGTAATGTCTTTAGATACTGTGACTTTGGCAGGAAATGTCAGGTTCTTCTATAGTATTGTTTTCCCTATTCAGCATAGCAACAGTAATTGTTGTCTCTTGAGGGCTACTATGAACTAAGCATCATACTACCTAAGAAGATCTCACTGATGTTTACAACAGCCTTGCAGCACTGGTGTCCTGAAATTCATCCTTCCTTGCTTCCTTCTTTCTTTCATTTGTTCTTCCCTCTTCTCCCTCCCTCCCTCCTTCCTCCCTTCCTTCCTTTTCTCTTTCCTTCCTTCCATCCATACTTCCTTCCTCTCTACATACCTTCTTTCTACTCTTCCTTCCTTTCTTCCTTTTGCTTCCTCCTTTCTTTTTATTTTCATTCATTCCCTCCTTCCTTTCATTTCCCCTTCCTTCCTAGCTGATAGTAGCTAGCACTGTACTTGCATAGCAAGAAGGATGCTGAACTGAGATCAAAACAGTATTATCCTGCACCAGATCATTAGCAATATTAAGAATACAGATAAAAATGTCTCTGTCCTTCATTCATTAATTGGATTCAGTGTAAATTTAATTTAGATTTTAGTAATACTGTAAGTCTTTGATTATTAAGGCTATCTTACTTCTGTGCATAAGTATGCATTTTAAAAGCAGAATTTGGCTATTGTCAATGGCATAGGTATAAGTCTCAATCCAGCTAGCAGAGCCTTATAGAAGTCAATAATGTTTTATTTTATTTTATTTTTTTTAAATCTCTGAAATTTATTATAATCAAAGGCTTATGTTGAAAACATGAAAAACTGTTCATTCAATCTTCAATAGAATGCAAAATTATGTTATTAGATAATGTAATTCAGAAAATGTCAGACTAGACAGTAGGAACTTGTTATGGCATATTGTCAAAGGTTTTTTTTTTTTTTTTTTTTTTTTTTGTTCAAGTATAAACCCAACAAAAATATATAATTTATAGTCCAGTATCCCTCATGAATATACATACAAAAATTCTCAATGAAGTAGTTGCAAACTGAATACAAGAGATATAAAAAAAATAATATTCCATGAACAACTGAACAACTGTTTTTTTTTTTAGAAGACCATACTCCATATACAGGCTGCATGTTTTGGGATAGCCCCCACTCCAGATGTTTGAGACCTACATGAAAACCAAGCTGCACATTTACAACATATGTGCAGGGAGGCCTAGGTTCAGCCCATGGAGGTAGATCTGTGTAGACTAGGTATGCTCCATGGTTGGTGATTCAGTCTCTGAGAGCTCCAAGGGTTCAGGTTCGTTTACTCTGTTGATCTTCCTGTGCAGTTCTTATCTCCTTAGGGCCCACAATCCTTCCACCTATTCTTCTTTAAGAGTCCTCAAGCTCCATCCACTGTTTGGCTCTGGATGTCTGTATCTGTCTGAGTCAGCTGCTGGTTAGAGCCTCTCAGAGGACAGCTTGCCCCTGTCTGTTCTCAGGCTGGAGGTTTAGATCCTGGGAGCTCTGGTTGAATCTTTTGATACTCGTTCTAGAAAGGACAAAAGCACCCTCACTTTGGTCTTCCTCCTTCTTCTTGAGTTTCATGAGGTTTATGCGTTGCATCTTAGGTATTGTGTGTTTTGGGGCTAATATCCGCTTATCAGTGAGTGCATACCATGTGTGTTCCTTTGTGATTGGGTCATCTCACTCAGGATGATATTTTCTAGTTCCATCCATTTGTCTAAGAATTTCATGAGCTCATTATTTTTAATGGCTGAGTAGTACTCCATTGTGTAAATGTACCACATTTTCTGTATCCATTCTTCTGTTGACGGACATCTGGGTTCTTTCCAGCTTCTGGCTATTATGAATAAGGCCGCTATAAACATAGTGGAGCATGTGGCCCTGTTGCATGTTGAAATATCTTCTGGGTATATACCCAGGAGGGGTATAGCTGGGTCCTCAGGTAACACCATGTTCAATTTTCTGAGGTATCGCCAGACTGCTTTCCATAGTGGTTGTACCAGCTTGCAATCCCACCAACAATGGAGGAGTGTTCCTCTTTCTCCACATCCTCGCCAACATCTGCTGTCACCTGTGTTTTGGATCTTAGCCAATCTCACTGGTGTGAGGTGGAATCTCAGTGTTGTTTTCATTTGCATTTCCCTGATAACCAGGGATGCTGAGCACTTCTTTAGATGTTTCTCAATCATTCGAGTTTCCTCAGTTGAGAGTTCTTTGTTCAACTCTCTACCCCATTTTTTAATAGGGTTATTTGATGGTCTGGAATCTAGTTTCTTCAGTTCTTTGTATACCTTGGATATTAGCCCTCTATCAGATGTAAGGTTGGTGAAGATCTTTTCTCAGTCTGTTGGTTCCCGCTTTGTCCTGTTGACCGTATCCTTTGCTTTACAGAAGCTTTGCAGTTTTATGAGATCCCATTTGTCAATTCTTGATCTTAGAGCATACGCCATTGGTGTTCTGTTCAGGAACTTTTCCCCTGTGCCCATATGATCAAGGCTTTTCCCTATTTTCTCTTCTATTAGTTTCAGTGTAGCTGGTTTTATGTGGAGGTCCTTGATCCACTTGGAATTGAGCTTTGTACAAGGAGATAAGTATGGATCAATTTGCATTCTTCTACAAGTTGACCTCCAGTTGGACCAGCACCATTTGTTGAAAATGCTGTCTTTTTTCCACTGGATAGTTTGAGCTCCTTTGTCGAAGATCAAGTGACCATAGGTATGGGGGTTCATTTCTGGGTCTTCTATTCTATTCCATTGATCCTCCTGACTGTCTCTGTTCCAATACCATGCCGTTTTTATCACTATTGCTTTGTAGTACAGCTTGAAATCGGGGATGGAGATTCCCCCAGAAGTTCTTTTATTGTTGAGTGTGGTTTTCGCTATCCTGGGTTTTTTGTTATTCCAAATGAATTTTAAGATTGCTCTTTCTATCTCTGTAAAGAATTGAGTGGGAATTTTGATAGGGATTGCATTAAATCTGTAGATTGCTTTCGGCAAGATAGCCATTTTTACTATATTAATCCTTCCAATCCATGAGCATGGGAGATC
Source organism: Mastomys natalensis (assembly GCA_021653895.1). Classification (NCBI taxonomy): domain Eukaryota; kingdom Metazoa; phylum Chordata; class Mammalia; order Rodentia; family Muridae; genus Mastomys; species Mastomys natalensis. The sequence continues at coordinate 338,780 of JAJTUV010000429.1, forward strand.
TTTCCATCTTCTGAGATCTCCTTCGATTTCTTTCTTCAGGGTGATTAAGTTCTTGTCATACAGGTCTTTTACTTGCTTGGTTAGATTCACCCCAAGATATTTTATACTATTTGTGACTATTGTGAATGCTGTCGTTTCCATAATTTCTTTCTCAGCCAGTTTATCCTTTGTGTAGAGGAATGCTACTGATTTGTTTGAGTTAATTTTATACCCAGCCACTTTGCTAAAGTTGTTTATCAGGTTTAGGAGCTCTCTGGTGGAAGTTTTGGGGTCACTTAAGTATACTAACATGTCATCTGCAAATAGTGAAACTTTGACTTCTTCCTTTCCAATTTGTATCCCTTTGATCTCCTTCTGTTGCCTAATTGCTCTGGCTAGGACTTCCAGAACTATATTGAACAGGTAGGGGGAGAGTGGGCAGCCTTGTCTAGTCCCTGATTTTAATGGGATTGCTTCAAGTTTCTCTCCATTTAGTTTGATGTTGGCTACTGGCTTGCTGTATATTGCTTTTACTATGTTTAGGTATGGACCTTGAATTCCTGATCTTTCCAAGACTTTTATCATGAAGGGGTGTTGAATTTTGTCAAATGCTTTCTCAGCATCAAGAGATATGATCATGTGGTTTTTTTCTTTGAGTTTATTTATGTAGTGGATTACGTTGATGGATTTCCGTATATTGAACCAACCCTGCATTCCTGGGATAAAGCCTACTTGATCATGGTGGATAAGTGTTTTGATGTGTTCTTGGATTCGGTTCGAGAGAATTTTATTCAGTATTTTTGCATCGATATTCATAAGGGAGATTGGTCTGAAGTTCTCTTTTCTTGTTGGATCTTTGTGTGGTTTAGGTACAAGTGTAATTGTGGCTTCATAGAATGAATTAGGTAGTGTTCCTTCCGTTTCTATTTTGTGGAATAGTTTGAAGAGAATTGGTATTAGATCTTCCTTGAAGGTTTGATAGAATTCTGCACTAAAACCATCTGGACCTGGACTTTTTTTGGTGGGGAGACTTTTAATGACTGCTTCTATTTCTTTCGCAGTTATGGGACTGTTAAGATGGTTTATCTGATCCTGATTTAACATTGGTAACTGATACTTGTCTAGAAAATTGTCCATTTCATCCAGATTTTCCAATTTTGTTGAGTATAGGTTTTTGTAGTAGGATCTGATGATTTGTTGAATTTCCTCGGTTTCTGTTGTTATGTCACCCTTTTCATTTTGGATTTTATTGATTTGGATACTGTCTCTCTGCCCTCTGATTAGTCTGGCCAACGGTTTATCTATTTTGTTGATTTTCTCAAAGAACCAGCTCCTGGTTTTATTGATTCTTTGTATGGTTCTCTTTGTTTCTATTTGGTTGATTTCAGCCCTGAGTTTAATTATTTCCTGCCGTCTACTCCTCTTGGGTGTTTTTGCTTCTTTTTGTTCTAGAGCTTTCAGGTGTGTTGTCAAGCTGCTAGTGTGTTCTCTCTCCAGTTTCTTTTTGTATGCACTTAGAGCTATGAGCTTTCCTCTTAGCACTGCCTTCAGTGTGTCCCATAGGTTTTGGTATGATGTGTCTTCATTTTCATTAAATTCTAAAAAGTCTTTAATTTCTTTCTTTATTTCTTCCCTGACCCCATTATCAACGAGTAGAGTATTGTTCAGTTTCCATGTGAGTGTGGGCTTTCCATTGTCTTTGTTGTTATTGAAGACCAGCTTTAGACCATGGTGATCTGAAAGGATGCATGGGATTATTTCGATTTTTTTATATCTGTTAAGGCCTGTCTTGTGACCAATAATATGGTCTATTTTGGAGAAGGTACCATGTGGTGTAGAGAAAAAGGTATATTCTTTTGTTTTTGGGTGAAATGTTCTATAGATATCTGTTAAGTCCATTTGGTTTAAAACTTCTGTTAGTTTCACTGTACTTCTGTCTAGTTTCCGTTTCCCTGATCTGTCCAGTGCTGAGAGTGGGGTATTGAAGTCTCCCACAATTATTGTGTGAGGTGCAATATGTGCTTTGAGCTTTAGTAAGGCTTCTTTTATGAAAGTGGGTGCTCTTGCATTTGGTGCATAGATGTTCAGAATTGAGAGTTCATGTTGGTTGACTTTTCCTTTGACAAATATGAAATGACCTTCCTTATCCTTTTTTATATCTTTAAGTTGAAAGTCAATTTTATTCGATATTAGAATGGCTACTCCAGCTTGTTTCCTAGGACCATTTGCTTGAAAAATTGTTTTCCAGCCTTTTACTCTAAGGTAGTGTCTGTCCTTGTCACTGAGGTGGGTTTCCTGTATGCAGCAAAAAGTCGGATCCTGTTTGCGTATCCAGTCTGTTAGTCTATGTCTTTTTATTGGGGAATTGAGTCCATTGACATTAAGAGATATTAAGGAGAGGAGACTGTTGCTTCCTGTTATTTTTGCTAAAAGGGGAGGCATTGTTTGTGTGGCTATCTTCTTTTGGGTTTGTTGGAGGTGGATTACTTTCTTGCTCTTTCTAGGGTATGATTGCTCTCCTTGTAATGGGTCTTTCCTGCTATTATTCTTTGTAGTGCTGGGTTTGTGGAAAGATATTGTGTAAATTTGGCTTTGTCATGGAATATCTTGGTTTCTCCATCTATGGTAATAGAGAGTTTTGCTGGGTATAGTAGCCTGGGCTGGCATTTGTGTTCTCTTAGGGTCTGCATGACATCTGACCAGGATCTTCTGGCTTTCATAGTCTCTGGTGAGAAGTCTGGTGTAATTTTGATAGGTCTGCCTTTATATGTTACTTGGCCTTTTTCTCTTACTGCTTTTAAAATTCTTTCTTTGTTTTGTGCATTTTGTGCTTTGATTATTATGTGACGGGAGGTATTTCTTTTCTGGTCTAGTCTATTTGGTGTTCTGTAGGCTTCTTGAATGATTATGGGCATCTTGTTCCTTAGGTTAGGGAAGTTTTCTTCTATGATTTTGTTGAAGATATTTACTGGCCCTTTAAGTTGTGAATCTTCACTCTCTTCTATACCTATTATCCTTAGGTTTGGTCTTCTCATTGTGTCCTGGATTTCCTGGATGTTTTGTGTTAAGAGTTTTTTGCATTTTTCGTTTTCCTTGACAGTTGTGTCAATATTTTCTATGGTATCTTCTGCACCTGAGATTCTCTCTTCTATCTCTTGTATTCTGTTGGTAATGCTTGCGTCTGTGACTCCTGATTTCTTTCTTAGGTTTTCTATCTCCAGAGTAGTCTCCCTTTGTGATTTCTTTATTGTTTCTATTTCCATTTTTATGTCCTGGATGGTTTTGTATAAATCCTTCACCTGTTTGGTTGTGTTCTCTTGTGATTCTTTAAGGGCTTTTACCTGTTTACCTGTGTTCTCCTCAGATTCTTTGAGAATGTTATTTATGTCCTTCTTAAAGTCCTCCATCATCATCATTAAAAGTGATTTTAGGTCTGACTCTTGCTTTCCTGGTGATATGGGGAGTTCAGGGCTTAATGTGGGAGAACTAGGTTCTGATGATGACATGTGTTCTGGGTTGCTGGCCCTGGTATTCTTGCGCTTGCCTTTTGCCATCTGGTTCTCCTTGGTGCTACCTGTGCTGTCTCTGGCTGGAACCTGTCTTTCCTGTTCTCTTGGTTGTGTCAGAACTGTTTAAGTTGGGTGTTGCTGCTGAGGTTTGAGCTAGGGCCCAGGATCTGCTCAGTGCTTTGGTCCGGACCGGAAGGAATCAGTGCTCTGGGCCAGGAGTGAGTTCCTGGATCCCTGTGGGACCTGGTTACTCCCTGTTTGGGGCAGGTGTTGCTGCCTCCTTGCTTAAGAAGCTGCTCGAGTTAGAGCTCCTGGGAGCCACGCTTCCTCTGGGTTCTGTGAGATTACCCAATCGGGCAGAGTTGCCGCCCGAGATCTGCTGAGCGCCCAGGCCCAAACCGGAAGGAACCAGTGCTGGGGCCAGGAGTGAGTACCTGGGTCCCGGTGGGTCCCAGTTACTCCCGGTGTGGGGCAAGTGTTGCTGCCTCCTTGCGTAGGAAGCTGCTTGGGTTAGAGCTCCTAGGAGCCCTGCTTCCCCTGGGTTCTGTGGGATTTGGTGTAGAGCTCCCGCCTAGGATCTGCTGGGAGCTCCGACCCAGACTGGAAGGAGCCGGTGCTCCGGGCCAGGAGTAAATCCCTGGGTCTCAGTGGGTCCCGGTGGGTCCCAGTTACTCCCTGTTTGGGGTGGGTGTTGCTGTCTTCTTACCAGAGATACTGCCTGGGTCAGAGCTGCTGGGTGCCCCACTTCTGCCGGGTTTTTGTGAGGTTCAGGGCCAATAATGTTTTATAAATGGACTGTGAAGACAAGATATGTACTGTACAAGAAAACACAAAATAAATACAGAAAAAGACCCAAATGTTTATATTATGGACTTTAATATGAGCTTCCACAAAAAGAGATTATTTTTCATATTAGCTAATGATGGGGATTTGAATTTCTCATTATTTAAGCTTTTGTTTGCCCTTCTTTGCTGCATATGTTTCAAATTAGTAAGTAAAAGGAAAAAGAATTGAAGAAAGAGAAACAAACAAACAAACAAAACAAAATAAACAAAACAAAATAACTAAGAATGGAAAGCAGGACAAAATTTCTATAATTGAAGGACCTGAACTGTCAGTGACTGAAACTTTTGGGATGTCATCTATCACATAGACCATAGTCTTTAGTACCACCCCCTTCCTCTTCTCTTCCATAGCCAGACTGAACTTGAATTGAATACCCAAGAATAAGTTTATATAACATAGCACTTTAAAAGACAAAGTAGAAATTTTCCACTTGTAAATTTTTCAGAAGTGTTCAGCTGAAATAAACAGCATAAAAATCAAGTGTCACTGTGGTTAATAATATTGCACAAAAAACTGCAGTGACCTGGAAAAATAAGCCTGTTTTTAGTTTTCACATCAAAGCAAGAAGCATCAGACATAGAGTTTGTTTCTATAATATCCACTTTCTTCAAAGGATGTGAATTATCTTCAGCTTTTTGTCAGAGTGGTATTGTGTCCATATGGTTATGATAAACATAGAGGCTAAAGACCCACACCGTAATGTCACAGGTCATTAAAAGCTTATCAAGGCAAGGAGTGTTCAAAAGTCTCTGAGACTCTTTATTGGTATGAATAAAAAGTAACCAACAATAACAGAAGAAAAAAAAACTGAAATTGTGGAATAGAGGTGAAAACTCTAAACTAGTGTAATATATAATATGTTGCTAAATTGTCATGTACTTTTAGGTCGTTGAAAGTGGATTATGGAAGAATGGTACCACACTCCATATTAGCCTCAAACATGATTGTATGAAAATGTTCTCCAAGATCCCTTATCAGAGAATAACCTTGGTTCTATAAAGGCAAAGACATTGAAAAACAGAAAGTAGCTGAGAATGTTAAAGACATTATTATATCCTTACGAACAGCTAAAAGGCAAACGATTACCAATTTATCCCATAATATAAAAACATTTACTATAGGGAGAGGTTGACAGCCCCTCGTCAGTAGTCAGACTACCAATCAGGAAGTCCAGAATGACTTTTTCTTTGCCAGTTAATTTCTTCTGAATGTTTATAAGGTCTGGATTTGATTATATTCCCTATGTTTGCTCTTTTTATATACACTACTCCGGTTCACTCTGCTGGATATTATAAGTGATTGAATTGTATACAGTGCTGTTTACCTGCTTTTCTTGCACATCTGCTACTTTATATTTGTACTTTTTACTTTTGCTTATTACATGCTTAATAATCTCATTCATTGGAAGCTGAAAGTATAGCTGTTGTAGATCACTCTCCGGACCACACAAAATGGCTTTTTTTCTGAATTAATCTCACACCAATATAAATTCTGTGGCATATGGCTGCAAGCTAGTCAAACATTCTTCTTTATTTGATTTTTACACATTTTATAATAGGGATGGATATTTATGGTATATCTTAAGCAATTTATAAAATGAGATCTTAAAATTGCAGTTTAGTCATAATTTCCTATTAGTAAATTCCTGATGTCTTTCAGGCTACTAAAAATAAATAGAGAAAGAAGAATTAGAAAACATCTTTGAGTTCACAGATCATTTCTATTTTAGGTTCATCAAATAAAACTATGTCTACCTCTTTTCAAGAATCCAGAAAATGACATTTCAAAACATCTGATTCATATGTAATATTAGACAATCATTTCATATTACAACAACTACCTTTTAAGAATGACTGCATAAGCACAACAGAGCGGAGGCAAATTAATTATATTTAGTTAGAAAGAAAACAAATCTTACTATATTAATTAGAAAACACATCTCCACTTCAGAACTTGTCCCTGTATACCATGCTAATTAAAGGAAGAGACAGGGTTATTCAACTACCTATCTTAATCTTGATTGATGTTAATCCCTTTCCCACTTTCTAAATCTCTCAATCATTACCATTTAAGACTTGCCACAGGAGTAGTAGGAAATATTTACAACTTAAAAACTGCCCAGAGGAAAAACACATCTTCACGCAGTAAGAAAACCAGGCATACTTATATTAAAATGGGAAGGTAATTTTAATGCATTAAAAGTATAAATGATATATACCTCAAATTATTGATGACTTAACAAAGAGGCAGATCTCTATTAACTTATGAATGGAGGTCACACCACACATATATTCAACTTAAAAAAATATTACTCCAATTACTAGCCATGGCAAATTCAGGTAATGGGATTATTTGTGAGCAGTTATTCCAACACTCTTAGGTGTGATTGGCAGGGCTCTGTGGGAGAATATCAGCAGCGTGCAACTAACCTTTCAAGCCCTGAAATAGACTAACTCTAGATAAAGTTATTAAATATTAGATCATTTGAAATTATGGCACCTATATATTTTAACTGAAAGAAAAGTAAGCCAGAAAGAAAGACATTAGAAAATTTATTTTGTGCCATCATCAAATGGATTCTCATATATATATATACACACACATATGTGTGTGGTTGTGTGTGTGTGTGTGTGAAAAATAGCAGAGAAAGTCAGATGTGATGAAAATCTGGACAGGAGATAAAATTGTGCATCAAATATCATATACATGGCATATTGTGATATACACATGTGAACATATAAATATATATCGATATACATAAAACCACAAAAAAGAAATTATATTATAGTGCTATAATATTAAAGTATTATAGCGTATATAGTATATGTTGCTCTTGATGATTTACCTAATCTAATCTTCCCAATGGTGGTGGTGTGAGTTTCTCACTACCTATTCCAATGCTCTGGATTCCCAACTGAAAGACAAACACACACACACACATAGACACACACAGACACACACACACACACAGACACACACACATATACAGTCTCATATTTAATATACCTTAATCAGCACAATGGTTGGGCCATTCTCAGACTTCCACATTGTTAATACCTCCCCTTTGACACTCCTGAGTTATTATGTATTAGAATATATTTTTTTGTTGTTGTTCTTCGTTACCTAGACCCAACTGGGGCTGGGAGTGCTGGAGGCACTCATTCCTGGATCTCACATGACTGGTACAATGTGAGAAATACCACCATAGAGAGGTCATCTTAGTTAAGATTTTGAGAACATTCTGAGGAAAAGAGGACTGTGTAGTCAAAGATCCTGGGGCAGAGAAGAAATGGCATGCTGCAGATACAGGGAAACTGAGCACTCTTTGTTAGAGTGTGAAACCTCAGAAGAATCATCCATCATAAGTGGCAATTGTTGACTTCTGCCTTTTGTCCAGTATGTGATGAACAAACTCTTCTGTCCTTCCAAGAAAAAAGTTGAACTAACTGAGAAGCAAACCTCACCTTAAATCCACAGAAGAACTGAAACCATAGGCCAAAGGTTTTTTCATAATGAAAGAGAAAACAAAGGCACAAATTTACTAGGAATAGAAACTGTAGCTATCTACTGGCATTAAGCATGGAGGAAAGTAACTAAAGGCTGGATGTAAGAATGCATTTGTTGAGCATAACAACCTCTTATAGGCAGCATGCCTGTGGGATCCTGCAAAACTCTTGAGTCATTACTAAGATCCTACTAATGTTCTTTGAGTGAGCAAAGAAAGAAAATTTTGTTATCATCAACCAATTTCTTCCATCAAGGGGAAAAGAAAAGACTAGATCCAAACCAACATGAGCTTTAAAAGAATGAAATGACATACAAGAAAGAAAAGATGATTAACTTTATAGCTTCCAAAGGAATTCCACCCTTATACCAAAATTCACAAGGGTCCAGAATAGCTACAGAGGCTACAAACTGAAAACTTTAAATTCACTTGAAAATTAGATTAGTTTTATACAATTTTGTAACTCAATTGCACAGATCTCAAACAAGAATTTGTAGAAGAAAATGTCCTGTCTCAAAAAGTTGAACATCCATGAGAACATGGTTGATGAGTAGATGTTTAATTTCATACCCTTTGAACCACCATATTACATCTTATATGGTATAATGTAAAGCAACACCTAAGAATGGGGTAATCTCATTGAAAAGCAGTGCAGAATTACAGGTATATAAAAGTCCATACTTGTTGCAGCATCTTTCCAGCCCATTGTATTTGCAGTGCACTTTGTGATTGGGCAGTAGAAGAGGTAGGTGGAGCTAAGAGTTGGGAGGAGGAAGGGATGAGAAAGGAAGAAGGAAGAGAAGGAGGAAGGAAAGATGGTGGCACATGTTCAGTCTCTAGCAGTCTTGGGTAGTTATTCATATCAAATGGTTAGATATTGGGATAACAATTCTAATTGTGTGGGCATCTTGTGTATTGAGTATCTGTGGATATATAAATCCATTGGATAACCTTTAAGCATTAAAAGTTTTATTTCTACTGGGTACCTTGAGGATGACGGTTATTGTCTTGGGTTGAGCTGAGCAATATGAGCTTGGTACAGTTGGCCCAAGGGTCGTGCTTAGAGCCATGGACTCCACAGAGCTGACCAGTGGAGGCAACAGCCATGCCAACCTCTCATGAGTCCTGGGCCAGCCAGTGCCATGGTTAGAGCTGGAACAAAGAGCCGGAACATGGTAATGGCTGAGAACTAGCAGGAGTCACACCTTGACTTTCCTATTATCTCCCACTACATGTACTCACAAAACTTCTGTATGATGACAAGAATAGAGCTGAATATAAGGACAAGGTTATGATTCTAGTTTAGAGATCTACTAGAAACACAAAAGCAGCAAACATGACAGATTTTATAATAGCATCTTCACTTATACTAAGAAATACAGATAGCTTAAACACTGGCATAAAATAAATCCTTGTGTAAAAACCCTTCTCCCCATATACCATGCCAGTCAGTTTTCCATCACTGTGACACACACAAAAAATAGATCAATAACTTATGGAATAAAGGGTTTCTTTTTGCCCATGATTTCAGAGGTTTCTCTTTATGTTTACTTGAGCCTGGAAGGCATATACAATGTCAGAAATGGAATAAATTAAATCCATTCTTCCATGGTGCCCAGAAAGCAAAAAGAGAGAGAGAGAGACAGGAAGGAACTAGTATTCCAACATCTCCTACCATGAAATGCCTTGATGACTTCCCTAGTAGAAGGTTCCATTGCCTCAAAAACTACCATCACACATTTAGCACATACGTAATTAGGAGACATGCAACACCATGGCATAGCACCAGCAACTCTAAACATTCGAAAATGCTCACAAAATTCCTATAAGATGTGAATCTTACCACAAGGGTCACACCCTAATGACTTTATATAAGTTTGTGGCTCAAAGGAACCATTTATACAAATCATCAAACTCAGAAATAGAACTTTAACACATGTTTTGAGAATACACGATACAGTATTCAGTAACTGAAAACTCCAGGGAAATCACTATTTTTGAAGCATATTTTAGTCTAAGAGAAGAGAAAAAATGAAATTATTTCAAATGCTTTATTAAAACCAAAGATGGTAGAGACCCTTGTTCCCCAATCTACTTATAGCAGGAAAAGAGGTGACAGTTTGAATGTGGTGTGACTGCTTAATAAGGTCACACATTCCACTGAAGTCTGGCCACATGAGACCAATGAATATTATTGACTAAATATAAAAAGCTCCAAGTGTACATAACACACCATGAGTGTAAGTCAACTGTAAAATCCCCAGTACTAGTATCCAGGGCGGTAACTCTGGTAATGCTACAGTTAGATAGATGTTTTAGTATTATTTGTCTCAACAAAGTTACTTTCTCTCATTTAAAACTGTAATATTAACCCAAATCTTGATAACAGTTATATTGGATGCCTAAATATTTTATAATTATCATTAACAAAAAAGTCAGCTTGCCTTTATTAACATCACATATATCCATTAGAATAACCAGTTAAAACCCCTGTGATTGTGAACTGATAACCAAAGTAAAAAGGAATGTTAAAACTGGACTTCAATATATCAGATTGAGATGACTCAGTATTTTGAAAGTAGTAGAAGCTAATTAGCTCATATATTTCATCTCAAATTAAGGAACTTATATATAATATTGGGTTTTCATTTTAAAAGTCCTTAAAATCTAATGATCTAAGGGCATATGAAAGAGATCAGAATTTAGTTCAGTGACAGACTTATTTGCCTAGCATGTATGAGGTCTTGGGTTCAATCCCAGCCTCCTTATCAGTTCTCTGACTTTTGGCTAAGAGCAAGTGAAATTCCCAGTTGCAAGGGTGAGAGGCAAAGAAAAAAGCAAGACACTATAGGAGACAGGGTGTCATTGGAGAAAGGGGGAAAGAGGAGAGGTAAGGAAAAAGAAGAGTGGAGAGGAGAGAGGGCAAAGAACAGTGCAGATGCATGCATGCCTATGTTATTAATTGTAGCATTATTCAAGATAGCCTAAAGTTGGAGGGAATCTAAGAGGAAAAAAACCCCTCACCTCATGGAATATATATATTCTGGAAATGGAAGAACAAATACACTGGATCATGGAGGATAGTTTGAAACAATATCTAGGTCAGTTATATCAGTAACAAGTGGCCGTACCTGAAGTATCAGAATAGATATCCTAGACAGCCACAAAATGAAATGTTTTGTCAGGCATGAAATTAAGTGAAAAATGAAGTTACTGTTTAACTGAGACATATCTTCAGTTGTAAGGTGAAATTTTTCTGAAAAGGGGCAGAGGTAACAATTATAAACAGAATATGAATAACATGATATAGATATTCAGCATTAAACTAAAACATAGTCCACTAGCAATTTTGGGGTTATAAATGGTTTACTACAATTAAAAAACTAAAATTAGAAAGTTCTAAAGATTGATGTTTGCTCTGGCTATGCAATATTTGCATTGTATCAGTAAACCATGCACTTAAAAAAATCTAAGATGGCAAATTTTATGATTTGAATCTCACCAAAAGACTCTAGTTTATTGCTGTTGATGAGACTCTAACAAAAAGCAATTTCAGCAAAGAAGAATTTATGTCAGCTTACAATTCTTGATTGTGGCATGTAATAGCATGTGACCCAAGTCAGAAGGAACCAAGAACTTTGAGTCACATCACATCAACTGTCAAAGGCAGAGGGAAACAATGCACATGCTCTTCCATGTGCTCAGATCCAACTCTACAGTGATGTAGTTCACAATTCCTTCCTAAAGAAATGGTACCACCTACAGTGGGTATGTCTTCTCATATCAATTAATGTAGTCAAGATAATCCCCAAAGATGTGCTCACAAACAAACCTGATCTAGACAATCTCTTCTTAGAACACTCTTCCTTAGTACAATTTATCAAACTGACAATTAAAATTAACCATCATGTTCATTAAAAATGTGCATTATCGTTAAAAGGAGAGATAATCTAGAAAATAAATAAAAGGTAACAAAAGTAAAGCAGCAACAGATATCTCATATAGTTTTAACTATATTAATAATCACTTTGAGATGTAAGTATACCAGTAAACTTTGAAGGCTGTCATAAGGCTTTAAAATTATAGTCAGAAATATGTTGTCTTTATAAAACATAGGTTAAATATAAGGATAAAGATACATTAAAGACCAAGATTTTTAAAAGCCAATAACACTACCAAGCAAAAGAAAGCTGAAGAAATTTATTAAGTTTAGATGAAGCCAAATTGCTATGGAGGTAAATTATCAGAGATAAAGAGGAGTATCATTTTGTAACAAGAAAGGTAATTTTCCAAGACAGTACAATAAATATTAATATGCATGTATCTAATAAGAATATTTGTGAATCAAAACCTGAAAGCTAAGCAAAAAGTCTTAACAGATTTCAGCACCCCTTTATCAGTAATTGACAGAACCAGTAGGCAGAAAATCAGTCAAATGACAGTTATTTCAAACTACCATCCATCACACAGATATTATTGACATTTATAAGTTACTTCACACAATAACAACAGAAGACAGATACCTTATTAGCTGAAATGCAACATTTATCATTTATTTATAAGTCAAACATTTATCATATCTGAGGCCATGGAATAATCCTTACCAAATTTAAAAAATTAAAAATTTTGTCAGGTATTATTTAATGTTATAAAAAGTAAGAATCATATTATTTTTAACTAAATAATTGAAAATAAAACACAGTTAGTAAGAAATACATGGAATGTTTGCAGAAGCAGTTCTTAGTTTAAAAAAAAATTGTAACATTAAATACTATAAAAGGAGGTGAAAATCCAAAATCAGTAATTTAGCACTCTAATTTAGCAAACTTGAAAGCAAAATAAGCAAAAACAACAACCAAACAACACCATCCGAAATGAATTAAATAACAAGAATAAAACAAAAATACTACTTTTAAAATGTAGAGAGAATGTAACATAAACCTGAAAATATAAATATAAATTTATGCTTATAGATGTATAAATATAGGTATATTAATAGCCTGAAACCTAGATTTTTGATTTAATGGCAAAATTGAATAATCTCTATCTGGAATAAATAAAAAAAACAAGAGGAGAAACAAATTAATAATAACAAAAATGAATGAAGTATCATTGTTACAATGGCCAGTGTGTTTTATCAGTACAGTGAGTTGGGAGACAGTACCTAGAAAGCAGTGCAGTAAAGTTAGGAGTTGACTCCTTTGTGAGTTCCTGCAGCTCAGTACTGGTCAGCAGAGGCAGTTGAAGCCAGAGAATAAGATGGAGTCAGAAGATTAGAATAAATTACCAGAATTAGTTTGAAGCTATGCAGAGCACTTCAGTTAGAAGCTGAGAGAAGTCATCTTGGAGAGGAATTTGAGCCAGAGCAGCTGAGTTGAACCAGACAGCCTCTGAGATGACAATTACATCTGTGAGATTAAAAGTTACTTTTTATATATTCCTTAGTAAATTATGGTTGTTACTCTTTTCCTTTCTATCTTTCATTCTTTTCTTCAGGTGTGATCTCAAGATCAGTGCATAGACAGTCTTTATGTTTCATATGTCTGGCTGTCCTCAACCTCTAACTGACAGTGACCATGTTGCTTTAGAAAACCAGACAACTTTTGGCTGGGAAAGACACCTAGCAGGTCTGCTCTCATGACGACACTATATCCTGAACCTTCCTAGAGCAGCAGAGCAGTGGTGAAACCACTGCACTCAGAGCAGCAGAGAAACCACTGCACTCAGAGCAGTAGGATTTCAGAATCCCGAAGGAAGCCTGAGTCCCAGGAACTCTTCCACCCAGGAGAACAGGATCACAGAGAAATCTGAACTCTGAGGAGTTTGGACACAAGCAAGATAACTGGAAAGAAAGACAGTCTCCAGTCAGAGACAGTGAGTGCAGGTAGCACTAGAGTTAACCAGATGGTAAAAGGCAAGCAAAAGAATATAAGTAACAGAAATCAAAGTTACCTGGCTTCATCAAAACTCAGTTCTCCTACTATAGCAAGTCCTGGACACCCAATCACATCTGAAAGCAGGATTCATATTTAAAATCATTTCTCATGAGGATGATAGAGGACTTTAAGAAAGACATAAACAACTCCCACAAAGAAATACAGGAGAACACAGATAAACAGGTAGAAGCCCTTAAAGAGGAAACACAAAAATCCTTTAAAGAATTGCAAGAAAACACAACTAAACAGGTGAAGAAATTTAAAAAAACCATCCAGAATCTAAAAATGAAAGTAGAAACAATAGCAAAATCTCAAAGGGAGACTACTCTAAAGATAGAAAACCTAAAAAAGAAATCAGGAGTCATAGCTATAAGTATCACCAACCAAATACAAGAGATAGAAGAGAGACTCTCAGGTGCAGAAGACATTATGGAAAACACTGATAAAAAGAAAATGCAAAATACAAACAATTCCTAGCCCAAACCATCCAAGAAATCCAGGACACAATGAGAAGACCAAACCTAAGGATAATAGATATAGATGAGAGTGAAGATTCCAGTAAATATCTTCAACAAAATTATAGAAGAAAACTTCCCTAACCTAAAGAAAGAGATGTCCATGAACATACAAGAAGCCTACAGAACACCAAATAGACTAGACCAGAAAAGAAAATACTCCTGACACATAATAATCAAAACATCAAATGCACAAAACAAAGAAAAATACTAAAAGCAGTAAGAGAAAAAGGTCAAGTAACATATAAAGGCAGACCTATAAAAATTATAAGAGTCTTCTTACCAGAGACTATAAAAGCCAGAAGATCCTGGAGTGATATCATACAGACTCTAAGAGAACACAAATGCCAGTCCAGACTACTATACCCCGCAAAACTTTCAATCACTATAAATGGAGAAACCAAGATATTCCACGACAAAACCAAATTTACTCAGTACCTTCCCACAAATCCAGCCCTACACAGAATAATAGATGGAAAACTCCAATACAAGGAGAGAAACTACAACATAGAAAAAGCAAGAAAGTAATCTTCCAATAAACCCAAAGGAAGATAGCTATACAAACATAATTACACCTCTAATAACTAAAATAATAGGAAGAAACAATCACTTTTCCTTAATATCTCTTAACATCAATGAACTCAATTCCCGAATAAAAAGACGTAGACTAACAGTCTGGCTATATAAACAAGACCCAAAATTTTGCTGTTGAATTTTCCTGAGGTGCTGCAGGAAATACAACTCAGTGGCAATGACAGACACTCCCTCAGAGTAAAGGTGTGGAAAACAATTTTCCAAGCAAATAGTCCCAAGAAACAAGCTGGAGTAGCCATTCTAGTTTCCAATAAAAGAGACTTTCAAACAAAAGTTAAAAAAGATAAAGAAGAATACTTCTTACTCATCAAAGGAAAAAATCTACCAAGATGAACTCTCAATTCTGAATGTCTTTGCTCCAAATGCAAAGGCACCCACATTCATAAAGATACTTTACTGAAGCTCAAAGCACATATTGTACCTCACACAATAATAGTGGGGGATTGCAACACCCCACTCTCAGCAATGGACAGATCATGGAAACAGAGTCTAAATAGAGACACAGTGGAATTAATGGAAGTTATGAACCAAATGGATTTAACAGATATCTATAGAACACTTCATCCTAAAACCAAAGAATATATCTTCTTCTCAGCACTTCATTGTACCTTCTCCAAAATACACCACATAACTGGTCACAAAGCAGACCTCAACAGATACAAAAAGATTGAAATAATCCCTTGCATCCTATCAGATCACCACTGACTAAGGCTAGTCTTCAATAATAACAAAAACAATGGAAAGCGCACATACTCATGGAAACTGAACAACATTTTACTCAATGATGACTTGGTCAAGGAAG
Source organism: Mastomys natalensis (assembly GCA_021653895.1). Taxonomy (NCBI): domain Eukaryota; kingdom Metazoa; phylum Chordata; class Mammalia; order Rodentia; family Muridae; genus Mastomys; species Mastomys natalensis. The sequence goes on from JAJTUV010000429.1 coordinate 354,466, forward strand.
AAATAAAGAAAGAAATTAAAGACTTTTTAGATTTAATGAAGATGAGGACACATCATACCAAAACTTGTGGGACTCCATGAAAGCAGTGCTAAGAGGAAAATTCATAACTCTAAGTGTCTACAAAAGAAACTGTAGAGAGCATACACTAGCAACTTGAAGCACACCTGAAAGCTCAGAAAAAAAGAAGCAAATACACCCAAGAGGAGTAGATGGCAGGAAATAATCAAACTCAGGGCTGAAATCAACCAAGTAGAAACAAATGAACTATACAAAGTATCAAAAAAAACAGGAGCTGTTTCTTTGAGAAAATCAACAAGATAGATAAACTCTTAGCCAGACTAATCAAAGAACATAGAGACAGTATCCAAATTAACAAAATCAGAAATGAAAAGGGAGACATAATAGCAGAAACCAAGGAAATCCAGAAAATCATCAGATTCTACTACAAAAGCCTATACTCAAAAAAAAAAAAAAAAAAGGCCTGGAAAATCTGGATGAAATGGACAATTTTCTAGACAGATACCAGGTACAAAAGATAAATCAGGAACAGATAAACCATCTAAACAGTCCCACAACCCCTAAAGAAATAGCAGCAGTCATTAAAAGTCTCCCCACCAAAAAAGCCCAGGACCAAATGGTTTTACTGCAGAATTCTATCAGACCTTCAAGGAAGATCTAATACCAATTATCTTCAAACTATTCCTCAAAATAGAAACAGAAGGAATACTACCCAATTCGTTCTATGAAGCTACAATCACACTCATACCTAAACCTCACAAAGACCCAACAAAGAAAGAGAACTTCAGACCAATCTCTCTTATGAATATCGATGCAAAAATACTCAATAAAATTCTAGCAAACCAAATCCAAGAACACATCAAAACAATCATCCATCATGATCAAGTGGGCTTTATCCCAGGAATACAGGGATGGTTCAATATTCGGAAATCCATCAATATAATCCACGATATAAACAAACTCAAGAAAAAAACCACATGATCATCTCACTAGATGCTGAGAAAGCATTTGACAAAATTCAACATCCCTTCATGGTAAAAGTCTTGGAAAGATCAGGAATTCAAGGCCCATACCTAAACATAGTAAAAGTGATATACAGCAAACCAGTAGCCAACATCAAACTAAATGGAGAGAAACTTGAAGCAATCCCACTAAGATCAGGGACTAGACAAGGCTGCCCACTCTCTCCTTACCTATCCAATACAGTACTGGAAGTCCTAGATAGAGCAATTAGACAACAAAAGGAAGTCAAAGGGATACAAATAGGAAAAGAAGGAGTCAAAATATCACTATTTGCAGCTTATAAGATAGTATACTTAAGTGACCACAAAACTTCCACCAGAGAACTCCTAAACCTGATAAACAACTTCAGCAAAGTGGCTGGAAATAAAATCAACTCAAACAAATCAGTAGCCTTCCTCAGGATAAACAGGCTGAGAAAGAAATTAGGGAAATTGACACCCTTCACAATAGTTGCAAATAATATAAAATACCTTGGAGTGAATCTAACTAAGCAAGTGAGAGATCTGTATGACAAGAACTTCAAGTCTCTGAAGAAAGAAATTGAAGAAGATCTCAGAAGATGGAAAGATCTCCCATGCTCATGGGTTGGCAGGATTGATATAGTAAAAATGTCCATCTTGCCGAAAGCAATCTACAGATTCAATGCAATCCCCATTAAAATCCCAACTCAATTCTTCACAGAGTTAGAAAGAGAAATTCTCAAATTCATTTAGAATAACAAAAAACCCAGGATAGCAAAAATTATTCTCAACAATAAACGAACTTCTGGAGGAATCACCATCCCTGACTTCAAGCTTTACTACAGAGAAAGGATCAATTGAATAGAATTGAAGACCCAGAATGAACTCACACATCTATGGTTACTTGATCTTTGACAAAGGAGCTAAAACTGTCTAATGGAAAAAGTACAGCATTTTCAACAAATGATGCTGGTTCAAATGGAGGACAACATGTAGAAGAATGCAAATTGATCCATTCTTTTCTCCTTATACAAAGCTCAAGTTCAATTAATTAAAGGACCTTCAAATAAAACCAGATACACTGAAACTAGTAGAAGAGAAGGTGGGGAAAGAATCTTGAATACTTGGGCACAGGGGAAATGTTCCTGAACAGAACATCAGTGGCTTATGTTCTATGATCAGGAATTGACAAATGGGACTTGATAAAATTGTGAAGTTTCTGTAATGCAAAGGACATTGTCAATAGGACAAAATGGCAACCAACAGATTGGGCAAAGGTCTTTACCAATGCTATAGCCCATAGAGGGCTAATATCCAATATATACAAAGAACTCAAGAAATTAGACTCCAGACAACCAAATAATGCTATTAAAAGAAATGGATATAGAACAAAACAAAGAATTCTCAATTTGAGGAAACTCGAATAGTCATGAAGCACCTAAAGAAATGTTCAGCATCCTTAGTCATCAGGGAAATGCAAATCAAAACAACCCTGAGATTCCATGTCACACCAGTCAGAATGACTAAGATCAAAAACTCAGGTGATAGTAGATGCTGGTGAGCATGTGGAGAAAGAGGAACACTCCTCCATTTTTGGTGCAATTTCAAGCTGATACAACCAGTCTGGAAATCAGTCTGGAGGTTCCTCAGAAACCACTCCTGATAGACTCAGAAGATGCTCCAACATATAACAAGGACACATGCTCCACTGTGTTCATAGGAGCCTTATTTATAATAGCCAGAAGCTGGTAAGAACCCAGATGTCATTCAACAGAGGAATGGATACAAAAAATGTGGTAAATTTACACAATGGAGTATTACTCAGTTATTAAAAACAATGAATTTGAGAAATTCTTAGATAAATAGATGGAACTAGAAAATATCATCCTGAGTGAGGTAACTTAATCACAAAAGAACACATATAGTATTCACTCACTGATAATTGGATATTAGCCCAGAAACACACAATACCCAAGATTCAACTCACAGACCACTTTAAGCTCATGAAGATGGAAGACCAAGTGTGAGTGCTTCAGTCCTTCTTAGATGAAGTAACAAAATACTCAAGGGAGCAAAAATGGATGCAAAGTGTCAGACAGAAACTGAAGTAGGGGCCATCTGGAGACCATTCCATCTGGGTATCCATCACATGTGCAGTCACCAAAGGTAGACACTGATGTGGATGTCAGGAAGTATATGCTGATAGGAGCCTGATACAGCTGTCTCCTTAAAGGTCTGCCAGAGTCTGACATATACAGAGGCGGATGCTCACAGCTGACCAATGAACTGATCAAGAGGTTCCCAATGGTGGGGTTAGAGAGAAGGAGCTGAAGGAGCTGAAGGAGCTGAAAGGGTTTGTGGCCCATGAGGAGAGCAACAATACCAACCAACCAGAGATCCCAGGGTCTAAACCACCAGCCTGGAACCACATAGGGAGGGACCCATGACTCCAGCATGTAAGGGAGGATGTCCTTGTAGGGCATAGGTGGGAGAGGAGATCCTTGGTCCCATGAAGGCTGGACACTGAGTATGGGGGGGAAGTCGTAGGTGGGGAGGTGGGAGTGGGTGGGTAGGGGCACATCCTCATAGAAGTAGGAGGAAGGGGGATGTTATAGGGAGTTTCTCGGTGGGGGGGGGAATGGAGTAAGAGGATAACATCTGAAATGCAAATAAAATATTCAATAAAACAATAAAATAAACGTTCACACCAATTGGTTATCCAATACTAAATGATTTGGCCTGAAAAGATATATATTCAAGTAACCCTATATGAACTCAATGATTTTATTTCTGTATTTAAAAGATGGTCATATTTCTCCATTTAGAAAATTGTCATATTTCTGAATTTTCCTTTAATTAATTTTTGTATACTTGGTATATAAAAACAATTAAAGAAAAAGACTCAAAAAAAGGAAAAAAAAAAAAAAAGGAAAATCAGTCAAGTGATATATAAACCAACCAGATTGACTTTAGCCACAGAAAAAACGTTCAGAATTGCTTTGTTCAGTGAGACTTCATTTGAAATGCATGGATTCATCCAGTAGCCCTTGGGTCATTGAGAATTGATTTTGACTTTTCTACCTGCTCATACTTACTACTCCAAAAGAACCTTTACAAGAGAGGATAAGAATAAAAGGCCTATACTTCCAATATTCAGAAGACTGGAACAGCAGAAATAATAAGCATTGAAAGCGAAGAAGGGATTTATCACGCATACAGACATTTCTCCCCAATCAACCAACTTAAATTGTTTATTGAATGGAAACTTGCATAAGACTAGGTTTATAAGGATATAGAATTGCTTGCTTTTTATATCAGATAGTGTTTAGACTCTGATTTCATAATATTATTTCTCTCATTGATTTTGGTAATTTCTATACCACATTGTATACTAAGAAATTGTAGGCTTTTTTGTCTCTGACACTTAGCATCTATGTAACACGTCTTCTAATTATTTGCATGGAAAATCCATTTTGCACATTGTCAGTTTTTTATAGACCCACTAATCTCAAGCATGTGAGGCAAATCAGCATGGGAGTGATGACTTTTCTCTCCATAAATGAAAAATAAGCAGGACAAATCACTCATATGTCGATTTCTCTTGAAAGCAACCATAGCTGTCTAGACTAACAAAAAAAATCTAGATTTACATGTGGTTTTTATTCTAAAATATTTCCCTTGTGTACCCTCTTTTCTTTGACACACCTGTGAAGCATAGAACATTATTTAGGTCTTTATTAGGAATAGAAATAAAGCTCAGAAAAGCTGTGTCTTCTACTCTCTGGCATGCATATCAGAGACAAATGACCTGGAACATTATGTTTTAATAACTCTTCCAGTCTCAAAGTCATCTTTCCTTCACCTAGTATCCTGTGTTTGAAAAGGACACCAAGTTAGACTTTGAGAATACAAAAGATGGTAGTAAATACCAACAGTCAAATTCTATTAGCCAATTGGTTTTGTAAACAAAATCTTAGTGAAATTACTACAGTTTTTGAATTGAGCTGTTCCTACCCTACAGTGACAGAGTCAAGGCCTACCAGCATGCTGCATCTCCTGAACATGTTTGCAACACTGGTTATAAATGCAGACAACTGGAAACATGGGAAATGAGCTCTAGCTGCCAAGAACTTTATGTTTAGGTCCTGAGAATGTTGGTTTTGTCCTTGAGCAAACCATTTTTTTCTGAGAAATTCAACTGCTTATTATTTGCCAACTTTCTGGAAGTGTTCAAAAGTGAAAATTTTAAACTATATCCCTTGGGATTCTGATCTGTCAGACATCCAAGATGAGAGCAGGGTGCAAAGATACAACAATGTCTCTGTGATTTCAACAAAACTTCCAAGCAAAGCAAAACAATGCACACACACACACACACACACACACACACACACACACACACACACACACACACACTCACACACACATCTCAGAAGAGCTTCCCTCTGCCTATAATCCTCTGGTAGAATTTATGGTACTGCTGTTAGCATCAAGCCCGAACTCTGAATGACGTCATATTCAGGTGACGGTGCAACCTCTACCTCGTTACCAAGACACCTGTCAAACTTTCCCATAATTCACCTGACTACCTCACCTGGTACCTGTGGAAGAATACGTCACAGGTGATATAAATATTCAGGACAAGCGACATCATGCTCTCTTTCTTCTTTTGCCATCTTTTCCCACACTTCTTCCCCACCCTCTATCCAAATAAAATCCACGCTCTCCCGTGGAATCAGCCAGTCTGGTGTGGTCTGTTCTAAGCCATGCGCCGCTGTAACCTTTTAACTGCAGTGATAACAAGGTATTAAAATAGTGCCAAGATTGCCAGATAGGTCTTCACTGACCATCAAAAATAACATAAAATTGTAATTACCAGAATTCACCCCTGTCTCTTCTGATAAAAATCAGATATTTATGGCAGGAAGTAGGTTGCCTTGGTAATTGAAGAAAAATGGGCATGACATTGGGTAACAAGAAAAAAATTATTTGTACTATCTTTATTAAGAGTTTCTTTGGACTCAGCATGAGACATTGCACCATCTGTCCTCTCATGAAACAAGGATGTTTTTCCATAATGATAATATCTCCTACGGGATCAGCCTCTCATTTATCTAAAAAACTCAGTAACTTAAAGGGATACCACTACGTTAGGTTGGCTATTATAATACCAGAGAAACTGAGGGTATTCAAGTTAACTTTAAAGGGTATCCAAAGTGCTCTTATGAACAGATGAAAAATCTGTTCTTAAAAACAGACAAAACTATTAAAAATCACATTAAATATATGGTAGAACAAGAGATCATTCAGGAAAGTACATGATTTATATGGTTTACATGGCTGGGTACACCCTGGAATATAGGGATTCATACCTAGTTACTTGTGATTTAGATAAAGTGTGTCTAAAAGGCTCCTGTATTGAAGGCCTTGTTTCCAACTGGTGTCAGTATAGAGAGGTGGTTGTATCATAAATGTGCTACCATTATATATGCATTGATTCATCAATAAGTTCATAGCTGTAAGAGCCATAAGGAGATAGTGCCTTGCCCAAGAAATTAGGGCATTAGTGGCATGCATTTGCAGGATATATCTTGTTCCTAATTCCTTCTCTTCCTCTCTTCATCTCATCTTACTTCTCGGCTTGGATGAGGTGAGCAGCTTTGCTTTGACATGTACTCTTCACCATGATGTTCTGCTTAATCACTGAGGCAGCATTATGGACATAAAATTTTGAAACCTGAGCCAAAATATTTTTTTTATTTAGGTTTACTCAGGTCTTTGTCACAGTGATGAAAAGCTACTTTACTGTGTTAAAGAGTTTACACCTTACATAGAAAAGTTATTTCTTCAAAATCATGTATTGACATGCAACAAGGAGATTGATAGGCTATCCAGATGTTCTGATTCCAGGTCAAAGGACATATGTTGCTGAAGAGTGTGTGTGTGTGTCTGTGTGTGTGTGTGTGTGTGTGTACATTTCGATAGTTCTTATCATTATTATCTAAGAAGCACAATTTAAGTGGTTCAATAAGTGTAGATGCCAACAAATTTCCCTTTTTTTGTAAAAGATCATGGCTTACATCTACCTGCCAGACACACCTAGGTACTTCTTGTTTCTTTCATCTGATTTAATTGCTTAGCTTTCACAACTTCAGTGAACACTTAAATTTCTGTAATTCTAGAACTACTCTATTGTAGAAACTCCCTTCAGTTTGCTAGAATATGCTGTTCTTTCAAATCCCACAAACACAGGTATTACCTTTGAAAAATCACTGGCAGGCGCAAAGTAAACTCACCCCATATCCAACATAAGCCCAGTGTTAGCTATAGTTCTTTGCAGTGATGTCAATAACTTCCAATGACCCATCAATTATACATACAATTTCTGTCACCAAGGGGTGCATTATATGTAGGCAAAAATGAAACTGGTTACATACTTCAAGATCTTCCAGACAGATACTTTACAAGCTAGTGTTGAGTTAATCTGCTTCTTTCAGGGTAGAAAAAAAAAAACCTTATGAATCAAAACAAAAGCATGACAGAATTCTGTGGAATTTTAAGGTAACAGAAAAGAGGATAAATGGAGGAACAAAATACAACATGATCAGTCTATCATCTTCCCATCTCTGCTACCTCAAAAAAAAATAATATCACGAAAAGAGACCAGTGATAAATCAGATGGTTAACCATAAGGGTATCATTTCATGCACAGGTCTGGGAAACACTCAACTGATGCCTTAGTCCTTCATTAATTCAATGTTCAACCTTTCAATCTCAAGTAAATTTCTAATACATTTTATAATACAAAGAGTAAGTAGTATAGTAGCCCATTTAAATCATAACAAATAGTTACACATACAAAGTACAGTCAAAAATCAATACTTACATAGAATTTCATTTACATTTAGCGGGAAAAATAAGATAAATTAATTCACAATGATCTAGTCAGTTCTTTACTATTCAAGGTTCTCTGGAAAAATATAATAAATATGCAAAGGGGAAATGAGGTAAAGGTAGGAAAAGGAAAGAAAAGATGTGAGGAAGAGACTGAGGCAGAGTTACAGACAGAGACTGAGACTGAAGGACTAGAGAGTTTGAGGATTAGTATGAAGAAATGATCGATATGCAGTCATAAAAGCCAAATCCCACACTTGCCGTCTGCACAGTAGTGAACTAGGAAAACCTTTATGAAGTATAACTAACATATAAAAATCCCCTCTGTTTAATGAGTACATCCTGAAGTCAGGCAAAGTATACAGTTTTTTCTTCAATCTTGTGTGCCACCCAGCACTACCATCAAAACCTTCAAAAACTTGTGTTCTTCAATGCTCTCCTTTGTTTTGTTTCTAAAAATAAAGAACACTTACCATGAGATTACCCACTTACCATGAGATTACCCACTAACATTTGAAAGTGGGATGCAGCATTTTATATACAATATATACTATATTGTGTATCAGATTCCTGAACTTATTTATTTTATGTAAGTGGAACAGGAAAGACATGGAGCAGATTCTCCTTAGCTCCCTCTCCCCAGGGTGGAGTGGGGGAAGGGGGGCTCTCCATCACCATTCTGCTCTTTGTTTCTGAGCTTGTATAATTTGATGGCTCATAGATTATCTTTCTTTCTTTTTTTTTTTAAAGATGAGCCATCAGACAGAATCATCTCTGTGTTTCTGTCACGGTCAAAATTTAAATTTACATGATTTATAGCAGGTCCTCACTAAATCATTTTAAAACAAATGACAAGATTGGATAGCTTCACAAAATTGCCAGCTTTCTTATAAATGAAACCTGGACAAAAGGACTTCAGAAATCTCAGCCTGAGCCCATAAAACATACATAATTTCATGTTATATAAGGGCTCTAATATTCTAACTTTATCACCTTTTTATGACAGATATTTTAATATATTACAAGCCAAAAGCTTTAACAGCATTCCATAGGACAAAACCTGCATAAGTAGACCCAGACATACTACACACCACTTCAAAGCAGAGCAGGCTGAGGAGTGGTTTGGTTTGTAAGATCAGGCTCCTACACCAGGTGCTAGTCCCTACCTCTAGCACATGCTTACTCAAGGAGATTTGGGGCAAATTGAGCAGTTCCTTAAAGCACATGTTTTCTTCATTTCAAGGTAGTATCAACTCAGAAAATGAAAGCTGCATCCAGTGCATAGAATTCTTATGGTGACAAGTTACCTAGGGCATAGAAAACGAAGGCATGGTACCAGGCACATTGCATTAGATAATTTATTATTCAGAATCTAACATGAGGGCAGCATTAAAATTTGGGAAATTATTTTTTACATTTCATTTTGACAATATTTCAAAAAAAAATACCTTTACATCCCATGCTATTTTTCTTGAGATAAAGGTGCCAAGGTAGCTGGGCTAGCTGCTGCCAGAACCAGAGACTTGTGGCTGCCCGGCTTCCCTCCTATATTTTTCTTAATGTACCACTTAATACATTCTCCATCTGGCACTCAGAATCAAGAGCTAAACACCACCACTGTTTTGTATTAGTTAGTCAAGGAAAGAAACACATAATTCAACTGAGACTAATACCTTAAAGAGATTATGGTGGAGATTGTCCCTCTGGGAGACTCACAGAGGGACCAGCTATCCTCTCCAGGGAATATAGGGATTTCCATTAGCAAGTAATTGTCTTCAATTTAATCCTTCTTCACAGCAGTGTGATTGAGAAAAGAGGAATAGAGGTCTAGGTCTAAGTGTTAGGTTATCCACACATTCACATTAAGGATCTATGACTTATAGGGTAAATCTGAGTAGAAAGTGTCAGTTGGCACTATGGCACTACACTGACATTTGTCATCTTGGATTAGGCTCAATACACAACTGCTAAATGAATGAGAATGAGTGAAGACCGAGGGAAATTCCCTTTACCCTGAGGTTTTCTTAACTGACAAGATACACACACACACACACACACACACACACACACACACACGAGTCACACACAGAGAGAGACAGAGAGACAGAGAGAGACAGAGAGAGACAGACAGACAGACAGAAAAAGACAGATAGAGAGACAGAGACAGAGAGACAGAGACAGAGGGACAGAGACAGAAAGAGACAGAGAGACAGAGACAGACAGAGACAAACAGACACAGACATACAGACAGAGAGACAGACAGACAGACAGACAAATACTGGATTGTAGGATCCATTTCAGCTTAGTGTTGCAGTACTACCACTAAGCAGTACAGATTTCAGAAATGTGGCTGCTAGTCAAGCCTTGTTAGTCTTGTGTTTCTCTATGAATTCTGCACATAACATGCCTTGTTTGACAGTCTAGTTTATAGAAATTATTTATACAAATCTGTTCTTGGGTTGCAAGAAGAAAAACCTGGAGATCAATGTATTGACCTTTAACCCCACTGGGACAAAAGAGACTAGATGAAATAGGGCACATTTAACTTCACAATTAATAATATATATAACTGATAGAGGATCATATGAAACATTCAAATGTATAAATAAGCTAAGGCCTGAATACTTCCATTCTTTTATTAAGAACTCTGATAGTAGTCGTTATAAAAGCAGTCACTGTGATTTTAATACGCTGACAATAATACCAAAGACAGCAATAATAGTGAATTAAGCACTGAAGAAGCCCTCATCCTGAATCACTCCTACTGTGCTCAGTTGGACTCTGTATTTTGCCTGCATCAATTATCCTTCCTTCCCTTTTTAGTGATGTCTCTGCTTTGTCCTCTGGTTACAGAAATAGACAATTCAACCCAGACCAGCCCAATTACCTTATATTCCAATCCAACTGACAAGTTAAATCTGTGATTTCCCTATAAATAAAGAGAATAAGAATGTCTTCCCCTTCAGTGTGTCAAGAGGGAAGATAGAGTCAAAGTTGAAGCCATTTGTTCCTTTACCACAGAGTGGAAAACTTCTGGAGATAAGGCAAAGAAAGATGGAACCCATGTCTGATTCCATTCTCTGAGCTCCTGTGAACAGCCACATATACAGTCCATCACTCAGTAACTTTTAAGTGGCATGAGCCAGTGAATATCCCTTTTCACTTTAGCAATTTTGAACTGTTTAAATTATTAGTTTTATCTAATGCAAATATATATATTTGCATTATATATATATATATATATATATATATATATATATATATATATGAACATATTGCCAGTCAGGCAGATCCTTGATAGGGACAGAATGACATGGTTCCTGCCCCTGGGACAGGGCCAGCAGGTGTTGGCCTCCACAAGTATGAGTGTCTAAGGCTGCTGTGGCCCAGTAAGGCTTGTTTGTATAATAACATACATATTTTATGTTCCGCTTTCAAGGAATTTCCTCTCTGTTAATGTTAATGACTCCATGATCATCAGAGACAGCAGGAGTCTGGGAGGCAAAGGTGTCGCTAATGTCTCAACATAATGGTAAATAAATGCTGGGACCTTCAGAACAGCCCTTAAGGCATGGAACAGAACTCTAAAAACATGGGTTAAAAATTATATAATTTCTCAAAAAAATAAGGAAGCAATATAAATTATATGATAGGTTTCATGAATCTAAAGAAACAAACGCAGCTGTGCTTTGAGCCAACTTGTCAGAAAGATACAAAGGAAGGAGATAAAGAGACGTAGAGAGTGGTGACTGCAGGAGATCTCACCCAGTTAAGTATTTTTATTTATGCTTATGAAGGCTGACAGATTCCTGACTTCAGGATTAGGTGAGGTAGAGCAAAAGTTAGACTCAGGTGTGGTAGAAATGGTAATTTCAGGACAGTGTGGTCACATCCTGCTAGTTTATCTCCTGTGCTTAATATAGGCAGGCAGAACTCTGAATTCTTTAGCAATGTTAAAAGAAAATGTGTGCTTGCTGTCTCCTAAGAATTAAATGGATGGGGTCATGGGATGCTGATTCATAGAATAATTAAAAGGAAATCTGGAGTAAATGACTGGATTGATATGTGAAATAAAATACTGGGCTTATGATCTGCAAGAGATGAACTATCCAAATAACTTTTTAGAATAGCAAGAAAAAACTGCTTGGAGAACTGTCTTGAGAAGAAAGTAGAGAATGAGTTGTCTGGAGATCTCCAGAGAGAGAGAGAGAGAGAGAGAGAGAGAGAGAGAGAGAGAGAGAGAGAGAGAGCGCAAAGCATAGAGAAAGCAATCTGGAAAGCTGTCTGGAGCAGAACATAGGTTGCCAGCTTGGACCCATAATTTGACTTTGAGTCATTTGTTTTGCTGCTCCCAGACACCCATTCCTCAGAACCCTTCCAAGCCAAGGCTGATCCTTGGCAATATATATTATTTTTGCAACCAACAATGAGCAGCATTTCTATGAAATTCTTATAAAAATAATTTCTAGAAAGTACCACTATATTTGTAACTTGGTATATGATCCAGAACTTGCACTGAATACCTCCTCATGGACATATTCTTGTTCAACTTGGTCAGGTTCTTAGAATCACCATATTCTCCCAACATATATCACTACACTCAAGATATATACTTTTAATCTAGAAGATCTACTGAAAAGTAGCCTTAAAGTGATACAATGAAATGTGGTTTGGGATACTGGATAGCCCACAAATGTAAGCATTGTATTGAATTATCACAGTATAGTTGTATTCATTCTATCAAAATTTTACATACGTAGAATGATGTCACTTTGCTTTACAGTAGCTGAAAAACTTGGCAAGCCAGTCTCTATTTTTCCCGCTTTGTTCTCTCACTGTGAGATAGGACAAGAAGGATGGGTAAATTCATACAGGAATGGTAAGAATCTAGGTAAGAAATAGTTAAGTTGGAAGAAGAATGATAGACCTCTGTCATCAGATAATGGGCAGGGGTAAGGACCACAAAATCAGAAGACTTTATACCCATTGTCTCCATAGCAGTCATTCACATGTACAATCTCTCTATTAATCATCTCTGACTTCCCAATAGTTTTTCATCCTTAGACTACCTGGGAGTTGGTGACAGTGGATTTGTTTGTTTGTTTGCTTATGTGCCTCGGGGTACTTGTTTGTGTTTTTAAACCAGGATCCTGATATATTTTCTAGTCTCTAAAAAGTACTAAATTCAGCAATTCTCTTTCCTCAGTCTCCCATGCAATCTGAAAAAGGATGCCATGATTAATGTAAAATGATATTTACTATCTTTGCTCTCCAGTTCTCTGATTGGGAGTCTGGATTCTGGACCAAAAACTTAAATTTTTAACAACGAGGTCTGGAATTTGTTATATAAGATTGTTATTACAAAATTTCAGAGACTTCAATAGGGAAAAAAAAAAAAGGACGTTATCTAACCTGTGTGTGTGCAAATCAGAGAAACAATACCTCCTACTGCGTTTCAATCACTGCATTTTGATAAGTGTTTTGGTAAAAAAAATAAAATTAAAAAAGGAAAAAACAAAAGAAAAAAGGAAATTAGGCATAACAGTTTCTGAATTTCAATTATAATATTAAGGTATAGAAATGAAAATTATATAGCATTCAAAATGAGAACATTAATGTTTATAGATAAATATATGATAGATAAAAGATAGATAGATAGATAGATAGATAGATAGATAGATAGATAGATAGATAGATGATAAATTATATAAAAACCATGCAACATAATATAGAAGCTGGAAAATAAACCCACCTATGTACATGGGTAACTGTTCTAAGATAAAAAGGATACAAAATGAAGCCTTTTCAGTAAATGATGTTATTAAACATGAATACCTATAGGCAAATATTTGAGCTGTACCTTATCTTATTTCATTATAAACACAGCTTCACTCAGAGAATGGAAGACATATTTTGAAAATAAATGGTGAATTCTAGATTAAAAAAAAAAAAAAGAAACTTTCTGTCTACTTGGATAAGAACGACTGAGTGAGAGGAAAACATTCATGTGGAAATCTTCTGGGGGCAAATCTCCTTATCCAGTATATCTTCTAGCAATAATTCCATAAATTAATACTGGCTATCATTTCAGGAAAAGGTACAGCAACATTATCGTGTCTTGTGTAATCTTTATAAAGCCTGATTCAAGGGATAGTGAAAATTATGTCTTTTATTTGCCCAAAACTGCACATTCAAACCACCAATTTGAACAGTACATCTATGTCCTCAAATACCCGGTTGCATAGGTAATAAATTAATTACACTACAAATCAATAAGGAGTCTGACCAAAGGTGTTCCAATTGCTTACAGGAAAGAAAAAAGCCTAAAAGCTTCCAGCAGTCTTTAAAATTATTCATATTTTATTGTATTGGAGGAAAATTAGGACTAACATATTGGAAGAACATTATGTCTTTATTGAATTTCTAGGAAGTATGATAATTTAAAGCCCCAAGATAAGTGAAACTCTCACTGTTTATGCACAATGAATGGTTTCCTCTGTGAAGATGTGCTAGCCAGCTTTTGTTGGATTTCTCCGCCAACAGTTTTGGAAAGGTGGAATGACTGAATGAGAGGTAGTCCTGGTGTCAGTGTGCACTTGTCTTTCAAATTTCCACCTACAGACATTGCAATTTAAATTTACTCTCTGAAGGAAGAAAGCTTTGGAAAGAATCTCTGTCACATCTCTCTGTACCTGTAGATATTCAGAGGGTCCTCTGAGTAATAGACACAGCAGGAGTACTAGAAAAACTGCAGGCACAGTTATACTCAAGTCAGAGCTTCTTATTTCCTGAGACAGGTTTTTGTTTGTTTGTTTTTAGTTCTGTGGTTTTTCCCCAACAATAAGCAGAACCTCGAGGAGAAAAGGCACAGAAGATGAACATCTGTCTCCTAGAGGCCAAGAGCTTTCCTGGAACAAAAAGGGTCCCATGTGTCTGAGATCTATAGGTCCATGACATGCATGACTAATACTTGAGAACTGTGCTTCTTTACTGAAAGCATATGAAAATTGTTTTGTAATTATCTAAGTGATATGTATATTATATATAATATATAAGTAATATGTATGTTTTATATATATGTATATATATATATAGAGAGAGAGAGAGATAATAACAATTTGAATATAACATAAAGAAATGAGAACAAGAAAACTAAATATAAGGGGATGAGTTTAGGCAGTGGATACAGTTATAATAGAGGGAATAAAGATAATTGTTTCTCTAGTTCTAACTTGGTCCTGAATTCTTGGGTTTAGGTGGTAGATAAGTACATTAAATACAGTCTGTACAATTTAATGTGAAGCTTCACAGCTTCCAGTTTGAATGCTAATTCTAACTGCAAAGAAGTTTATTGAGTTGCATAGATGGATCTGGATAATATTTCTGTGCAATGGATTTTATTTACTTAAAAGTGTTTTATAACAAAGTTTATAAAAATAAATAAATGTTAAAACCATTTACAATCCAAAAAGTAAAGAAGGAAGAACAGCTTATGTGGCATTACACTGTATTAGATATTATAAACAATTGAAGGATTACTTCAAGTGTATAAGAGAATATGCAAAAGTTATAATCCAATATAAAATTTGACATGAAAGACTTGGGTGTCTTTAAACTTGGAATTCAATGGCAAAGAGGTGTCCCAGCGTAGATACCAATGGATAATTAACAGCAATTGGTTCTTTTGTTCATATAGATATCTTTCTTGTATTACCTCACTCGGTTAACATTATTCTATCTCATAACAATCCTAACATAGCACAAATGTTTTTCATGGACACATTTATTACATGGTAAATATTACTAGTTATCAATGAATAAAAACAATCCTTTATAAAATAATCTTTTTAAGCTAAGTGAGAATACTCCCCTCAACTCAGACAACAGGCTCTCAGAAGAGCTAAGTTCCTTGCTGAGGCTCCCAGTCTCACCTGTCATTTCCAGGATATTCCCTCATGGTCTCTCATCAGTACTTCTAAAATTAAGTGAGTTCTTACCTAGCAGCAAATTTCTTTTTTTTTTCTTATTAATTTATTTATTCATTTTATATCCCCATCACAATCCCCCTCTCTTTCCAGTCCCATCCTTACAAAGCCCTCTCCCCACTATCCCTTCAGTCTCTCCTCAGAGAGTACTCCCCTTGAGTACTATCCGATTCTGGAACATCCATTTTAGCAGTACTAAATGCATCCTTTCCAACTGAGGCCCAACCATGCAGCCCAGTTAGGGTCAGGGGATCCAATGGCAGGCAACAAAGTGAGAGACAGTCCACTGATAGACACCATCTAGAAAAAACTATGGCAAGCAAGTGAAATCCTGCAGACAGCCCACCATTCTGAGTGGCTAAGATGAATGCACTCTGGAGAAGCACAGAGATATTATCCCAGGATTGCTTCTTGCTGCTGATATTCCTTTCTTGGCACTATTACACACACTAATGATTCCTGAGCATCAGCCAACTCAATTGGGCAAATTTCCTGCAAATCAACATGAAGATGACCTTTTATGAGTTAATGCTTTTTAGAGGAATTAAAGACATTATTGAATTCCTAAATTGATTCAAATAATTTTAGGAAGAAAGTTTAAGGAGATTGTTTTAAATGTTTTTCCAGAAAGATATAATAATGTTAGAATCAAAATTAGAATCACCCCATAGAATAGTAAGTAAATACTGCATAATAAAGAATACAATGAGCTTCCATAAAATGGAAGCTTTCTCTCTATATCTATCTATCTATCTATCTATCTATCTATCTATCTATCTATCTATCTATCTATCTATATATATATATATACACACACACACACACACACACACACACACATATATATATATTATTATTTAAGTATATATTTGTACTTGTCAGATGGTCAGGTCTGAGCAGTGTGTGTGTGTGTGTGTGTGTGTGTATCTGACCTCTCTCTCTCTCTCTCTCTCTCTCTCTCTCTCTCTCTCTCTCTCTCTCTCTCTTTCTCTCTCTCTCTCTCCCTCTCTCTTTTTCCCCCTTCGTTTCTCTGTGCAATTAATGACTGTTAACAGCTTTTAGTCTCACAATAGCAAGAGTGAGTTACTTTGCTAGAAATCATCAACTTTTGTCCCCAGAATAGTAAAAATTATATTGTTACAAGTCATCAGTTTCTGGGCTCCAGAACAGAAAGTTCAGACGTTGTCAGCCTTTGGCCTTTATCAGATGTTGTGTCTGTCCTACCTCAGTACCTGACCTTATCAGAGCTGGCCCCCGGCACCTGACTTCAATCTGTTTATCCCTTAGCATATTGTAGGCAGGACAAATTTGGGGTTGAACATTTTATGGGTAGGTTGATGTCATCCTCCTTCCACTGGAAGTCCTGCCTGACTACAGGAAGTGGTGTTTAGTCTCCATATCCCTCCCTGGTAGGAGTCTCAGCTAGTGTCACCCCATAAACTCCCCAGAGCCTCCCCTGGCTCAGGTCTCCAGCTAGTCCTAGAGATGCTCCCATCAATTTCTACTAGCAGAGAATTCCATAGGGCCACTGATGCTCCAGGGCAGGAGCCCTTCCTTGGTTCAGACGACCACACATTCTATCAGTTCTTATCTCTGTGTCATTCAAAGGTTTTCCAAAGTCACAATTGCATTGATCTGGTGAAAAGCACTGACACATAAGCAGAGATATAACTGTCTTTTTCTGGCAAACTTTGATGTTTAAACACAGCTGGTCAGAAATAATAGCACGTGATTGTTTGGCAGACACTCCTTTCTCATCAAAAACAAGGTCAGTATCATCATCCTATAGATCTGTCCTACTTCTCTGAGGTTAGTGAGCCTGGCCCATCTGACCTATAGTCAAACAATCATACCTTGTATCTCACTCGGAAATCCCAGGCTTTTGCCTCATAACAGGGGATTTTTCTCTGAAGATTTATCACACCTACTGTTCAGGTTCTTGTGTGAATCACTGATCTTGTTCTAATATTACACAATGACAGAATCAGAAAAGACTGGGGAAAATCCTTTATTTTCTTCTGTCCTGAATCACTGGACATTAAAAGGAAAAAAATCAATTTTGTCCCAACCTCATAATAGTGGTCAGAGGTTATAATAGAGTGCTCAAATGAAGAATAACCTTGGGTTCAGGTTTACAGATCCTTTTGGCTGACAGGAGAAAATCACTCCCTCACACAAATACCTTGGGTACAGATGGCTAAAAGAGGTTAAGATTCAACTGAAGCAATGGCAAAACTTTTACGAAAAATCAACAAGAGGAGAAAAAGAGAAAATACGGAAGGGAAAGGATTGAAGGGATTAAAATGGACACAGACCTGAAGAAAGGTATTGTCTGTTTTTACTTCTCCAGGAGTGACATTGTTTTCCAGATCATCAGGCAAAATCAATGCACAGCTGCTCAGCTGTTATATTAAGACAAAGACGCATTGGCTGTGTCATCTTTTTGTAATATTGATCACTTCCCATCCCCCACGCCTGAAATCTAAGTACCTCGGAAACTCGTAGCACAGTCTCTTAGGAAACATTTTGGGAGGCACTGATTAATATTAGCTGCCAAATAGTCAACACCGACTATTTATTATGGTCACCTTCTGAAGCAGCACTCGAGTTAGATGCACACACTCCAGTGAGTCTTCTGGGTATTAGTTGATGGGTAATAGAACTTTGCTTAAGCCCTGGTTACTCGAGAGAAAAAAGCTCAAGTCTTTTCAGAAAGCTTAGAATTCTGTTCCTGTCAGCACTTCTGTTCCCACTAAATGTCTTTTAATAAGTGTGTGGCGGTGGTGTGGGGTCAGAACACTTAGATAGTACTTTCTGCTCTGAAATTAAGACAAATAAGTATTCTTCAATACAAAGCCAAACAGCATCATTGATTCACTGGGTGGCTTTGTGTAACAGCCAGCTCTGAGTCTCACCAATGTTATTTGAGGTGGATACTCTGACAGACAGGAAGGGCCTTCAGCACTGATACATGGTGATTTCTTAGTAAGCATGCTAAATATTTTCCTATGTTTGATTATTTTCAACTACATTAAACAGTTCCATCACATAATGGACCTTAAAACGCTTTAAGTAGTAGTTCTGAGTTTGTAAAAATAAACTAGACTCTGCATGTCAGACTCCCCCAGAGGGATGTAAGTGTCCCATTATTGTTCCTGCCCATCAATACAGGTAAATGGGGATCCTTTTTGTTTGTGATCTAGATACGAATGTTTTTGAAAAGCTCCCCAGTGAATAATGTGATTGGCAGTAGAGTTTATGAGATCATGTAGCTCAGCCCAGAGGAAGAATCTGTAGGAGTTTCTGCTGCCATAGCCTTCTGGAGATATGTGTCTTTAAATGATAGGGTGAGTGGCGACCCCCTTTCTCCACATAAGTACAATAACCTGAAATGTCTTCTGACAGCACGGAGTTTCTTCATTGAAATCTCATATTAGAAAACAGTTGTTTACTAGGATAAACGTTCATTTATAAGCATTCTTTCTATATTAAATTAGTGACAAAATATGTTTATAAAATATAAAGTTTAAATTTGGTTTATAAAATATAAATTTTATATTTGGAACTGTTGCAAGCAATACTTCATTTCAAGTTTAGAATCCCAATTACTGATGTTTTAAGAAATATATATGATACTAATTATATGGAATATATTGCTGTTTTAAGAAATGTTTTTGACTGTAAGTCAAAAGCACTGACACTATTTGTTGATCATTTTATTTCCTGGATCAGGCTGGCCTAGAACTTACTATCTAGACCAGAAATGGACTCTTAAACTTAATGCAATCCTCCTGCTTCTGATTCATAAGTACCAGCATATCCATCTATTAGATTTTACATTTTCATGTTTCCTAATGATGCTAATATGTTATTTTGTCTGTCTTCCTTCCTTTCTTCCTTCCTTTGTCCTGTCTTCCTCCCTGCTTCTTTTCTTCCCTTCTTCTTCATTTCTACTGTCCCTGTTGTCTTTCTTTCTAATCCAACTCATTTCCAATTCAGTATTTATTCATTAACGACTGATTTAGATGCTGAAAAAAAAATACTAAAATTTGGGGTTAGTTTGCTAAAAGTCTATTAAACACATCAAACACTCACATTTTATAATGTAAATCTTAGTTATATAAAATGTACTAAAATAATGTAAGTAAGGCCGGGCGGTGGTGGCGCGCGCCTTTAATCCCAGCACTTGGGAGGCAGAGGCAGGCGGATTTCTGAGTTCGAGGCCAGCCTGGTCTACAGAGTGAGTTCCAGGACAGCCCGGGCTACACAGAGAAACCCTGTCTCGAAAAACCAAAAAAAAAAAAAAAAAAAAAAAAAAAATAATGTAAGTAAAATAAATACTTACATTATTTGGAACCCAGTTGTCAAAGACAGAAAACACCATTCCTGTTTATTAGATTATGTTCACAACTTTAAGAAAATATTAAGAAAATGAAATGCCCATGGAATAGTGGACATAAAATTGGGGAGGGTATGTATACGTATGTGTGAATTTGAAATAAATAATATGTAAAATGCCAATAAGAAAAAGAGAACTACAACTTCTCAACCAATGCATATGTTTAAAATATTAAACTCCAAATGTGTATATTCACACAGAGAAATCAGTTTTTGTTCAGCAGCCTGAGCTGCACTGCAACAGTGGAACACTGTTAATAGTTTTGAGCTTCCATATAATTAGTACATATGTTTTATCATCTAAATTTAATGTAAATCAAATGTCTAGATGACTCCGGAGCCATCTCAACAACATTGAAATCAGAGACATGCCTTGTAAAGGTTACAACCAATGAACTCAGGATTTACACAAAAGACTCCTGACAAGTTAGCAAGTGAGCCAGGCATGTCATGATTCTCATTTACATTCTTGTACATGACTCAAAGCTGCTCGCCCTAGCAGATACTAATTTTATTACTGAAAGGGAAATCACAGTTAATTTGAACAGAAAGGACTCTGTAAGCTAGCCATTACCAGTAAGAACATATCTTCTTTAGAGAGAAGCAGAAAATATCAAATGCGATAGATAGGTTACCTGACACTGGGTTACATTCTGTCTAAAAGCAAGCTATCATTTAGTCAGAGTCATATAACCCTCATTAAAATCCTCTCTAGTGTGTTCTGGCATCTATTCTTCCCCTTCTGCAAAGGCTGTTTCCCAGAGGGTCCAGCTTCAATGCGTTACTGTCCTTGTATCCTGATGAGGCAAGTTCTGCTTCCCACAACATGCTACCCTGAGGTGTAATTAAGGTTGAGCTGTGCTTTCCCTTGACACTAAGATTCTCTCAGATCTATCATCTGAAGTATAAGCAACATGTTAGTTAGTTTTCCACAAGCTCTTCTGAAGGAAGAAAAAAAATGAACTGAAAGAAACTTGTATTTTTATGAAATATATAAACAATATCATTATTAGGCTTGAGTTATAAATTTACCTTGCATTTCCACTCATCAGGGTAAAGTAAAATTTAGAAAAAAAAAATGTCTCTTTGCTCTAGAAAATTTATTTCTGAAAAGACTGTAAATTAAATGAAATAGTGTCCTTTCCAAAACTGATAGCTTGCTGATCAATAGTTACCCTCAGGAGCCTCAACTCACTATGCCTCAAAATATGAAGTTCTTATAACAATAAATTCAGTCCATTTTCAGAATGTTCTGCTCCTTGAAAGATCTGATCTCTATACTGGACATATCCTCAAACTCTGTAAGTCCCCAAAACTCCCTTCTGAGACACATTAGCTCATTTGACAATGTGGTACTCCCTCATGCAGAAAGTTTAATAAACTGAGTTTTCTTTTTCTTTCTTTCTTTCATTCTTTCTTTTTTTTTGAGAGAGAGAGAGAGAGAGAGAGAGAGAGAGAAGAGAGAGAGAGAGAGAGTTTTAGGTTATTAGACTTTCCCAGTGTTTAGATCTTAAGAGGGAGGGTAGGTGAGAGAGAGACAGAGAGAGAGAGAGAGACAGAGAGAGAGACAGAGACAGAGAGAGACAGAGGCAGAGACAAAGAGGCAGAGAGAGAGACAGACAAAGACAGAGACAGACAGAGATGGAGGGACAGATGGAGAGACAGAGAAGCACAGAGAAAGACAGAAAATAGAGAGACACAGAGTGAGACAGAGACAGAGAAAGACAAAGAGAAACAAGGCACAGAGAGATAGACAAAAACAGAGAAAGGAGAAAGACATCGAGTGGGACAATGGCAGAAACATGAGAGAAAGAGAAAGAGACAGAGAAACACAAAGGGAGAGAGAAACAGACCGAAATATAGAGATGGGGAAAATAGTAAATGTCTAAATAGGCAATTCATATTGGAAGTACACTAAGTACTTGTATAGTCAGGTAGAATTCTTGAAGGTAAGAGAACACTTCTAAATAATCAGAGAACAGGTGAAAATTCCTGACTGAGAAAGCACTAAAGCTTAGCATTTTGAAGGACAGGATTTCCACAGTAGGAATAAAAGATGGCTGATATAATTGAAGGAAAGATCTTGAGCCAAAGGAAAACAAAAAAGCCTACACTGCTTTAGGAAATAAAAATCTCTGGTAATCTAGGCAAACTGTTTTATGGGAACCAGGAAGAGGGGAGTAGACAATGGGGAAACTGAAGTATGAAGCAGAAAACTTATAAAATTTATAGCACTTATGGTTAAATTCTGAGGTGAACTTTGCACTGATATTTGTTTTAATTTTTTTATTCACTGAATGTAAAATTCAGATTGCTGTCCCCTGTCATCACCCCCTTCCCACAATCCCTACCCCATTCCCCCTTCCAATTATCCTCTGAGTGAGTGGAGCACCCCCGGGGTATACCCTGACTATGGCATATCAAGTCCATGCAGGGCAAAGTGCTTCTTCTCCCACTGAGGCCAAACAAGACAGTGGAATTAGAGGAACAGGTTCTACAGACAGAAAACAGCTTTAGGGATAGCCCCAGCTCCGGTTGTCTGAAACCCACATGAAGACCAAGCTGCACACCTGCAATGTATATGAAGCGAGGTCTGGATCCAGCCCATGTAAGTTCTTTGGCTGTTGGTTCAATCTCTGAGAGCCCCTAAAGGTCCAGGTTAGTTGTCTTCCTTTAAAGTTCCAATTCCTTCAGAACCTTAAATTCTTCCCCCCAACGCTTCCATAGGAAATTCCATAGTGTTTGGCTCTCGGTCTCTGTATCTGTGTGAATCAGCTGCTTGGTAGAGACTCTCAAAAGACAACATGCTCCTGTCTGCAAGCATAACAGAGTACCATTAATAGTGTTAGGGCTTTGTGCTTGCTCATGGGATGGGTCTCAAGTTGAGCCAGTTATTGTTTGGCCATCTCCTCAGTCTTTGTTTCATCTCCACAGCCCTGATTTTCTTGTAAGCAGGATAAATATTGGGTCAAACGTTTTGCGGTAGGATTGGTTTTCCTATTGCTCTGGCATTGAATTTATTTAATGGTTATGAGCCCCTTAAGTTCAAAGGTATTGCCATGAACCATATATTCACTTCTAAAATAGTATGCTAAACAGAGATTTACAAATTCTGGTTGAAGACACTGAACATAATAATATTTTATTACTTTTTGATATTTGTATAAGAAATTCATAACGGATCTCTGAGGAAGGTAATTTGACTGGTATTAACAGCTTTAGAGGCTTAGAATAGCTTAGAACCTGGTAGCGTAGCATAGAGCTTATTAATAAACTTAATAGGTGTCCTAGTTTGGGTTTCATTGCTGTGAAGAGACACCATGACCAAGGCAATTCTTAAAAAAACAACATTTAGTTGGGGCTGGCTTACAGGTTCAGAGGTTCAGTCTATTATCATCAAGGCAGGAAAATGGCAGCATCTAGGCAGGCATGGTGCAGGATCAGGTGAGAGTTCTTCATCTGAAGATTGATAGTAGAATACTGACTTCCATGAAGCTAAGTTGAGGGTCTTAAAGCCCACACCCACAGTAACACACCTACTCCAAAATGGCCACAAACCTACTCCAACAAGACCACACACTCTAATAGTGCCAGTCTCTAGGCCTAGCAAACACAAACCATCACAAGGTCTTTTTGATGCTGGATGCCAGGGCTAATTTAGAATTAAGAATTTCTGATTATAGCAAAATCAAATGCCCTACATATGAAAGATGTTTATGACTTTAATCAGTGTAACCCATGGCCCCTACAACCTCCCATCCCGCCCCATTATCAATTTCTTTATCAAGACATTGGAATTTCATTCATGAATGTATGCCTGACATACAGCACCTGTATGTCAACAGTGGTTCACATATCAGGAAAGTGGTGTGGGTGTCAAGCACACAATGAAACCCTGTCAGGTTCTTTTATTAATAGAATTTATGTCATGGTGAGTATTTTTCCATTTTTGTTACCTCAGCACTTGCACATGTCAATTAATTAATTCTATAATTTCAGAAGTGATATACTGATATTTATTTATTTATTTATTTATTTATTTATTTATTTATTTACAGTTCAGACACCATTCCCCTCCTGTTCTACCCTTTGACTGTTCCAAATCCCCATACATCCTCCCAGCCCTCCACGAGGGTGTCCCCACCACCCACTCCCTTCCACATCAGATCTCTAAAATCCCTGGAGCCTCCAGTCTCTGAAGGTTATGGTGATCTTCTCTAGACTGGTAACTCAGACCTGGGCTCATTCAGATGGTATGCTGCTAGTTGGTGGTCCAGTGTTTGAGAGATCACAGGGGTCATCGGTTAATTGGACTGCTGGTCCAACTTACCCGAGTCACCCTCCTCAGCTCCTCCATCCTTTTCCCCAATTGAACACTACGGTTAACAGCTTCGTCCATTGCTTGTAGTGGAAATATCTGTACTCTGACTCTTTTAGCTGCTTGTGAGTCTATTAGAAGGGCAGTCATCATGGACAGTTCCCTTTTGGAGTGACCTCATAGCATCCATAATAATGTCAGGCCTTGGGACCTCCCCCTTGAGGTGGATCTACTTTGGGCTGTCTCTGGACCTCTTTTTCCTTGGGCTCCTCTCAACTTTCCATCCCTTGAGGTTCTTTCAGTAGAACAATTATGGGTCTTAGTTTTGACTTGGGTTGGCAACATCGCTCTCTCCATTTGATGCCTGATTTTGCTGCGATGTGGGCTCTGTTCTAAGCTCTTCTCCCTACTGTCTGGTATTTCATCCAAGGTCTCTCCCTTTGACCTTCTGAGAGTTTCTTCAATCGTAAGCTCTCTAGTGCATTCTGGAGAGTTTGTATAGCATTCTTACTGTCACAAAAGATTCATAAACACAGTCAGGCCCATATGCTAATATCTGTAAATGGTTAACCCACCCCTGTCAATATTACCTTCAGTGCTGCCAGACTTTTCCAGTTTATTTATTGTGCAAGCTCAAATTATTGGAAAGTAATCTAACTTTGCACCTACTTATTTGTCTCAGTGTTTTGAAAATATCAAAAATATTAAGTGGGTGTCTGTTACTTGTTAGTCAACATTAGGTACAATTGCCAAAGTGGCAAATAGAGCCAACTTGATGGCTTTTGTCTCAATGTGAACAATAAATATTTCATATAAAGCACAAATATATGACTAAAAGATAAGAACTTAGGCTCTCTGAAGAGTGCAGATGCCCCTTACAGCGCCATCCTTAGCTTTCCTATGGAAGGCATCTAACAGGGCTGGAGAAATAATGGTGCAGGTAATACTCTTGCACAGGATCTGAATTCAGTTCCCACAAACCATACCAGGTGGCTTGTAATACCTCTAATTTTAGCTCTAGGGCATCTGATGCCCTCCTCTGAAATCCATGGAAAGTCAGATGTACACAAACATGTATGATTGTGTACTTACAGCACTAGATTGAGAGAAAATTTAGTGCTGTTTTGTGACAGTAATTTCTAGACAAAGGTTAACAGACTAAATTTTATCAAGGTCTTTTTAGAAGTGGTGTTTCTCAGGACCATTCAACACTGAGCCTGAAAGACAGCTCAGTATTGACAAGTGGGTGATTGCATACAACGTGGAACTAAATAGTATAAAGCAGAGTTGTGAGTGGTGTGTGTGTGTGTGTGTGTGTGTGTGTGTGTGTGTGTATGTGTAAAGAAAACTGAACCATGGTTTGAGAAGGGGCATGTATGTGTTTTGACTGAGCCAACAGTCTTTATAGAAATTACAGAGAAGAACAGGACCCTTCAAATGACAGGAAGTGAGAAGAACCAAGTCTATAATTTTTCATTTAAAAGTAAAGCTATGGTAAGCTTTCTGTGAATTTGTGAGTTTCTTCTATGGATCCCTCAAAGCTGAACTCAGAAGACAGGATTTCACAACCCTATTTAGCTTCAGGATTTATTTCTGTTTCCATGGTAATTCTGCCACATAAAGCTGCATTACTCCTTCTGGTAAGAAGTCTTTCATTTGTCATGTAAACCCATAGCCCAAACAGGGCCTTCAAAGCCTGAGTCCAGTCCTAACTGCACAGGGAACTGGCTAATATATTTATTTTAAATCAATAGTGTCACTACATTTTAATAACAATGGCATTCTTATTCAGCATTTTATTTGCTACATCAATTCTAAAGTCCTATTTTATTAGCTGGTATGGCCCTTCTGAGTACAGCAGTACTAGTGCTGCAGAAGTCAATAAAAGTAATAAATTAAATGCACCAGTCAGTCATTTTTCCCTAGCTCAGATCTACAAATCCCTCTGCAACCCTGACAGCGCTGAGAACCTTATGCTAATGTCCTCTGCTTATGCCATTGTTAAAAATAATAATAGGATGAAGAGCTACTAGACAGGACTTTGCCAAGAGAGCTGCTTATAAAGGAATGTGAGCAATAGGTTATTAATATTCTCCTGAATACTTCTTCCAGTGGCTGCTCACATGTGCTTATTCTCTGAACCTCTGTCATAGGTCTCTTTGATCACTTGTGAGGGATATAAGTCACAACCACAGCTTTAGAGCTGAAGGGATATCATTGGGAATCATATAAGTCACAACCACAGCTTTTGAGCTAAAGGAATCTTGGGTCTACATGTCCCAATCTACTCCTTTAAAAATAGAGGGAGGAAACCCTGTGAGATTATGTGGTTCATGTAAGGTTAAACACTCAGAGGTAAAGCTTAAAGGACATGCCAGGATTTTATTTCCATTGTGGTAATAGCAGAGCATCTGCTAGTATACAGTTTTTTACTCCTGAGAAGAAAAATATGTGACATTCCACTAGAGATGCTTTCTGCATAAGTATCATAAGTGAGCTTTGAAGTTGTAAATGCATTGTTGTAATCAGCTGAATTAAACTGTGCATTAGCAAGAGCTGTTTGAATATTACTCAAATATAATGAGTTTCATTGTATGCAACAATTGTATTTATGAAATTCTAAATGAGAGTAGTTTGTATTTATTAAAGCCTAAAATAGGTTGGATTTCCTGCTTAAAATGGATTCTTCAGGCAATAATTTAAGTAACTAAGTGTTGAGTACTATTTGCAATGAGTGTATATAATATATATGAATTAATTGTGTTACATGGAGGAAGCAATGAAACTAGAGGCAAAACTATCTGTCCAGATGGATGACAGGCATCCCAGAACTACCTGCTGAAAAGGAAATGGAGCTCAATAATAGACTGAGAACCATCACAGACAAGTCCACAGGCTTACTTGAATAAGCTTGCTTATCTGATGAGAAACTCCTTCTAGGAAACAGGTTGTCAGCATCTTGGTTTGTTGGAAACTGTCAGGTGCTCTGTCTTCAGTCCCAGGGTATAAGACTAAAGAAGCAGTTATATCACCATGGCTTCCTGCTCTATCCATCTAGGGATAGCACATAGCCTTGTGAATAAGTTCAGTACAAACCATTTCTAAAGCAAGAATATGTAAAACTTCTTGGTAACTTTTCATAGGTGAGATATTTAGAAAAGACAAATCTTGGCATTGCATGAAGGAATACACAGGACAGCATGCTTGGCCTAGGTAGCCTTTTGTTCCTTCTAATGCCAGGGGTTAACTTGATTCCTTGATGAATGAAATTCAATCTTATATAGTCTATTCCAAACTGGATAATTGAGAATGTAAAGGTAAAGGGTGGAGAATAGAGAGATCATAGAGAATTTGCAATGGTTATATATTTCAGCATTGCAGAAAGAAGACTGTACATGGATTCTGACAAGCTTACCAAACAAAAGACAGAAAAAAAAAGAGGACTTGGGTGAGAATTGAACTTTAGGAGAAGCAGACCCATAGCATTTCCTGACTCTCACACAACAGTCACTTAACAAAACAGCTTGCACAGCCCCCAAAGAACAAATATTTACTAGACTGGTAGTCAATTATGTCCTAGATCTTGCTGTAGCTGCTGAGCGAGTAAGATATGTAACATATATATATATATATATATATATATATATATATATATATATATATACACACACATATATATATATAATATTATATGTTATATATGCAATATTATATATTATATATTTAATATATATACTATATGTGTATGTATATAATGTGTATATATACATAAATGCATATATGCATATATATGTGTGTGTATATGTGTATGTATATTTTTTCATGCATACATGCATATGCACTTTACATATACGCATGTACATGCACACACACATTTTCTTGGAGCTCACAGCTGCTGACATCACACTGTCAGAGTCAGCTGAGAAAGTGTTATCTTTTTATTCCAAGTTTTTATTGGATATATTACTTATTTACATTTACAAACCCTTTCCTGGTTTGTTTCCCCTCTGGAAATTCCCTATCTCATCCTCCCTTCCCCTGCTTCTGTGAGTGTACTCACCCACCTGCCCACCTGCTCCAGCCTTCACACCCTGGTATTCCCCATACTGGGGCATGGAGCCTTTCCAGGACCAAGGGCCTCTCCTCTACATATGTGGCTGGAGCCCTGGGACTCTCCATGTGTAATCTATGGTTGGTGGTTTAGTTCCTGGGAGCTCTGGGGGTTATGATTGGTTGATATTGTTTTTCTTCTCAGGGGTTGCAAACCCCTTCAGCTACTTCAGTCCTTTTTTAAACTCCTCTATGGGAGACCCCATGCTCAGTCCAATGGTTGGCTTTGAGCATCAACCAATGTATTTGCAAGGCTCTGAAAGAGCCTCTCAGGAGACAGCTATATCAGGCTCCTGTCAGCAAGTACTTGTTGGCATGCACAATAGTGTCTGGGTTTGGTGTCTGTATATGGAATGGAACCCCAGGTGGGGCAATCTCTAGGTGGCCTTTCCTTCAGTCTCTACTCTATAATTTTTTTTACTCTATATTTCTATATACTCACACATTTGTCTTCCTTCTTCTTGAGCTTAACATGGTCTCTGAATTGTATCTTGAGTATTCTGAGCTTTTAGGATAATATCCACATCCATGAGTGTTTAAAATGTGTGTTCTTTTGTGACTGAGTTACCTCACTGAGGATGATACTTTGTAGTTCTATCCACTTGTGTGTGAATTTCATGATGTCATTTAATTAATAGCTGAGTAGTAATACATTTTCTGTATCCATTCCTCTGTTGAAGGACATCTGGGTTCTTTCCAGCTTCTGGCTATTATAAATAAAGCTGCTATGAACATAGTGGAGCGTGTGTCCTTGTTATATGTTGGAGCATCTTTTGAGTATATGCCCAGGAGAGGTATAGCTGGATCCTCAGGTAGTACTATGTCCAATTTTCTGAGGAACTGCCAGACTGATTTCCAGAGTAGTTGTGCAATCTAACAATCCCACTAACAAAGGAGGAGTGTTCCCCTTTCTCCACATCCTCACCAGCATCAACTGTTACCTGTGTTTTTGGTCTCAGCCATTTTGATTTGTATGAAGTGGAATCTCTGAGTTGTTTTGATTTGCATTTCCCTGATGACTAAGGATGTTGAACATTTCTTTAAGTGCTTCTTAGTCATTCAGTATTCCTCAGTTGAGAATTTTTCTTTAATTTTGTACCCCAATTTAAATAGAGCTATTTGGTTCTCTGGAGTCTAACTTCATGAGATCTTTGTATATATTAGATATTAGCCTCTATCGGATGTAGGATTGGTAGAGAACTTTTCCTAATATGTTGGTTGCCATTTTGTCCTATTGACAGTCTTCTTTGCCTTAAAGAAGCTTTGCAGTTTTATGAGGTTCCATTAGTCAATTCTTGATCTTAGAGCATAAGCCATTGGTGTTCTATTCAGGAAATTTTTCCTTGTACCATGTGTTCGAGGCTCTTCCCCTCTTTCTTCTATATTAGTTTCAATGTACCTGTTTGTTTTTTTTTTTTTTTCATTTTTTTTTGTTTTTTTTTTTTTTTTATTAGAAATTTTATTTACATTTCAGATGTTTTCCCCTTACCCCCTTTTCCCCTCCTTCCCAGGAACTCCCCATCCCTTCCCCCCTCTTCTTGCCTCTATGATGGTGTACCCCCCACCCTCCCCCATACCTCACCTCCCCACCCTCAAATACCACCCCCACGATGTCCAGCCTTCATGGGACCAAGGATCTCTTCTCCCACTTATAAATAACTCCCTTGCATATATAGCTGGAGCCATGGGTACCTCCCTAAGCACTCCCAGGCTGGTGGTTTAGATCCTGAGGGCTCTGGTTGGTTGATATTGTTGCTTTCCTCATGGTGTCACGAATCCTCTCAACTGCTTCAGTCTTCACTCTATCTTCTTTGTTGGGAACCCCATGATCAGTTTAATGGTTAGCTGTGAGCATCTGCCTCTGAATATGTCAGACTCTTGCAGACCTCTAAGGAGACAGCTATATCAGGCTCCTGTCAGCATGTATTTCCTGACATCAACATCAACGTATACCTTTGGTGACTGCACATGGGATGGATACCCAAGTGGAATGGTCTGCAAACGGCCCCTCCTTCAGTTTCTGTCCTGCACTTTGTCTCCATATTTGCTCCCTTGAGTACTTTGTTACTTCTTCTAAGAAGGCCTGAAGCCCCCCCACCCCACGACTTGGTCATCATTCTCCATAAGCTTTATGTGGTCTGAGTGTTGAATCTTGGGTATTTCAAGCTTCTGGGCTAAAATCCAATAATCAGTGAGTGAATACCATGTATGTTCTTTTGTGATTGGGTTACTTCACTCAGGATGATATTTCCTAGTTCCATCCATTTACATAAGAATTTATTGAATTCATTATTTTTAATAGCTGAGAAATATTCCATTGTGTAAATGTACCACATTTTTTGTATCCATTCCTCTGTTGAAGGGCATCTGGGTTCTTTCCAGTTTCTGGCTATTATAAATAAAGCTGCTATGAACATAGTGGAGCATAAGTCCTTGTTATATGTTGGAGCATCTTTTGAGTATATGCCCAGGAGAGGTATAGCTGGATCCTCAGGTAGTACTATGTCCAATTTTCTGAGGAACTGCCAGACTGTTTTCCATAGTGGTTGCACCATCTTGCAATCCCACCAACAATGGAGGAGTGTTCCTCTTTCTCCAAATCCTTGCCAGCATCTAATATCACCTGAGTTTTTGATCTTCCCCATTCTGACTGGTGTGATGTGGAATCTCAGGGTTGTTTTGATTTGCATTTCCCTGATGACTAAGGATGCCGAACAT
Organism: Mastomys natalensis; assembly: GCA_021653895.1. Classification (NCBI taxonomy): domain Eukaryota; kingdom Metazoa; phylum Chordata; class Mammalia; order Rodentia; family Muridae; genus Mastomys; species Mastomys natalensis. The sequence continues at coordinate 385,890 of JAJTUV010000429.1, forward strand.
TTCTTTAGGTGCTTCTGGGCCATTCACATTTCCTCTGTTGAGAATTCTGTGTATAGCTCCATACCCCATTTTTTTAATAGGTTTATTTGGTTGTCTAGAGTCTAATTTCTTGAGTTCTTTGTATATATTGGATATTAGTCCTCTATCGGATGTGGGATTGGTAAAGATCGTTTCCCAATCTGTTGGTTGCCGTTTTGTCCTATTGACAGAGTCCTTTGCCTTACAGAAATTTTGCAATTTTATGAAGTCCCATTTGTCAATTCTTGGACTTAGAGCATAAGCCATTGGTGTTCTGTTCAGGAACTTTTCCCCTGTGCCTAGGTATTCGAGGGTATTCCCCACCTTCTCTTCTATTAGTTTCACTGTGTCTGATTTTATGTGAAGTTCCTTTATCCACTTGGACTTGAGCTTTGTACAAGGAGATAAGAATGGATTGATTTGCATTCTTCTGCATGTTGTCCTCCAGTTGAACCAGCACCATTTGTTGAAAATGCTGTCCTTGTTCCACTGGATGGTTTTAGCTCCTTTGTCCAAGATTAAGTGACCATAGGTATGTGGGTTCATTTCTGGGTCTTCAACTCTATTCCACTGATCTTCCTGCCTGTCTCTGTACCAATACCAGGCTGTTTTTATCACTATTGCTCTGTAGTGCAGCTTGAAGTCAGGGATGGCGATTCCTCCAGAAGTTCTTTTATTGTTGAGAATGGTTTTCTCTATCCTGGGTTTTTTGGTATTCCAAATAAATTTCAGAATTTCTCTTTCTAGCTCTATAAAGAATTGAGTTGGTATTTTAATGGGGATTGCATTGAATCTGTAGATTGCTTTTGACAAGATAGCCATTTTTACTATATTAATCCTGCTGATCCATGAACATGGGAGATCTTTCCATTTCCTAAGATCTTCTTCAATTTCTTTCTTCAGAGACTTGAAGTTCTTGTCATATAGATCTCTCACTTGCTTAGTTAGATTCACACCAAGGTATTTTATATTATTTGTGACTATTGTGAAGGGTGTCATTTCCCTAATTTCTTTTTCAGTCTGTTTATTTTTCACGTAGAGGAAGGATACTGATTTGTTCGAGTTGATTTTATAAACTGCCACCTTGCTGAAGTTGTCTATCAGGTTTAGGAGTTCTCTGGTGGAAGTTCTGGGGTCACTTAAGTATACTATCATATCATCTGTGAATAGTGATATTTCGGCTTCTTCCTTTCCTATTTGTATTCCTTTGACTTATTTTTGTTGTCTAATTGCTCTGGCTAGGACTTCCAGTACTATATTGAATAGGTAGGGAGAGAGTGGGCAGCCTTGTCTAGTCCCTGATCTTAGTGGAAATGCTTCAAGTTTCTCTCCATTTAGTTTGATGTTGGCTACTGGTTTGCTGTATGTTGCTTTTACTATGTTTAGGTATGGGCCTTGAATTCCTGATCTTTCCAAGACTTTTACCATGAAGGGATGTTGAATGTTGTCAAATGCTTTCTCAGCATCTAGTGAGATGATCATGTGTTTTTTTTTTTCTTTGAGTTTGTTTATATAGTTGATTACATTGATGGATTTCCGAATATTGAACCATCCCTGCATTCCTGGGATAAAGCCCACTTGATCATGATGGATGATTGTTTTGATGTGTTCTTGGATTCGGTTTGCTAGAATTTTATTGAGTATTTTTGCATCGATATTCATAAGAGAGATTGGTCTGAAGTTCTCTTTCTGTGTTGGGTCTTTGTGAGGTTTAGGTATGAGTGTGATTGTAGCTTCATAGAATGAATTAGGTAGTGTTCCTTCTGTTTCTATTTTGTGAAATAGTTTGAACATAATTGGTATTAGGTCTTCCTTGAAGGTCTGATAGAATTCTGCACTAAAACCATCTGGTCCTGGGCTTTTTTTGGTGGGGAGACTTTTAATGACTGCTGCTATTTCTTTAGGGGTTATGGAACTGTTTAGATGGTTTATTTGCTCCTCATTTAACTTTGGTACCTGGTATCTGTCTAGAAAATTGTCCATTTCATCCAGATTTTCCAGTTTTGTTGAGTATAGGCCTTTGTAGTAGGATCTGATGATTTTTTGAATTTCCTCAGTTTCTGTTGTTATGTCTCCCTTTTCAGATCTGATTTTATTAATTTGGATACTGTCTCTGTGCCCTCTGGTTAATCTGGCTAAGGGTTTATCTATCTTGTTCATTTTCTCAAAGAACCAACTCCTGGTTTTGTTGATTTTTTTTGTATAGTTCTTTCTGTTTCTACTCAGTTGATTTCAGCCCTGAGTTTGATTAGTTCCTGACGCCTGCTCCTCTTGGGTGTATTTACTTCTTTTTGTTCTAGAGCTTTCAAGTGTGCTGTCAAGTTATTAATGTGTGCTCTCTCCAATTTCTTTTTGTGGGCACTTAGAGCTATGAGTTTTTCCTCTTAGCACTGCTTTCATGGAGTTCCACAAGTTCTGGTATGATGTTTCCTCATTTTCGTTAAATTCTAGAAAGTCTTTAATTTTTTCCTTTGTTTCTTCCTTGAGAAAGTCATCATTGAGTAGAGCGTTGTTCAGTTTCCACATGCATATGGGTTTTCCCTTGGTTCTGTCATTATTAAAGACCAGCCTTAGTCTGTGGTGATCTGATAGGATGCAAGGGATTATTTCAATCTTTTTGTATCTGTTGAGGACTGTTTTGTGACCTATTATATGGTCTATTTTGGAGAAGGTACCATGAGGTGCGTAGAAAAAGGTATATTCTTTTGCTTTAGGATGAAATGTTCTATAGATATCTGTTAAATCCATTTGGTTCATAACTTCTGGTAAATTCAATGTGTCTTTGTTTAGTTTCTGTTTCCACTATCTGTCCATTGGAAAGAGCCGGATGTTAAAATCCCCCACTATTATTGTGTGAGGTACAATGTGTGCTTTGAGCTTTCTTAAAGTTTCTTTTATGTATGTGGGTGCCCTTGCATTGGAGCATAGATGTTCAGAATTGAGAGTTCATCTTGGTAGATTTTTCCTTTGATGGGTATGAAGTGTCCTTCCTTATCTTTTTGATTACTTTTGGTTGAAAGTCGATTTTATTTGATATTTGAATGGCTACTCCAGCTTGTTTCTTGGGACTATTTGCTTGGAAAATTATTTTCTAGCCTTTTACTCTGAGGTAATGTCTGTCTTTGTCACTGAGGTGTGTTTCTTGTATGCAGCAAAATTTTGGGTCCTGTTTATGTATCCAGTCTGATAGTCTACGTCTTTTTATTGGAGAATTGAGTCCATTGATGTTAAGAGATATTAAGGAAAATGATTGTTGTTTCCTATTATTTTTGTTATTAGAGGTGGAATTATGTTTGTGTAGCTACCCTTTTTTTGGGGGGGGTTGTTGGAAGATTACTTCCCTGCTTTTTCTAGGTTGTAGTTTCCTTCCTTATGTTGGCGTTTTCCATCAATCATCCTTTGAAGTGTTGGGTTTGTGGGAAGATATTGTGCGAATTTGGTTTTGTCATGGAATATCTTGGTTTCACCATCTATAGTGATTGAGAGTTTTGCTGGATATAGCAGTCTGGGCTGGCATTTGTGTTCCCTTAGGGTCTGTATGTTATCAGACCAGGATCTTCTGGCTTTTATAGTGAAAAGTCTGTTGTAATTCTTATAGGTCTGCCTTTATATGTTACTTGACCTTTTTCCCTTACTGCTTCTAGTATTTTTTCTTTGTTTTGTGCATTTGGTGTTTTGATTATTATGTGACAGGAGGTATTTCTTTTCTGGTCTAGTCTGTTTGGTGTTCTGTAGGCTTCTTGTATGTTTATGGGCATCTCGTTCTTTGGGTTGGGGAAATTTTCCTCTATAATTTTGTTGAAGATATTTACTGGCCCTTTAAATTGGGTATCTTCACTCTCATCTATACCTATTATCCTTAGGTTTGCTCTTCTCATTCTTTCTTGGATTTCCTGGAGGTTCTGGGTTAGGAGCTTTTTGGATTTTGCATTTTCTTTGACAGTTGTGTCAGTGTTTTCCATGGTATCTTCTGTGCATGAGATTCTCTCTTCTATCTCTTGTATTCTGTTGGTGATGCTTGCATCTATGACTCCTGATCTGTTTCCTATGTTTTCTATCTCCAGAGTAGTCTCCCTTTGAGATTTCTTTATTGTTTCTATTTCCATTTTTAGATCCTGGATAGTTTTATTCAATTCCTTCACCTGTTTGGTTGTGTTTTCTTGCCATTCTTTAAGGGATTTTTGTGTTTCCTCTTTAAGGGCTTCTACCTGTTCACCTGTGTTCTCTCTCAATTCCTTAAAGGATTTTTGTGTTTCCTCTTTAAGGGCTTCTACCTGTTTACCTGTGTTCTCCTGTATTTCTTTAAGGGTGTTACTTATGTCCTTCTTAAAATCCTCTATCATCATCAAGAGAAGTGATTTTAATTCTGAATCCTGTTTTTCCTGTGTGATGGGGTATCCAGGGCTTGCTATGGTGGGAGAACTGGGTTCTGATGATGTCAATTAACTTTGGTTTCTGTTGCTTGTGTTCTTGTGCTTGCCTTTTGCCATCTGGTTGACTCTAGTGTTATCTCTGCTCACTGTGTCTGACTGGAGTCTGTCTTTCCAGTTATCTTGCTTGTGTCAGAACTCCTCAGATTCCAGATGTCTCTGTGTTCCTATGATCCTAAGCTCCTTCTGCTCTGGATGCAGTAGGTCCTCCTCTGTTCTGAATGCAGTAGGTTCTCCTCTGCTCTGAATGCAGTAGGTCCTCTAGGATGTCTCAGGATCAGGTGTTTCCACAGGAGCAGACCAGCTAAGTGTCTGCTCCAAGCCAAGGGACCAGGCTCCGGGCGGGCGGAAGGGATGTATCTGGTTTTATGTGGAGGTCCTTGATCCACTTGGACTTGAGCTTTGTACAAGGAGAAAAGAATGGATCGATTTGCATTCTTCTACATGTTGTCTTCCAGTTGAACCAGGACCATTTGTTGAAAATGATGTCTTTTTTGCACTGGATGGTTTTAGCTCTTTTGTCAAAGATTAAGTGACCCTAGGTGTATGAATTCATTTCTGAGTCTTCAATTCTTTTCCATTGATCTACCTGCCTGTCTCTGTACCAATACCATGAAGTTTTTTCATATCATTGCTCTGTAATACAGCTTGAGGTCAGGGATGGTGATACCCCCAGAAGGTCTTTTATTGTTGAGAATAGTTTTTAATATCCTGTTTTTGTTGTTGTTGTTGTTTTGTTTTTTGTGTTTTGTTTTGGTTTTGTTGTTGTTGTTGTTGTTCCAAATGAATTTGCAAATTGCTCTCTCTAATTCTATGAAGAAGTGAGTTGGAATTTTGATGAGAATTGCATTGAATCTGTAGATTGTCTTCAGTAAGATAGCCATTTTTACTATATTAATTCTGCCAATCCATGAGCATGGGAGATCTTTCCATCTGTAGATTGTCTTCAGTAAGATAGCCATTTTTACTATATTAATTCTGCCAATCCATGAGCATGGGAGATCTTTCCATCTTCTGGGATCTTCTTCAGTTTCGTTCTTCAGAGAATTGAAGATCTTGTACAGACCTTTCACTTCCTTTGTTAGAGTCATATCAAGGTATTTTAATATTATTTGTTACTGTTGTGAAGGGTGTAATTTTCCTAATTTCTTTCTCAGCCTGTTTATCCTTTGAGTATAGGAAAGCTAATAATTTGAGTTAATTTTATATCTAGTCACTTTGCTGGAGTTGTTTATCAGATTTATGGATTCTCTGGTGCGATTTTTGAGGTCACATAAGTATATCATATCATCTGCAAATAGTGATAGCTTGATTTCTTCCTTTCCAATTCATATCCCTTTGACTTCCTTTTGTTGTCTAATTGCTCTGGCTAGGACTTCAAGTACTATATTGAACAGGGATAGAGTAGGTAACCTTGTCTAGTCCCAGATTTTAGTGGGATTGCTTCAAGATTCCTTTTAGTTTGATGTTGGCTATTGGCTTGCTGTATATTGCTTTTTGCTATGTTTCAGTATAGGCCTTGAATTCCTGACATTTCTAAGACCTTTATCATGAAGGGGTGTTGAATTTTGTCAAATGCTTTCTCAGCATCTAATAAAATGGTTAGGTAGATTTTTTTTTTCTGAGTTTGTTATATAGTGGATTACATTGATGGATTTCCATATATTGAACTATCCCTGCAACCCTGGAATGAAGTCTATTTGCTCATGGTGAATGATGGTTTTGATGTGTTGTTGGATTTGGTTTGCAAGAATTTGGTCCACCTGGTCCTAGGTTTTGTTTTTTTGTTTGTTTTGGTTGGGAAACTTTTAATGACTGCTTCTATTTCTTTTGGGATTATGGGACTGTTTAGATGGTTTATCCAATCCTTATTTAACTTTGGTACCTGGTATCTGTCTGGAAAATTGTTCATTTCATACAGATTTTCCAGGGTTATTTTGTTTGTTTGTTGTTTTGTGTTTTTTCCTGGTTTTTTTTTTTTTTTTTTTTTTTTGAGTATAGGATTTTGTAGTAGAATCTGATGATTTTCTGGATTTCCTTGACCTCTACTGTTATGTCTCCTTTTCATTTCTGATTTTGTTAATTTGAATACTGTCTCTATGCCCTTTGGTTAGTCTGGCTAAGGGTTTATTTATCTTGTTGATTTTCTCAAAGAACCAGCTCCTGGTTTTGCTGATTCTTGGTATATTTCTCTTTGATTCTACTTGGTTGATTTCAGCCCTGAGTTTGATTATTTCCTGCCTTTTACTCCTCTTTTGTGTATTTGCTTCTTTTTGTTCTAGAGTTTTCACCTGAACTGTCAAGCTGCTAGTGTATGCCCTCTCTAGGTTTTTTTTTTTTTTTTTTTTTTTTGAGACTCTTAGAGATATGAGTTTTCCTCTGAGCACTGCTTTCATTGTGTCCCATAAGTTTTGGTATATTGTGCCTTCATTTTCATTGAATTCTGAAGAGTCTTTAATTTCTTTCTTTCTTTCTTCCTTGACCACGCTATCATGGAGTAGAGCAAAGTTCAGCTTCTATGTGTATGTGAGCTTTCTGTTGTTTTTGTTGTTATTGAAGACCAGTCTTAGTCCTTGGTGATCTGACAAGTTTCATGGAATTATTTCAATGTTATTGTATTTGCTGAGGCCTGTTTTGTGACCAATTATATGATCAGTTTTGGAGAAGGTACCAGGAGGTGCTGAGAAGAAGGTATATCCTTTGGTTTTAGGATTAAACCTTCTATAATATATCTGTTAAATCCATTTGGTTAATAACTTTCATTAGTTTCACTGAGTCTCTGTTTAGTTCTGTTTCTATGATCTGTCCATTGCTGAGAGTGGGGTGTTGAAGTCTCCCATTATTATTTTGTTAGGTGCAATGTGTCCTTTGAGCTTCAGTAAAGTTTCTTTTATGAATGTTGGTTTCCTTGCATTTGGAGTATAGATGTTCAGAATTGAGATTTCCTCTTGATAGGTTTTTCCTTTGAAGAGTATGAAGTGTCCTTCCTTATCTTTCTTGATCACTTTTGGTTGAAAGTCGATTTTAATAGATATTAGAATGGCTACTCCAGCTTGTTTTTTGGGGCGAATTGCTTGAAAAATTGTTTTCCTTCCCTTTACCATGGGGTAGTGTCCGTCTTTGTTACTGAGATGCGTTTCCTGTATGCAGAAAAATGCTGGGTCCTGTTTATATATCCAGTCTATTAGTCTATGTCTTTTTATTGAGGAATTGAGTCCATTGATGTTAAGGGATATTAAGGAATAGTGATTGTTGCCTCCTGTTATTTTGTTGTTAGTGGTGGAATTATGTTTGTGTAGCTATCTTCTTTTGGGTTTGTTGAAAGATTGCCTTCTTGCATTTTCTAGGGTGTAGTTTCCCTCTTTGTGTTGGAGTTTGCCATTTATTATCCTTTGTAAGGCTTAATTTGTGGAATGATGTGTAAACTTGTTTTTGTCATGGAATATCTTGGTTTCTTATATTAATTGAGAGTTTTGCTGGGTATATTAGCCTGGGATGGCATTTTTGTTCTCTTCAAGTCTGTATGACATCTGCCCAGGATCTTCTGGCTTTTATAGTCTCTGATGAAATGTCTGGTATAATTCTGGTAGGTCTGCATTTATATTTTACTTGACCTTTTTCCCTTACTGCCTTTAATATTCTTTCTTTGTTTTGTGTATTTGGTGTTTTGACTATTATGTGACAGGAGTTTCTTTTCTGGTCTAATCTTGGGAGACCAGATCTCTCCTGTCAGGATTTGTGCTGGTGATTGTGGCATAAGTGGTGATCTTACGTCTAGAGAATTTATAAAGCTGAGATCCAGTGTTTCTGGAACGTGAGAGGAGAACAAAGAAAGGATGGGAAGTGTTTCTTCCTGAATTTGATCAAGAAATGACACTTTATTTTTTTCAGAACAGCTTCTCATAGGTTCTCAGCTCTTTAGCTATTGACATAATACAGAGTTGTCTGTAGTTGTGTTTCTAGAATTGAAATTGTCAATGCTAAGAATTATCATAATGGTTTTTGTATAAAAGAACTTCAACTAGGGGACAACAAGGTCCATTTTAATGTCTTTACCCTAGTGAAGAGGTTTTCTGATGCCATAATTTTGTCTACCCTTGTACCCAGATGGAACAAAGCTGTGCAGCTAGAGGTCAGTTTTATCTGGTGATTTAGGTAAAGTTAATTTTATCAAAGCAGGAAAAATTTTAGAGACCAACTGAGTCCTATTAACCCCCTTAGAAAGCACAGCTAACAATCAACTGGTATAACACATAGTTTCTACTTGATTCCTTGCATGACAGAAAACTAACTACAGTAGGCACAGCCAAGTCACAATTTACTACGTTTTTGGTCAGATTCAGCAATGTTCCCTGATAGTTTATGGATGAGGCCATTAAAAGAGGATCAGAAAATCTACACGATAGCTTACTCTAGCTTTGAAATGTTTATTTGTTTGTTTATTTATTTATTTATTTTACATATATGAATGCTCCATCTGTATGTACACTTGCACACCAAAAGTGGGCATCAGATACCAGTAGAGATGACTGTGAGCCCCAATGTGGTTGATGGGAATTGACCTCAGGACCTCTGGAAGAACAAATAATGGTTTTCATGGTGGTGTAATCTGGTAGGATTTGCTAAAGGAGACAAAAGCAGGAGGATGAGGAGTTCGAAACTAGCCAGGGCTATTGTAAAGATAGTGAATTAGTTATGATTTCTCTCAGTAGTCTCTACTTAGAGCTGAAACAATTCCCAGGGTCTTTTATGGAAACATATATTTATTAGACAAGGATAGGAAGTGGAGGTCTGTGAGGCAGTGAAAAGATAGCTTGGTTCTTGGCTGGGCACAGGCCTGGAACCCCAACTCTGATGGGACAATCGCAGGTGTTTGGCCATACCCCCAGAACCCAGGCTCCTGATATGCAGCCAAGATCTCCATTGATCTGCACCTTGCAGTCACATAGGGCTACAGTTAGAGGGCATGACTACACGCTTCAGCCTCAAGAGATTTCCATATTAATGAGATACCTAAAGGCCAGAGGGAGTAGCTAATTAAGTGACCCTTCTCTCTTCCCCCTCCCTATTTAAGTCAGGCCCACCCTGACTTAAACTGGGGGTGCACATCTAGACCATCTACTATCCCACATGTCAATAAAGCTCTTGGAACTCTGGACTTTCTCTTGTTATTGGGGCCTGCCGTTGTGCTGCCATCTTGGAAGACTCCTCTGAGTTCCAATAACAGGAAGTGCTGTTCAAACCAAGCACATAGAACAAGCGAGTACTTCCAGTGGGGAGCAAGATCAGAGCTCTCACTCCCCCCTTGTCTCCCTCCCAGAGGCTGGCCACTTCTCACAGCACAGCGCTCCTGTGCCCACAGTCTCTGTTCATCAGGGCCTCCCAGTGGCGTCTGGAAGCCCTGAATGGAGACACCAACCTCTAGGTCCACTCGGAGAATGCTGTGCCACCTGCGGAATCAGGCCGAGTTCACTCCCCGCCTGGGGGCACCCCAGCGGCACCTGATGGCCTACCGGGTGCCACATGGAAGGGGACCAGTCGAAACTTCCCGCGCTTATAACGCTCTAAGCTGAGGCAGATGCAGGGTTCCACAAGATTCAGAGAATCCACACCTGGGAGCCCACAGCACGCAGGCCCTCATCTTTTTCCCTCCTGCAGAGATCTCTTTTGTCCTTCCTAATTCTTACTTTTGGCTTAAGATATTAGTATGCCAATGTTGAAAGCTTATTACCCTTAATCTTATATCCTTAAACACTATGCATTATTGTATGGCTTGGGTGTACACATTTGTCAAAGACCAATTCTTCTCTCAGTGAATTCACGATGTTTATGAAAAAGTCTTTCATTCACTCATCTCCCATTCTTTATACAACTATCAGGAATCAATCCATCTATCCATCCACTCACTATTTCATGTAATATTCACTCAGCACTTGTTACTATCATCAGAGCTAAGATATTTCTAAGGATTTAGTAATGAACAACATAATAAAAGTTACTGCCAGAAAAATCTTAGATTTATAAAATATCCACAAGTGTACAATCCTGGAAAACAATAACTTGTTATTAATAGAAAGACATAATTTAATGCAAAAAAAACCATGAAAATGAAGACTCCTAAATACAACTTGTTTGACAAATGGGAGTTATTCACAATAGATGGAGTTATTCATCTGCTACAAAAATGAGTCAGAAAGCACCAAGAGAACATCATTTTTAAGCAGAATTCCTTGATGGACAACACTGTTAATAAACTAATAGATTTGAGTAATTCCCCCAAAAGAGTGCCAGAATCTTACTACTTCATTTTCATATGCAACTTGATAATTTGTAAAACTTCTTTTATATGTAGCAACTGTAGGCACTATAAAATACTTCTACATTTGTCATTAAATAAATCACCCAAAAGAGTTCATCATATGATATTTCTTATAGTTATATGGATGTGGCAAGAGAGAATATCCTGGCTCTATTCTATAACTAGTGAATTGAAGACTCAAAGATATTAAGTAATCTTGTCTAGTCAGGACCTTGGGATTAAATGAAGAAGCCCTTAAATTTACTGGGTTTTCTTTCAGATATTAAATATCTGTGGTTATCTATTCAAAGCAAATAAGACTCAGTCTTCGCTCAGAGAAATGTCTTGACCCATTCATATATTATATACCACTAAACCAAAGATGAACTTGAATTAGGCATATTCAGAAAATAAACATGGCTAAGTTGTTTTGAATAGAATTTTTATAGGATTTCTTCCTTGCCAGTACATGTTTTCACTCAGAAAGACAGTGATGCAAAGCATCCATGATGCATTGAGTTACTGCATATGGGTTTACCTGAAGTAGTCAGATATATCTGAGAATAATTAGGACACAGTCGTATGAAGGTATCATAATAGCTCAGATCTTTTTTAACTTCAGTTGCTTAGTGGGAAAGTCTATGCTTTTTTAAAGACATTTGTTATATGTAATTAGAAGTCTCAAATATCAACGATGTGTTCCTATAGATATATGTAAATAAATGTGAGATGCCAAAAGCAAATATTTTTTAAGCAGTATTCTACAGAATTATTCAGCATCTGTTGATTAGAAGAGATCAACAGGTGATGGAAAATGGAAAATTCCTGAAGCTTCCCTTGAAGACTTCAATACTGCATTCCTCAGTTGTAGTTGCGTGAGGACATCCTAAATATTATAAAAGCATCTAATGCCCACTTGCTGACTTTACAGCTGACTGTTAGGACTTTACTTATTCTTCCAGATGATTCAATTCTAGAGACACACTTCATTATAACTATCCAAGGAGAAATCCATAGCAACAAATACATGTTTATTATAAAGGAATAGTGTTCCTTTTCCTAAGGAGTAAATATGTTCCTTAAAGTGAAAACGATCATTTGAGATTCTGTCAAGTGACTAAAACGCATATCAGCCTAAGATGAATTAGAAAACTCACCAAGGTATATGAACATAGTGGAGAGCAATTGTAGCTGACACTGCAAACACATGCCATTTCTAGAATCATTAATTCAGCAACTATTGTCAAAAATGATGCTTATAGGCAGAGATACAATGTTCCTGATCTCAAACTTCTTAAATATTTAAAAGAAAATCTTAATCTCAAGAACAGAATAAATTGTTGAAATGTCTGGAACAGATATTAACCATGAAAGTGTCACAAACCCCTTGGTAGTTGCATATCAGATATCCTGCATCTCAGATATTTACATTGTGATTCATAACAGGAGCAACAAATAACCTTATGATTGGGGTCACTACAACATGAGAAACTGTATTAAAAGATCACAGCACTAGGAAGGTTGAGAACCACTGAACAAGAAAGACCCTATCTGATGAGTTTTAGATGTCTCTAAGGAGCTGACATCTTAACCAGAATATGAAATTCCAAAGTAAACATGAGGAAAAAAAGGCTATAGATAATAAGCATCTTGTGTATCAATTACTTTCTTGTTGCTGGGGTAAAACACTAAGACCAAGGAAAAAGCATGTGGCAGGCATAACCTATAACATCAGATTCATAGTTCACATCTTGAATCACAGAAAACAAAGAAACTGAACTGTAAGTGATTGAGGGTTTGGTCTTTAAGCTATTAAAGTACAACTCTGGTGAAATACTTCCTCAGTCAAGGCCATAAGCTCAAACAGTGTCACCAACTGAGGACTTAGTTTTCAAACAACTGACAAAAAGTGGGGCACGTGTCTCATACAAAATATCACAGATGGTATATTTACAAACCCGTCTGCTGTTTAATATAGTAAGGGTGATACAGACTAGGGTTGGAGGAGAGAGTGCGGAGATGCAGAGTGGGGCTCAAAATTGGGACTATTTGATATAAGGATGAACATAGTTTTTAGAAATTATTTCAAATCATCTTACAAAGAAAACACAGTATTAATATACTAAGGAAAGACAAGATTTACATTTAATGTTCATTCTGTAGAGGTGATAGAGCTAACAATTTGGGGAAGCAGTCTTACTTTTTGAAAGGTTTGGAAAATGGAATGAGTACAAAGCATGTTAAGCTGATTACCAAGCAGAGTGATAAGTGAGAACTGAAGACACAGAGGCAACATAAACCAGCTTCAATTATAAACTATACAGTCAGACTCACATCACAAGATACCTGCTTAATACATAACTCACACATGGTCCAAAATCCTAACAAAAATTACGGACATTTCTTCAAGCCCAAGAAGTATGTGGAAAAACACATTTAAGGTAGCATGATACTCCCCATTTCTAGAATATCAATTGTTTACTTAATTTAACAGGCTCCTCATATGGAAAAGTAGTTAAAAATAGCCTGACTCTAAGGGTGTTATGAGAAATGAGAACAATTTTTGCAAAGAATGTGTTGGGTGATTGATCAAGACTATGACCAATATTGCTATTATTATTCATTTTATAGGCTTTTCTGTGCATTTATGCATTTCTAAAGCTGCACTGAATTAATTTGTATAATGTTTATAGTTTATTGCAAAGCAAGCCCTATAATATTTATAATTCATACTCTGCTTTACATTTGCACATATGTGATTCACAATGGATAAAAATAAATTGACCATAATTCTTCTTCTTTTTCAGTGCTGTTTGTCCCCTGAGCTTGACCCTTTACCTTAGGCTCTATAAAGACAAATATATATTAGTTCTCTGTTTACCCCAAGTAGTTGTCTGAGTTCTTATTGCACAGTACATGCTTATGTCCAGAGAAAGGGTAAAAAAAGGAAGCAGGGGAAAAAAATCTCACAACTTGTCTCAAAGAATTAAAATGTACACCACTCTCACACCAAGTGGTCATGTGAGAAGGATGAAGACTGCAAGCTGAAACATGTAGCATCTAAACAGTACATGCAGGAGAGAGATTGCTGTTGCTTAGTAACTCACATTTTTCATCACACTAGCTAGAACCTTTTTATAAACATCATTTATTCATAGAAAAATTAAAAATAGCAAACCTAAATTCAGTTAGTGTGTTGACATTCTTTAAATTAGTGACGAGTAGAAGTATTTAATGCATTGGAAGGAAAGCAGAATTTAGGCACATTCTGCTCCTGAAATTGGAACAAGTGTGATTTCTGCCACTTTCTCAATGCAAGACACTAGAATTCCGGGGAATTACACATTAAGTCATCATGTGAGCTTCTCAAGTATGAAGAAAAGAAGAGAAACAGGAAGGGATTTTTACTCAAGGTAAAATTAATTAATTGTGCTCTCTTAGGTTTCCATTTTGCCTCCAGCAATAAGACTCCACATGAAGAAGCTAATAAGCTCAAAACTCTTATTCGAGCAGACTAGACATGTACAGTTTAAGCCTGCTGCCTCTTAGTCAAGGATCTAGAAAGGGTAACAAACACAGAGGGGTCTTTTAGCCAACAGCTATACCAGCCAAATATCTCAGAAAAACTGTGACCCCCACAGCAGTTCATTCAAAGGTTAAATAGAGAACTTAGGCTCCCGGATACACAACATTCTAACTCCCCATCCCCCAACTAATGCTGAGTCAGAGAAGACCAAATAGGAAGCTGGGACCTTCATTCAGGGTAGCAGTGTCTGTGGTGGTTAGTATTGTAAATATGACTTATCTAGAATCATCTGCGATAAAGGCTTGTGGATATACTTGTGGGAGATTTTCTTGATTGCTTTAACTTATGGGGGAAGACCTGTGGGTGGCACCATGCCCTAGGTGGGAATCTAGACTATTTAAGTGGTGAAAAGGAACCAATATGCAGCACATTCATTATCCTCTTCTAACTCAGGACACTTTAAGTTCCTATAACCATGACTTCCCAGCCATGATGAACTGGACATTGACCTGTGAAACAAAATAGAGACTTTTTTTCTTCAAGTTGCTAGTTAAATAACTAAGGCAATGCCCTTCTATCTATTGGCACTATGAAGAGCTGGTAAAGAGGCAGCCTTTCATCCCAAAAAGCAATAGAACACCAGATCTCTTGGATTTCAATGGCATCTGAGAATTTACTCAGCTGTGAGAAGCTAGACTGCACACAGCCGTAATACAGCAGCACCTTTCTTTCTGCTGTCTGTATGATGACAAAACTAAGCTAAGCAAAAAGTTGGAGTGACATCCAGACTCATGAATGATGTATCTGAAATATTGTGGTCTCAAAAACCAATTTAGCCAACATAAAGCAGTAGAAACATCTTAAGT
The DNA here is from genome assembly GCA_021653895.1 of Mastomys natalensis. Classification (NCBI taxonomy): domain Eukaryota; kingdom Metazoa; phylum Chordata; class Mammalia; order Rodentia; family Muridae; genus Mastomys; species Mastomys natalensis. The sequence goes on from JAJTUV010000429.1 coordinate 401,028, forward strand.
TGAAAGGAAAAGGCAATGAACAAGTGCTATTGTTGAGATCATAGAGACGTCAGGAATCAGTGAGGAAACCTTTAAAGTATGCATAATAAAGCTCTTTCTGTGAGAAAGTAAAAAGTTGTTAGAAACTATTAAAAAATCGATACATTAAAAATTCATTAAAATTCAATAAATATTCATAAAACAATAGAAAATATGTTTTAAACATAGTGAAAATATAAGGGAAAAATAATTACCAAGCATTATTAAATGAATAATGGACAATAACAGGATGGAAGAGACAGACACAAACTTAAGTGGCCTTGAGGACAGACAAACTTATACAGTTTGACTAAATGAGGGGGAAAAAAAGTGAGCTGAACGCCTGTGACCTGTTGGAGAATTGGTACGAATCTATCATTTGTGCCCCCAAAAGACTGCAAATCTAAGCAAACCAACAAAAATGTCAAAAATCAATACTATAACTTTTAAATATTAGCATAGCATACACAATGAATTCTGAAAACAAGCTGAACTGTTAAGTCATGAAATCCATATAGTGAAATACAGCAATTCAGAAAAGAGAGTACAAAAGAGAGTCTACAGAGAAGTGATCCCTTTCTTTTAGGTACCAAAGGCTCTGAATGACCAATGAGATTTTCTATCTCACATCAGGAAGAGAGTAATGAGAGAACACAGGATTCTTTAAATAGCAAATACTATTAACCAAGATTCCTTTATTCAAGGGACATATATTTCAGGTATCAAAAAGAATCAAAAAACATGCAAAGAAGAAGGAAAAGCGAACATAACTTGTCTCTAGAAGATTCTTCTTTAAAATACTAAATAAATGTTCTCTAAATAGGAAGATCAACATAGTATCTAAATAAGAGCCTTATAGTATCAGGAAGGCAACATGTGGGCAAACTTCCCCTGCCTGTTCTCTTGAGTCTTTAACATCGTATCTGATACCAAAAGTAAAAATTGTAACATTGTCTCATGCAGTTATAAGACAGATGAAGAAATTATTTTACATAACTATAGTGTGTACAAGGAAGTGCAGGTAACATAAATGGTAGCAAAGTTTTAATGTCACTTGACCAAGTTAAAGGATGAAACCAACCTATGAGTTACCAAAAGTGTTTTGTAAAAAAAAAAAAAAATTAAAATTAAAGGTTATAACAAAATTTTAAAATGAAAAGTGTACAAATAAATCACAAGAATACAGTACAAAAAAGATATGCAAAAAGCAGATAGAGCAAAGATCCATGATGGATTAAGTTGTAGCACATCAACTCATGAAAGAAAATCAACAAATATTATGGACAACTCTGCATCTGAAATCTTGCAATTTATGTGGAATTGACAACTTCTACAAAATACACAGACTCTGTTTAATTTATAAAAATTATGATAATGCTAATAACTACTATTAATGAAAAATGAATGTTTAATTTTAAATTTAATATAATAGAAAGAATTACATTTCAGTGTTATCTGGGATTTACTTACCAACTTCTGAGATCCTCCAAGGGGCTTGAGTCTCTTCTCTGGCTCCACCCTCTGCAGCACACAGCTTGTCCTCTTGGCTCTGGCATGTTCCACTCTATATCTGCTGCTATTCTTCATGGTCTTCCCATTGTCCTGGCAACTCCAAAATGCTGGAATCTCTTCTGCATCCGGACTACACTTTCACCAGTAGCCTCTCCTGGGCTCTTTTCTACCAAACTTCAACTCCTTTCCATGACTCCTTCAATCTTGGGACTTCAACTGCTACTATGACTATATCTTCTCCAATGGTTATCATTGGCTTTTACAGTACAGTGATTCAACTACTTTTTTCTTCTTTTTTCTTTTTTTCCCTTCTTTCCTTCAAATCATTATCATCTGGGTGACTTTTGGGGATTATCAAGTTTGGTTGTTAGTGTAAGGTACACCCTTGGCACCTCAGATACATCTGAGGAAAACAGCCACTGTACGCTGATGCTACGAAAACACTTCCAAGATGTTTAATTCAATGATGCTTGCCTCTCCTCATAATTACCAATAATTTCTTAACTCTGACTAGCCACGATATATTGTTCCAGTAAAACAAAAGTTTTCCTCAGTGTTTCTGGTCTATTGTTAATCACAACTGATTCTTCAGGTCCAGATAACCAGAACCACAGATTCTCAACGCAAAATAGCAAATGGCATTGATAGGCTTTAAGTGACTCTCAAACTTCTCTCTGGAATTTTAAAAGCCAGGTTTCGATTGTCAGAATGTCTCTTAACATTCCTCTCTTCCCACAATAAAGCTCAAAAAGCTATGAACACTCAACGGCTTTTCTAGCTCAAAGTTCCAAAGTCCTTTCAGGATCTCCCCAAAATAACCTAATCAGATATGTCACAGGAATGCCTCATGATTCTGGAACCAATTTGTCTTAGTTAGGGTTACTATTGCTGTGATAAAACACAATGACCCAAGGCAACATGGGGAGCACAGGGTTTAGTTGCCTCCCAGTTCCATATAACAAAGCATCATCAAATGTAGCAAGGACAGGGACTCAGGCAGGGCAGGCACCTGGAGGCAGGAGTTCATGCAGAGGTCACGGAGGGGTAATACTTTTTTTTAAATCAGATTTTTTAAAACATTTATTTAATCTTTTTTTTTTTACACTCCAGATTTTATCACCATTCCAGTCCACCCTCTGAGTGTTCCACATCCTGAACCTACTCCCACTACCCCACCAGACCTCCCCACTCCATGGGGCCTCCAATCTCTTGAGGCTTAGGTGCATCTTCACTGATTGAACACAGACCTGGCAATCCTTGGCTGTATATGTGTCGGTGGCCTCATATCAGCTGGTATATGATGTCTTAGAGAACTTGGGAGTCTAGGTTAATTGAAATTTTGGTTCTCATATAGGGTTGCCCTCCTCCTGAGCTTCTTCCAGCTTTTTCCTAATTCAACCACAGGGACTAGCAGCTTCTGTCCATTGGTTGGGTGCAAATATTTGCATCTGACTCTCCCAGCTGCTTGTTGGGTCTTTTGGAAGGCAGACATGATGGGCCCCTTTTTGTGAGTGCTCCATAGCCTCAGTATTAGTGTCGGGCCTTGGGACCTCCCCTTGAGGTGGATCCTACTTTGGGCCTGACTCTGTACCTCCTTTTCCTCAGGCTTTTCTCCATTTTTGTCCCTGCAATTCTTTCAGACAGGAACAATGATGGGTCAGAGTTTTTGATTGTGGGATGGCAATCCCCTCCCTCATTTGATGTCCTGTATTCTGCTGGAGATGAGCTCTACAAGTTCCCTCTCCCCAATGTAGGGTATTTCACTTAAGGCTCCTCCCTTTCAGTCCTGAGAGTCTCTCACCTCCCAGGTCCCTGGTACATTCTGGAGGGTCCCCCACCTCCTACTTCCTGAGGTTGCCTGTTTCCATGCTTTCTGTTGGCCTTCAGGGCTTCAGTCCTTTTCCCCCACCTAAGACCTCATCATGGTCCCCTCTTCCCTTTCCTGTCCCCTTTCCCACCCAGGACACTCTCTCCCTCCTCCTCCCCCATGTGTTTGCTTTCTTCTCCCTCACAAATGGATTGAGGCATCCTTACTTGGGCCCTTTAGCTTGTGTACTCACTAATAAGTGGATATTAGCCAAAGTACAGAATGCCCAGGATACAGTCCACAGAACTCAAAAAGGAGGGGTGCTTCTTAATGTCCTGCTTCTATTACTTACTCGTTCAGCCTAGTTTCTTATAGAAGCCAGGACTAATATCCCATTGGTAGTCCCTCCCCAAATGTGCTGGGCCTCCCACACCAATCATTAATTAAGAAAATATCCTACAAACTTGCATACAGCTAGAAACTATGAAGGCATTTTCTCAATTGAGGCTTCCTATTGTCTGATAACTCTAGATCAAGTTAAGTTGACATATAAGTAGTCAGCACACATACTATATTTATGGATCAGAAATGTCAGTATTGAAAATAAACTAAAAACAAACTGTGTCTCCTGATGTTACAGGCATGAAAGTCAGATGCTACCAGTACTTTACAAATCAGAATGGTAAACTAAATATATGTATGTTATATATAACACAATAGCAGGAATCTTACGTATTTAATACAAAAAAAAATGAGTTTTCCTCATAAAAAACTGAATTTAAATATTTATAGCAGTTCATTATTATTTTCAAATTGGAAAAAATCAAGAAATTGTGAAGTAGACAAATGGCTGAGCAGATCAGACTTTCCCTATTTGTTACTCTGCATTCTGCTTTTCTGTGAGAGCAGACTGTACAATCAGTCTAGTCCTAAGCCTCACAGGACATTTAGCTGTTCTTGGATCTCTATGAAAGACCATATAACAAGGCCAAGGGACCTGTCTCTTACTAAGACCAATGCCCTGTCTCATCATCTCTTGTGATAAAAGGCACAAGGAAATAGAAAGGACACAGTTTAGTAGCTAAAATGGTTTTATACAGCCCATATGTCAATGACTGGTGGGAGACAATCAACAGAAAAGAATAAATTAAATTTGTCATTTTTAAAAGATATATTTAGGGTAAAAGGGCTTGGTTAAATTACATACTGAAACTTAAGTCATATCTTCTTGTTTAACAATTTCATTGAATTTCAAATAATTAAAAATTACTTAGTCACAATGAATGTTCTTCCAATCAGTATAGTTTCTTTATTGGATTGTGAAGTAATAATCTCATCATATCTAACATGATGATGAAGTTTTAATATGGGTAGAGCATTGCATATTTTTCAGAAGTATAACTTGCTCTCTGTACCAGTGAATTCTATATCCATGGTTCAATAAACAAGGATGGGAAATATTTGGAGAATAAAAGTTGGGTCTCTATAAATTTCACAACTTTCTCAGCATTATTCTCTAATAATATAGTATAATAATTGTGCATACAATTTTTATTGTGTTCAGATTATTTAAAACAGGCAGAGGAGTTTGAAAAAGTTCTACTATGGCTGTTACATATGGAAGTTGATTGTCCGTGGATGTTGACTTTCCCTGAGATTGTGGAACTAATCACAGTGGATACTGAAGGACAATTAAGCTCCTAGCATAAGATAGTTATGATTTGGCTTGTCTATTCAGCCTATATATATGAGTATGTTTGAATGTATATATGTACATACATTTCAGAAACATGTTTGCTATTAAATATTAACTTACTCAGATCCTTTAAAATGGCAGGGAGAAAATATGGTCATGCCTCCATTACTTATATGTTAGGGATTTGAAGATTAAAGGCTTGAATTTACAAAGTTGCACTTATTTTACTAAGCTTGGCTTAGAAGAGGAAGAAGGTCACTCCATGCAGCAATTCAAATATTGGCAGTTAACACTATTGACTAAATAACCATTAGTTATCAACAACTCAGCTATGCACCTAATGGGTTATGTTTGAATTATAATTTTTTATTTATCTCTTTATGTGTGAGTTATTTCTCACTTGGTTCACAGATACTTGTCACTTCGTTCTAGACATGTGATTGTCTCTCACTCCTGTTGTTAAAACATGGTAACTTATAAGAAATTATTCATGCTTTGCAAGTCAACCTATTTTCAACATCTTTACCATTAAACCATTTCTACAGCTTACACAGTTAACACTAATAGTCTCAATCAGATGACAGATAGAATCTTTGTAAAACATTCAAGAAACTGATGCTTCTGAGGAAGGGAGTGTAAACAGAACATAGTTAATTTTTCAAGCTACTGGAAGTAGAAATCAGGATAAATTATGCCAAACATACAATAAACAAAGTACAAAATCCCCAAACCCTAATATTGAAAGAAAATGTTGTAATGTCCCCATAATGACAATACTGACAGCCTTTTTTCCATTGTCTGACAAGCTTAGATATGTTTGATATAAAAAGGAGTTTTCAACTGAGGAATGTAGAATGGCTGAGAAGCAATTAAAGAAATGTTCAACATTCTTAGTCATCAGGAAAACGCATATCAAAATGACCTTGAGATTCTATCTCACACCAACTAAAATGGCTAAGTTCAAAAACTCAGGTGACAACAGATGCTAGTGAGGATATACTCCTTCATTGCTGGTGGGACTGCAAGATTGTAGAACCACTTTGGAAATCAATCTGGCCGTTCCTCAGAAAACTGGAAATACTTCTACTAAAAATACAGCTATAGCACTCCTGGGCATATACCCAAAAGATGCTCCAACATACAACAAGGACACATGGCTCACTATGTTCATAGTAGCCTTATTTATAATAGCCAGAAGTTGGAAACAACCCAGATGTCCCTCAACAGAAGAATGGATACGGAAAATGTGGTACATATACACAACGGAATACTACTCAGCTATTAAAAAACATTACATCATAAAACTCACAGGCAAATGGATGGAACTAGAAAATATCATCCTGACTGAGGTAACCCAGACACAAAAAAAACATATAGGATATGTACTCACTGATAAATGAATTTTAGCCCCAAAACTTCAGAATACCAACGATACAGTCCACAAACCATATGCATTTTAAGAAGAAGGAAGACCAAAGTTTAGATGCTTCAATCCTACATAGAACAGGGAACAGATTAATCACAGGGGATACAGAGAGAGAGGTACCTTGGAGGGACAGAGTTGGGGGAGGTTAAAAAGGAGGGTCAGGAACAGGTATTGGAAGGGACAGGAGAGAAGTACAGACGGTCAGAAAATTGAATAGAAACATGTGGCAGTGGGGGATGGGGAACTGGGGGTAGTACTAGAAAGTCCCAGATTCCAGGGATGTGAGAGTCTCCCAGGAACCAACGGTGTCGTCTGTACCTGAAACACCCAACAAAGGGAAGATATAACCTGAAGAGACTACCTCCAGTAGATAGGCACAATTCTCAGTTGAGGGAAGGGACCACCCACACAGCTCAAAATTTTTAACTCAGAATTGTTCCTGTCCAAAGGAAAGACAGAGACACAAAATGGAACAGAGACTAAAGGAAAGGCTATCCAGAAACTGCCCCACCTAGGGATCTATCCTATCTGCAGACACCAAACCCCTACACTATTGCTGATGCCAAAAAGTGTTTGCCGACAGGAGCCTGCTATGACTGTTCCCTGAGAGGTTCTACCAGAACTTGACCAATACAGATGCAGATACTCAGAGCCAACCATCTGACTGAGCCAGAAGATGCCAATGGAAGAGTTAAGGGAAGGACTGAGGGAGCTGAAGGGGATTGCAACCCCATAGGAAGAACAATATCAACTAACTGGACCATTCAGAGATCCCAGAGAGTAAACCACCAAACAGAATATACATGGTGGGAGTCATGACTCCAGATACATATGTAGCAAGGGATGGCCTTATCTGACATCAATGGAAGGGGAAGAAGGCTTGATGCCCCAGTGTAGGGGGATGATAGAGGGGTAAGGTAAGAGTGAGTGGATGGAGGCAAAGGAGAGGGGGAATAGGATGTGGGTTTTGTGGAGGGGTAACCAAGAAGGCAGATATCATTTGAAATATACATGAATAAAATTATTAATAAAGAAAAGAAGATGGAGTCTAGTCAAGGTTAGAGAGATGGCCTGATGGTTACTAGCACTGATTTCTCTTGCAGAGGACAAGAGTTGAGTTTCAGAACTGATATGGTGGTTCACAACCACCTATAACACTAGACCTAGGGATCCCACACCCTCTTCTGACCTCCATAGTCTCATGCGTGTTGTAGTACCCATAAATATATAATATGCACATGCAATAAAATTAAATATCCTTATTTTGAGGAAGATAGAGGTAACTTCACAAAGACTTTTTTCTAAGTTATCTTCAGATTCTTAAATCATCAAACTTGACACCAACTAACATGTTTGAAAAATGGACTATTAGAGAATGTTCACATTCTGGAGATGAGCATATATCTCTCATATTATCCTGAAACTAGTGTTTTCTTTCCAAACTCCTGCAATATTTTATCTATATTCTTTGTGTATACAACTTTTAATTACATTTTTTTCCAAACTGCATGGGTATTTTGCCTGCATGTATGTCCATGCATCAGATGAGCACAATGCCTGCAGACACTAGAAGAGGTCATGAGATATCCACTGCCTAGAATTACAGGAGCTTGTGAGAAACCATAAAAGTGTTAGAAATTGAACCTGGATCACTGCACCAGGACACAGTGCTCTTAACTCCTGAGCTCTCTCTCAGGTCCCTCAGCTTATATTTTGGGATGGAACTTTTAGAATAAAATACATTTTATTATGATGCCTAATGAACATCCATGTGATCTTTATGTTTATTTCTGTTTTAAACTGTTTTGATTTAATGTTTGTGTTCTATGTGAGCACATGTATGGTAGAGTGGATGCATGGTACCCAACTCTATCACCCTCTGATTTATTTATTTATTCATTTATTTATTTAACCACTTTATCTCTTGCTCACTGCCTCCCTTCTGATCACCCTCTCCCACAATCCTCTTCCCATTCACCTTTCTCCTCTGAGTGGTTGGGGACAACTGGGTATCCCTCCACCCTGGCACATGAAGGCTTTGTGAGGCTAGGAACATTCTCTCCCACTGAGGTCAAATAAGGCAGCCCAACTAGAATCACATATCCCACATACAGACAACAACTTTTGGGATAACCCGTACTCCAGTTGTTTGGGACCCACATGAAGACCATCTGCTATATATGTGCAGGGAGACCTAGGTTTGCCCATTTATGTTCTTTTGTTTGTGGTTCAGTCTCTGAGAGACCCCAGGGTCCATGTTAGTTCACTCTGTGGTCTGCCTGTGGAGATCCTATCCCAATTGGGGACCTCAATCCTTTCTGCTGTTCTTCAATTAGAGTCCTCTAGGTCCATCAATTATTTGGCTGTGGGTGTCTGTGTCTGTCTGAGTTAGTTGCTAGGAGAAATCTCTCAGAGGACAGTCATGCTTGACTTCTATCTGCAAACATAACAGAGTATTATTAATAGTGTCAGGGATTTCTGTTTGCCCATTAGATAGGTCTCAAATTGGACCATTATTGATTAGCCATTCCCTCAGGCTCTTCTCTATCCCTTACTCATCCCTGCATTTCTTGTAGCCCAGATAAATTTTAGGTCAAAAGTTTTGTGGGCGGGTTGGTGTCCCTTTTAATCCATTAGAGTTTCTACCTGGCTACAGGAGGTAGACTCTTCTGGCTCCCTATCCCCAGTGTTAAAAGTCACAGCTAAGGACACCCTCACTGATTGTTGTGAGCCTCCCTTATCCCAGGTCTCTATCTTGTCCTGGAGATGCTTGTCAATAGGACAAAATGGCAGCCTACCGATTCAGAAAGAATCTTCACCAACCCTACATCTGACAGAGGGCTAATATTCAAAATATATAAAGAACTAAAGAAGTTATACACCAACAAACCTAATAACCCAATTAAAAAATGCATATATAACTAAATAGAGAATTCTCATCAGCGGAATCTTGAATTGCCCAGAAGCACTTAAAGAACTGTTCAAAGTCCTTAGTCATCAGAGAAATGCAAATCAAAACAACTTTGAAGTTTCCTCTTACCCATAAGAATATCTAAGATTAAAAACTCAAGAGACAGCATATGCTGGCAAGGATGTGGAGCAGGGGATTACTCTTCCATTGCTGCTAGGAGTGCAAACTTGTACAAACACTTTGGCAATCAATTTTGTGGTTTCTCAGAAAACTGTGAATTGTTCTACCTCAAGACACAGCTAAACCACTCTTGGGCATATACCCAAAATATTCTCTACCATCCTACAAAGGCACTTGCTCAAGTATGTTCATAGAACTTTTATTCAAAATAGCCAGAAACTGGAAACAACCTGAATGTTCCTCAACTTAAGAATGGATAAAGAAAATATTGTACATCTACACAGTAGAATACTATTCAGTTATTAAAACAAAGGCATCATGAATTTTGCAAACAAATGGATGGATCTTGTGAATATCATCTTGACTGAGGTAACCCAATCTAAAAAGGACATGCACAGTATGTACTCACTTATAAGTGGACATTAGCCATAAAATACAAGCTACCCATGTACAGTCCACAGATCCAAAGAAGCTAAACAAGAAGGAAGGCACAAGTGAGGGTGCTTGAATCTTACTTATAAGGGGGACTAAAACAATCATAAGGAGCAGATGGAGGGAAGGAGTCCTTTTCCTTCACCCAATATCAGATCAGGTTCTCCTCTCCCCCCCAATCTTGTCCACTTTTGGCACACACCAGTAGGATTTGGTAAAGAAGGCAGATGCAGAAGGATCACAAGTTATAGTGTTGGCTCCTTAAAGCAAGCAGGTCCAGGAGAGAGGAAACAGAGGTCCTGGTCCCTCTGGGTCTCTCCAGAGCTGAGCAGGATGGTGAGTGTCCACAGCCCAAAGAAACACACCTGCTGGGAGTCTTGTCAAAGCAGGAACTTAACTTTAATGTAACAACCTCTTGTTTATATAAACTTGGAGCATAGGGAGGAGGAGTTTTGGTGGGGTGAGAAGACGTAGGGGGAGGGGAAAGGTGACAGAGAGTATGGAGAGACTGACAGGGCCAATTGCAAAGCTCTACATCAGCAACAGCTGAGCAGAAGCAGGGCCAAACAAATCCTGTTGAGTCATCCCAGTTTGGAAGTGACCAAGACAGCTCTCAAACTTGAGCCAGGCTTAAACTCTCCCACAAGGCTGTAGAAATCATAGTCGGGCTCAAGTTTGTCCACAAGACCCAAACCAAAGCAGAAATAGGACCCAACATCCTAGGCCAGCCTGGGCTCAATCTCTAAAAAAGTAAACATTTTTGACATTTTCTCTGCAGGACAAAGCAATACAATTGAAATTCATTAAGTTCTATCAAAGATGTGACAATTGATAGCTCATAAGCAATTAAAGATATCAATCTTAGAGGTACAAAGTTTCCTTCTCATGTGAACATCAGAAATTATGATTGTGGAGACATTTCTGAAACCTTCATTTCACATTTCAGGCTATGTAGTCCTATTTAAAAGGCCCATTGTTGATATGTCTAGTAGTACATTTCCAGGCACTGCTAAAGCAAAAGCTGTATTTATTATAAGAGCAGTTAAAATGAAATCATGTGACCTTTAGAAAGTCTAATTTGTCACACACTTCAGAGCAACAAACTATATTGGCCACCACTAGGAAGGAGTTTTTTGATTGCATTTCCTTGTGATCAAAATATAATCAGCATTTTCTCCTAAGAGACCTCCAGGATCCTTCTTCCTGAGTGTTTTGGGTCCTGTTAGGATGTTGTACTAGTTGTTCCTTCATATATTTGTAGACTCATTAGGTGAAATCACTTTTGTGAAGGTTCCAACAGGTGGAAAATAAATCTCTTGAGAATCTGCCCAGCAGAATATATTCAGCAAATTTATTAATAAAAACTCCTGATAGTAATGATCCAAAATTGCAAAATTCTATTTTACACAGTGCTTCCTAACATCTTCTTGGAAGGCTTTTTCCAAGTAAGTTTTATTCTGATAATAGCAGCTCAAAAGCCTGCCCTATTATAGTCAATTGATGGAGTTGGAGACATACTCCCTGAGTTTCAAACTTAAGTGTTTCTTCTGTGCCTGAACTTCTCTATGCCTAAAGCCCTCTACAGTAATGTGATCAGAAAAGTAGCCTTCCTTCATAAAATTGCTGTGAGAGTAAAAGTAAGATGTACACATGACTTAGAACAGTGGAATATATTCAAAGTGAGGTAGCTCCATGCCCATAGCCAAAAAATAAATGTGAAATACTATATATAAGCCACTCTTCTAAATGTGAGCATACTAAAGACTCTGAAAAGCCTTAATTAAAAATCTGTTTAGTGTATTACATATTAAATTTAAGTAGCATATCATCCAATGATTGTTATATTAATTATCAGTAGACTATTCTAAAAAGAATCTCTCCCAACCACTTTTAGCAATAGTAAATCAAATTAAATTGATAGTTACTAGATAGATCAATATAAGCAGTCATGATAAAACAGAACCACCACATAAAAAACAAATCTCAGGTTTTAGACAAATAATGATTTAATCATTTTGTAAGGTAATCATGAGCCAAAACATATCTTTTCAAAGGCAAGCCTCATGAACAGAACTAGAAGACTTCAAAATAGGAACTTCAAAGTACCTTTCAGCAATTAACAATGTCTCAGTCAAGGGTCATAAGTCAAGGAATTCTTGAAGGTTAATGGTATAATAGTTCAAACTATTTCTCTTCCCTGAGCAATTATTTGTGTACTTGATAGAGAGAGCAGAATGTTGGCTTTACATTTAACCATAGGACAAGAGAATATTCAGACTTCAGCCTATATTTTAAGAAAAATATTTGGCCTTGAATAATAATACACATCTTTCATTAACTTGGTTAGGTCCAGGCAAATTATGATATTTCTTATCCTCACAGAATTTGTCACACATTTTAATATCTGATTTACTCCTAAAGTAGTAAATCTTAACAATAATAAGCCAGCTTTGAATCCAGTAATTTCCAAGCTTATATTTGGAACCAAGTCAATGGAGTTTTGAAAACTATTCATTTTGTATATTATCCTATCAAAGCAAGGACTTTAATAAGTCATTTTACTTCCCTAACATTTTAAATCTTGTTAAGCCATCATCTCTTTTTCCTTATGTAAGGTGGAGTCAGTTCCTCAGAGAAACAAAACGATAGACTTTGGTGAGGGCATAGACTCTGAGGAAACAAATCACTCTAAGTGTTCTCTTCTGTTAATTTTGACTGGGGTAGTGAAAAACCTAGGAAATACTGCCTGGCAGCTTTGAAACAGAAAACTAGAGGAGTCTAACTTCTTAGGAATCTACAATGGGACAAATAAACCATATTGTTTCTGGTAATGTTCCTCTTCATTCTTTATCTAGGGCTAGTGATTTTGCTGTAGGAGGACCTCAACTCATATAAGTTAATGGTAAAACTGGATTAGCTATATGGAATTCTGATTTATCACCAATAACTTAAGAACACATCCATACTTGTAGATAGCTGGAGGACAGCTGTTCAGTAGGAGAAATTTAATATTTTGATTTGGCCATCCCATCTTCAGAGATTGACTAACAAAAAAGAGTAAAACAAACAACAGTCAGGCCCAATCGTCTTTCTTAAGATGAAAGGTAGTAAAGGGAGCAAGCAGCTTTTTGCTTTCATTTTCTAGTAAGATTAGAGGCAAACAGAAATCCACTACATGACCAGGATGGACTGGGATGATTTTCAGTCATATGCAAATAGTGACTAGAGACCACTTTGGTTAGGCATCACTAAAATAGTATGTAGATGGATCAACATTTCTCACTTTTATGTATAAATTATGCAAATGGTAGTCAGTGAGCTTGCTCTATTATTGGGCTATGACATTAATGAACTGGTATTGATTTGCCATTATACCTGAAGCTATAAAATTATAATTACAAATGTTTATTGACTAAAGTACAGACTTGGGTATCATAGACTGATAGTGGTTCAAAGCATATAAATAATTTGAAGAAGCAACCTCAATTAAAATTAAATGAAGAAACTAAGAGATGCAGACAAGTGGAGGCATGGAAACCTACCTGCTTTAAAGGAGCACTATAACTTTCTTTAGACATAGGCTAGTAATCCAGGCAATGACTGGATATTTAATTTTAAAAGGTAGTTATTGATTAGCAAAATATTATCCAACAACTCTAGTGACCCACAGTTGATGGAGACACTTAATCATATCACTCACAATATGACAGACAACTATAGTACAATGAAGCTTAGCAATTACTATAAGAGGGAATTGTAACTTCTTCAGGCAAGTATCAAAGAGAAATTCCCCAAAATTTGAATGATTAATTATCTAGGATCAAGGGAATACAAGGCAAAAGATGAGGTTCAGGCACAAACACACACAGAGACACACCACAAGCAGTATGTGTGTGTGTCTGTGTGTGTCTGTGTCTGTGTGTGTGTATGAGTGTATGTATTAGAATCTGATCAGAAAGAATAAAATCTCAGGCTGGGTTGACTGGATGGAGATCTAATGTTCCAGTTGGTCCAAGATACCACCAAAAGTGGTGCTACTCTTTCCTGGGAGAGGAATAATGGTGAATCCAATCACCATTTCAAGTACTAGTGTTTGAATTGTTATTGTTAATATTTGGTTTTGCTGTCTTTTTTACCATAGTATTTTAATCTATTTTTTAAATGTCAACATACACTATTTTTAAAGGTATTAATGGTAAGTACAACAAGAGAATAAAAGATTTAACCAATCCTGCTTCTTATAAACTATAAAATTATGATCACAGAAAATTAAAATAAACACCTAGCTAAAGGTTGTTTCTCTCTAAAGACCAGAATAAGATGGGCAGCTATAACTATAGTAAAAAAACACCCTATTACTATGAAAATAGCGTAACTGCCCTCAATATTTAATAAGTGCTTTAATATATAAAACACTGAAGTAAATATTATATATTAGACAATATATATTAAATTACATATCTATATTATATACTTCAAACCTTACAAACTCAAGTATAAAATGACCTCAATACAAAAAGAAGGAAATGTTATTTCTAAAATGTGTTCTGCAAAGTATCGAATTACCCAATTTTTAAACCTAGGTCATCTAGCTCAACTGCTTGACTTTTTTTAATTTTCAAAAGCTATGACAGAAACAAATCAGGATTACAAAGGAATAAAAATAAAATAGGAGCATTCCAGAAGGAAAGTCCATCTTAACTAAAGGCCTATTCGCATGAATAAAAGATAGTGCTACATTGCAAACTATTCCATATCTCAGAATCATATAATAACATTCATTGATTTCTCACAGACTTATATGGTTCATCTACTTGATACTATAAAATGTTAGGTTTGGTTATGACAGGCCATGTGGCTATTTACTGGTTTTCCATCCTTTGGTCCTTCTTTGGGCAACACTGAAGAGAGAAATACAGAGAGAATAAAGAATGCATTCCTAGAAAGAATCAGAGTAAAAGTCACTCTGCAGATCATTTCTGCCTCTCCTGTCACCACTAAGTCAAAAGACCAAACTCAACAAAATAGTTACACTCCAAATAATGGATAAGGAAATGATAGAAATGATAGAGACAGCATGATTCAAGAAAGCATGAATCCCAGTGTTACCACTGGTGTAAACACAATATACATAAATAGCAGGGATGATTGCTCAGAATATCTGTCACTAGAGCTACAGCAAAGCAACTGTACACTTCAGCTCAAAGACTATTTTAGTGATATTTAGAAACATGAGATAAAAGAGATGCCAGTCTAATAAGCTTGGTAATTTCAACAGTCCTTTCTTCTTTAATCCCTTGACTACTGTCCTAAAATGCAGCATCTCACATTAGCGAATTCTCCAGAAATCAAGGTATCCCAGTAGTCACCAATGCTTTTGATGGTACACTGCTAATTAGCATTTTATTCTCCCATTTCACAAAATGAACACAAATTACACTGCATTAATTGGAAAAAAGAAAAAAATATATATTGCACAGGCCATTCTGATAGTATGCATGGTATCCCCCAATACAAACCAAAGCTGCTTCTTCTTATGGACCAGTTTTGCCTGCTACATTCTTGGTTTGAAAAGGGCATTATACTGCCAACTTCTTATGACACTGGGTGGGAAGACACTCTGATACATCTCAGCTATGTGCTTATGAGCTGCTGCCAGAAATTGATTCTCTCTCTCTCTCTCTCCCCCTTTCTCTCTCCACCTGTCACAGAGGAAGTCAGCTTAAAGAGAACAGTCAAGTGTCATTTTCTGAGAGAAAATAGAATTTTTCTGCACCAAACCAAGCCTTTAATCTCTGGAAGTCTAAAACTTATTCTATACATATTTTTTTTTTTTTTCTATCTTTTTTTTTTTTTTTCTTTTTTTTTTTTTTTTTATTGAAAAAAATTTTTTATTTTTTACATTTCAGATGTTCTCTCCTTACCCCATTTCCCCCCCTCCCTCCCAGGAACTCACTATCCCTTCCCCCCTCTTCCCGCCTCCACGTTGGTGTACCCCACCCACCTCCCCTGTACCTCACCTCCCCACCCTCGAATATCCTACCCCCCATGTCCAGCCTTCATGGGACCAAGGATCTCTTCTCCTACTTATATATATAGCTCCCTTGCATATATAGCTGGAGCCATGGGTCCCTCCCTAAGCGCTCCCAGGCTAGTGGCTTAGACCCTGGGGGCTCTGGTTGGTTGGGATTGTTGCTTTCCTCATGGTGTCGCGAATCCTCTCAACTCCTTCAGCCTTCACTCTATCTTCTCCATTGGGAACTCCATGCTCAGTTTAATGGTTAGCTGTGAACATCTGCCTCTGAGTATGTCAGACTCTTGCAGACCTCTAAGGAGACAGCTATATCAGGCTCCTGTCAGCGTGTACATCCTGACATCCACATCAACCTCTACCTTTGGTGACTGCACATAGGATGGATATCTAGGTGGAATAGTCTGTAGACTGTCCCTCCTTCAGTTTCTGTCCTGCACTGTGTCTCCTTATTTGCACCCTTGAGTATTTTGTTACTCCTTCTAAGAAGGACTGAAGGCTCCCCTATTTGGTCATCATTCTTTATGAGCTTTATGTGGTCTGTGAGTTGAATCTTGGGTATTTCAGGCTTCTGGGCTAAAATCCAATAATCAGTGAGTGAATACCATGTATGTTCTTTTGTGATTGGGTTACTTCACTCAGGATGATATTTTCTAGTTCCATCCATTTATATATGAATTTATCAAATTCATTGTTTTTAATAGCTGAGTAATATTCCATTGTATAAATGTACCACATTTTTTGTATCCATTCCTCTGTTGAAGGGCATCTGGGTTCTTTCCAGTTTCTGGCTATTATAAATAAAGCTGCTATAAACATAGTGGAGCATATTTCCTTGTTATGTGTTAGAGCATCTTCTGGATATATACCCAGGAGTGGTATAGCTGGGTCCTCAGGTAGTGATATGTCCAATTTTCTGAGGAACCGCCAGACTGTTTTCCATAGTGGTTGCACCATCTTGCAATCCCACCAACAATGGAGGAGTGTTCCTCTTTCTCCACATCCTCGCCAGCATCTGCTATCACCTGAGTTTTTGATTTTAGCCATTCTGACTGGTGTGAAGTGGAATCTCAGGGTTGTTTTGATTTGCATTTCCCTGATGACCAAGGATGCTGAACATTTCTTTAAGTGCTTCTCGGCCATTCGGATTTCCTCAATTGAGAATTCTTTGTTTAGCTCCTTACTCCATTTTTTAATAGGGTTATTTGGTTGTCTAGAGTCTAATTTCTTGAGTTCTTTGTATATATTGGATATTAGTCCTCTATCGGATGTGGGATTGGTAAAGATCTTTTCCCAATCTGTTGGTTGCCGTTTTGTCCTATTGACGGTGTCCTTTGCCTTACAGAAGCTTTGCAATTTTATGAAGTCCCATTTGTCAATTCTTGATCTTAGAGCAGAGGCCATTGGTGTTCTATTCAGGAACTTTTCCCCTGTGCCTAGGTATTCGAGGGTCTTCCCCACTTTCTCTTCTATTAGTTTCAGTGTGTCTGGTTTTATGTGAAGGTCCTTTATCCACTTGGACTTGAGCTTTGTACGAGGAGATAGGAAAGGATCAATTTGCATTCTTCTGCATGTTGTCCTCCAGTTGAACCAGCACCATTTGTTGAAAATGCTGTCCTTGTTCCACTGGATAGTTTTAGCTCCTTTGTCAAAGATTAAATGACCGTAGTTCTGTGGGTTCATTTATACATATTTTTAAATGATTGTCTTAAAATTTTCCTTTTACTCATGTGAGTTTAGAATATACAAATGTGAGTGGAATTGGGAAGTTTCAAAATTTATAATATACATCTCAATTTTGATGTTTCATTACTATAGATGTCAATATATATTCCTTGATCCATAACATTTCATACTTGTAAGCATATAAGTATATAAGTATATTGGAGAATATTTCTTGTGCAAACAGGTCTTTTTACATAAATTAATATTATTCTTTATGAGAATGGAGTAAGTACAAATGCATAGAATTTAGCTTAAAATGACCATTTAAGAATAGTCAATATATTAAAAGTTATGAAGGCAGGCTAGTGAAATAGCTCAGTTGGGAAAATAACATAATCTCAGTGCTAAGAAGGCAGAGACAAGGGAATTGCTGAGACTCACTGGCCATGTAGCCTAGGCTAATTGGTGAGCCCTAGATGCCAATGAGAGACCTTGTCCAAAAAACAATATGAATGGTTCTTGAAGATGAAGACTGAGGCTGACCTCTAACCTCTAAATGCAGACACCCCTATATGTGAACACACTTTTGTAAGCACACACAAGTAAGTTCAGTGTATATTGCTAAGTGGAAGAAAAGAAAGCCATCCACAAAAGCTACATACTACATGATTATAGATTTATGAAATTCTAGAAAATCAAACCTAAAGAGAATATAATGAAATCAATAGTTTCCAGACACTAGTGGAGAAGAAGGATGGATTGACAGATTTCAGAAGATATTAGGAGAAGGGTTATCATTTAGTGGATGCACAATATTATACGTCTCTTCAAACTATGAAATGTACGATAAAAAGAATCACCCCTAATGAATACTGCATGATATAGGGAAGAATGTATCAATGAGACTCTACCTGCTGTAGCAAGTATATCACTCTGGAGACAAAGCTATTGTTGACCTGGTAGGTTACACATGTTGCAGACAAAGATATATAGGGAAATTGCTATACTTTCTTCCCAATCATGCTGTGAAATTAAAATTATCATGAGATGTAAACCTTTAAAATGTTACTCAGAAGCCACATGGACATATTTGTGACTCAAGAACACCAATATGAAAGATATGAAAGTATCATCTTTTAAAACATACAAAGTTTTTGGGACATCTTCCTTAGCAAAGAACCTATAACTTGTAGAAAAACTGAGAATCCATTCAAATGTGGTTTTGTTACTTAAATTGCTGTTATTTTGCTTTAATTAAAAAAAAAAAAAAACAGCATCTTGTGAAGTCTAGACTGATCTGTATCTCACTCTATAGATGAGGCTAGCCTTGAACTCCAGATCCTACTATTTATAACTCCTAAGTACAAGGATTGTAGGTATGTGTCATCATAAGGGTTAAACAGACTTCTACTTATCTATCATTTCTAGCATTTTACTATTTCTGACCATTGTAACCCAGCCACTAAAGCAATATGTGTCTAAGGCTCTTGATCTTCATATAGTTCTTCTGCCCTTGCCTCGTTTCTCTATTGAAGAATCTAAAGTCAGTGTATCAATGTGCCTGCAGTGGAGAGTTTCTGCCTACTTAATCATGGTGCAGAACAGCATGCACCTTCTACCTTCTTCACTTTCTTGTAAGTCAGCCAGGTGATTGAGAGACATCATTGGAATCCTTTCCATTTCCTTTGCAAAGACTGCATATAGTTCAAGACTGCAGAGAGCAGTTCACTTGTCTACAATAAGGTTAGTGACTTTTCATATAGTCATACCATGCTACTTATAGACATGTTCTGCAAAGAACTGTAAGCATAGGTACATAGAGATATTTGTTGAAAATGTCCATAGTGGCATTATTTACAATATCCAAAATGAAAAAAATAGTCTACACACCCATTAACTCATGAAAAGATAAACAATATGTGGTGTATCTAGAAAACAGAAATCTGTCTGCCAAAAGAATATAGGAATGCTTGATTCAACATGGATAAATAAATACCTTTTAAGTGAAAAAAGTAAGATACTAAAACTCCCATCATTTTATAATGTCATTTACAAACTAACTGTGCCTTCATTGTTAGGGGTTAAAGGTGTTACTGAGGGTATATCTGTATTCCAGCCACATCATACTATAATATAGGGCCTGTCTATGTTCTGGTCAGAACACGTACAACTTGAAGGTCTTTGGATATGATCCCTTGCCTTATCAGCAACATTGCTGTATTAAAATTCCTCCACATCTTCCCCTTTCTGTTTAAATTAAAAATTGTACATAGCTTAAATTTTACAATGCAAACATTTATCAATCTCACAAATTTAGTAATCCTAATGTCTTTCTAAAGATTCATTGGTGTGATAATTCTTCGTAACTGCAGTCCTGATCATTTGTTGTCCCTCAAAATGTCCATTTCAGCATTAAGGTTTTCCAGCCTGCCAGTCTGATGAACAATCTATCCTTTTTCAGACTAGTTGTAGAGATGTCATGCAGAGGTATCAGCTTTTTGCATTTTCAGAGTTGTTTTTTGTTTTGTTTTGTTTTGTTTTTGTTTTCTGCATCTCTTCCTTCCTTGAGTAGTGCCTTTCATGTGGAAGTTTCTCTTATTCAAATAGGATCTTAATAATTTTTGTGGAACCCATAGTCTTTCATCACTTGTGGGAATATAAACAAAACATCATCCCCAATGTATACATTCTATGACTTCAATTCTATTGTTAAAACATCTTTAAAATATACAGGTTGATCTAATTCAGCAGTTTTGCTTTTTGGTTTTTTTTTTTCCTACAATTCAGTGTTTTTCAGTAGCTGTTGTTTCTGCCTCATCAGCATTTTAAAAAATTAAAATTAATAAAACATTATTTAGTCTATTTTGGGAAGTTCTTACAGAAACTTCTAGGCCTAGGTGTAGGGATAGTTAGAACAGAGAAGGAAATACTCTGAGCTCAGCCCAAGCCATGTAGTCACACAGTTAAAGTAAGCCTCTCATTACTTCTTTGGAGGAAATAAAAGTGACACTTACATATGATTTAAATTAAATGCCCATTAAGAGTGATTATGAATTAGGCAGTGAGACTGCTTTGGAAGGTGTCAGGAGCCATAATGAGTTGCGCTAATAACTAGCAGGTGATCATCCTGAGATGGCCTGCTTTGAATTATTATATAACCTGCGACAGGTTTTCTCTTATTAAGCAAGGCTCTTAGGGATTCATTTTAGGAAAGATTCTTGCTATTAATATGCTTTACCTGTTATTATTAAACATAGATAGCAATCATTAAGTAATAGCACACCCCTTTGAAGCAGATCTCTGCAGATCCGTGAAGACGTACTCTCTTGTAGTGATGCTATATAGACAAATAGATGACTTCTTAAGTCTTAAAGATGATCCTATAAGACTTCCTAGAATTATACCAATGATTATTAAGCTCTCTTATAGTGGGACTGCTATTATGTCTTTTCTGATAGTCAAAACTGTGCTGAGAACTCTGCAGTCTCCCAAGTGCCATCAGTTAATTTCTCTTAGATAGTAACCAGACTTTCTTCAACTCAGAGAACATTCCATGAGATTGTAAAGCAATTAATCAACGGTCATAAAAAGGGAACTAACAATTTATTATAGGTGCTAGAACAAAAGATAAAATATTGACTGGGTTTATCTATACAAAATTTTACTAATGACTTAGTTATGGTTTTTAACCTTCAATGAACCTGTGGAGCTGAGACAGGTGATGGATTTTTAGGCAGATAATTACTCCTAATGGATATGCATGTAAAATTTTCTGTTATAAATTTCTATTCCAATTTATGATTTGATTTTTGTGTGAACTTGTGATGAACTTTGTAACATGTGATCATGTATTCTGAAAGATGTATAAATACTTTGTTTTTGTTTTCTGCATCTCTTCCTTCCTTGAGTAGTGCCTTTCATGTGGAAGTTTCTCTTATTTAAATAGGATCTTAATAATTTTTATGGAACCCATAGTCTTTCATCACTTGTGGGAATGACTAAAAGAATTATTGGCCAAAGAGATGAGAAGCAGATAGAGTAGAATTTTTTTCCTTTTCCCCAGATAGAATAATTTTTTTCCTTTAACCTGCCTAGAAGAATTTTTCCTTTACTAGAAATTTTTCCTTTCCCCAATTAAGATCTTTCTGCTTTTCCCCTTAGATAGCCTTCAGAGGAAATTTTTTACAACTTAGTAATAAACAGACACCATAACCACTTTTCTAAGAGTCCTGGTTTGTTCCTGAGATTTCCAGTAAGCAGGATGAAAGTTATAGCTGTGCAGTTTCTGCTGAAACAGAACAGAGGTTGCATGGTTTAATTGGGCTACAGGTGTTAGTCGCCTAAGCCATCAGTCTTTTACCCTCAGAAAACAAGAAAGATTTTAGGGCTTTTTTGAAGTTATCATCAGCATTTCAATACAGTTAGAAAGCTATAAAGCCATCACCAGAGTCCTACTCTGTGCCCCCACCACTACCCTCTCTGGGCTGGGAGGCTCCTGGCAGGAAGGTAGTTGCTTTTCAGTAGGTAAAACTTTTCTGGGATGAGAAAAAAAATTGTTAACAACATAAGAAATATACTAAAATCTGCTGAAGAGTATGCTTTAAGAGGATAGAATTCTCAATAAATAGATCGAGTATAAACTGAAAAATGTTATAAATAGTATAGTGTTGAATGAATAATATTCACTTTTCTCCACATTAATGTTTTTAGTTCAAGAACTAGGTATCCTAATTACTCAGAAATTACAGTGATAGTTCATTTTCATTATTGGAAGTATCTGTAGAGAGACCCTTCTCATCTATTTGGACAAGTGGTATGTTTTCTATTCAAAATAAAGATCACTGCTTTTTTTCTCTTTAGGTACTATTAGTCAACTGCTATCTATCATCTTCTCAATATAAAACAGAATTCTTAAATAGAAACATACCATGAAGTTGTGAGTCCATACATTAAGTTGTGTTTAATAAAGTTTATTATCTTGAATAATTATCAGTTGTGATATTGAAATGACCTCAACAAGTAGACTTATGAATCCATTTGAAATGGTCCAAATAGAAGCTAGCTAACAAATGGAATCATAATTTCCTTAATAATTCTTATGTTTTATAGTGGAATAATGGTATTCTAAGCGTACAATTTTATATGCTTAGAGTGGGTTTTATATGCTCAGTTTCCCATGAAAATATACAAATATATTTGTATATATATATATATGTATTATTCTCATTATATGACATGTGAATACATATAAAATATAGATAAAATGCTATAGTGTATTCTTAACTATGCATAAAACTAATATACATAATATTTATTTACATATAAAGTTTTAAATATATAACATTTTTACTTTAACATGAACTAGGATTTTACCTACCTCTTATATCTTATTTCCTTTGCAGTCAAAATATACACAATGGTATATTTGGACAGTGAAAATAATAAAAATGGAATATCTATCACTTAATTTTAGTTTTTTTCCATGCAGAAATATTTTTAACATTGTGACAGTGTTACTCTGAGCAATGAAATTTTCAAGAAAATAAAACATCCCTCCCAAAAAAATCACACATGTGATTTTTTTCCTTACTTAATGTGATAACATCTTGTATACATTGTCTAAGACTGAAAGTCTGTGAAGGTTTAAATATGTTGGCCTAGGGAATGGCATGGTTAGAAAATGTGGCCTTGTTGGACTATAATTGGGCTTGTTGGAGGAAGTGTGGCACTGTTGGGGTGGGCTTTAGACCCTCTTCCAAGCAGCCTAGAAAACAGTCTTTTGTTTCCCTTTGGAAAGACATGTGGAACTCGCAGTTCTTTCAGCATCATGCTGCCTGGATTCTGCCATGATGCTAATGAATTGAACCTCTCATCCCCAACTAAATATTATTCTTTTTTAAAAAAGTGGATATTTTATTTATTTACATTTCAAATGTTATCCCCTTTCCTAGTTTCACCTCTGCAAACCCGCTATCCCATCGCCCCTTACCCAGCTTCTATGGAGGTGCTCCCCCACCCACCTACTCACTCTTGTCTCACCTTCCCCCTTCTCTCCCCCCTCCCCCCACGCATTCCTCTACACTGGGGCATCAAGCCTTCACAGGACTAAGGGCCTCCCCTCCCATTGATGCCAGATAAGGTCCCTTCAGCTCCTTCAGTCCTTCCCCTAACTCCTACATTGGGGTCCCCTGTGCTCAGTCCAATGGTTGACTATGAGCATCCATATCTGTACAGGTCAGATAAGAGTTCCCTTGGTCATAGTGTCTGTCCACTACAATGAAAACCCTAACTAAGACAAAGTCTCAAATGACTTTTAAAAACCAAAACTCCAATTATGATTTGTATTACCTTTTCACGTGCCCTTAAAGCATTTTAAACTAATTATTATAAGGTACATTGAACTTATAATCTTTCTGTGAAAAGTGGTTGTGGTGTGTTTTGTCAAGCTTGAGGAAGCTATTGTGCTTATTATTTTTTCTTATGATAATTTCTGATGCATGGACCTCAAAATAACTTTCTGTTCAATATTTTATGTGACTCCGTGGCCCTGATCCTTTTGAAGAAGAAATATCTTGGAGTGTAGAGTCTAACTTCACAGAGCTTGCTCTTCTATTCTAAGTGTGCAGTGTTCAAAGCACACGGCAGCTCCCCGACTCTGCCTCTCCATGGCTTTGATCTACATCTTCTCTCTCCTTTCCTCTCTTGTCTCTCTCTAACTCAGTATTGACTCCACTCCTGCAGTTTCTCTTCTGTTTGTGATCTTATTCTAGAAGGGAAACATAGAATGCTAAGGTATTGTTTCTTAAGTTATGTGTAGCTACACATATCCACTAGGTACTGTGTAATATTTTATTTATAAAGATATTTATTTTATATTATTTTTTATATATTTATATTTATAAATATTTATTTTATAAAGACAAATAACATTAATCAAGTCAGTATAATTAGCATAGATGCCCTCCCAAATATTTATCTCTCACTTTTATTAGGATTCAAAATCCTTCTAATCACAATGAAAGACACAACACTGCTATCTCAGAACATAGAACTTATTACCTAACCATAATTTTGTAGGTATTAACCTCTTTCTTATTCTCTCTCACCCTTTCTAATGTCTGGTAACTACAATTATAATCCTCACTTCTATGATACATGTGGAAGGTCTATAGAGTTTACATGTTGATCTGGCTTCAGTTCATGTTTTTACTACAACTGTATCAGACAAAAGCTCAATGTAGGCTGCTGACCGCATAGACTACCTATGACAATTCTGCATGAATGCCCATCCGTACCCCATCTATTCTTTCTCTCTGCCCTTCATGGATATGCATCTCTGTGGACACAGTTATCCTCATCTATACATCTTTTAGAAAACACTTAAATCTCTCTCATTGCCTTTGATATAAATGCTAATACTGGCCTTGGTTTTCTATTTATTAGCTGTGTGTGTGTGTGTGTGTGTGTGTGTGTGTGTGTGTGTATGTGTGTATGAGTGTCTGCATGTGTGTGTGTGCTGTTTCAACTTGAGATTTTATCTGTTCCCCCTCCAAATTCCTGATTTCAGTTACTTATCAAATAATAATTGTTCAGAAAAGGTTTTAAAATATGCACATGCAAAAGTGACTACTAAGAAGTAGCTAAAATGACTGAATGTCTCTAAAAGCTATAACACAATATTTTACTAAGACAAGTTTGATGAAAATTGGAAAATTACTGAAATTTTAGACAATTTCATAAATGATATTTACATTTTGACCATATCTAATGTACCGTCATCTACCATAACCTAAGATGTGCTTGACATAATGGACACAGATGGAAACTGTGCGATATAAGATTAATCATATTTTCTTTAGTATAGAAAAAAATTACAGAAAATTTTCAAAATCAACTTTACTTTTGCCTATACCATAGTATTTAACATTTGTTAGATCAGCCTTTTTTACATTGTAAGCTTTTACGGCTTCTTAGATTAACTCTGATGTTTCTGTTCACAAGTTTATTTGGGTTGTCTTTCAGCAAATACAAAAAAAATTAATTGAAGAGTTTAGTTCCTCAAGTCCCTTCTCAAAATGCAGGAGTCCAATGAATAAATACATAAATAAACAAACAAACAAATAAATAAAGGAACAAACTAAAGAAAGAGAAGAAAAATGGCAGCCAGATATCTGATTAGAAACAAATAATAGGTGAGACATCAGAAAAATAAAATACAATTAATTGTAGTTCAGTATAAGTTAGTGATGTAGTAGCTTCAAATATAATTATATGTTTATATAAATACAATAATATAAATAAAAGTTAGTACTATTATACTTTAAAATTTTCCATTATATTTATAGCCAGCAATTCATGTGATGATTTCTACTAATAAAGGAACCCATATGTATTTTATATTTATACTTACATCTTTTTAAGACTACATTTTGTAAATATGCTGTGATAGTGGTGGAAGTACCTGGTGATTCAAACCAGAACATTTAAATTCACCTCTTCCTGAGACTGATTTTATGCTTCTGTGAAACCTTACATAAGCAAATTGGCCCATACTAGAAATATCTTAGTTGTCACAGTGTAGGAACAGGAGGACATTTTACATGTCACAAATGTCATCATAAGAAGCTACAACCATGGTTGTAGCTGCAATTTAAATAGGATGCTTCTATCCATTTCACCATGAAATCTCAATGTGAGCAGATGCTTCCTTTCTATCATGTGGAGCCAGGTCAAATGACTTCCTCTTACTGATGCTGAGTCCAGCCCATTCTTCTTATACTCACATCCTTTTGCTGTCTAATCAGTGATCCACACACTGCCTCTTATATGTCTCATGAAAAACTTTTCTTCTAGTTTTGTCAAATATTGCCAAGTGTTTCCATGTAAGGCAGATTCCTTAAGAAGAATTATACCAAGTTATCTCACAGTGCAGGACCAAAGAGTGGAGCAAATGCCATTAAAAAGAGAGGATTTGAACAGTGAGTGCTTCAGGCCAGGCATACATTTATGAGACAAGTTAGCCAATATTTTCTGACTCTAGCAACTTTATGGGCATGAATTGTGAATGTAGAAGAATGTTTTGTTAGTTTGGTTTTGCATGACAGCTCAAAATAGCATAATGCAGGTCTGGACTGGTAGTTTGCCTGCAAATTACTTGCCTGCTATGTATGAGGTACTGCACTGCCTTCTTTACTGGACTAGATGGCCTGTGAGCTTCCAGCATCTTCCTGTCTATTTTTCCAGTGCATGAATTACAGAAGAGGGGAAAGAATGACTGTAGAAGCCAGAGTGGTAGAGAGCACCACTAGAACACAGCCTACAGGCTCAACTAAGCAGGACACATATGGACTCATAAGAGATGGAAGCCACAAACATTGACCATGCCTGAGTCTGAGCTAAGTCTTCTGCCACATACCTTGTGGTTGTGTACCTATCGGACTTCTAGTAGTGAAAATGTGGACTGCCATGACTCTTAGCTGCACTTCGGATCCTATTCCTCCTACTTGGTTGCTTTGTCTAGCCTTAGTATGAGGGGAGGTGCCTAGTGTAATTGAAACTTGATATGCCATCTTTAGTTAATATCCTTAGGAACCCTTCCCTTTTCAAAAGAGAAATGAAGGAGTGGATCTGAGGGAGAGGGTCTGAAAGGAGTGAAGGGAGAGTGAGTTGAGGTTGAGATGTAATATATGAGAGAAGAATTAAAGAACAAATCAATATACATACATGTATAAATATACATACATGTACAATATACATAAATGTATACATATATATCTATATGTATGTGCATATATGAGTATATACATATAAAAGAAAAATAGTTACTGACACCAGTGTCTGTTTTTCCTCTGAATCTGAAGATGCAAACTCAGGTTCAGGCGTTTATTCAGCAAGTACTTTACTGACTGAGTCATCTCTCCAAACTCTTTTTTTTTTCTTTTTTTCATTGATAACAATTGTTGCCATCCAACCCCAATTTTTTCTATTATGACTTTTCATATTCTCTTGCAAATTCCTGAGGCTTCCTTAAGTCAAGTTACACAACAAGAAATATACCTTAATTGTCTTTTTCTCCTTTTTAAACAATCCCATTTAAGTTTCCATGACAGGAAAATCTACCGTTTTGGAGGGTTAGCCCAAAGATCTACCAAAACTATGCATCAGAAACAAAAACATTACACAACAACCTGTCACCCAGAATGCGTATTTCTCTTTGTAAAAACATGATGGGATACACTCTTAATCTTTTCATAATATTACCTGTACTCATCAAGTACAAACTATTGTTATTCAGGTTTCCCATGTACCCTTGTCTTCTCCCCTTCTGGTTCACAGACACTTATATAAAAATCTCCCTTTAGGAATTTTCATGATGTCCACTTTCCTTCAAAAAATTGCATCCTCTGTAGATAAAAACTAGCAGCTGTTAAATGTAGGTTTAAATTGCCTCCGCTGTTTTATTACTGGATAGTGTTTCTTAAATCCTTACTGCAGTTGGAACCACGAGTGAGGCAAACTACTAGTTAGTCATTCTGAACTTTAACTCTTTTGTATCAGTATTCTAAATGCTAATTCCCATGGGTGGCACACAAGAATCCTCCAGAATGTTCTATCTCCCCAAGACCTTGACTTTTATAAAAGCCCAAAGTCATTGCTGACATTGAGAGATCAACTAAAGTTGAAGAGTAAAAGTAAACACTTGTGATGTCAGAGAGTTTAAACTCAGTTTCTTCAATCCACAGACTCTGACTTGCTCTCCTTTTTCTAACCTACATTAAGTATTCTATTGAAAAAAAAAAAAAAGCAAACTTCAAATTTCAAATTCTTGTTTTCTCAAGCAAGAAAGATGTAGTTAGTAGCTTCTAACACAAAGACAGCAGCCTTCCTTTGGTGTTCTTTCAAAGGGTGTAGGGTAGAGTCTATTTATTTTTTCTGTCTTTGTAGTTGTTCCTTTGAGTGTGTCCTTTCTTATGTCAGGATGGAGAGAGTGCCATAATTTCACTCTCCCTTTTTAGTTTCAGAAGGGCACATTGAAGACCTCACTCAAACCAGTGACCATTTCTTAAAGAAATCAACAAAGTTGTCAATCAAATTTTAGTGGCTGACTGATGATCAATAAAGAAGAAATCTCACTCACAGGTGTCTTTCATTTTGGCTTTCCCAAAATTTAAATTTTTTAAATTATATAACTTTTCATAATCCTGAATTTTAACTTTACTTTATTTACTAGGTTCTATAGTTTTATTTACTAATTTCAGCATCATACATAATATATATTTTACTTAAGTCAATGACATTATGCATTTTATTTAGAAAGATAATATTTAATACTTTTCTTACTTCTGACTTTAAGTGATTTAACATTATTAAATCTAACTCATAACTACTTTTAATGTTAGACTTGATGTTAATGCCTGTCACTGCTCACATAAAAATGAAAAACAGTTATGAGATTTTCTTGGCAAATTGCAAAGCTCAGGTGGTGTCTTCCAGGGCAACATCTGGCTGCTGGCACCTGGCTTCTATTGTTGTATCATGGATGCCTCTGCAGTTTAACTATCTGCATATTTAAATAACCAGAGATTTAATACATTATGGTAAAATGTCTATTTAGTGTGCATGTGGTCACTTTATGTATTTTCATGGTTCCTGAAATAATAGAGTATAATAACTATTCACTTAAAACTTATATTCCACTAGGTATCATAAGTAACTTAGCAGAAATTTAAAACAATTTATAGTACATAGTATATAAAAATAGTATATATGAAAACAGAAATTTACTTTATATGAGGACTTTGTTCAGTCTTAATTTGGGTGTCTAGAGAATGGTCCCAACCTATAGCATCAGCTATATGCTTCTTCTAATATTACATGCTATCTACACAGACATTTGTGTTTTCACTACTTTTTTTTTTTAATATTATAACCTAAGTTACATTCAGTATCCATTTTTTTTTTTTTTTGCTCATCATACTTTTCATGGGAAACAAATTCTCACCATCTTTGGAGGGAACATCAAATTTTAAAATGATGTATCATTTTGAAAACCCTGAATATTAGCAAAGACATTTTGTTCTATTGTTTGACATTATGTTTGCAAGTTTCACTGTGACAAAGGTAGACAGTAGACATGTTTAGAATGTCAAAAAAAAGGAAAATTAGGCAATGATCCATCCAATGAAAAACTAATGCTATTATGTGATAGCAATATTCATTTCACTCTGACATGATCTATTTGTTTAAAGAGAGAGGCTCTGGAGAGATGGCTTAGAGGTTAAGAGTAACTGATGCTTCTACAGAAAACCTAAGTTAACAGTCTAGCATCTACATCACAGCTCACAGCCATATATAACTCCAACTCCAAAGGGAACCAATACTGTCTTCTGATTTCCATGGGCATTGCATTCATGCAGTGCATCAGCATGCATATAGACGAACATCCATAAAATTTAGAGAGAGGGGAGAAGGTTCATTTGAAAGCAGTGTTAAGTTAAGGGGACAGCATTTTCATCCATTTATAAGTTCAAGCCTTTTCAGAGATTAGCTGAGACACACAAATTCCTTCATAGAGAGTTACTGCAGTGACTAAATTGGAAGTTTTCACTGTTTGTCTATTTAAAGACTTGGCACATGTGTGAAGGGGTGTAGGGTAGGAATGTGTGCTGTTAACATTAAATTCCAGCTACCCCAGAAGATTTTCACATACCAAGATTAATTTTCTAATGATGTTAGATTTTATTTGCAGTCTTACCTCCTCAAACTAGAGCCTTCCCTCCTCCTCAAACTAACAGTGCCAGGCAACTATTAAACAAGGATCTTGAGAAAGTAGTCTTTCTAGTAAATAAAAATATAAGATATTATGAAACAGAAATGAATATTTTGAAAGAGATTTCTTAAGTCATAACTCACATATCACATGATTTATTCACTTAAAAAGTATAGCATGAAGACCTTACTATACTCACAAGTTTGTTCTAGTTCATGGACAAATTTGTCACATTCTCATAATTCTCAAGAGATTGTAAGTTCCCTTAGTCATATTTGCTAATCAACTTACTCCCCCATCTTTATCATATCTATAATAGATTTTCTTTCCTTACAGATTTACTTTTTGCGAGCTATTTGGTCAAACTGTAAAATCCAAGAGTGTGTTATTTGCTCTAGCACAAACCTTTAATCCAAGAGCTTTCTCTTTAGTAAAACAAAAAAAGCAACATTAAATACAGTAAACCATAGATCTAAAGTCAGGGTTGACAGGGAGTGAACATATGAGAAAGAGAAAGAGGGAGAGAGAGAGAGAGAGAGAGAGAGAGAGAGAGAGAGAGAGGAGAAGAGAGAGAGAGATCAGGAGGATTGGTGCACAGGAAGTAGAAGGGAGGGACATTCAATTTGAAGGGCTTTTGAGAATATGTGGAGAAGGAGAGCTTGCTCTGTCTGGGGAACATCAGCTGAGGAGGAAGATCAGCTGGGTGCTTTCCCTGCCTTTCTGTGTTAGCAGGCTTTCATGCCAGCATCTGGCTCCCACGTCTTTATTGGTAAACTCAAATATTTGAGTATTGTTTAAAACAGCATTTACCAGTTCTGGGCATTTCACATGGACAATGCAACATATGGTGCTTGTTCATTCATTTCAGGCTTTGGAAGAGTTTCTGAGCATGTATTAAGAGGCATCATTTTTTTTATAGGAATTTAAAATTTTCTTGTCTGTATTTTATTTTGTTGAATATTTCATTGGTGATTCTATATATATGCATTAGTGTATGCATGTAAACCTAAACACTTTTTCAAAGTTTGTTATGTACAAAGAATTTTTAGCTTGTCTAGAAAGCTATGGAGTCAGACAATTATCTTGTAAATACCATATATCATTATATAACATTCAGACAGAAATGTTACATGAATATTTACAAATATTTAAGCCAGCATTATGTGGTTTAAAAAAATACTAGTATTGCTAGATGTAATTCTCAATACTAAACTAAAGAACTGGTAAGCTACCAAGTGAAGCCACTGTATGCATGTATTTATGCTGTCCAAAAAATCTTTTTTGAGGAAATGGGTTGTTTCAAAACAAATATTTTCTGCAAGTAACAAAAGTTACTGGTTATGTGAGAATAAAAAATTAAAAGCATCTTGAGACATAGAACAAAAAATTCATGGTCAGCAAAGACCACCAACAACTTGTTAAAATTAGCCATAATAATAATAATTTTGAGCCTCTTCGGGGGCAGAGTGACCAAAAACATAAAAAAAAAAAAGAAGAAGAAGAAGCAAGGACTCAAAGGCATACAAGTCTAAACAAGCAAATGAGTAATGAGTCATCTGGTACTCTTGAGTCTGAGGATTCATGGTCAAAAATAACTAGTCTACGCAAATTGCTGATGTTTAAAATATCCAATCATGTGTAACCAAAATCTCCCCGATCTTCCCACCCCTACCTATAAAAGTTCCAAGCTTTCTGGGGTCTTGGTCGAATCCTCTGTCTCCTGTGTGAGACATGTTTTGAACTGAGGGGCCCTTTGCTATTAAACTGCCTTTTTGCTAATTGCATCAAGACCGGGCTCTCGTGTGTCCTTGGGTGGTGAGCGCTTATTCCCAGACCAGCGTGAGGGACTCCCCCTTGTGAGGTCCTTTCAGTTACATAGCAAGTCTATAGAAAAACGTATACCTATGTGTGTATGTGTGTGTGCATCTCTGTTTCTGTGGTATAGACACAGAAACAGCTATCTGCAAGCAAAAATGAAAATCATCAGACACCCCTGACTTTCCCTCCATATTGCTCCTTATATTTGCTCAGTAGTAGTAGCTAGATTTCAGCCTCAGAGTAGGAGGATGCTGTGTTGTTAAGTATCTGTGTGAGAACTGCCTGCCTCCACTCAACCCCATGCTGTGTTCTCTGAGGAGCTTCATTCTTCATAGAACACTTCCTATGTGTCAAAATAGGTGAGCATCTTTTATGCAAACTAGATTTAATATGGTGCTGGATTAGAATGATTCTCAAGTTGCTACTTTGGCTGAAGCTTAAACCACAGTTAAGTAGTTACTAATACCATGTTTTATTTGACTTAATTCAAACAGTTGTTTCAAAAGTAAACAGAGACCTACTAAATCAAGGAGCAAATCCATTATGTATGTGCAAACAAGTGTTTGCCTTTGTGGAAACTTGTCTGTGAGTATAGATTTTTTTCCTAAACAGGAAAAATAAAGGGGGGTTTGCTTAAATTTATTTTTTTATACTTGAACTATATCTGAATGCCAGAAATTAGCATAGTTTGTAAGACATAAGCTTTTTTTTTCAATTCATGACACGAGTAAAGCAAAAATAATGCTTAGCTTTTTATTTATTCATTTATTTTTGTCTGAAAGAGTATCAAAGTAAATAAAACTGGAGTCCAGATTCTGAAATCCCTGATTCAAAGCATCTTTTTACAAGTGTGCTCTCTACCACTTCACCCTTTGCAAATGTGGTCCATTTTCACATCCCACTCATGTCTGGAGTGAAGAGCCTTCCAGGCATGCTGCTCAGATGCCAATCAGTTGTCTCAGCAAAGCAAGGAGTTTCCTGCAGTCCTTGCTCTCCTGTCCTTGTATGAGAGAGATCTATCACCTTGGGGGATTTTGGCTGGAGGATAGCAGGGTGATCTCATCTGAACCGGTAAAGATCTCTATCCTGAAAAGTTAGCCAGGTGGGCTTCCTGGGAAGAGTGTAACTTGGAGTTGGGAACTTGGTTACCCATCACAATCCTATGAGAGAATATTTCTGACACTGACTCAGAGAGCTCTTACATGTAGAAAGCCAGAATATTTTCACTTGTCTTCAAATTCACAGTTGTGGAATATCAGCCTAGTGAATTAAGCCTGTTTTCTTTGTTCACATCTAAGGGTAGTTTATAATTAAGGTTTTAAAGATATTTGAAGCCATTGCTTTAAGATTTCAAAATAGGCTAGTTTATCAGAACATACTGACTCTCGAGCCATAAAAAAAACAACCCGTGCATAGATGTGTTCAATCAGATCCCCAAGTGCTCTAAATTTACAATTGAATCTAAATTTCATTAAGCTTAAATTTAACAGTTTCTTTTCCTTACACACACACATACACACACACACACACACACACACACACACACACACACACACGACAAAATAACTATACTGCAGCTGCTCAAAATTTTAAATCTGTAAACTTATTTTAAAATAAAGAATCAAGCCATACATGAAAAAAATTTATTTTTTCTATCAATATACATTTTTTCCTTCTTCTTTAGAAGAAAATGTGGATCAGGATAAGATGAGCAAGCTCAGGTATCCTTAGCTTTAACTAATTATGATATACATTTCTCAGACAATTGCTAGTGATTCCGGGTGGGGGGGATATATGTGTCCAAAACTGACTCCTACATAGAGAAAAGCTGTTGGTAGATAGACAGTCATCTTGCAGTCATGAAGACAATGAACTTTAGAATAAAACTACAACTAAAAGCAGCATTACAATCTGGATGGTTTGAAAAACGACACCATAGCCAGCGTTTTTGTTAATTCTGAATACCCTAACTTACAAGTTGAAAGTAACAACTCAATTTATGGTTAAGTTAACTTGACTTAGGAACTGTTGTTATAACCACCTTAAAACCTTCTGACTGGTACATCTTGCATAAGGTTCTCTTTAAAATGTGTAATTTCTGGCTATACGAGGTAAAGCCAATTTTATATCTTTGGCTGATGCCAAAACTGACACTTGTTTTCTATTTTAATATACTTCAAAGATTATTCAGAACATAGTATATAAAATGTAGCTGACCAAAGAAGGAAATAGTCAATTATCCAACAAAAAAATTCCGAGTTTCTGGTTCCAAGAGGGGACATAAAATATAACAAGCTCAAAATGAGAGAGAAATGGGAACTCAGAGTCAGTACATAAATAACAGCATAGGCTAGCCTTCAAGGGAACCATCCAGCTGAGGTAATATCTCTGAAACAAAATATGAAGCTGAAATTACTTAAGCTGCCATAATTCTCACAGAGTTTGATATCAGCTAACGGCCTTTGCTGAACTCTGATTTAGGATTCAGAAGCTGTTCATCAAGTGTGTGTGTGTGTGTGTGTGTGTGTGTGTGTGTGTGTGTGTATGTGTGTGTGTGTGTGTATGTGTGTGTGTGTGTGTGTGTGTGTGTATTTGTGTGTGTTTATGTGTGAGTGTGTGTATGTGTATGTGTGTGTGTGTAGTTGATGGAAGTTGTTTGTACATATGGATTACTTCTAGTGAAATCATGAAAATAGTGTAGAGATACCATGAATTATCACTTCAACAGAAAGAAAGGAGGCTCTGGCGAAATTGAAGAAATAGAACATTTTGAAACTCTTGAAAACTCTTCAACAACACATTTACACATTGTTCATCATTTAGGAAAGAAAAAACAAATGTCCTGTTCCTGCATTTACACATGTTCATTCTCTTTATCACTGGAAATGCAGAATTATATGAAATATCAGCTCTCAATAGAACTTCCAAAAGCTTAGTCGCCATTTTTAGGGTATCTAGCATCTTACCTCATGCACAGTAAGGGACGTTAACGTATGACTGTGGGCCCAGAGATGGCAATGACTTCTGTTAGAATCTTGAAGATCAACTGTATCTTTGCTCATTATTACAAATACATGCTAAGTACTTGAGGTACTTAGACCTGAGCATTCTGAGTGAATATTTGTCCCATGAAATATTTACTAAAATGTTTTTTTCTCACTTTCCAGGTTGCTTATTCAGATGGAATTACTAAACAATGACTATTTGCCACTGGAAAAGTCCATTTGTTTTATTACATAGGCTGAGGAATCCACCTTTTTGTTATTATTATTTTATTATTATTTTTATTGATTATTTTATTTATTTACAGTTCAAATGTTATTCCCCAATCCCAGTTTCCCCTCCACAAACCTTCTATTCCATGCCCCCTCCCCCTGCTTCTATGAGGGTGTTCCCCCATCCACTCACCCACTCCTGCTTGTCACCCTATCATTCCACTGTGCTGGGGCTTTGAGCATCCATAGGACTATGGACCTCCCCTCCCATTGATGCCAGATAAGGCCATCCTCTGTTACATATGCAGCTGGAGCCATGGGTTCCTCCATGTGTACTCCAGGTTTAGTTCCTGGGGGCTCTGGGGTGTCTGATTCATTTATATTGTTGTTCTTCCTATGGAGTTTCAACCCCCTTCAGCTCCTTCAGTCCTTCCCCTAACTTCTCCATTGGGGTCCCTGTGCTCAGTCCTATGATTGGCTGTGAGCATCTGTATCTGCATTGGTCGGGCTCTGGCAGAGCTTATTTTAGATTGTATATTACTTTTTTTTTCTGCTCCCCTCCCAGTTCCTCCTTCCAGTTCCTTATCCTGTTCCTCCTCCCTCCTGTCTCCAAGAGGATGTCCCCCTACCAGACCTCCTCACTCCCTGGGGCCTCAAATCTCTTGAGATTTAGGTGCATCTTCTCCCACTGAGGCCAGACTAGGCACTCCTGTGCTATTTATGTGTCAAAGCTTCCAATCAGCTACTGTATGCTGCCTGGTTGATGGCTCAGTGTCTGAGACGCCTCAGGGGTATGGGTTAGTTGAGACTGCTGGTGTTCCTATGGGGTTGCCCTCTACCACAGCTTCTTCCAGCCTTTCCTTAATTGAACCACAGGAGTCCCCGAATTTAGTCCAATGGTTGTGTGTACATATCTGTTTCTTTCTCAGTCAGCTGCTGGTAGGGCCTCTCAGAGGACAGTCATGCTAGACTCCTGTTTGTAAGCACACAATAGCATCAGTAATAGTGTTAAGCCTTGGAGCCTCCCCGTGTGATGGATCCCAAGTTGGGCCAGTCACTGGACTGTCTTTCTCTCAGTCTCTTCTATATTTTTGTCCCTGCACTTCTTTTAGACAGGGACAATTATGGGACAGAGTTTTGACTATTGGATGGCATCCCCACCCCTCTACTTGATGCCCTCTTTTTCTACTAGAAGTGGTCTCTACAAGTTCCCTCTCCCCAGTGTTGGGCATTTCATCTAAGGTCCCTCCTTTTGAGTCTTGAGAGTCTCCCACCTCCCAGGTCGCTGGTACTTTCTAGGGGGTCCCCAACCTCACACCTCATGAGATTGCATATTTCCATTCATTCTGCTAGCCCTCAGGACTTCTCCCCTGTTTCTCTGCCCCCCCCCAAACCTGATCATGTTCCCTGTTTCCTCTCTGCTTCCCCTCTTCCACCCAGATCCCTCCCCGCCTCTGCCTCCCTCCCGGGACTGTGATTATTTTCTTCTCCCTCCCAAGTGGGATTGAATCATCAGCACTTGGGTCCTTCTCCTTGTTAATCCTCTTGAGTTCTGTAAATTTTATCCTGGGTATTCTGTACTTTTCTGGCTAATATCCACTTATTAGTGAGTACATACCATGCATGTTCTTTTGGGTCTAAGTTACCTCACTTAAGATGATATTTTCAAGTTTCTTGTACTATTACTGCCTACTCTGGATATTTCACATAAACTTAGTCACACAATATGCAGCCTATTCTCTCCGTCTATTTTCACTTATCATAGTGGCTTCCAGGTCCAAATATGTTGCATGCATTGCTACAGGCAAAATATTACTCCTTTGAATGTATACTATACAGCCTCATTTTTTGTTCTTCAGCTGAATATTCAAACTGTTCAAATGTGAGGACAGGGGCACATCTGTGAGCAATGTTATTAGAAACACTTCTGCATGAATATTTGTGGAGACTATTCTTGTCATTTCTCCCTGGGTAGATAAATGAAAACTGCATTGTACTGGATTATTAAGAAACCAGAAACTATTTCCCAAACAAGCTATGTCATTCTTTATTTTCCCCAGAATAATAATTTTTCAATAATAAGGATTCCAACTTTCCATCATGAGTAATTATTACTTATTCTTTCATTAAAATCAACCTGCAAGGTTATAAAGATACCACAATACAAATTTGAGTTACATTATTTTTTCTCTTTGTCTCCAATTATATTGTGAATATCATATTCCCTATCAGCAAAATTGATGAAGAACTGTCTGCTAAGATGTTTTCCCCCCATCTTTATGCCATGTGTTTGTTGATTTTCAATTTTAGTCTGCTGTTGTCTGAGAACAAAACTTTTGTGATGTCAACTCAGTTAAATTTCCTGAGGTTTATTTCATGCCTGAAATATTTTATATCCTAAAGAATGTTTCATAGACTCATGAAAGTATATGTTGCTTTGGGATTGGAACTCTAGTGCTTGATTTGTATATTTTAAAATATTTAAGTGTTTTGTTCCCAGATGATCTAGTGTATTGCTCTATCCACTATTAAAAGAAGATAATCTCCTAATTGTTACTGTCGAATAGTCTATTTCTCAGTTAAGTCCATTTTTGATTAATAAATTTGCAGCTCCTATAGCTCTTCAAAACACATCTAAAATTTTTGCTTCATGCAGGTTTCTTTTAGCTTCACATAAAAGATAAAAAAGGATCAATCCCAAAACATATTTATACTCTCAGGTTTGGTTAAATTTGATACATGATATAGTTATATATTACAGGCAAGCCCCAAACTTAAGACCTTCCTTTCTCTATCTTCATGTGACTAGATTATAAGTCTGTGCCAACGTTTTTAGCTATACTGCTTAAATACATAATTATCTTAATTTTGAATTTTATGCAGATCACCTTTTTTGCTTAGTAGCCTTTCATTTCACGATTCCTTTAGCAGTTCTATTTGATAATCTATCTATCAATTGATTTACTATTTATTTGTTTTTATTTTTGAGAAATCGCCCTTGTATGATCCTTAGATTAGAGAAATTGTATTTTTTTGTTTACTTTGAAAATATCTTGATATTTCTTCAATTATGGTAGCCATAGTTGTCTTGGCTGAATCTCATTCACTCATCTATCATTCAAACACTGAACTATGAAGTGTCTTTTTATAGTTCTTAGAATATATTATCAGGAGTTCACTGAGCCACTTGGATATAAATATCCAGCCTTTTTGTAAACATTAGCCACTTTTCAATCCAGCATTCTTTCCGCCCGGCTTTTTCTCAAAGTTTCATAATATTTTATTCAGTAGTGTGTGTCTCTAAGAAACTTCATTTGTTGTTTTTTTTTTTTTTTTTTCTTCTCCTCAGGGTTTAAAATTTCTACTGCTCTATATTTAAATCCGTTGATATGTCTGTCTATTGAAAACTTCTTCTAAACCCATGAGTGATTATTTTTTACTACAGTTGTTATTAACCTTTAATTTTAGAAATTCAATTTCATAATTTATCTTTATGTTTTGAGTTTATCTTTTTATTTAGATAGTCTTTACTAAAATAATATTCTAATAATTTTCTTTAGTTCAGTGTGAATATTCTGAAAATTGTGTTCTAAATTTTTTAAAAAGTAGAAATGTGGCTCATCTGAGATACCTTCCTTTTTTCTTTAATATATATGAGATTTAAATGCTTTTCTCTTTATAGTTCTCCTATTTTTAATGATCATCTTTAGTAATATAATGTTAAATTCAGGATGTAAGATCTCTCCTACTAGAATTTATTGTTGTTATTTATCATTGATGCATTTTTTTTATTGTCTTGGTAGTAGTCTTTCTGAAGTAATTCTATAAAGTCTTAAGGTAGCTACAATAAAATTTCTAGTTGAGAGAGCGCTTAGTCACCAGCTGAACATTGAGTAGATTTCCTTCAATACCAGTAAATTATAAATGTCAAAAAAAATCTCTATGTGTTCTCTGGGACAAGCTTTAC
This sequence comes from Mastomys natalensis, assembly GCA_021653895.1. NCBI lineage: Eukaryota > Metazoa > Chordata > Mammalia > Rodentia > Muridae > Mastomys > Mastomys natalensis. The sequence continues at coordinate 440,475 of JAJTUV010000429.1, forward strand.
ATGGTCACAAAACTTTTCACATCTCTGCCTTACCTGTTTTACTCCCTCCATGTACAGTGACTTAACAATTGTACAAAGCTAAGAGCCTTATCAGATTTGTAGGATATACATGTTCAAGAGAACATGTATACATATATGTTGTCTTCTAGACTGACAGTACATGACATAGCTAGTCATGTGTATATGGACATGCAAATAGTTTAACTTCTATTAACCACCTAAGAGATCCACAAGGTTAAGCAATCATCTCTGCTTGCATTTAGAAAGGGCTCTTTTTGCATTGAAAAGAAAAGTCATGCTAGAAAACTCTTAAACAAATCACATAATAACAACTCTACGAAAATTATGTTTTAAGATAATCCCAAACTCATTTCTTCCATCTACAGTGACTCTAGTATTCTGGCTTCTAGTAAAATTGCTGAATATTAGTTTTTAAGGTTGATTCAGAATTGGAATAATGAAGATAGAAGAACTCAGATGCCATAAAGCCTTTAATTTTCACAAAGGTTACAAAAGCTATTTGACTTCAGTTTGTGCTCCTTGGATTTTGTCAGACCTTACTTTGAGAGTCCTCAAACACTTGATTCTGCTGACATTTGCCAATGTTCTCATTGTTTACATGGAAATTTATTCAGAAGTCATTCCTATGCCATTTTTATTAGGTTTATAAGATGACAATTGCTTTTAAAATGACTTATCCATTTAGTGGCAATTACAAAAGCTGGCTCCATTTGATAGCACAGCTGTACTTACTTACGGAGCCTTGGGATATTTTACTATCTATTCAGTATTCTAAGGGTCAAAACTGGGTTCATGCAAGTTTCACATTTTATACTAAAGAGAAGCTATCTTGCTTAGATTAGTAAACTATAAAAGGATCTCACCCCAGGGAGTTGATATTTATCATGTTTCAAAGTAAAATGAAGGCAAGAGGAAGAGAAACTTCAAGCTGTATTTTGAATATTAAATCGAAATACAATAAGAAATAAAAGAAAATGTTGTACAAAGAGTCTCATAAAAATCCAAGGTCATAAATTTTCATGATATTACTTGGAAATTGAATGAAAGTTATAGTATATTCAGAGAAACTACTGAGGGATTGTATTCTTAGTGTTTTCCCAGTGTGTTACTGTGCATAGCTGCTTTCCTAACAAACAAATCTTTAAAAACAATGTACCCAAGACCGGGCTGCTTACCTGTGGTGAGTCTATGCTTTTTACTCACTTGGTCTTTGCAAAAGTCAGTAAAAGGTGGCATGGTTTTGGATGAGTGAACTGGGTATCAATATATATATAAGTAATTTGGTTGAATTAACTGGTCAAACTAATATAGCGTGACTGTGTGAATTCTTGAGTGTCTAAAATGAAATTGCAAAGAGCAACCACAACTCTGCCTTATGGACACAAGACCCTTCATTTATTTGAAAACTCTAAGAAATCTACTTATCTCCATGGCAGTGACCACAAAGGAATGAGAAAGCTTACAGTACAGTTATAAAGAGGACAATAACAAAGAAGCATGCGAACAAGTTTGATGGTATATAGAAAATATGAATTGAAGAGTAGCAGTAGCAATAGATGTGTTACATGGAAGTAGGAAATCTCAATGTTACTACCCATAGACCAAGATCTACAGGCAATTGAAGACTTCAAAGAAAAGAATTAGTTATTACAAGGAATAAGTTCCCTAACTGATTATCCAATACAAATTTATCAGCCTTGAAATTACATACACACATACACACAAGCAACAGAAACAGACTCAGCACACACACACACACACACCCATACCCATATGTGTGTGCATGTATGTGTGTGTGTGTGTGTGTGTTTGTTAATCAATAGAAAAGTGACTGTCACTTTGAGAGAAAGGGAGGAGGTATGTGGGAAGAGTTAGAGGGAGGAAAAACAAGTATGGATTGATATAATTAAATTTTAGTTAAAATATATATCTTCTCTAAAAATACGCTCTTTTAGAGTTAGTATTCTCTTAGTCATACAATTTTGAAAAGAAAACGTAGAAAAGGTAAGACAGAAATAAGAAGAAATAAAAGAGCGACTAACTCTAGATTGAGGATTTTGTGGTTAATGGATTGATGTGGGATCAGCGAAAAAAATAGCACATAGAGAGGGGATTAGGCCAGAAGGAGGTTCTGATAGCAAAGGAACAGAAACACAGAATAAATGGAGCAACCTGAGTTGAAGGTAAAAGAAAAAGGAAACTAAAGAAACAAATCAAATGTAGCACTCAGGTTTACAGACAGAATGGTACTATTTATTATCTTAAAGAATATAAGAAACATCTAATTGTGTTTAAGCAAGTCAGAGACATAATGAGATGTGAACTTCAAAAATAATATTTTAAATGATATTTTCAAAGAATATTCTATAAGTTCTTGAATATTCTATTATTATTTCAAAACAAAATTTATTGTTGTCTTGTTGAAGTACAAAGCAAAAAAAAAAAATTGGCTTTTGAACAAATGTATTGAAATGATTAAAGAGCTATCAGGAGAATCCAAGAAGGAGTAATTACAGTGATACGGGTGAAGGATAGAGTAGTTTCACTGAAGGTTCTGGAAACAAAACTAAAAAGAGAGGACTACACTGAGGTACCTCTTAGAAACTATAGAATCAGGAATTAGAATTCCCAGAATATACTGTATTTTTTGTACAGTTTCCAAGAATAGGAGAAAACAGAAGAAATCCAAGAAGACTCATACATTTTCCATGGACTTTTGTATGATAAAACCCCATAAAATGAAGTAAAACAATCTCATTGGAAGCTAAGTACAAATTGAATTTCAGATGTGTGACACTTGAAATAAATAAAACTTCAAAAAGTTAGTGTCAAGCATATATTCATCTCAGACTCATAAAACACAATTTTAGATGTCTTCTAAAAGTAGGTGAGGCGTGCAGACCAACACTTTTGAAACTCTAGAATATCTGAGTTTTCCATGGATAAATAGGCACATAGCCAAGTTCTAAGGAACAATAATTCAAACACCTATGATCTCAGGAAGAACCATTAAAAATGATGAAAAACAAAACATCACACACACTTTGTACATGAACATGAGCTGAAGTATATGAAGGGGCTGCCAATTTTAGCATCCCAAATATATTCTTAGGGTCCATAATCCTTGGACAACTACCATTGAAAAAATAACATATTCATTAGATCTTTGCAAGAGTCCACAAAAGGCAGTGTGGTTTTAGGTGAGTTACCTGGGACTCAGCATGCGTAACTAATTTGATTTATTTGCAGAGTGATATTTGAATCTAAATCTAACTGTGTGAGTTCCTAAGTATTTAAGATGAAGTTCTATATATCGATCACAACTCTAACATGGATATAGGGCATCTCAATGATTCAGAAACTCCAGCAAAACATCTGTAAGGCAGTGACAATGAGAAAGCTGAAAGCATGATTAAGAGAAAGGTAGTGAAATTGACATGTTTGCAAATAATGCTGGCATTATAAAGAAAACATAATACATATATGAAAAGAAATTAGAGGGTAATCTATTCTAGATCGTGTATTTAGGGAATAATGGATTGAAAGACATATCTCAAAATCCTAGAAGGAACAATTTTGGATGTATCAAACATGAAACTATCATTGTTTAAGGTAATGTATGTACTTATTGATCGGACTTAACTATTGCATTAGATAGATGACACACATACATAGAAAATATTCCATAATAATTATGTGTATATATACACACACAATACACACACACACACACACACACACACAAACTCACACACAAATACAAATAAACAATTTTGACCTTCACATGGTATAAGCCATTATCAGCTCTGCACTTTCTTATACTTTGGTAAATCCCAAGATTGGAGAATCATATTTTATTGCTTCCTGGGGGCATTGCCACGCATAAAAGATAATTACAAAGCCCTTCATTATCCATAGCTAAAAGCTGTCATCCCAAGACTTTCATCTACCATTTTTAATACACTTAATTGTAACACATAAGATGAATTCCCACACTAACGTGACATTGTTTCATGAATCCAGATACAACCTCTATTCTTGATAACAATTTTCACTAAGCATCTTCTACCATAGGGTAAAGCTATGAAGCAAGTCAACAATACTGTGTTCCACGTTATAAAATGAATTTCTATAATGACTGTTAACTATTATCAGCCTGAATCATAGTGGTTTAAATTATTTATATCTGAAATATCAGACTTATCTAATAGTAGACTAACTCAAATCAGGTAATGGCAGGGTTGACATTAATGAGATTTTATTTTCTTTAAAACACACAAACTGGTTTAAAATAGTATCATCATACCACAGAGAAACAAATAGACAACTCTAAATAAAAAAGAGATTTGAATTAATAATTAATTGTACACCCCTAGAACTCATGAATAAATATGATGTAAAGCACAGCCAACAATAACATTTACATGTACATACATCTATAAACTACATAATTCCCTTTCTGCAGCAGCCTACCTCAAACAGTCCACTTACTGTAAGTGGACTAGATTATTGTTTGTAACCTTTTAGCATTCCTTATGTCTAGTTTTAAAATGTGCACTTGAAATAATGTAAAGGTATAAGATGCTGAAAGTGAAATTATTTTGTCTCTGCTTTTGTTTCAACATCTCCTTTAAAATCATATGAAATACACTTTCCACTACACATACAGAGAAGAAGCATCTATTGATTACATGATGTTTTTCAAGTCTTTTTAGTGGCACAGGACAAAATCATTTGTCCACGTACAGTTATTTTTTTTCCTGCTCATACTGAAAATTAGACAATAACTTCATTTTAAAAATAACAGATCTGTAGCACATAGATGTGTTCAAAATTCAACCTTCCTTTAAGAGAATTAAGTTGATATATTTGGTCCTGGAAATATTAATTGCAAGGTGCTGTTATTGGCTATGGGTGAAGGGTACTGTTTTGAAATTAAGGATCCATTATTTGGTAAGTTTTCAAGTTTCTTAATCTAGGTTTTCTCTTATGGGAAACAAAAATAGGAACACCAGGTGAAGAAGTGACTTGGTGGCTAAGTGTATTTACTAATAATCTTCCATAGAACCCAATTTCAGTTCACAGCACTCAGATTTGACAACTTGAACCTCCTGTTAATTGAGCTTCAGAGGATCCGATGCCCTCTATTGGCCACCATAGTTACTGGCACACGTGTACACTTAGCTACACAGACACACACTCAAATAAAATAAGTAACTGAATCTTAAAAAAAACACATATCAATATTCTCATTCATTACAGTTATCAAGTGAGATTTATGAAAATCACTCTCAATTTAGATTTTGTTGCATTTTAAGCCTACAATGATGATTACATAAATAAATTAATTAATTAGTGAGTGTCTTATACTTTCTATTTAGAAGCTAGTTGTAAGGACAAATACAAAGGAAGTCAATTTGTCTTCAGTATTACTTATTTATCATGTATCTAACTTTTTTGAACTGTGGCCTTATAAATGTAATCATGCACTTTTGACAGGTGTAGTCCGAGACTGCTACTACAAGCATGCCACTCAATTTCCCTTGAAAATGTCAGGAGCATTTTGTATCTGTTATAGGTCTTTAAAGATTTTCTTTGGTAGTCGGGGGAGTCAGGGGAAGTTCCTGACAGAAATGGAGCAAGAAGGTGAAAGAAAGCAAGCTGAAGAGCAGCTTAATATCCAACAGGGAGGTCATCTTGGGAAGGGTTTGTTCAGCACTTTGGAACACTGCTTGCTCTTGGAGCCCAATTATATCACTGAAATGAGAGGTCCTTAGACTGGTCATCTACAAGGACAGGTGGACAGAGTTAAAGAAAATGATTCAAAGGGACTCTGTGTTCTACAGGCAGAGCTCCTCACACACCCATATAGCTAATGCCATAATCATTGTAATTTGTCATTTTTCAGACATTCATAGACCTAGGAGTTTAAGAACCATCTGGAGATGGTGATCATCTCATAGCCATCATTAGGAGTGATGTCTTTTTCTCTAAAAGACTATACAAACAATTCATTGAGTTGAAACACAGGACTTGTGTGGATATAAATACAGCATTCTTTGAGAAAATCATTATCTAAATTGTGAAGTTGTCTTAACAGGAAATCTTTGCAATCAAATTATGACAGTCAGAGTATATAGCATGAAAATGGTAATACAGAGCATAAATTTAGTTATATTTAACATTTAATAGTAGTATATCAATTAGTGTAAAAATCCATCCATGTTATAGATATATTCAATGTCAACTTGATAGAAGCCTAGAGTTACCTAGGGAAGGGTAACCTCAACTGTAAAATTGCCTCAATCAGATTGGTCTGTGTCCATGTGTGTGGCACATTCTTAAAATTGCTACTCAATGTGGAAGTGCCCATCACACTGTAGGCAGTGTCCCTAAGGCATGTAGACTTGGGCTATATAACAAAGCTATCTGAGAAAGTCATGGAGAACAAACTGAGAAAGAACAATCTTCCATGGTTATTGCTTCAAGCTCCTGTCTTGGCTTCCTTTGATGAGAGACTGTAACTAGACAGGCGAGTAAACTCTATCCTTCCCCAGTTTACTGTTGGTCACTGCAATAGAACCAAACTAAGACACTCTATATTTAAAAGTGTGGAGTTATGTAAGCATGAGAACATCTTTTTTAAACGAAACTTTTTATAAGAGTTTTTCAGTTTCTATTGTCTGTTGTGTCTAAATAACGAATAATCATTAAAAGAATAAATAAAATTAGCTACATCTGTTCATCTCAACAGATGCAATTATAACAAAAAGGTTCTAAATGATGAAAGTCCTACAGAAAAATGACATTGATTTTCTCAAAAATTAAAAAAAAAAATATTTTCTCCAATGATTGACTTTTACAGTGACCAAGCCACCAACTAAAATGTTATCAGAATCACAATTTCAAATAATGAACATTTCCACATATTTCTAGTGGTTTATCCTTTATCTAGGTGATTAGTAATGAAGCACACTGCTTATAATTACATCAGAGTAAAATGAATGAATTTGAAGCAGCATTACATATGAATAAAATTAATTTGTTACTTCCTAACGAATATATTCATGGTGGGATTCATTTAAATCAGAAGTACTGCTGCAATTAAAAAATAGTTTGATCTCTACACATTTTCAGAATATAGAATTAAGTAATATATCAAAAGAAATAATGTTCAGACAAGGCTTTAGAAACTGCAAGATCTATTGAAGAATACTTAAAATATCTGTCATACCTGCAGGAACATTAAATAATGACTATCTAGGAATCTAGGAATCATGAAAATGTGCTATATTGGGAATAATACTTATTCTAACTAAATCTTCAAAGTCTAGGTCTGCATTGTACTTGAAGGTCTAGGCAGTGTATATGTGTGTATAATGTAGACACAAGAGGGTTTGTTCCACAGACAGCTACACACCTTGTCCTAAGGCAATCATCAGTAGCCCGGAAATTACCAATTAGGCTAGGCTGCTTGGCCAGCAAGTCCCAAGTACCCATTTATCTCCAACTCCCCAGTCCTAGAGTTTAAAATGTATACCACTTTCATCCTTCCTAAACTCATCCCTTCTGTTAAAAGCCACACCTTCTCTCTACCCAATACCCTCCCTGCATCCACTCTCAATGTCTAATCTATTTTCTCTTCTCTGTGAAGTTCAAACATCCCCTTTTGGGCCCTACTTGTTGCTTAGCTTCTTTGGGTCTGTGTTTTGTAACATGGTTATCCTGTACTTTGTGATTAATATCTATTTATTAGAAGGTCTATAGCATATTTGTATTTCTGGGTCTGTGTTACCTCCCTCAGGATGATCTTTTCTAGTTCCATCCATTTGCCTACAAACTTCATGATGTCATTGTTATTAAATCGCTGAGTAATGCTCCATTGTATAAATGTACCACATTTTCTTTATTCTTTGTTTGAATGGCATCTAGGTTGTTTCCAGTTTCTGACTATTATGGATAAAGCTGCTATGAACATAGATAAACAAGTATCCTTGAGGTGTGGTAGAGCTTCTTTTGGGTATATGCTCAAGACTGGTATAGCTGGATCTTGAGGTAGATCTATTTTCAATTTTTAGATAACTTGCCAAATTAACTTCCAAAGTGGTTGTACAAGTTTACATTTCCACCAGCAATGGATAAGGGTTCCCTTATTCCACATCCTCAACATCATGAGCTGTAGCTTGGGTGTTTGATCTTAGCCATTCTAACAAGTATAAGATGGAATCTCAGAGTTGTTTTGATTTGCATTTCCCTGATGACTAAGGATGTTGAACCTTTCTTTAAGTGTTTCTCATCCATTTGAGATTCCTCTGTTGAGAATTCTCTGTTTAGCTCTGTACTCTATTTTAATTGGCTTATTTGGTTTGTTGATGTCAAAGTTCTTGAGTTTTTATGTATTTTGCACGTCAGCTATCTGCCAGATTTGGATTGGGCTTTGGGCAGGCATCTCTGGAATGAGCTAGGAACCTAGGACAATGAACCTTCCACCCAAAAATCTATGAGGGTTACTCTAGCTCAGACTCTTAGCAATAGGGAAATGGAGCCTGAACTGGCCATCTCCTATAAACAGGTAAGAATTCTAATGGAGAGATTTGGACACCATTCCAGTCACAAAACCTTACATGCACAATTTGTCTTGCCTACAATATGTGTAGAGGTAAAAGATCGAGCAGAATTTGAGGGAAGGGACAACCAATGACCAGCCCATCTTCAGACTAATTCCATGAGAGGAAGCCCATCTCTGACATTATTACTGATAATCTGTTATATTTACAGATATAACTGTATAAGAAAGACAACTGACAAAAGCTGATGCAAGGACCTCTAGCCAAACATTAAGTGGGGCTTCGGGAATCCTGTGGAAGAGAAGAAAGGACTGAAGGATCCAGTGGTATCAATAATACCATAAGAAAGCCCACAGAATCAACTAATCTGTGCCTGTAGTGGCTGATCAATACTAAACTTCCAACCAGAAATCATACAAGAGATAGACCTAAGCCCTCTGCACATAGGTAACAGTTGTGCAACTGGGTCTTCATGTGTGACTCCTAAAGCTGGAGCAGGGGCTATCTCTGTCTCCAATGCTTCCTTTCCCTTAACTGTGCTGCACCTATCAATAGAAGAGTGCACCTAATCTTACTGTAATGTGATATATCAAGACTATTTGCTATCCATGAAAGGCTTCTCCTCTTGAAGAGAAAGGAATAAGAGTTATATGGAGGAAAGCGAGGTGAGGAGGAGGGACTTGAAAGAGAGGAGAGAGGAGGAGCTGTGATCATGATGTAAAGTAAATCCATAACTTCATTAATTAAATGTGCTCCATCGAGCTTGACCTTTTACATGAATGGCAAAGGGTCACACTCAGATGCTCATGCTTGGTAGACAAATGCTTTCCTTACTTATCTCTCTAACTCCTAACAGCATACTTTTTAAAGAACATTCAATAAAAACTATAGACTAAATATTAATATGTAATTAGTGTGCAGGGTAACATGTTAGCTGTAGATACAAGGTATTGTGTGCCAAATGACCCACAGTACAACTATAATCAATAATGCTATTTTGCTTAATGAACTCCTGATTCATAATATGAGGACATGAAGGAGCAATGTCCAGAAAACTAAACATATGAAAATAATTTAAAATTAATCTACATAAAAAGGGTAACAAACTACATGGGTAGATTCCACCAGGTATTTCCAGAGCTTATATAACATTAGATAAAAATGAAACATTCCATGCCCTAACTAAGTCTTTGGTCTACTAAAATTGCTGAGCCAAAATTACACTGTATTCTGTGCTAGGAATCACATTTTAAGAAAGGAAATTAAAGTAGAGCATTTCCAAAGATGAGAGCGTGAGCTATATCATGAATGGAATGAAGTATTTTCAAACCTAGAAGAAAAAATTTCTACACAACTTGTAAAAGTAAAACATAACCAATTAAAATGCAGAGCTCTCTCTATTCTTTCTCCTTATTTAATTATCTATCACATATTTACTGAGCATGTACCATACTCCAGATTCAGCTGAAAGTCCTGAATATGTGCAAGTAAGAAGGAAATGAATTCTTGAACTTCATGAAATTAATGAGTCCTTAAGACAAGGACATAAACAACTATGATAGATCTGAAGATGAATCTCATAGCTGTGAAGCTTTGATCAAGTATTGTAAAGCAGCCCAACACACAGAGGAAGTTAGGTAAGGGTGAGGTTGCTAGGTGTTGATAGTGTCACAAATTGTCTACTGAGCAGATGTCATGTGGTCTAACACCTGAAGGGGAAGACAAGACTTGAGTTGTGAGAAAACATAGGGATGTGAGTAAAAACAATTTCTAGTCAGGAACCAGCAAGCACACCCATCCACACCTCTATGGGTATGAAGTAAAGGTCGGGGAAATGGAAAAAAAAACTGTGGTATAAAATGCTTCTTGTCCTTGCATGTTGGAATTCTGGAGCTATCAATAGTACCTAAGGAGATAGTATTGCACTTGTGTCTTCTTGCTTTCAAAGGAGGTAAAGCAAACTGAAACCCAAGATGATAAAGTCCGATTTATCTACATTCTATAGCCCCATGGATGCTTCTCTTTGTCGTGCACACTAGCTCCTCCAAAATAATTTCTCATAATTTTTGAGCACTTGGAGTTAACCATGATATTAAAGGAGAAGTAGTTGAAGAAATTGGTGTGGGAATTGAAAAACACTCCCACCTTTCCTTTGTTTCTGTGCTCAGGCAAGATTTATACCATAAAGCTCTCAGTCAACATCATTAAGTACACTTTTCACATATCAGCTGTGGCCTCAGCCTATACCCACACACAGAGCCCTCAGCAGAGACACTTTCCCTTCAGCTGCTCCTTGCCTCATTTCTTCTTTACTTACTCCTTCATTATTGTCCAACCTGTTTTGTAGAGGAAAAAAACCTGGTTACATGTCACTAATAAGACTTTAATTTAGACAAGTGGATGGAATTTTAAGTAGAGACATTTTAGTTTGACCTTTCCAAAATAGTTCATAGAACACTGAAAACAAAATCGGAATGGTAATAACTTTTCCATCTCCAGAGACACTGAAGCAACAAAACTTGAATTTGTATATGATTTGCCTAAGAGAGTATATTTTTATGAGAAAGCTCACTTGAATTTCGGTGGCCTAAGAACCAGGAAACAAGTTTATTACCTCATAATTTATTACAAAGGAGCCATGCATTTAGCAATGAGAAAATACAGTTGCTCTGTAGTGCCTAGGATGACTTCACATACAAATAACCCATACTCTCCAGTGGTAAAGAAAATCATTTTGGTTGGTTCAGAGGTTTTTAAAGTGCCTGAGTTGCTGGATTTCAGTTTTTGTTATATCTTTTGGGTATCAAAGTTCTTTCTGAAATGTATTGTAAAGCCATAGAGTGAACCCCACTGTTTCTCAGTCTGTTATTTGTTTCCTTTTGATAGTACCATTAAAAAAAAATGTTCAGCACCTGGAAATGAGATTCATAGACATTATATCTTAGCCTACATGTATAAACCAAAAACTGTCCTGGAAAAACTCAGATTCTAAAATCATAGCAGCTCACAATAACACAGTGCCCACATCAATATGCATATAGCGGGACAACTGGCCTAAAGCGGCAATAAAGTTGGATATGTTCCAAAAATAGAATCACGATGATGGTAAAAGTGACAAACTGGCTGACTCTACACAGTGACATCCATAAACTAAAATCCACAAGTGACATTATCATTTTTTATAATGAATTATAATGAATACTTGATAAAGATTTCAACCAAAACAACATATATTCTCCCTCCACTGACAAAGTAGATTCATCCTCAGGAAAATCAGCGTATTCCAAAAGCAAGGAAACCACATTTTTGGTATATACGTAGCTCTGAGCTAAAAGTAGGTAGAATAGAAGAGGTGCCATCATTGACTAATCAAGATAAAGAATTATACTGATATTCTAAATTTAGAACGTCTTTTTCTGTTGCCTCCATCCATTAATTGCATTTCCAAAATCATTACTGAGAAAACCAGAAAAAAGTCTCAAAACAGCATCTGATTTATGTGAAAATACAATCTATGAAAATGTGTTAACTCATTCGAGACTCCTAACAACACACAAGGAACAAACTCAGTGGCTTCTCCTCCATTCCATATGTGAGAAGGTGCCAGTGGGAAAAGTAGCTTTATTATTTTTTATTTAGATTATTTTGAGAATTCCATACCTAAGTACTATACTTACATAATTTTTACCTCTCCCTAACCTCTTCCAGTTCCTCTCATGTCTCCATTACTCCTTCTCAAATTCATGACCTTTTCATTAATTATTTCTGTTATAGGCCCATACCCCACTGCATATGTTAAGTGTTGCTCGAATATACTTGTGCTTAGGAACTACTAGTTGTCACCATAATAGCCTATCAGGAGGTTTGTCTCTGGGGAAATCTCAGCAGCCCTTGAGAGTGGCTATTAGATTGGAGTGGAACCCTGTGAATTTTTCAGCATCTACATTGGAATGGTAACTACTACTGGCATCTTGCATCAAAATTGATGCAATTTTGATGAAGGATATAAATACAAGTACTTAGAATACACTTAAAAGTTATATTGATTTAAAAAACTAGAATAGTAGGTTTTCCTACAGATTCTGTCATTTCTCCTGCTATGGGTAGTCAGCTAGGTTTATGATACCAGGCATGAATTCCCTTTGATTGAGTGGGTTTGAAGTCAATTTAGGGAACCTCCAAGATGAAAGTGCCACTATTGCCCCATTAGAAATATGTCTCAGGTCTTGCATCTGGGTAGAACTTATTGGTTGTTTTCCTCCATTGGCACCTTAGATAACAACTCTCAGTTCTGTGAGGGTGAGTCTGCAAGGAGAAATCTAGGTCCTTTCTAGTTAGATACCTCCAAATACTGTACCTAAAATGTATAGTGTCTTCAACAATGAACTTTTACCTTCAACTTTGGGAGGTAATCAAGGGCAATGGCAATAGTCTATATTGTTTGGGAAAATTCTGGGACACTTCCCCCACAAGTGTTAACATAAAGGATGGTCTCCCATGCCTGACACTGGGGATATTTATATGTAGTCTATGACTTCTTTGTAGAACATTGTCACACTTGGTGGCAAAAAAAACAGATAGATAGATAGATAGATAGATAGATAGATAGATAGATAGATAGATAGATAGAAATTTATTAAAGGCTTGTATAGTGTGACATTTTCCTATAGATTGGCAAATACTATGTTTTTTCTCATTCTTTCCTCCCTCTATTAAACATCCTGCCACCTACCTAATTAAAGCCCTCTGATTTTCCTATTTGTCCCTTCATAATATCTGTGTCCTACCAGCCTAAAGAACAGATTTAAATGTGCAGACTTTGTGAATCAAATCATTACAGACATGATGCCCCCAAGATGCATGGAATAGCAGGCTCATAAACAATGCCAAATGGCTTTCTGCAGTCAAGTGACGTAGATATTACAGTCTGGTCTGAAAAATCTGGGGGTACATTTCATTAAGCAGAGCCTAGAATCTGTCTCCCCTTTCAAATCACTCATTTTTCCCCCTAGTAAGGCCTCTGAGTGGTTTCTTTAGAGATAAACACAAGCCATAACCCAGCTTCCATTGAGTTGAATTTAGTTATCTTGTCCTGCACTTAGTTTCATCCTACTACATCATTTTTCCCAGTGAGAATACAAGGTTCTCATGATTTACTAACTTCAAAATAACCAAAGCAAGTTTTCTCAGTAAAAGCACTACTAAGATATAAATACATAAAGTTAGTGCCTGGAGGAATTGTGGGAGAGATGGGGGTATCTACAACATATGGGAAAGAGTCACTTTGTCAACATCTAATTCTCAGAAGAGCTCCAGAATTGATGCTTTAGCCATTTCTTATTGCAACTCTCAACACAGATATACTATTTCAAATGGATAACTCCTGAAGCCATTGGGCAAACTATTTATTTTGCTGTAAATTTTGCCTGTTAGCAAACTGAAATCTCCAGATTTGCACAGAAGAAATAAAACTTCAATGCATGCATGCCAAGGTTCAGTCAGCTGTTCTCATTTTTCAACAGTTCTATTCAGATTTCTTTTCATACCACCCACAGAGGTTGAAGAAATATGGTCAGAAGTTTCTTTTGCAGCAATGGACATAATGTTTATTTCAACCTAATATCACAACTCACCATGTGTTTCTCTCTCTCTCTCTCTCTCTCTCTCTCTCTCTCTCTCTCTCTCTCCTTTCTCTCTCTCTCTCTCTCTCTCTGTGTGTGTGTGTGTGTGTCAAGAGAGAGTGAGAGGAAGAGACAGAGAGGGAGAGAGAGAGAGAGAGAGAGAGAGAGAGATGGTTATAGGGAAAAAGAAAGATTGTGATAAACAAAAATTCTATGATATAAAACTGGTTAAGGATATCAAATATATTTTCTACAAAAGACTCGTTCACAAAATATGATAACTTCTAGCTCATACAGACTTTTCACAAACTTCATTTCATTCCATCATTATATGTATATATGTTAGATCAAAAGATCAAATTGAAGCTCAAAAACACTCACAACTTTAAGAATCCTTAAAGAACATGGCCAAAATACTAAAATATCAACTTTCCTGGATAGTTTTAGAGGCTTTTATCTTGACATATAGTCATTAAACTGCTAGCTTTGGAGAAGGCTCAGTAAGCAATGCCCCTGCCTTGCAAAAATGATCTGTTGATTTTTTCAAATCTCTAGACCCCACATAAAGCTGGACATGACAATACATACATGAAATCTCTACTGCTACTCCTATGATATGAGTCAAAGTCAAAAAAGATCTCTAGAAGCTCATGGGACAGCTAGCTTGGATGATGCACTGCCAAACAAGATACATGACTACAAACAAGGTGAACAGGGAGGACAGAAACTTGAAATTATCTTTCCATCTCCATGTGTAAACTATGGCAAATGCATGCCTGTGTGTGCACACACACATAAACACAAACACTCACATTCACACATGCACTTGTATTCACATACACACAGATACATACACACATTATTTTAAAAGCATCAAAGTTAAGCATAAAAGTATAATTATATGTAAAGGTACCCAAATATAAAGCTCTCTGACATTTTTTATAAGTGTATTTAAAAAACTATTAACTTGTTCATCTGTTTAACGTAAAACTCAAAAGTATATTTGGACCATTCTGAAGCAGTTAGATTGATTTACGAAAAAGATTGAAACCTTTTATCTCTTTTTTTATATAAAATAGACAACAGAAACATATCAAATGCCCTGTGATTTTAGTAACATCAAATAATAACTGATAGCTCCATGAAACCTACATTAACATTTTTTTGTTATTTTTCAGAAAGGGCTTCTCTATGTAGCTCTGGTGTTCGAAAAATCACTCTGTAGACCAGGCTGGCCTCAAACTCATAAGACCCATCTGCCTCTGCCTCCCCAGTTGCTGATATTAAAGGTGTATGCCACCAGTATCTGGCATAATTCTTTTTCACATAAATGTTTTCTGTTTCTTTGAGATAAATAATATAATCTATAATTACATTTCCTCTTTCCCTTCTTCCCTTTAAACACTGCCATATAACCTCTCTGCTCTCTCTTTCTAATTCATGAACTCTTTTTTAATTAATCATGATTGCATGCATATTATATATATATATATATATATATATTCCTAAATATAACATATAAATATAACATGTCCCATCCAATGTTTTATTACTTTTATGTATACTTTTATGGATGGTCATTTGGCATTGGGTAACCAGTTGGTGTACTGTTCTCTAGGGAAAGCCACTTCTCCCAGCTTTTCTCAGTTACCCATACTTCTTTGAGTAGGGCTGAAGTCTTGTGAGCTTTTCTGTCCATTTTGGCAAGCCTACTGGTGTCATCCTAGTTTAGCTCAGGTTGGATGCATCATGCAGTGAGCCTTATTGCTTCTGATATTACTAGGAAATACAATCTCACAGAAAATTCCCTGATCATCTGACTCTTATAATCTTTCCTTCTTCTCTTTGCAACATTCCCTGAGCTGAAGGTGTGGGTCTATTTTGCATCCATTGGGATTGGGCTTCATAGCTCTAGATTTTGATTATTTATGGTTCTCTGTAATGTTTTTTTTTTTCTGTTGCAAAGACAATTTTCCTTGATGAAGGTGAATTATACACTTATTTGTAAGTACAAGGACAGATGTTTATATACTGTTTTTAGTGATTGAGTTTTTTTAAAAATTATGACTTATATTGGAAACTGCAGCTACATGTATCTGGCTTTCTGCACCATCCATAGAAGAGATATGTCCCAATACTCAATGTTTTCTTAAATTGATTTTAGATGTATCTTAGCTGTAAAGAGTAGATCAATATGTGATGTATTGTTTAGTAGAGCTGATTGGTTACATTTTATACAAGGATATCTAGGATCATTAGGCTTCTGTGTTAGTCTGCTTTCTGCAATTATATCAACTACCTAAGATAAATCAACTTATAAAGAGAAAAGGATTATTTTGGTTTACATTTCGGATGTTTTTTCTAATGACTTCTTGGAACTGTGATAAAGCCAAATATCATGGTAAGAGTATATAGCAGAATCAAACCACATTTTAACTCTTGGAAGTGTGTCCAAGTCAGTTGACGACCTCAGTGAACTAAATAACATCCATTAGCTGAAACAAAAAACCATGTTTGAAACTCTCTTCATTTTTTAACTAGCTCCACTCTAGGGGTCAAGTCTTAACCAAGTGGATTTTAAGAGATATCTACAATTCATATTATAGCAACTAAACCTGGAAAAGGTTTATTTCAAAAAAAAAATCACTAAAGTTCCCATAAATCATGATTGGGAGAATTGAATAAAGACACACTCTCAGTCAGGTATGAACTAAGTGGCTCAGCATGGCCATTTAATGTTGGAAAGTCCACTAATTCTCTGTGGACTAAGCCAGCAATGTATGTCCATAGTTCTCAATGCATACCAGGCACTCTATTAATTAATGTCATATTCCCCCATTGAAATTTCATATATTCTTATGGGATGATATACTAGTAAGGATAATATTAGCCACTTTATCAAATAAAAACATAATTATCAAGTTTCTCATCATTGAGATTTATTAACAGAAAAACTTAAAGATCCTCTATGTAGTGACTGGGTTACCAAGTTTCCTTTTGCTAAGAAAATCTCAAATCTCCTCGTGTAGCAAGCAACAAACTGTTCCTTTTGGGTTAAGCCTTGATGCTGCCTGGTATTTAAAATATTTCATGAAATAAACATTTTTATTTTTACATTTTTAAATATCTTTAATAAAAAGAAATACAACATTGAGTGATTCCTGGAAATAAGTTATGAAAATCAAATTTTACTAGCCCTCCATAAATAATTTCTTATGGGAACTTGGTTATGATATTTATGCATTAGCTGGGGTTGGATTCACACTATAATGCTGTCTTATCTATTGTATATATATTTGCTTTATAGTTCAAAAATGTACTAATAATCACTTTTTGACCTTCAACAGAAATGTGCACTGATTTGTTTTCTCTTTTACTTCCTCCAAAACAGAGCTCTACATACAGAAAAAAAAGGGTGGAAAATAAACTCTATCCCAAAGCTTAGAAAGATTCACAATTTTCCCAAGGCATATGATGAAGACTTAGATTGTTTTTAAAGCTACTTTTAATAAGGGTTATCAAATGCTTCAACCCCCCACCCCCACCCTTTCTATTTAGAAGAGAAAGGTGGTAAATAGGAAAAGGTGATGCGGACCTGTTTAGAAGTAGTTCCTTGGGACAATTCTAAACTCTATTTGTCAGGATAGCAGAAGTCCAGTTCAGTAGTGCCAGAAGAGCAAACATGTTTCAGTAGAGGTGGCACAATCTAGCAGAAATCACCAGTCCTTTGCTGAAAAGGCAATAGTCAGCCAGAGTGGCTAGGACCAGCACAATGAAGCATAGCAAAGCTAGCTGTGCAAGCACAAAGTCATTGTCCATTGAGTCCTATTTATACCCTGTCCAAACATCACATGTCCTCCCATGGGTCTTGCCTCAGCAAAACACCACATGAGTCTGCCTTAGCAGAACACCATGTGAGTCTGCATCACAGGATATATCCAGAAACTTCCACTTCAATATGACTCCAAGTTTTTTATATGATATTAGAACACAAACTGCCCTGAACTCATTGCTCTGTATATTAACCTCATTTTTTTACCCTTAGGCACCATGCCTTTATTCACAAATTCCTTTAATGGATGCATCTTTGGGAAACCAGTGGTGTCAGGCAAACGTACCCCATCACATTATTCTAATTTAATATGTATTTAGATCTAGCCATGCTCTAATAATAACTCTGAGAAAACAATAGGAAGTGTTTAGCATGAAATATAGAAGCCCAGTGTAGCTTTGTGTATAAATGACGGTAAGGCAGACAGTTAATAAATCTTCAGAACAATGGGCACTGCTTCCAATAATGTTTGCTACTTCAAAATGATTAATTTTTAACAGGACTCTGCATCCCTGGAGTATAATGTCTCAGGTCTCTGGAGACAAGCAAGGCAATCTCCATGTTACCATGAAACAGAAATAAAATATTATAGGATTTTCTGATGACTCTGAGGAACTGAATGGCTCCTATGGGACTGCAAAGTTAATTAAAATGAGTATAGGATTGCTATACTCTATTATAGTACAATTATGTTCCCCTTCCTCTTTCCATACCAGTTAAAAGATTTTACAACGGAGGTCAGAGTTTCAAAAACTGATAGATTTTTTTATTTTTTTATTTTCTGTTTTGGTTTCAAACAGAATGAGATTTGTTCCTTTCTAAGTATATGCATAATAGATCTAAACATTTTTGACTTGAATGTCTTTAATATAAAAAAAAAAAACTAGGCACATAAATAGAATTCTTTCTTTAAGACAGCATATTTAAAATAAATCTTAGTGTTCTTTCCTTTGTTTAGGATGGACCCTCACACTGGTTCCTCCTTAGTGAATGAATGAGGTCTTTCATTTAAAACAGGAGATTTGGTCTAAGGTACAAAATGATGAGAGTTCCACAGTCTACCCATATCCTTCAAGGAACAAATGATAACATTCCACCCTACTGCTAGCAAAGGAGAGGTAGAATGAGACTCCCCTGGAGTTAGGAGAAAATACTGTTTGTATCTACTGGGACTGTATAGATCCCAAAAGTCATGAGTGAAAGTCATCTTCCTATGTGCTTCCACTTTTGCCTGCTATCTCGCTTACCACTGGCAATATATTACTACTCCTTTACCGGCTGGTTAGCTGAGGCTCAGAGAAGACAAATACTGTTTCCAAACAAACTTGCTTTATCAGTGGCAAGCACACTGTTTGGATGTGTATCTCTCTGACATGTCTTTTCACAGATGGTGTGACTTCCATGTCCCACTCTGCCCATCAATCTTTCTACCAAAGAAAGCAGAGGATAGCCTAGCACTTGTGATGCTGATGTATATGACATTCAGTACAGTCACACAAAAGAGCTCATATTAAAAGGTCATATTATTTGAAATTATTTTAGTCCCCAATATCAGAAAAGTGTGCCATACATTGGAAAATTTTAAAATAAATCTATAAATACATGTAATTAGCATAAAGTATGATTCCTAGTGAGTCTTCATTTATTCAGCTAGTTTCTCCAAATAGCTCTATTTTTTCCTGCTGATTCTAAAGCAGAAACTTCATTCAAATTACAGTCTTTCTTGGAAGCTGATGCATTCCAACTATCCTTAACAGTATCCTGAACATCATTTTGAATAGATAATATTCTTGCATCAGATTCTCAGACCTGAACTGGGTATTATTTCCAAGAGATGTGTCTGTGGATAATCTGGTCTAAGCTACATGCTTTAACCATGAGAAAGAAGTGAACTTCCTAACAACTGTAGAGAGAAAGAAATAAAATCAAAGGCTACTGAGAAGATAACAGGGAGGCTAGATGTTGAGAAACTGTGTCAGATAGAATGTGGGGATATCAAATGATCCTCTCATCTCATTGGTCTAAATCCGTACTCATTTCTAGCTAAGTTTCCATCACTAAGAGGTAGGCATTCTATGCTCTGATATGACTGCTCTTGTTCTTGGATTCTGAGTGGTAGAACAGCCATTTCTCAGAACCATGGAAGATTAGGGGAAAGAAGCAAGAATGTAAGAAGCCAATAACTCCTCAGAGAAGGGGGATCCCAGAGAGAGGAATTTGTGGAGGAATCTGAAAAGGTGGAATGAGAAGAGAGAAGGGAGTAGAGGTTATGATAAAGATTTAAAATGTTAAAAATTACTGAAAAACAAACAAAAAAAGAAGAATGATCTTTGGCTATCGAATGGACACAGAAAGTTATATTACTACTGGTAACATTAAAGGGAGTAAGCTATCATCTGTGGCTATGGTATAATAAGTTCAGCACTACCATATTTGTACAAAGCTTTCATCAATATGAAAGAATGTAAACAGAAATTAACTGTAATGTATCTGCTGAATCAGAGAAATCAAACAGAAATGTATCTGCTGAATTAGAGAAAGACAGAGCTATGAGTTTGAACACCACACAAAAGATAGATAGATACACCAAGAATTAGAGACAGAAAACCTTGAAGTTTTCTCTTGGGAAGACAGGGAACTGATGCCAGTAGCTCCTTGAATTCATAGCCCATTTTTAACCAGAAAAACTGAATAGAATAAAATTTCATTCATATATATATTCATTCAGCAAATATGTTTTACACACACACACACACACACATACACACACACACACATTATATATATATAATATATATAATATATTATATATATATATATATATATATAATGCTAGAACTAGGCCATGGGTCACAGAACTCATTTTTTCTTATATATTTAAAAATGGAATAAATTCTAGCACTTGAATGATTCTCCTTTTGAACACAAACATATTCCTCTCTCTGTCACTGCTAAGGGCAAGATATGATCAAAAGAAAGAAGGGGCTAATTTCCAGTTATAACTTGAATCCTCCACTGATACTAAGGCTTAAGGAGCTTATTTGGTTGCTATCAGAGTCCATTGTCATCTATCTGTTATTATTGCAAGTCTAACAACAACTCCTGAAACCCAAACAGAAAGGAAACAAAACCTTTCTGTGAAGTTGTGATCAACAAAATTTAAGCTCAGTAATTCCGGTTTTAAAGAAATCAATCTTGAGAGAACTCTAAGAGGATAAATGAATATAAGTGAGAAACAGAATGTGTTAGTAGAGGAAAACATCTGAGATATTGTCCAACAAAGAAATGTAGGTGGGCAGCATTTAATTAGCTAAGCCAGACAGGAAAATTCATTGCTACAGCAGAGTTTCATTTAGAAAATGTACAGTAGTGTCTATATAACAAAATTTTATTTTTACTGTTGGGTTTCTTCTGTAGAAGTAATATAAGAATATTAATGTCCTTGGAAACATCCTAACTTTCAAAAGATGCCATACAGTTCTATGAAGTAGGAAATAAAATGATCAAATTATATGACCATGTGTAGGCACATTTGGGATGTTAAGTAGCTGAATCATCTGCTCTGAGATTATTCTTTAATGCCATTTATTTATTTACACATATTGGTCTCTCAGTCTACAAAAGTTGCTGGCATAATGTTAACCACTTTATAGAATGTGATTTTCTCTTCATTCAGCAAATATATGTTACATTTTAATCCTGCAGGATCACTCTTATAGGAACTGGGGACAGATAAGACCAGATGAGAGTTTATTGTCTTAAGTACCTTTCTTACAGAGCAAAAAATGTGAGGACTTGACTTGGATTTTTGTTCTGTAAGGTAGAGTCAACAATGCTCTAAGGCAGGTTCAGAGTTGATGGACAGATTAATGGAGATTCTAGCAACAGCAATAAGGCCAAAGAAATTATAGGAACTACACAAAACCTTGATATAAAGTCAGGAATAAAATCTTGAAATAACTCAGGAGACAGAAGTAAAGATATTCCCAAAGAGACACTTGTGTCTCTCAGCCTATCATACTATTAAAATAAAGGCCCATCAGAAATGTAAATTTCCCCAGGAGTCTAAATCTGTAAGAAAAGAAAAGGCTGGGTTTCTGACACTGTCTGAGAAAGAACTTGTCCATTGGAAAAGAGATCTAACAATGTCAATGCTGTATATGACCACTTTCAGTATGAGACTAAAGCCCAGGAACAGTGGTAGGTGAGGCTACAGCTTTCAAAGAGATGCCTGGATATGCATGACCTTGGCCCTCTATCTAAACTTTAATCTACTATATAACCCTATGAGACATACTTGAGGAGGCTACTGGATCTCTTTGTATGTCTCCCCAGTGATGCCACACTGAATGTCTCTTCTTTTTCTGTTTTTTAATATTAATTTGGCTGTCTTAATTTGTCTTCTCAGATCACATGGCCATACTTGGCTTGTAGGGTTATAAATGGTAAATCCAAGTTCAGCAACAATAGCATGAAGGAAAAATGAAGGAAAAAAATCTAACATGAAAACAGAATAACAAAGGCAAATAATAATAATAATAATATAATAATAATGAAAGGCACTGGTTACATCCTGGTGAAGAAGAGCTCTGCATTGTATGAAATCCAACAGAGTGACACTTTCAAGCTTCACAGTAATGCCATGGAGCATACTTTTCTCTATTTTGTAAATGAGAAAGCAACTGTATAAGTATAGCACATGGCTGCCAGTCTAGATGTAGAATTTATGTTTCTAAACAATGAAACAATTAACAAAATCACAATGGCACAAACACATTTTTCCCTGGGTCCTGCTAAATGTGAAGAATTTACCTAAGGCTTTAGAATGTAAGGCAGTAGTTCATCTGGGGATCACTGTGTCTATTTGGTCACACAAAAAGTACAAGTCTTCATATACTACCTAAAACCTCAAATGGTATGGGTTTTGTCAAAACCACCAAATCACTAAGACACATATGGCTCCGAGAATGTCAGGATATTTCCCAGATAAAAATGGAGACCTGTCAGTTAAATATTTTTTTCCATATAACCAGTAGACATCCTTATAGGGCAGGCATGCCCTGAGGATTGTCGTAGATGGAAATATTACCTCATGGGCATAAGAAGCAAGGGATACTCTGAGAAAAGCTGACAGGACCAAATATGCATTTCCCTGTAATTCTGCAGTCACCAGGAACTATAATACTGTGAGTCATACGACCTTCTAACCTCACAGAATAGAACTGACTGACTTAGGTTCCAAGAATCCTTGCTTCCATGTGTTTCCAGCCTCTGGTAGTCTATAAGAGTTTGCGGGCTTTTGTTTAATTGCTTGCTGTTTGTTTTTCTTTTTATTTGTTGTTGTTGCTTTCTTGATTTTTGTTTTTTGTTTTTGTTTTTTTTTGGGGGGTGGGAGGTGGAGGACGGGTATAATGTTGGTGTTGAACTTCTCTGTGAGAAGAAAAGCAAATTAAAAATCATTCACTTTTTCTTTCCAGGAAGAGGAGAAAAAGGAAAAAAAATCAGCAAATTAGAATAGGAAGACAGGACATTTCCACCTGTGTTCTGGAAAGTATCAGCCAGATAGCAAAGTGTGCCCTAGGCTGTGCAAGGTCCAGACAGCCCCCATGCAGGGTAACTTTCTTTCCATGAACAAGAAAGACCCAGAACAGGTCTGCCTGGTGGGAAAGTAATTTTTGTGTACTACAAGAAGGTCAAATACACAGAGATGTAAGCAAAAATAAAAGATTTTCAACATGTATTTATGATTTATTAGGGGAAAGTATGTATCTGCTTTTGATCAACTTTTATTATTTGTTTCTGGTGTTCTTATCAAAAAATACACAGGTGCTGAACGGCATTGGTGCTCTTGTCTTCTAGATACTGAATAGATACTTCTATTAAATATTCTTTATTAAAGTTTTTAGATGGTTCTCATTAGCAATAACTTTTGCCCAAAGAAGATTTTACCTAGTCTCAAGAGTTACAGGGTATTAAAAGTCCATAAATCAAAATCTACTGAATAAATCATAAATAAAATAATTTTAAAGCAGTTATTTGGTATACATAACAATTTAGCATTTATTACAGAGGAAGGTAACTATGCACACTAATAAGATCCACATGCTTGGTGTTTTCATAAAGAAAAAAGACTTCTTGGAATGTTCAATAATGGAGGACACAGAGTATATTCAATGTCTTTTACATCTCTTGGATACATTGACTTCATAATTCTCAATGCTGAGAGCACTGCTTCACAATCGGGGATACAAAATGGCAGAATTGTACTCATGGTCATTCAGGCACTCTTGGCAATTCTGTCCTTATCCCATGCCAAAATCAGTTGAGAATTTTGTTTGTGAAATTCAAATCAGCAATTCATACAACGATTTTTTAAAAATGAAACATTTAACCTAAGGTATGAAGAATGCTAGCAGATGGACTCTGGAAATCTTTGTTTTCCTTAAATAAACTGTTATTATAAGCACGGAAAACCTTAAATGCAATAAAACCACTCCAATTCATGGTAAGCAGTAGTCTCAAACCTGAGCCACTGTATTTCAGGCAATGATCCCTGGCAGTACACAGATGTTATGGATAGACAGTGATAATTATTTGGTATACAATATTTGTGTCCAATTCCAAGACTGTGCTGAGTTTACATGACATGAAGCTGGTAAATGCTACCAGAAACACCTGAGATTCATCATTTAATTGATTCTGAGTTAATTTTTTTGGTTATTTGTCATTTAGAAAATTTACTACCACTATACTTTTCACAAACTCATATACAATTACTAGATTCTTATGAGGTTCCAACCCAGTTTAAGGAGCTGTGCTTTACTTTAGCCTTATATATCTGCAGGGTTACAATTTCATCTAGTCTCATAAATTGCCTTAAGTATCTTCTGTTAAGCTTTGACCCCGTTCATATTCCTGGGCCACCAATCCCAGAATCCTAAGGAGAAAAATTTGGACGTTACAATTCTAAAATAGCTTCTCAATCATGGTATTCTTAATGTTTTAGGTAAAATTGCTTGTGGAGCTAGCTTTCATATGATTAGAGAATGCTTTGCAATGTCATTGACCTTACTTAGTACTCACCCTTCAGCGTCATAGCCATAAAAAATACTTCTACAAACTTTGTACATGGACAAAGAAGAAGGCAAGATCAGCTCTATAAAGTGACAACTCTGCAGAGGCATAAGTCTACACGTATGAGAGCAGAATTCATCTTTGTATTCTGTGGTACCATATCAATACTTTGGATAGCAATTCTGCCTTAGATACCTAAAATCTAAAATGGCTATAAGATAGTGACTGTGTTTACTGCCAATATAAATACATGAACAAGTGATTGATAGGCTACATGTTCTAATTTGATTGCTATGCAAGGTAGATGTGCATTTTAACATTGCATGGTAACCCATTAGGATATGTATTTTACATGTAATTAAAACAAAAACAATGATCCTGTATGATACATTTTTAGTCCAAGAAAGGAAAGCCAGAAGATTCTTACACTATGAAACAAAATTCTCAAATAGACTCCATAAAATATGTCCATATTTCTTTTCTGTTTTATGTCATTGTCATAGTGATAAATAACATCATATAAATTGTACAATTTACTCAGGCTTCAAAACACTTACAGAATGAATGTGTTAAGAGATGAAAAATGTAATTTTCCTGTCGCCAGTAAAATACTTCATTTAAATATTGCCTTCTTGGATGTTTGCTCTCAATTTGATCTGCAACTCCCCTAAATCCCCATGACTCTATGTCATAATTCTTTATTGGCCTTATAGACTTTGTGTTTTTTCTACTTTCCTCTATACTTTCCAACTACAATCATTATTTTATGTGTTGCTTATTATTACTTTAAAAGTTTTGTTTATATAAAATATTTTGATGTTTTACCTACCTGCAATTCATCTTTGATCCTCCTCCCTACCTTCCTAAACCTCACCCAACTATCTTTCTACCTTTTTGAACTCCTCTCTCTCTCTCTCTCTCTCTCTCTCTCTCTCTCTCTCTCTCTCTCTTTCTCTCTCTCTCTCCCTCTCTCTCCTTTTTGATTTTAGAAAATGTATATCAGCATAAAATTGGCAGTCTTGGAACTCATTCTGTAGACCAGCTACCTCAAACTTTTAGAGATCATCTGCTTCTACTTCCTGAGTGTTAGAATTAAAGGTGTATCCCACCATGCTGACTCTCTCCCTCTTTACAAACAAACAAACAAACTGACAAAAGCTTAAACACAACCACAAAACCACAAGAAACACACATTCACATACACACATGCACACAAACACATACACACACCTCACAAACATACATATACACACACAAATGAAACTTAAAAATGCAAAAGATGAAAGAGAGACAGGGGAAGATGAAGAGGGAGGGAGAGAGAAAGAGAGAGACAGAGACAGAGACAGAGACAGAGACAGAGAAACTTCCCCTTCTCTGTGCTAGAACTACATCTGGCGTAAACCTGTGCAGTCTTTGGTGTATTGCCACAGTCTCTGTGAGTTTATATGTCTTTCATTCCTGTTGTGTCTGGAAAACAGTTTCCTCAATCATCATCCCATCTCTTGTGTTCCCTTTTGCATAGATTCCTGAGCCTTGATGGGGGATACACATTGATACAGACAGCCCCTTAAGACTGAGTCCTCCAAAGCCTCTCACCTACCATCATTTTGTCAGTTCTCCAGGCTGGTTGGGATATACTTCCTCCTCTTCCTCCTCCTCTTCCTCCTCTTCTCTTCCTCCTCCCTCCTCTCCTCTCCTTCCTCCTTCTCCTTCTCCTCTTCACCTTCTTCCAGTTAATTAACTAATTTATTTGCTTTACATTCTGATTGGAGCTTCCCCTCTCTCCTCTCCTCACAGTCCCTCTGTTTCATCTCCATTTCCCCTATGCTTCTCTATCTTTCTTCTCAGAGGGGAACGAATTCCATGAATATCAACCCACCTTGGAATATCAAATTAGAGTAGGACTGGGTGCATCTTCTGTGATTGAGGGTAGACAAGGGCAGCCAGTTAGGGGAAAGGGATTCAAGGGCAGAGAACAGTTAGAGACAGCTCCTGCTGTTATAGGTCCCACATTGTATACACTTCCTATCAACAGACTGAGGACTCATTCACAAGCCTGAGGTGTTCCTTCTTTCATGTCTTTCACCACAGTATTCTGCTGGTAATGGTACTGGTGACTATTTTTTAAAGAGAATAAGATAAGTTAACCCTTAAGCTTCTCTAAAGAGCTCCTTAGTGGAATAGATTTCTCCTGGGATACTAGTCACACTGTCTCTTTTAATCTGGAATGAATAACCAGTGTGACATGTCTCAACTATTGAAGGATCTAGTATCATCTAGAAGGCAGAACTGAAAGCAGGTCTATGAAGGGCTTTCAAAACATGGGTGGCACCATTCAACAGGCTGAGATTCTGGTCTGATTAGGAGTGGGAAGGAAGTTCAGCACCAGCATTTCAGTGGTGTCTGCTTTCTGACTGGGGATGCAATATGAGCATCTGCTTTTCTCTCCTCCCACCATGATGAACTGCATCCTCATACAGAGTAAACAAAAAACAAAAAGTCCTTCCTCCCTCCCTTAAGTTGCTTCTTGTCAGGTATTTGATCACAATAAGTGAAGTAATCAAAACAGGCAGGAAGATAAACTTTTATCTAGGCACAGAAAAAAAATGAAGCTTTCTTAGTTATTAGCATTTATCCCTTGTAATTAATGTCAGGTATAGGCTTGTTTTAAAGTAGAAGGTGAC
The DNA here is from genome assembly GCA_021653895.1 of Mastomys natalensis. Lineage (NCBI taxonomy): Eukaryota > Metazoa > Chordata > Mammalia > Rodentia > Muridae > Mastomys > Mastomys natalensis. The sequence goes on from JAJTUV010000429.1 coordinate 468,274, forward strand.
TTCCATTATTTCCCTCAGAATCAAGAAATCTAATTTGTTACAAAGTAGAAATTAGCTTCTTACACATTTGTTGCCCTTGGTCATTTTAGATTTCTGGTAAAAGAGTTTGTCATCTACCTGCATGTTAGGATGGGAAAGAGGATCTAGGAATGAGTGCTATAAAACATTATTCTGGGAAAAGGTTTGTTGATGATAGTGGGACAAAGAAAATAGAAAAGTATAGTTTTAAACCCAAATACTTAGGTATTTAGCTTAGAGAGAGTGCATCTATCAAATAAAAGTTAAGATCTTTTGGAAATAAAAGAAAAACATTGTGAAAACTGGATGAGATGCCTTATAATAAAAGACTGTGCTTTTCTTTTTTAAGTCTATTCCTTCTTTCTATTTCAATATGCATGCCTTTGCAGAGTCTTCAGATCCAGCTAGGCCAGTGTTCTTTGTCCAGACAGGAAGTTAACTAACTGAAAATATTCTAGCTCAAGGAATAAATTAACATGCATTTCCCTTTTCATGTCACATTAACAATATTTTGATATGAGAGAACGGATGATGTTGTCTCCCTATAAATTCCATGAAACTGTTAGGAGCTAAAAGGAAAAAAAAATATTCTATATAAAGTCCAGTGGCAAAGAAAGCAGAAATCGTGAAGCAGAAGATTGCCAAAGGAAGCTATGTTTCATCACTTCCCAAAATTAATCCTGCATCTCATAAGTCATGCAGACCTTATCTGAAGAAATGTGCCAGAAGCCACACAACTAACACAGAGAACCGGAACATGATGCCAGAGCCTGGTTTTATTAGTTAAATGTGGATGCTTCATATTGGTAGGCAGTAAGGAAATGAAGACTGCCCTCTAGCTAAAGCAACTGGTTCCATGAGCCACTGCAGAATACAGTGTACAGTCAGCAGCTTTCATTGCAGGTCCAGCAATTTTTTTCTTTTTCTCTTTATTATTCTTTTTTTCTATGTTTCCTTCTTTCTCTCTTTGGATATTAAGTGTTTATTTGAAAATTAAATTACATTATTTTAGAATAATGTAATTAAAAATAAAATCATTCCTTTTCATTAACTATTTGGTTTGTTAGTCTCGTATAAAGTATATGAACTAATTGACTAAATGCTTTGCAGGAACACTGTAAATATTTTAGGCTTGGCAAGTTCATATTGTATGCTAAACTATCCAGCTCTAGCTTTGAATGAGGAACGTACTGTAAGAGCATAACAAAGGATAATGCTTATGTTTCAGTAACACTTTAGGAGTCTGGGAGTATGTAAAACTGGAAATCAGTGGGGCAACAGCTGCAAAAATTCATTCTCTACAACGGTGGTTCTAAACTGTGGTTGTGACCCCTCGGTGTGTGTTGTGTAGTAGGTCAAAGAACTTTTTAAAAGGGGCTGCACATAAGATATTTACTTTATGATTCACCATAGTAGCAAAATTATAGTTATAAAGTAGCACCAAAAATAATTTTATGGTTGAGGGTCACACAACATGAGGAACTATGTTAAAGGTTTGCAGCAATAGAAAGGTTGAGAACCACTGTTCCAGACTACATAAGCATTGCAGTCATTAATTTGCAAGTGACCTGCAAGAGCCCTAGTCAAAACAGGACTGGCCCTGAAACTAATCACCTTTGGGGCTCCATCCCTTACTTAATGAACATTGACTGCAAAAAGATAATGGGAAAGGGAAAGTTATTGTCTTTAGTTGTACATCCACTGATGAGTCCACCAAATCTGGCAGATTCCTTCAAACCCATGTTATATAGACTTAAATGGGGAAACTGGTGTGCCACAAAATAAAACTAACATGAATTAGAGAAAAAAAATTTGTAGGAAGAAGTAAGTAAGACAGGAGTAGCAGGGAGATGGCAGTATGTGACGGATAAGGGTCCTTATTATGTACATGTATGAAGCTATAAAAACTGAAACTTAATTGTAAAAATAGGAAAGGGGGCAACCATTTGTGGGCATTGTTTGATATAAGGATCATCATCTGCTGTCCATTGCAGCTATAAAGGCAACTGTGGAAGGCTATGTGCTGGGAGGATGTTAGGAATGGAGCTGCAGTTTCTTTTTCTAATTTCTTAGCAGATACATGTTTGTATTTAACACTTCACAGTCATCAATTTAAAATGGAGACTCCAGGACTCTGAATGGGCAATTAGTTAAAACAAGGTAAACTTATAAAGTACCTGTCAATTCTGTATCTAATGTGCATCAATCTGCACATATGAATTCAGTACAAGAATAGTAATGTATTTTTCTACAACATATACCCCTCTTCCTCTGCATGCTTCTGATGAGAGCAAGTTAATTATTTTATTATCTCAATATAAATCTTTCCAAATTAAATATTTCCAGGGTATAAACTATTGGCCACCCAACTTCATTAAAAGCATAAAGCCAGCCATTTTCTTTCTGCAAACAACTCTTCTCGTATCTTCAGAATTCAGATAATGACTATTTTCTAAACCTTATTATTGTTACAGAAAAGAATACCCTAACTGGGGCTTTCTAAATGAGAAGTCTCAATATCAATGCACCTTGCTCCTAGAAGAGTCAAGAAATTATGAAAGAAGCTGAAATAGTCTTCATGATTATGTTAAAAAAAAATCTCTCCTGGAGGTTGGGGAGGTGGATCAGTATACTTTCTGCTCTAGCAGAGAGGGCCCATGTTATATTCCCAGCACCTTTGTCCAACCTTTCACAAAGACCTGCCACTACAGATACAGGGAACTGACGGCCTTTAGGAACCAGAACACATGTGGCATATAGTTACACAGATATACACAAATATATACCCACAGAAATAATTGGAATTAATCTATAAAAAATATATCCAAATCTCCTTACTGTTACTGAATTTATACTTCATACACAAGTGTTACACTGTACATATGATTGTTTCACTTACAGAAAAGTACTGCTGTAGATATTTTATAGTTAATTATTTTTATATTTCCTAAGCTAAACAACCTAACCATTTTTCTTCCTTTTTCCAAATTACGTGCTGGAAGGTAAGACTTTTCTTTAACTTTTTTCAATCCTGTGGGAATGAGGCTTACAACTCACAGGCAGAGGTGAACCAAGTAGACAAAATGGGCTCTAGACAATCTCCTAACACCTTTTGAATTCTAATGTTATCCTGTTTTCTTTTCTCTGTCCTGTGGTCAATAAAACAAACAAACAAACAAACAACAACAACAACAAAAAAAAAAAAACATTTCTTTCAACCAAGCAAATTTACCTTAGCTGAAAGTGATGTTTTCATGACCAAGTTCATTACTTTACTCAGAATGAGAGTTCATACTAATTTTAATCTTTCATTATGATATTAATTAATTTATTTGTGTACCTCTCTCTCTCTCTCTCTCTCTCTCTCTCTCTCTCTCTCTCTGTGTGTGTGTGTGTGTGTGTGTGTGTGTGTGTGTGTGGTGCTGGGTGTGTACTCTGTGTATTCTATGTGGATGCCAAAGGACATTTATGGGAGTCAGAGTCAGTTCTCTCCTTCCACCATGTGAGTCTTTGGGATCAAACTCATTCTCAGGCTAGGTAGAAAGCATCTGTACTCAGGAATTTCATTGTCCCCCATGATATATTTTTGATAATAAATAATCATATCAAAACCACTCAAGTGCCTCTTATTTAATCTTGCTTTCATAATTCCTGTTTATTTCCTATTTAAATAATCTAAGCTGGCCTGGAATTATTATGTAGATCAGACTAGTCTTGAATTTATGAAAATCTTCTTGCCCCAGTCTCCTCAGCACCTGCATTAAAACTATAAACCACTACACTGACTTTTTTATATATTTCTTAATAGTCTCCTCTTTAGTAAACAGATATATTTGAAAGAAAATGATGCAAACTATGTATTAATTGTTAAATTATAACTATATTCTCACTGCCTCCTAGTTACATATCCGAGTATTCACATTGCCACTTATTCTTTATTTTTGAGAACATTTTGGACTAGGTTTTATGTCGCCTAGGCTGGCTTTGAACTCAGTATATAACTGAACCCGGCATTGAACTCTTCAACCTCCTGCCTCACTCAATCTCTTAAGGTTGAAATTACAAGCCCTCAACACCATCAAGGGTTCACCAATACTCAGTGTACTTACTTGCAGTCCCAGCCCCTACTCTTCTCACCTAAGATAATCAATATCAGTGATCATTGTCTGCTGAAGAGGCCCATTTTCAATGGTAGTGAACCAACCTCAGAAATGAGATATGTGTCTTTCCTACTTAAATGTCATTAGTGATGGAATGGTGATACAGTGTGGTCACCTAGAGACATTTTCATCCTTTCAATTCCAATGGCAATATCACAGTTCTCTCATATAAGTTCGCATTGAAATTCCTCAGGCAAATTTCTGGGTCTTGGGTTTATTGCATGTCTTCCTATGAAGTTCTTGATAATTGTATAAAACAATAGAGGCCAAGAAGAAGACAGAAATCATCCAGATGATTCAAATGATGATTAGTTCCTGAGCCACGAGGGTCCAGTCATATGTCTTCTTCTGAATTGCCTTGACGTTTATCCCACATGAGTAGTCATTTGCAGTGATATTTAGATTACATTGGAAAGAAAGGAAAAGCTCACCCACTAGTTGCCACATTTTGATGAGTTAGAAAAGGAACTATAAAGAGAGATAGAAGTAAATATATTTGTTTTTAACAATTCCTCCATGGACTGAAAGACGCTATGTGACTCTCTTAAATTTTCTAAGGAGTTACATGCCTTTTCTTGGGTTTGGTTGATGGTGTTTGTTGTAGGTTATTACTCAAGAGCTCTTCAAACCCACACAGAGGGGGTACCTAGCAAGAGGTAAGAATAACAGTGTTGTGTCTCAAGGGAAAATATTCATAAATTATGAATGAAAGTAAAGAGAACTCTGAAAATCAAGCCTCAGTTTACCTCAAGGTGAATACCACTGTGTGCTATCTCAGCATCCTTGTTTGGTGACAAAGTGTAAAGGCTTGTGAATGTAGTGGGTAAAAATCTAAAAGGAGTTTAAAAGAAGAATTCTTTAAAAGTTTTTAAAAGCCTAAGAGGAACTTTGTTTCAAGTTTTCTCTGATTCAAAGGCCTTATCAGAATTCATAAGACAATAGGAGATACTAGTCTGCAAAGCTCAGGTTCTTGAAGGCCCAGGGGCCTTGGCTTTTGAAGCAGCTGCCAATAGGCAGCTCTTGACAAGCTCAGTCTGCACTTTAGCTGCAGAAAAGCAAAGCAGAAGAGAGAGAATGATTTCTAAAATGCTTAGCAAAGGAAAGAGGCTTTCACTTAAGCCTTGAGAATCTGTCCTAACCAGTTGCAGGTAGTAAAATTTAGCATCTGCTTAGACAACTTCTCAAGTGTCTCAAGTGATGCCCAAGAGGTAAGGCAGCCTGGAAGAAACTGAGACATGGGATGGTCATGTAAATTACAGTCAACTTAACTATGATGTAAACTTTGTAGACTTTTTTTCCCCTCAGCACAGACAGCAAAACATGAGGTAACCTGAAATTTGAGTAGGTAATGACTAGGTCAGAAAATCAGGGAACAGGACTGGGATTTATTAATTACCTTCAGTAATAAAAATAAGCCTATAGCTCTTTATTCTGGTTATTTTGACATTTAAGAATATAAGTATGGACTTTGAGATTTGGGGAAATACTTGATTGCTACCAACTTCCATTCAAGAGAAAATAGAACCAAATTGTATTCAAATCATGAGGTATTGAGAAGAGGAGTATCAACTTTGGCTGACTAGCTCAGCATCTAGAATAAAAACTGAACAGATAAAGTATAAAGGAAGATAGCTGCATTAAGACAATTTCAAATAATTACAAGACATGATTCTTCTCCTACAATATGGGTCAGGGCCCAGAAAGTAGCAGAGGAAAAGCAAAGTCTATGAGAAAAGAAACCATGAATATAGGAAAGGAGATCAATTTTGACTGGCATCTGCCATGTGTCAGACACTGTGTTGGTTGCCTGCTGTACATCATCCCACTTGAACCATCTTATTCCTAGCTGTGAATGAAGCACTTATTAATAAACAGAATGTCATTCATAACTATTAGCGGACAATTATATTTGAAAGAATGTGTTGTCAAATAATCATTACAGAGCTTTATAAAAGACAAAAAGATACTGGCTCCTAAAGAATCCCGTGAAACATGCTGCTATGTGCCTTTTTTTTTTTTTTTCCACATAGAATCTACTCTGGGCTTTATCAGAATGCTTCACTCTATTTTATCTGTTGTAGAGATTTGAACATGATTTTTGTCATTGTATATGCTGAGTTCAAACTCTGCCTCTATCCTCACCAGCTATATATCACACAGCAAGTTATTTAATATCATTGAGACTCAGTTTCCACAATAACTGGCAGAGAGCTGTATCTATGCACTGTATCGACTGTTCATATACTTTAAGCTCAGCATTGTGAACTAGTAAAACAAATGATGTGATTCAAAAAACTTGCATGTTAATTTGCTTTATTTTCTCTGACCTGTCCCCAGTTATTGTTTTGAATTGTATTCCTTGTAGAGGACAAGATCAACAAATATTTTCTAAATGAGCACATGGATTTATTAGACTTTCATGCAAATATTTTACCTGTCAATATTTACCTGCCAATTGTCCTCCATGCTAGACATGTATGAAAGGCATGAGAGTGTTAACCACTGTCTAAGTTGACCTACGTTAGGAATTGTGAGAGGAATTGCTGGGCATTCTCTCCGTGGTGACAAAATGAGAACTGAAGAACATGTGAAGTAAACCAGATGGCCTCACTGCTGCATACAGCTTGCACCTCTCCCCTGGCAATGTGTTTTCTTTCAAAGAGCCCAAATCCATTAACTTGAGGTCAGCTTCAGCCATTGTGCCTTAAGTCTGTCTCTCCTCCCTAGACATTTATTTCCTGGACATTGCAAGGATGAATTGAACAAACAAAGGAGAAATAGAGTTGTCACTATCATTACTGGGCCAACAACATCATAAGGGTTGGCCTGGACAACCCAACATCGTTATTTTGCTCACTCACAGGAAAGCCTGCATGAAGGAACAGAGCAGAAGGAAAAAAACATGAGCATATGAACATGAAATAATCCCAGGCCTGTTTCCAAAACCTTTTTATATGGAGCTAATTTGTTGACTTCATTTGGTCTACTTAAAAGACTCGTGCCATTACAATTTGAATCTCATTAAAGACTTGAAACAGAAGTATCAGACATAATGTCCATGAAGTATTTGTTCTTTTTACTGTTGTTGTTTATGTTTGATATAAAGTATCATGAAGTCAAGGACAGTCTATACTCACTTTGCAACTTAGAATGACCATGAACTTATGATCCTCTTGCCTCCACATCTTAAATCCTGGCATGTACTATCATGTCCAGCTTTGGAAGCAGATTGTAAGAATTTTGAGAAAGCATGATTCAATAGTCACCCTACATACTGTATCTCTCTTTGCTATTTCTTAACAATTAAGAGGAAACTTAACCAATATTAGTACGGCCTTATTTAGGATAATTTTATCCTTATTTGATTTTTTGGCTGAAAAATTGTAATGATATATAGAATTGATATGGTTCACTTATGGGACAAAAAGCATGAAGGATAATGTTGATTATGCAACATAATCCTCTTCATTGGTGGTTGCATGCAACATCTGTCCCAGTGGATGAGAGATGGCAGAGCCTTAGTTTAGCTCCATTTCTTTTAATAGAACTCAGAGATTCAGTGATAGATAGAAGATGAAATTTATGATGTTCAATAAGTCAGATTTAAAAATTTTTGGTTACCACACCATAATCTGTTGTGCAGTGTCCAGGTCAGACAGGAAAGGTATACAGATAATCAGTGGGCAGAGACAGAAGCAATGTTCTAAGCAGAGAGAAGATATTGCAGTGTGAAGATGAATGAGGAGGGCTGTGCTAATGGGGCCACATTCTTGCCATCATAAAGATGAACTTCTGTGAATATCTGTGGAAACTTCATAGATAACTTCTGAGAAAATAAATTATTCACTGAAAACCAGATTCAAATTTGGCATTTTTAATAGAAGACATATCAGTTATTTTTAGATTCAGCTTCTCTATTTGTGTAGTGACCATGAGACCAGCAATGCCTATAAATGCTCATATAAACATATTTGTTCTCTGCCAGGAGCCATCAAGGAGAAGCTAAAAACTAGCAGGTGATTTTTCTCATGTTTCCACCAAGGATTATAAAGTTAATGATGTAGTTGCTTCTTTTTTTTTTCTTTTCTTTTTTAATTTTATTTTTTTGCTTATTCACTTTATAACCCATCCCAGTCACCCCTCCCACAATCCTTCCCCATCTCTTCTTTTCTGAGTACCCCCTCCTCCTGTATCCCCCACCCTGCCACTTTAGGTCTCTGAGAGGCTAGGTGCTTCCTCTCCCATTGAGGCCAGATGAGGCACCCAGCTAGAAGACTATACCCCATACACAGGCTGCATGTTTTGGGATAGCCCCCACTCCAGATGTTTGAGACCTACATGAAAACCAAGCTGCACATTTGCAACATATGTGCAGGGAGGCCTAGGTCCAACCATGGAGCTAGATCTGTGTAGACTAGGTATGCTCCACGGTTGGTGATTCAGTCTCTGGGAGCTCCAAGGGTTCAGGTTGGTTTACTCTGTTGATCTTCCTGTGCAGTTCCTATCTCCTTAGGGCCCACAATCCTTCTGCCTATTCTTCTATAAGAGTCCTCAAGCTCCATCCACTGTTTGACTCTGGATGTCTGTATCTGTCTGAGTCAGCTGCTGGTTAGAGCCTCTCAGAGTACAACTTGCCCCTGTCCTCAGGCTGGAGGTTTAGATCCTGGGTGCTCTGGTTGAATCTTTTGATGCTCATTCTAAAAAGGACAAAAGCACCCTCACTTTTGTCTTCCTCTTTCTTCTTGAGTTTCATGATGTTTATGCGTTATGTCTTAGGTATTGTGTGCTTTTGGGCTAATATCCGCTTATCAGTGAGTGCATACAATGCCTTTCTATTTATTACGTACAGTACTAATTAATTATTACTTATGATGAGATGTTTCACTAAGCCTGTCCTGTAGTCTTTTTCTACCTTGTTATTCTTCAAGAAGTAAAAACAGATATATATTTAATATTCAATATGAAATATAAAGACTAATAAATAAATCACCAAAAAAAAAAGAAAAAGAAATGGGCTATAGACACATAAAATCATTTAAATAAATAAAAATATGTTCTTAGCCTTATATTATTTTTATGTGTGTGTGATACAAATGGGCTTGGATAACTTGATATCATCAGTTTAAGCAAATAACATTTATTTTTGTCAAGAATAACCCAGACTGTAGTTGCATGTATTTCCTGTGAGGGTTTTATATGGATCATGTTAGATCCATATATGTCATTCTGAAATTGACATATATGTCAATTTATAACGGTTAGTTGTAATGATGATATTCAAAACCTGTACTGAGATTTTTGTACTCAAAGCTAAAGATAATAAATTGATGCTACAAGTGGCTTTTATGCATTATGTACTTTACAGATATATGTAGTTAATAAAGGAGAACATAAATATGATCAAAAAAAAGACTTGAAACAGAGCTACTATTTATGGAGACATTTCTATGAATTAGTATTTATGTTACATACACTGCCAAATGCATACACATAAAAGTTTCTGAAATGCAATAGCCCCAGTTTAAGATGAGGCATCTCAGTCTAAGATGCAAGAAGTCCATCTGTATTGAAAGTGAATTCTCAGCAGTTTGTCTTTTATTATTATTATTATTATTATTATTATTTTATTTACATTCCAAAAGTTGACCCCCTTCCTGATCCCTCCTCCCTGAGTTCTTCACCCAATCTCCTCTCAACTGCCACCTCAGAGAGGGTGCTCCTCTACTCGCTCACCCAATTTCAACCAGCATCCCTGTTCCCTGGGGCATCAAGTTTCCACAGGCTTAAGAACATCCTCTCCCACTGAGGCCAGACAAGGCAATCCTCTGCTACATATGTGCCCAGGCCTCTGGAGCAGCCAATGAATACTCTTTGGTTTTTGGCTTAGTCTCTGGGAGCTCTGAGGGTTCCAGACTAGTTGACACTACTGTTCTTCATATCGGGTTTTAATCCCCAATTCCTCACAGCTCCTTCAGGTCTTTTCCTAACTCTTCCATATGGGTCCCTGACCTCAATCCAATGGTAGGCTGTAAGTATCTGCATTAGTTTCAGCCAGTTACTGGTAGAGTCTCTCAGGGGACAGCCATACCAGGCTCCTGTCTGAAAGCATAATATGGCATAAGTAATAGTTTCTGGGTTTGGTGTGCAGGCAGGGAATGGATCCCAACTTGGACTGGTCATTGAGTGGCCTTTTTTTGTAAGTCTCTGCTTCATTTTTGTCCCTGCATTACCTTTAGACAGGAAAAATTCTGGGTTTAAAAATTTTGAAGATGGTTGGTTGGCCTTTGACTCAACTGGGGATCATGTTTATCTATTGGAGTTGGTCTCTTCAGGCTCCATTACCCCATTGTTGGGGATTTCGTCTAATATCATCCCCATTGAGTCCTGGTAGGCCATTCTTTGGTTGAGGGACATCTAGATTGTTTCCAGCTACAGACTATTCCAAAACAAAAGCCGGTATAAACATAGCAGAGCACATGCCCTTGTGGTATGGTAGAACATGTTTTGAGTATATTTCCAGGAGTGGTATAGCTGGGTGTTCAGGAAGAACTATTTCCATTTTTCTAAGAACTACCAGATTGATTTCCTGAGTGGTTGTAGCAGCTTGGTTTGTTCTAGAGTCTGCATAGACTAATCATATTATGAGACTCTATAGATATATTATAGTATTAATTACTGCTTGATCTGAGCAGACATACAGAAAATCTCACTATCCTTCATGTTAAACAATTTTCTATTTTGGTAATAGTGAGAATGCAACTCAGGGCTTTACACATGCTTCTTGGCCACTCTCTCAAATAACTGAAGCACACAAGCATAGGAGATAGTTTATCCTTGGACGCTGTTTGAGTTATATACACATTTCCTTTTGTAAAAGTGGATGGCATTTCTTTCATCAGAATGTACTATGTACACTCATACTCCTCTGCAAAAGTTTACCTAACAACCTCAGCACCTCCACAAATCTCCATGAATCAGGCTATATAGGCTCCCGTCTAATAATATCAATTTTCCTGTCCCAAGTAATAATCTATTTAGATAGGTTTATTCAAGTGTATTACCAGTACATTTTAGTAAAAAGAAGAGACTAACTGATCAGGTTTGAACAGGTTCTAGGTACAAGCACAATAAACTTCAATTTGATGTTCATGGAGAATTCCCTATGTGCTATCTGCATAATTGAACATGCATATTCATAAATGACATTAATTATTGGAAAAGACATGAGTACTCAGAAAAATAAGTGTATGACCTAACCTAACAATCAGAATAGAGAGTCAATAAATGATGCATTTTAGTAGCCAATTCCACCTCTTCATGAACCCTATAAATGGAAGTGTTATCAATAACTAATTCTTTGAAGACCATCACTCATATGCCCCACTGTCATTCTTGAAAGTGTATCCGTCTATAATTTGTACTATGGCCTCACTCCTAACAATATCATCTTGCTTCTTTTGCAATTTAGAGTGAAGCCTTCTTTTCAGCTGTTTTCATACAAGGACAAGAAACCAACCCCTGACCACTGGTAGCAAAGCACAATGTATGGAATTTTAATTTATGTTAAAATTTGTAGTGGAAAGGATCTTGATCTGTACTGAATCCCAATAAATCTATATTGTACTCACCAGAAAAAAAATTTTACAGGTATCTTTTTTGTATATGATTAATCCAACAATACTTTTTTTTAAAAAATTTATTTAGTTATTTAAATCACATCATAATTTACTTATTTACACAGGGATTATAAACACAAAAAGGCAGGATGTGGGGAAGGGAATGGCACCGGAGCATAGGTGTTCAGGGGGAGTATAGCTACCTTTCAAACAGGGTATCAGCTGGGTGTAAGTTCAGGGGACAGGTCACTATGACTCTGCCTATGATTCACTTGTCCTTATCTAAGTTGGTACTGTCCACCGAGGCTGCCTATTTATAAGACCTATGACTACTTGGGCTGGTAAATTTCCACAGAAGCTTCCTGTTTACAATAGCTTATAGCCTGCTGTTTCAGTGTTTTTCCCAACAATACTTTTTAAATCAATGTATTATCAAATAAATATGCAAAGTCTTTACTCCAGATATCATTTTATTTCAATCAGTTTACCATTTGCAAATCAATTTCTACATGCAGGAATTTTATTCATAAAACAACTACTCAGGGTCAGCTGTTTTGCCTCTCTGTACTTGAGGTTTATGAATACGCAGAGCATGCTAACAGCATAGTCACTACCCATCTTGCTATACTCTTCTATAAATCAGGCCTTTCCCTTGAATCACCAGAATCTGCTACCCATCCACTGCACCTGGAGTGCATCCACTAGATTCTGCTTTCTTCTTCACATATTCCTAATCAGTAGAAAAGCATAAACACAGCAGCAGGATTGGGGGGTTCTGCATAACTAACTACTCATCATGACTGAGAACATTAACAGTCACACATAGTAATTAAATTGAAATTAATTTCATCAGCTAATACATGCCACAGAATTAAATTAAACCTCAAAAGAAAACAGGGCTCACTGTAACTATTAATCCTCCCACTAGGCAACAATACCTATCTTTTGAGCAGTTATTTTATTTGAATATATAATTTTCCCTTAACAGGTACAATTTTCCTAGGTGTCATGGATTTTCACTTACCAATGTTGGCTATGCTTTCTACTTAGCCAAATAAAGAATTAAGAGGTTCAGCTAGTATGTCAGCAGAAATTGCCACAGACCTTATTTAGTAGAAAATTATTAACATTTGGGGCAGCCAGATCCATTAACATGGTTGTGGTAATTCACAACAGAATCCAATAATTACAAATGAGTGTGTGGAATTAACAAATGCCTCCTCTGCAGCTAAAGAATAATTCTATGCTGTGTGGAATGTGCTGAGAAGTTGCAAGTAGAAAGTTTCATCTTTGAGAGAAATGCGCTCAATATACAACACTCAATGTATATTGGGATGCAGGATCCCCAACGTAACACGGTCCTATGTACAATGAACCTATAAAAAGAATCCATTTGTTTTGAAATAATGGAATCAATCAATTTTAAAATTATTATTATGTCTATCATTCCCTGTGGGTTTTTTTTTTTTTTTTGATTAACCATAGTTTTCTGACTCGAAATTTGTTTATAAGACTCAGTTATTTGACTTGTAAAGATTCCTGGTTCTGTATCTATGTATTGGTATGTCTATATGAGTGTGGATTTTGAAGGAGGCCCCAACAAGGCAATGGACCTCCTGGACCAGAGATTTCAGGCATTGTCAGCTACCCAGCATTGGTGCTGGGATCTCAGCTCTGGTTCTCTGAAAAAGAAGAAAGCACTCTTTGCCACTGAGTCATCTTTCTAGTAGCACTGATCATTTTTTCAATAATATGTACTGTTTTATCTTTACAGAACTATGCAAAGCCTTGGGTCCATAACAGTGCAAACTGAGCCACAGTTTCTCTTTTATTATAGCTTGCTTTCAGGTAGTACAACTTTGTTCCCTGAAATGGACACAGAACTGCAAAAGGTGTTTGGAAAACAAAAATGAATTTGAGATTCATTGGACTATGAAAACTTAGAGAAGCAATTAAGCCTCTCTCAGTCCTAATATGTAAAATTTGAGTGTGAATCAAAAAAGTAATAATAACTAGAGTAGCTTCACTCACTAGGCACCACCAATATACCAGCCATGGTGATGAATTCCTTCAATGTACTCTGTCATTCCTATATTTTCCTAGAGCAGTCCCATAAGGTAAACTCACCAATATTGTCACTTTATAGTTAAAGCGGTTAGGGGTGTTCATTTAGTTCAAGATAAAGACACAATGTGAATTAACAAGTTGGGAAGCCAAGGACTGGTAAAATTCTACACAGAGAATCTTACCAACCTAAGACAGAAGTGCATTGCTTTTGATAATGCATATTCCAGGATGGTTAAGGAAGGCATTCTTGACAGAATGACCTAAAACAGACTCAGTCTTGTTAATGAAATAAAAAAGGGGGTGTGGTAGAGAGACTTTAGGGCTGCTTGGCAAGAAGCTGACATGGGCCAAGGACAAGGAAATGGACTGCTTGGCAGGAATATGATATTGGCCAAGGACAAGGAAGTAGGCTTTAGGTAGGAATCTGACATTAGGCTAGAAAAAGAAGTAATATCAGGCAGGAATCTAAATATGAGGCTAGAACAAAGAAGTAATTTCAGGCAGGAATCTAAATTTTAGGCTAGAACTAGGAAGTAGGCTTCAGACATGAAAATGATTTTGGGCTAGGACAGGGAAATTGGACAGGGAAGAAAAAGAAACTCTCTGGTCAACTATTATTTCTCCCAGTTTTGTCCAAAGAGAAAGCATTAGCATCCATTTGCATAATCACCAACTTGTATATTCCACGAAAAACTAAACTGAGTAACCAGTTCTTTTCTTTCCAGCAACCAAGTACATTTTTACACTTTGAGGCTCAACCATGAAAAATTCAACAAATAGCATAATGAAACACTTTATAAGAAAATATTTTCTCTAGTGAGCACAGTTCTGCAGTTTCATACAAGCATATGCTATCTCTAGGAGAAACATATGTGAACTCCAGCACAGAACTTGTTTATTGGCAACTGATTAATATTCCTTGGCTGTGAGTTTAATGGGTAGTTGAGATTTATTATGAGAAGAAACTGAAAGATTTTCAACCTCTCACTATTGAATTATGAAATTTTCTTAAGGCAACAGAAACAAAAAATCTGTGGCTTGGGCTAGAAATAACAGCTACTATGTAGATAAAGCAATTCTTCATCATGGTGCCTTGCCAAGTAATATTTTTTAAATAAGTTATGAAATACAGAATTCAATAGATTTCTTTTAAACAACAGGAACAGAAAGAGCAAGTGATAAGTCCTAGACTCTTTTGATCAGCCAATTTAGTGGTTACAGAATTTTGATATCACTGAGCTTCCATACATGCATCTCAGTGTTCTTATAAACCATTCCACACAAACACTAAATGTAGCCAATATGCACTTAAATTGCTTCAGTGCTAGGAAAAGCAATGTCTTCTAGCTTCTTTCTGGCCAAAAGAAAATGAATTTATCTTATAGTTTCATAAAAGTCTTTTGCTTCCTTGACACATCCTCCTTCACTCTGTGGGTCTTCATGTAGCTCCCTCTTTATCATCTAGGACCCAGTCTCTTCCTAGATAGCTTCTCTGTGTATTCTGCAAAGTAGTTTCAGAAAACAATATTCTTTTCTTGAAACCAAATGTAACCTGGAAGTGTATGCTTGTCAGTCTTCGGCATAACAGGAGGCATGTGATCCAAAAGGCTTCACTTGCTAAGAGTACCTTCTTCCCCTTTGTTTGCTTGCTTTACTCCATTTTGATTGGTAAGGCAAAACCTCTCCATGTCACCCAGGATCATCTTGAACTTACCAATCTTCTGCATCAGCCTTCCTCTGAATGGTGAAATTACAGTATGTGTCATCAGGTTTAACATTTTGATTTTATTCATTTTCCTTATAATTTTTTCAGACAAGACTTCATGAAGCCCATGCTTGTCTGCAACTCACTGTGTAAATATATATAAAAGAAAAGTAGAGGAAGGTTGATAAGAGTATACCCCTAAAGTGGAGGGAGCATCCACTTTTTCTATGACTATTCTTCTAGGCTTTGGGGAGGAAATCTCCCTTCCTACTATCTGAGAACCAAGATTATTACATGGACAAGAATGTCTGGCTCTGTTACTTATATGATTATCTTCTGTTATTCTGGTTTTCAAATTGGGGGTTTCATGTAGGCAAGAATTAAGCCAAGAATTGATGTAGAACTTGAGTACCTAATAGACTATCTGACAGATATAAGGTTTTCTGTAAATATTTATCTACAGAAAGGATAAAGACATAACTTCATTTCAGGACACAGATTACACTAATCTGGTATCTGAGATAATAACAGAGATTCTCTGATTGAGGTAAGCAATTACACAGAACTCTTGAGACTACCACATTAAGAGTTTGGAGGACAAAGGAAGATTGGACAACTAATAATCAGTGAGGATGTCTTGAAGGATGACTGTTCGCCATTTTTGAATTTCAGTGGCCTTGAGTAGAATAATGTAAGATATAGCACATTTTACTGTTTAAAGATACCAAGGTAAATGGTAGATTTCTCTTTTCAATTTCTCTTATTATTTGGGAATTTTCTACCATGAACCAAGAACAAACTCAATTTCCAGCCCTCCCAGGTCCACCTTATCACCCTGTGACATCCATACCTCAAAAAAAGAGAGAATGAAAGAAAGAAAAGAAAGGAGAAAGAAAAAGAAAATGAAAAAGAAAAAGATAAAGGTCCAATTTGTTGCCCATACTTGTTGACCACTGGAGTATGGTCAAGCTCCCAGAGACCAGCTCCCAAAAGTAAACAGCCCTTTCCAATCTCTGTACCCTTGCCAAACACTGGAAACCATGTTTATGTTTGTGATCTGTGTTGTTGTTAGAAACCGTGTGTATTACAGTGATCTGTGCACCTGATGACTGTAAAGGGCAACAAAGCTATATTTGCCATGGTATTGATGACTGCACACACAATTAGAGGACATAATAGGCTCCTGTGACAACTTCTACCCACTCATAAATGATAAATATCCAATATCACTAATAAAAGCAAATGTGAATTCCTTGGACCTCTTACAAAGATACAGTATTTCAGATACACCAAAAGTAATGGAGTTGACTATATCTACCTGCTGAGTATGATTAAGAGATGAGAGAATATCTCAAATCATCACATAAAGCTTCAAATGCCTTTAAACCATCAGTTTCTCTCTCTCTCTCTCTTCTCTCTCTCCTCTCTCTCTCTCTCTCTCTCTCTCCTCCCTCCCTCCCTCCCTCTCTCCTCTCTCTCTCTCTCTCTCTCTCTCTCTCTCTCTTTTCTCTCTCTCTCCTCTCTCTGTGTGTGTGTGTGTGTGTGTGTGGTGTATGTATGCTTGTGGAAAACTACTATTTTTTGTGTGTTATGTAACATATATTTAAAAAAGAAGGTAGGGAAGAAAGGAGAGAGAGATGAAAAGAGGAAAGAATAGAAGAAATGAATCTTTGATTCACATAAGTAACAACAATGGAACTCAGTGAAGAAAGAACTCCAGGAAAATCAGAAATGAGATGAAGGTGGGAGAGACTAGGCCGAGTGGGTACTAGAAAGTCAATATATTCAAAGAAGGTATTTTCATAACTCCACAAAAGAGAAAATAAGAAACTAATCCAACAAATGAATTCCAAATGTATTCAATAACAAGAGACACTGTTATTAAATTGAAGTTAATGAGACTAACAAAGATCAAAGAGGGAAAGACAAAGAGTGATAGTGCTTAATCTGTTTATTGCCCTGAACCTGAGCTACAGGAATTTTTTGCTCAAGTGTTCATATATTTGAACAGATCTGAAGTAGTACAGGAATCGAAGGAGGGAGCAGACTGGAAAAAAGCACCAGACTGGAAAGTCATTAGGCTTGAAGGTAGTTCATTTAGTACCTTAGTCTTCAGAGTTGGAAAATAATAAACTGGGAACAAGGATATTCAGCCCACAAATAAGTTAAGAATGTGGAGGTGGCTGTATTTAATCAATGATATCACCTAAACACTGTGGTCAAGGTTATCAGAAATGATGAATTTGACTGGCAATCCTTTATGCTTTTATTCTCTGTCTGGTTTCAAGGGATCACTCCTCATTTTTCTTTGTTATAAGTAATTTTGTATTATATTATGTTAGATAAAGCAAACACAAATGATTAAATGTATTTACTTTATAATATATAGTTAAAATCCTTTTAGACATTTTGCCAAAGGAGTTCCTACTTAGCATGATCTCAGTTGGGAATCATACATTAACACTCTACTGAGTGACATACAACTTACTTTGGTTAAGAAGAAAAAAAAAAAACAGAATTGGCATATGTCTATTCCACTGAGGTACTAGAGCAGACAAGGACGTCTTTGTTTTCCTGATAAACAGCAACTGAAATGCGCTTGCTTGAGATTCTTCAATAACTGAAGGCATAGAGTCAACTCCAGTGTGTTTGTTTTGATAATCTACTGAGTGGGAAAACAGAATAACTTTGCATGCCCCAAATTGATATAGTACTCATACTAGTGAAACAAATGTAAAGCCAAATGCAAAAACTAGATGAATTATCCAAAGAAATGGATATGATGCACATGTCATGAGCAGTGCTTCATTATATGGATAAAATAAGGGCCAGAAAATGACTTTCACCTGAAGGTCAAACACACTGGAATTCATGGTCATAGGGAAAGAATTAACAAAGGCCCAAGAACTGTGGGGAAAGGCCACAAATAGTTCCTTCTGTTAAATAGAAAACATCACATAGGACCATCTTAGGAGAATAGACAGAACCATGCAATTAGAGGCACAGATAATGAGAAACATATAGGGGAAAATAGTTGAGGAGTATTACAAAGAATCATTAAAGGGATGGGCAGAATAGAATCCTTATAAAAAAGAACATCTGAAGTAAAAAGGAAAGTAAAACATTATCAAGAACAGTGAATGCTTCTAAATCATCTCTATTGGAGGGATAGCGAAGTGGCTCAGTAGTTAAGAATACACCTCTATTGCAGAAGACTCAAGGTTAGCTCACAGAACCCATACCAACAGCTTATAAACACTAGTGATTCTAGCTACATGAAGCTACCGCTTCAGGCCTTCCACTCATACATATATACATATAAACACATGATTAAAATAAAATAATTCTTCAAAAAGAGAGATAAATAAATGCATTGTTGTAATAATCATGGTTCCAGAGCAAGAGCTACTTTTGTTTAATAATTACATGATTTTAACTGAATTTCATTTTTCATATTTGTTATTTTTATCTATTATTTTGATATGTTGTTTTTGGTCATAGTAGTGTTTTATCACAGAAATAGTAAGTAGTATGATATACTCTTTAAAATACTCTTCCTGCTCTCTTTCAAATTCATGACCCTTTTTTCATTAATTATTGTAACATGCATATATTATATATATATATATATATATATATAATCAAACATAACTTGGTAAGTCTGTATAAGGCTATTTGTGTGTGTGTGTGTGTGTGTGTGTGTGTGTGTGTGTGTATTTGTGTGTGTTTTGGATATCCAATCAATGAAGTTATTTCTGAAGAATACTATTTCTCCTACTCTCAGAATCCCTGAGTTGTCTGTCATCTGTAGTGTAGGATTGAGACCTCTGGGGCTTTGACCCATTCACTATGGTATGTCTCTTATTGTTGTCCTTGTTAAGGTCATGTAGTGAGACTTTAAGAGTATAGTCTCTGACATTCATAGGAGACAGCAAACCCACTGTTCTTCTGGCTTTTCTACTTTTTCAGCTCTCTTTCATGATCACTGAGCCTTCAATGCAGGAGTTGTACTGTAGATATATCAGTTGGAACTGGGCTCAGCAACTCTGGATTTTGATTGGTTGTGACTTTCCATAATAAATATTCACTGGAAAGTTTCCTTGATGAAGGATAAGGACTATAGTTATCCAAGGCTTTAAAGACAAGTATTAGAATATCCTAAAAGATTGTATGAAAATACATATGATAATAAATCTGTGGTTGTAGATCTTTCTCTAAGATTCATAACTTTATTTGCCTTGGGTCCTTAGGCAGGTTTTCAGTACTAGGCCTGATTTTATTCTTGTTGATTGGGTCTTAATTTCAATTGGAATTTTGGTAACTGCCAAAGTATATGTGTCACTATTGAACCCTTCGAATTTTCATGCCATGAGAATCATTGTTGTGGCTCATAGGAGTTATAGATGGTCAGGAATTTTGGTTGCTTATCTCCTTTGGAAGCTTATGTGGCATATTCTCATACCATGAAAGCTAGTCCTCTGGGAGGAGAGATTTAAGTCAGTTATAGATCTAGTAGACTAAGGACAGCATATCAGATGTACATAGCAGTACATTAGGAGTCACTTTATTGCTGTGTTTCTTTAACAGAATAATAATATTAGGTTTTATATTTGGTCCATAACCTACCTAGTTTAGCTTCTCACTACAATACTGGTGTCAGGTATAGATTCTATTTCATGTAGTGATTCTTAAATGCAATCAGAAAGTGATTGTTACATTCATAATATTGATGCCACTATTACACCAGTATAACTTGGAGGTTCTAAGTCACAAATTTTGTAGCTGGGTAATATTAATGATTAGGTTTAACCCCTGGCAGCATGTTGAGTATCTTTCAATACTATGAACATTAATAAGTAAAGGTGTAGCTTCTAGTCATATACTAGCTTGACTTCTCCGTATTTGATTAAAAATGTAATTGTTGTCTTCAGCAATAAAGCCTTATCATTGGGTTGAGGAGATTAGTCAAATAGCCTTGGCAGTAGCTTGTGATACCTTGGGGTTTTCCATGGAGCATTTTTGACCAACAAATCAACTAAGTCTAACACATTCTTAGCATTGGTAGTTTTATTTGGTGGCATAAGATGTCTAGTTGGAGTATTCTCTCCCTATTATTTGGTGACTCAATTTAGATTCCTTGAATATACAGTTTTTTTCAAAAGTGCTAGTTGTCTTCTCCATATTCCCTCCTTTACCCTTCTCTTCTATCACTCTCCATAGTTAATCATTCTATTCTAATTTCTTTTTGTATCCACAGAAAAGTATATTCTATTTTCTCTTCCTTGGGAGATTATGCCTTTCCCAAGTTCCCAGGTTATGCAGATTGTAAAGCACATATTAGAGGCTTGAAACCTTATATCCACATACAAGGAAAAACACAATATTTCTCTAGGTTACCTTACTCAGTATGATATCTCTTTCTATCTCTATGCATTTACTTATGAATTTTCATTTTTCTTGTATGAATATATCACAATTTCAACTCTCCATTGATCAGTTCATGAACATGTAGGTTGTCTTCAAATTCTACTATGAATAAAGAGGCAATAAACACAGATGAGCAAGAATCTCTGTAGTAGGATATAGAGCTCTTTGGGTATGTGGCCCAAAATAGAATAGCTGAATCTTGAGGCAGATCAATTCCAAGCTTTCTACAGAACTACCACATTGATTTCCTCAATGGGTGTACAAGTTAACACTCCCACAAGCAATGAATAAGTATTATCCTTTCTGATCACCCTTGCCAGAGTGATCTTTCATTTTGTTTTATTGATATTGGCCAATCAAACTGCTGCAAAATAAAATCTCAAAGTAGTTTCAATTTGTATTTTCCTGATTGCTAATGGTGCTAAACATCACTTCAAATTTTTTCAGCCATTTGTTTTATCTTTTGAGGATTATTTGCTACATTGTGAACCTCATATTAAAATTATTTTGAGTTTTTGTGTTCTTTTTTTAGTTCTTAATGTATTTTAGATACTAATAAAACGATATTTAGAAAATGGTGCCTGGTCCGGCTTGTTTCCGGGCAACCGCCATGTTCCAGCTGCTCCTCAGCTCTGACTGGGGTTTCAGCTAGCTAGATGTTCAGGCCCTGTCACCCATGAGACGCCAGCCTGGGGGATGGCTCTGACAATCCCCCCACACTGCACCCACAAAGCTCACCTGAACCACAGACAATATCTCCCATCATTGCAGTACCCATAGAAATGAGACTCTTAAAGCTTAATGATTATCCAAGGAATTTATATATTGAGAAATGCTCAATCAACAACATGCTCACACAATTAGAGTTGTTTCCAATATTTAACCTTTTGATAGATGTTGCTACCCAGGACAACTTTGGACCCATCCATGGTTCTCCATGACTGATATCCTCCTTCTTCTCCACCCCTTCCTCTATTTTGCCCCTCCCCTTCCTTTGTTTTCTCTCCCCTCCCTCTCTTCTTCTCCCAGCTCCATCTCCTCTTCTACTGCCTAATCATCAAGCTCCACTGTGAATACAATGTAGCAGAATAAATATCCTGCTACAGTATCCTGTTCTGAAAGTCCTTTCTTGTGCCAGTGAGAACAGGCTTAATCCCAATGTTCTCTTCTATCAGGTTTAGGGTATCTTGTCTCATATTATTTTGTGCAGAATGATATACATACATCTATTTGCATTCATCTATGTGCCTACATCCAGTTTGATCACTTCATTTCTTGAAGATCCATTCTTCTATGTGTGATTTTTGGTTTCATTGTCAAAAATTAGTATGAAAGATGTGTGAAATTATGGGTATATCTTTAATTATACCCCATTGATCATCATGTCTTTTTTATGTCACTGCTATGCTGTTTTTATTATTATATCTTTTTAGTAAAATTTGAAAGCTGGGATGGTGAAACCTCTAGCAGTTCTTTTTTTTATTCACAATTTTTTCAATTATCCTGGAGTTGGTTTTTTTTTTTGTTTTGTTTGTTTGTTTGTTTGTTTGTTTGTTGTTGTTTTTTGAGACAGAGTTTCCTTTGTGTAGCCCTGGCTGTCCTGGAACTCACTCTGTAGATCAGGCTCAGAAACCCACCTGCCTCCCAAGTGCTGGAATGAAAGGCATGTGCCACCGGCTATACCACTCCTGGGCATATACCCAGAAGATGCTCTAACATATAGCAAGGACATATGCTCCACTATGTTCATAGTAGCCTTATTATGATAGCCAGAAGCTGGAAAGAACCCAGATGTCCTTCAACAGAGGAATGGATACAAATAATGTGGTACATTTACACATGGAGTATTACTCAGCTAATAAAAGCAATGAATTCAAGAAATTCTTAGGTAAATGGATGGAACTAGAAAATATCATACTGAGTGAGGTAAGCCAATCACAAAAGAACACACATGGTATTCACTCACTGATTATTGGATATTAGCCCAGAAGCTTGAAATACTCAAGATTCAACTCACAGACCACATGAACTCATGAAGAAGGAAACCAAGTAGGGGCACTTCAGTCCTTCTTAGAAGAAGTAACAAAATATTCAAGGGAACAAATATGGAGACAAAGTGTGGGACAGAAACTGAAGGAGGGGCCATCTGGAGACCATTCCACCTGGGTATCCATCCCATGTGGAATCACCAAAGGTAGATGTTGATGTGGATGTCAGGAAGTGCATGCTGACAGGAGCCTGATATAAGTGTGTCCTTAGAGGTCTGCCAGAGTTTGACATATCCAGAGGCAGATGCTCACAGCTAACCATTGAACTGATCAAGGGGTTTCCAATGGAGGATTTAGAGTGAAGACTGAAGGAGCTGAAAGAGTTTACAGGCACCATGGGGAGAGCAACAATACCAACCAACCAGAGTTCCCAGAATCTAAACCACCAGCCTCAGAGCACTTAGGGAGGGATCCATGGCTCCAGCTGTATATGTAGGGGAGGATGGCCCTGTCGGGCATAAGTGGGAGAGGAGATACTTGGTCCCATGAAGACTGGATGGCATATGGGGGGAATTTGAGGGTGGAGAAGTGGAGTGGGGTAGGTTGGGGCATATCAGCAGAGAAGCAGGAGGAGTGGGAAAGGGATAGGGGGTTTCTGGGCAGGGAATACAAAAATGAAAAAAAAAAAAAGATGAAAAGAGGGATAGGAAAAATCACCTACTAAGCCTCAGTTCAGTGTTGTCACTGAGGGTCCTGACATAAAGTGTTTCTGGGTATCAATAACTGACAAAGGAATAGAGAAGGGTAGAAGAGATGGCTAGGGGTCAACTGGAATATAGAAGAAGAAATATAGAGTTAATATAGAAGAAAGAACTCCTGCAGGCAAGAAACAGTAAAAACTAAGTCCAGAATGATAGAAATAAAAGGGCTGGTGGGGGTGGGGCTAGATCTGCACCAAGAGGTCCATGGTGTGTAATCTTTTTGATATGTATATGTGTTTTATTGGCAAGTACTTTCTTAGGCAATTTGGGTCTATGTACTTCGTGGATATTGGCCTAATATGCTCGCTCGCTCTCTCTCTCTCTCTCTCTCTCTCTCTCTCTCTCTCTGTGTGTGTGTGTGTGTGTGTGTGTGTGTTACTTGGTTTTGGTGTTAGAGAGATATTGGATTTGTTAAAGGATTTTCATAATTTTTTTGTTCCTATTGTTTTGAATAGTTTAAAAAAGATTTGTAATATTGTCATCTTTGTAAAGTTTGTAGAGTTCTGTTGTAAATCCATCTGGCCCTGAGGTTTTTATAGCTGGAAGATATTTTAATTTTATTTTTCTTGGTGTGATCAGGTTGTTTCTTCTTGGTTTAATTTGGGTTGACTAAATCTAGAAATTCATCCATTTCTTTTAAAATTTCTAGTCAATTTTGCAGTTTGTAGGATAGTGTATTAGGCTGTGGATGTAGGATCCAGGCTATAATTAGTAGGTAAGCAAGCATATGTAGATGGGGAAGAAATGTCAGAAAGAATCATTGGGCTTGACCTTGAATAGAAATATGGAAGATCTGACTGGGTGGAGAGAGTGAATGCAGTGCCAAAGGACCTGTGATTGGTGGAAGGAAGAACTAGTTCTAAAGAAGTGGATTTCTCTAGATTTCTTATCATAATTTATATCAGTAACTTAAAATTGTGATGTCATCTTGGTGAAATATTTATTGAAGTCTCAGATCTTTTAGACTCAATTTTTATAAAGGTTATCAATGTCTGTAATATAAAAATTCTGTAGCAGATACCTATCATGGACATGGGTGTATTTTTCCATTACCACAACACAAAATTATTTCATAGTACCTTACAATGATAACAGCTATCTCAACACTTAAGCAACTGTCATTTTCATTAATAAAGAAACAATATTCTGATGACTTTATTTGGGCAACTTGAATATGAAATATTTGTCTTAATACACTGTTTTTCTTATATGTGGGACAAATATGAATTATGTCTGTATCCAGAATTACAAATGAGATATGACATAATTTTATTTAATATAATAGTTTTGGGAAAACAATGGTATCATATCACTTAACCTTGGGTAATATCAATGAAACATCACTCAGCTGTCTTTCTGGTTAGGCCAAACCCATGAGATTTAGGTCTATCTCTTGTAGGAGGAGCTAAAGTGGGAGGAGTTAGTAGAGGAAGAGGAGGAGTAAGGAGGAGAAGAGTAAAAAGAAGAGGAGCTAGGAGACAGGAGAGGAGAATGAGAGAGAGAGAGGAGATGGAGGTGGATGTTCACATGTCTGTAGCAGTCAAAGGTAGTTGGTATATCTAGGTTGGGTATTGGGTTACACTTCTTATTGTATGGGTATCTTGTTACTGATCATTATCAAATGTATAAGCATTTGATTAATCTTTAAGCATTAGTTTCATCTTTCTACTGAGCCCGAGTAGATGGTGGGATGGCCTGGGAGCCATCCCATGGTGGAGCCCCTGCAGCTTAGATAGTTGGCATGGCCAGAGGCCGATTTAAATAATTACTTCAACAATCTCTGTGTGCATATGTTGTAGTTCTCTTAGGTTACTTCAGTTTAATTTCATACTTTAAAAAAGTATGTCACAAATTCCATAGACTACTATCAGAGATTAATCTTTAAAAATCATTACAAGATTTTTGGTAAATGACTACATTAGCAAAGAATACAAGGGTGTTGCAAGTTTTCAGCACTCTAAAGTGAACCAAATGAAGTAAATGACCTAAGGCAAAAACTTGACAATGTCTATCTAGAGGATCAACAATAAAATACTAAAACCATTTATTTGGATCCTAGGTGACTAAGTACATGGTGTAATTCAATGCATATGTAACTTTATGATCATGAAATGAAAGAATAAGATTAATTTTATATAAATCTATTTATGTCATGCTTTAAATTTTTATTGAAAATATGGAGATACATGAATTAGGCCAAGTATTTACTGAATTCTTCTAAGACTATTAATGGTTCTATTTATAGAATAACTCTAATCAGCAGAATGAGTCACAGGCTTTCACATTTATTTAAAAGGAAACAAAGTTATATATATATTCAGCATTCCTAACATGAAAACTAAAAATCTGAAATGTTCCGAAATCCATTGACATTCAAAATGTCATATAATATGGAACATATGGATATTTTCTTAGACCTCATATGATGATAGACTCAACAGAGGGAAGTTCTAAAAATAGTGTGCAAAATTAATTCCTAGTTCTCTCTTTTTCTCTTTGGTTTCCATGTTGTGGCCATTTCAGATAAGAGATCCATTAACCTCTACTGATCCTTGAAAAAAGAAAGATACTGTCAGTAGACCCCAAATCATTTTATCTGAATCGAAAGTCTACACACTAGTCTCTGTTACCACCTTCTATTTTACAGTCAGATATACTGTCCAAACCCATGTTTCATGTGTGCCATCAAGTCTGGCACTTAATATCCAATACCAACACCACCATACTTTTCAAGACCTGGTGGTACAAAAAGCATAGAGAATTTAAAATTATCAGGCCCTATTGATGCCACCTATACTGCTTAGATCCGGCCAGCTGACAAAGATGCTGATCTTAAATAGCACTAAATCCAGTCCTGAGGTAGGAGATTGCTTGAAAGTTTCAACCACACCTGCACTAGGATTGCGATAATGTGCTGGTTTGCATAGGTGTATAAAAGTTCGATGATGAACTTACCTTGAAACTTAGATGGCCATGGCTACCACCTAAGGGCTTCACTGAAATATAACATTTTTAAAAGGCAGAGCACATGTCATGTAAATGTTCCTGCAGGTATAAAGTCAGGTTTTACAGAATCAAAATGTAGAAATGTGCAAGGCATGCTTTGCTGGATCTGAAGAGACTTCCATGAATATTTAGGCTGTCAATAAATGTTCTTGTAGTTTCATAAAGTCTCTAAGGAAAAAAAATCATTGAATGATTAAAGCATGAAATAGTCAAGTATAAATAGGTTCACCTCTTTATCAATATACTGACTGCTTCCTTAGTTCCTTCTCAGGAGCTAGCTGAGTTCCTTCAAAACCTGCCTTAATGAATCAGGAAGGGAGTATGAAATATTGAAAGTTTGTATTATTCTTCAGTTAGATAGTTAACGATGACTCTTTTAAAATTCCTCCAAGAGAATTCATAATCAGTGAAAAACTAGCTCCTGTGACAAATGTCTGAACACTGAGTAGCACCCCAGTAGAGAGAATGGATTAAAGAAAAAAATAAGGGTGGACAGATTCAATGTGTGTTGACACTGGACTCCAAAAAGAACTGGAGATTCTTCAGATCATGATGTGCTTACAATCATTTAGTACAGGGAAAGATGGGCAAGATACTCCAAACATCTTTCCTTCTCTCTGTGGTGCAGGGGCTCAATACAATGGAGGAAATTCAGGGTACTATATACAGCAGAAAGTGTTTTAACTCAGAGTTGTTTCACAGACCTTCAAGCAAGTTATCTTTTGATTCAAAGATTCTCTTGTTAGTGTCCATGTTAATGTCCTTCAGAAGATCAGAATAACTTAGTTTTTAATTGTAACATTTTCTAAATATAGTTTGAGTATTGATTATACTAAACACCATGGGTCTATGGGATGCAGGTCTGATCACTAGCTAGACATACTATCTTTGAAAGTGAGGCCTAGCTGAAAACTAGGAACTAGGATGTCCCTAGGCCATGATTGCCTAGCTCTTTTTCCTCACCATTTATCTCTGTTTCTCTGCTTTTTGTCTTTTAGGTAGTTAATTGCTCTTCTTTCTGATACTTTCTTTAGGCATGATGCAAATACCACACTAGGGCCATGCCAGCAGCAGAATTGGCTGTTTAATGGCTAAGACCTTCAAAACAATGAAATAAAAGAGATTTTCCTCCTTTAAACTATATCTCTTAAGTATTTTTCACACCAAAAAAATCTAAAAAGTTCCATCAACCAGTCTTCTTTAAGGAAGCTTTTCTTGATGTGAGATGAAAGGGAGCATTGGAATCTAGATGCCCATAGGAAGACATCCCATTATAGTGGTAGTTGTTATTAAATTAATATGAATCAGAGTCTGGTTGCAAGAGTTCATACTGAAATAACTTTTAATACTCAGCATACTGTCTTTCTTTATTTTGTTACCCTTTTTTATATTGCACGTTGCTTTTGTAATCAGCCTGACTCTTTGCCCAGTATATGATAGTTCTGCTGGTATTTTACTGTAAATTGATAAATACATATATCTTCATTGAGAAATTTTTGAAAACTCATCAAATTCAATGAATTCAATTTTCTCATAACTCATTTGAAATTATTCCTAATAAAATTATTTTCTAAAAAAATTAATATGAACCATCAGGAAAACAAGCTGAGTGATAAAAGATATGACTTGGAGTTAGAGTTCCTGAAATCATTCTATTCCTCAGACCTTGGACAAGATGACGTCTAGTCTTGATCTTAGCAACATCCTATACCAAACAGACACTTAAGCTAGGATTGGGACACTATGCCCATACCTACACAATTGTACCAATCAAATTTTATTACAGTATGGTTATACTTACCTATTTATTTCTAAGTGGACTTTGCTTGTTTGAAGGCAATATGTGGAAATTAAGCATCTGCAACAGAAATACTATTGCACCAAAAAAGCATAGAGTGATTGGTATTCTCCATTTGCAAGAAGAGAGTCTATTTCTCCTCAATTTAGACTATGAGAGGTTTAGAGGACATCGCTATGCTCTCTGTCTATGTCATGGACTGAAGTCAGTCCAAATAGTGCTTCTCATTGAAGATGAAATTTAAAACCAAAAGCAACAGAGCATGGAGATTATCATCACAATGAACAGAACTCATGGAAGCCAATGAGAAGGCAGTCAGAATCTCTCTGTTATTCACATCTACCTCATTCTCTTCTTGCTAAGGTCAGATAACAGTTATGTGGTGCTGCACAGATTACATGAAAACATGTGAGACGATTTAATATAGCTAACAACAAACAGTAAGTACTCATTACAGATCTCTTAGTACTGCTACCACTGAAAAAGCCCCACTCCTCTCTGTGTACATTATTGGTGCTATTTTAGGAGGTTGGGACAAGCTGAAGGAAGTTGAGAAGAATATCAGAGTTTTCTGACTTCTGGGCATGTTACTACCTTTGTCAAATCTATTTATCTTCCTCTATTCATCTCTCATGCACAAATAAACAGAAAAATTCTGGTCACCTTTACAGATGAAACATGCTCTACATATTTCTGCCATAATAGCACATACAACCATAGAAAAAGGAAGTAAACCCTAAGAACAGCCTTTCTTGAGGGTCCACAGCACAGCTGCCAAGAAAGGAACACATAAGTAAAGATAGTTACTGAAATCAATAATACCAGATCACATTAAAGCAATGTTACTGGTGATAATATAAAACCTGCAGGCCACAGTGCTCAAGTTATTATGCCCACAGCAGCCATAATTTGGCTCTAAGCATCAGGCTTCTATTTTATTTTATGATGCTCTGTACATGAGCTATGGAAACTACTGTGGAGACTTCCAATTCCCCACTAACTTAAAATACTCTGAGTTCTGAATATATAAATCACATCAAACTACCATTCTTCTATCCTGCCCTCTGAAAAGGTGGTATAACAAAGCAATATCCACTGTGCTTCTTTTCTGAGGTCAGGTTTTCTACTCCAGTCTATCTGGAAATGATGTTTTACCAATTAAGAGCCACGAAAGATATCCCTGTCCCTCATTCCTCAAGAGTATTGAGCACTGGCCTTTTTACAAAGTACAATAAGTGGAGCTTACTGTAGTAAAGGCACGATCTCCAGAGGAACCGTGTTTGATTCCTATCACCCACACTACAGCCCAAAACCATATGTAACTTAAGTCCCAAAGAATCTGATGCCCTTTTCTAGCCTCCTTGGGTCCTGAACACACACGGTACACACCTAAGTGTAGGTAAAACACATACACAAAATTGGATAAAAATGCAATTAGTATAAATTACTCGTAAAATGATAAGAAAAGTACAGATATTTTTTAAAATAAATTCAGGAAGCATAAAACTATCAATTTGCTTTAAATTTTTCTGCAATTCATATTTGCATAATAATCTTGCTACAAAACAGTAACCAACAGTTGGCAATCCCACGCTTGGCTTTATTCTGATCTCTGCATGAAATGTAGGATGTGATCCTAAATGGAGTTTGCCAAAACAAGACCAGGATATCCTCACAATCCAGTCACAGGGGAACCTGTGAAGCTGTTTATGAAATGAGTGGGAGTGACAAGGAAGGGCGATAAGGACTTCTGTTTTATATTTGTATATCGTGCTTTAGATTGTATGAAGTGAGCATGTCATCATCATTTACTATATTAGAGTTTTAAAAAGAAATACTAATTAAAATCAGATTGGTACAGTACATGCCTATGACACCCACACTTGGAAGCTGAGATTTTATTGTCAAGATTTTAAGGTCAGTCCAGGTTACGTGAGTTCAAAGCCATCCTACAACTCTACAGCAATCCCATCACAAGGAAGCAAATATAAAATTATACTAGCAATGCAAATCAAAGAGCAGCTTGAAAAGTGAGGTGCAGGGTGCCAAATAACATAAAGAAATGTTAGAGGGTATGAAAGGCTGTATGTGGAGACAGGCAAGGTAGTACATATCTGCAATTCTAACACTTGAGATGGTGAGGCATGAGAATGGCCAGTTGAAGGTCAGCATTGACCACCAAGTGAGTTTGTTCAAGAGAAACAAACTAAAAAATGATGATTAAACCAAGAGGGGCCTGAATCACTTTCCTTGTTATAGTGCCTATATCAAAAGCAGGCAACTTTAGAAAGTAAACAAGCAAAAGCGGCTCTCCAGTATGCAGTCTGGTTTCACTTCATGTCTCCTGCAGATATGACAAAACACTTGTCAATTATCTGTTTAAGTGTTCACCTCCAGTTCTTGATCCATTTTTTATGCATCTAATGGAACCTAGTAGGAGGTGGAATCTGGAGTTTCTTGTTTATAAGAGAACTCTCTAAAGCGTTTTATACTGCAGCCTGGCAAGGTCACATACATAACGCTTTGCTTTTACTGTGAACACTGTCAATTTATATACCTTTTCTTGGCAGTTCTTGCTGAGTCCATTTGTAATTGCACCAATATCTATCTGAGAAATCAATAGCCTTCTAGGTATCTACAAATTAAAAAAATCATCCAAATTTGGAGATACAAATGACATATTGGTTAAGAGTCAGTCACATGACTGCTTTTAAGTCTGTGCCATTCTTTTACTGTCAATGTCCACTTGAGCATATCATCATGCTTATGGTTGCAGTTTCTCTATTGGTATATTGTGATGAGTGATATTAATTTTCTTTATGTGTGTAGACATATGTAAAAGGAAGGCATATACTCACAAATGTTTAGTTCATTCTAACTGCCTCCGGGAACTTGAGTTTAGTCATCTGGCCTTCCTGAAACATCTAACTTGTTATAGATTATTCATGCATTAGTTGTATTTTATTTTTTTTATGTTTTTGTTTTTAAAGACTTATTAGAATTAGTGTGTGGATGTCTGTATGTGCTTGTATGTGCGTGTACACATACATGTGTGTAAATGTGTTTGTGCGTGTGCTTGTCTCTGTGTATATGCATTCAGGTGTGTGTTTTTGTACATGTGTATATGTGTCTGTGTCTCCATGTCTGTGTGTGTGTCTGTACATGTGCAAGGACTTATGTGTGTTTGTGTGTGTGTGTGTGTGTGTGTGTGTTGTGTGTGGTTGTGTGTTATGGACATAAGTGTCCATGGAGGCCACAAGGAAATGTCAGCCCAATTCAGGAGACTCCCAGAAAGGCAAATGCTCTGAATCATTGACCTTCCCACAAGCCCTTATTTATGCATTCTTAATTCAGACTTTCTTGCAGAAATAATGCCTATGTCAGGGCAAGCTAACGTTTAGCAATCACAAATAACTTATCACGAGCGCATGCAAAGTAGCCACTCGACAAAGATTATTTGAAACTTTTACTCAGTATTCTACAGTCCCAATGATGCAGAGGTCAGCTACCAGAAACACAGAAACAGTGTCTCCATTGCAACATCTGTAGAGAGATTCTGCAAACCATACATGCTGTGAAAACCTCTGTATTGATTCATTTTCATGTTTCTCCCTGTTTTTGCCTCTTGCCAACCCTGGATCTACACGGCATGGACATGGCCCTTATTCTTGGGAACCATGAGTAACAGATGGACTGTCTGCTGGCCTCAGTACAGCCAAGTAATAATAAAACCTACATGTAAAACAACCTCATTGTCTGTATTCACCAGGTCTGCTTTCTCCATTCATCTTCCACTCTGCTTTTCTGAGAATCATTATGGGCCATGATAGACTGATTTTTAAACCCATTCCCCCATTAGTTTTGAGATAACCATATGCATTTTCCTCTCTAAATCACCTTAAAGGACTCTCTCTGCAGGAGCCTTTCTCTGCTTTATTACCTCTTAGGATAATTCCATTAGAGATAATCACATTTTGTAGATACCATCTCTAAAGAACAATTGCCCTAAAAGTCCCTATCTAAGGATTTTTCATTTACAACAAGATCTTATGGTAGTTAAAAAATAAATCCAGCACAGAAAGTGAATTTTCTGAATATCTAATACTGCCAGTTGCCATGTAGATCATCACATAACTGCATGCTTTGGAAAATCTTCCAGGAGACAGATAAATTTCTGATACGTTCTATTTTTTTTTAACATGCTATTCAGGTAGGAAAAAAAGTAGAAATGTTATTCTACTAATCAGTATGTTTGTATGGTTTTAAATTTAGTCTCTATTGGTAATCAGAAAATATATAGTTTTTAAAATAAGAAATAATAAACAGAGACAATCTGGCAAGAAAAGCTTCCTCTTAGCTTTCCTTCATTCTTCTGTGCCTAGATAGCTAACTATCTGCTGTTCACTGTTACAGAGCATCATATATTTGGATTGTTGCTTTTTCAATTAAATCACTTTAAATATTATGAAGTTTCATATTTCGTTTTGTCTTCCTAAAGGACATTCTCTCCATCATATCTTTAACAATTCCAATCATCAATAAGTCACTTGAGTTGGCTATTGTCTGCAGCAATGCTGTTTATTTCTAAGCCTTTCTCCTATACACTGTAATGATTTCCTTGAGTTCATATTTGTATGTTAAAAAGCAATTCAATTTTTTTTCTCAGTGGCTATGTTCTTTTTCATATAAAAGAAGGTCTTTCCATTGAATTTTTGAGATTGAAACACATTTTCTCTGTTTATTTCCTCTGAAGAACTCCTTGCTGGAACCTTCTGCTTTTTTGTTCCAAACAGGACTGGTTTTCCTCTGGACTTGCTGCAAAGGATCTAACCTTGAATCTTATCAGGGTCACAGTTAAAGAGATATGAATTCTGAAATTCCATGTGTCCCTCAACTTTCATTTACTATGTTGTGTAGGTTAAAAACACATCCACAAGATTATTTAAAGAGGAAGAAAAAATAGCAAGGCAGTGTCTAGTGCTCTCAGTCACTTTAGTGGACAATATTTCTCTGCATTCTAGCTTTGATACCTAATCATGTAAATAATCTATACTTTTGTTACTTAATTTCTATATAAATAATATCTCCTTAACTTCCTTAAATCTAATGTCTAAGAGACTCTTTTAAATGTTCATTTATTTAAAGTTATATGTCTGTGTATGAGCATTAGTGTATATATGTGTATTTTATCAGTTGTCAATATTTTGGAATCTAAAAGGTCTTTAATCAAACAAATATTAGCTATTGTACAGTAAAAATACAGTCCAAATCCATGAAAAGCAACAGTTTTTCAATCAAACATTAAACCTCTCCTCCCTTTCACTAATTCACGGGCTTACTCAGGCAAAGAAATTATGAAATATTATTTGAATTGCTAATGCAGGCCAAGCAATTGTGCTAAAAAGAACAAATCCAGCCTGATGGCAATTGCTCATGTGAAAAATTAGTTTTCTTAGGAGGTTGCATTGTGCAATTTGGCTTCTAATTGGTGTATGGCACCAATTAATGTCTAACAATGTATCTAGCAAGTGAAGAAAAATTTATTGAAAATAACTGAATAAAACTCCATGCTTTAGTAGAATAGAATAATAACTGTATTTGTCTCTCTTTTTTAAACAAAATAAGATATATCTTATTTTTTTTCTTTCTGAAAACGATTCACTTGAATTTTCTCCTATCTCTAGCTTGCTCAGTAGCCTAAGTACTTTTCCAATGTGCAACAGTTAACAATTGTTGGGCACTTATCCATGTCCTGTACAGAGTGCCCCATGTGAGACCCTGAGGCTACAAAAGATTGATCAATATTTATACTTACTATAATGTCTCAATATCTCAGTATCTGGTGTCTCTTTAACAGAAGTTTCCTCTGCCTGACACACTAAAGTCAGTTTAGCCTAAATGTTTCTATAGCAACCTGACAATGCTGATGATAATGTTTAGTTGCTGTGGCTGGTGATAGCTGCTAAAATATATATGTACATGTACATATTTTTAAATAACTTTCTATACACAACGAATTTAATAGTTTTGGATTAGTAAAGTAATATTTTCTCATTATATCATAAGGAGTAGAAATTTGAGTCACAGAAGGTTTGAATAGCATCCCACAACCATCGAGTTAAAAAGAATTATACTTGTAGCTCCTGGCCTTTGATCTACAACATTGTCTATTACATCTCCTTAAGATGCGCTCCCATCAATTTAATTCAATGGACTCAAAGAGTAGAAAAGCGTGCAGAAAATGTCGATAGAAATAGTTTCTACTTCTGTAAAAAATGCAAACTGAAACTCTAGAAGTGGAATGTTGAGGTGAATAGTTAAAATCGGCCACTGGTCAAACCGACTGTCTAAGCTGCAGCGGCTCTGCCTAGCTCAGCCACCATGTTTCTCAGCTGGAGACCATGTGTGCACTGCAGGTAGAAACGGCCAGCCAGAAACACCAGCCCTGCCACTCACGAAACATCAGTGTAGGAGATGGCTCTGCCAATCTTCCACACTGTCTCTGCAAGGCTCGGCCCATAGAAAAATGAGACTCTAATGCTTAAATTATCCAAAAGCTTATATATTTGATAATGATCAGTAACAAGATGCCCATACAGTCAGAAGTGTAACCCAATACCCAACCTAGATATACCAAATACCTTTGTCTGCTACAGATATGTGAACATTCGCCTCCATGTTCCCCTCTCTCTCATTCCTATCTCCTAGCTCCTCCTCTTCCTTCTCCTCCTCTCCTTCTTACTCCTCCTCTTCCTATCCTTATTCTCCCACCTTAGCTCCTCCTACAGTGGAAAATGAGTTTACCAGACAGTGCGAAGGGTTAAAGTACCTGCTTAACCTTAGGGCCAAAGATCCTTGAAGTCACATAAAGGTAGACAAAATGAACCAGTTCCACAAAGTTGCTTCCTGACCTCCACAAGTGCACAGTGGTACATGTGTATCCCATCCCATAAAGATAATGCATTTTTTGCAATTTTTAAAGAAGAAAATTAAGGGAATGGAAATCAAGGTAAACAACTTACCAAAATATGCTGCAAGGTCAGTTCAAGGTGGGAACAATGAAAATGATGTAAAACCGTGAATGGCAGGTTCATATTTAGGGAACAAGAACTGGCTAGAGAAAAATCAGTAGTTAAATCTGTGATTTCTGTTTTTCCAGAAGACCAGAGTTCAGCTTTCCAAATCCACACCACACAGCTCACAACTGCTTGTAATTTTAGCTCTGGAACATCCAGAACTCTCCTATAACCTCCTCATATAGATATGGTACACTCACACATATCCATAAATTTAACAAAATATTTAAAGGCAAAATGTGACTCCATATATGCTTATGTTATTCTGAAACATGTAAAAATCTAGCTACATGTTTTATAATATAGAAATGTAGACATACATAAAGTGAAAATTTATAATTGCCTTGGAGCTCAGATATGTCATGTGATTTTTGCAGAAGCAGGCAGGTGAGAGGACATTTTACAGAAGCAGTCATAAGTGAGAGGATACATGATGTTTAGAAAGAATATAAATATAACCCCAGAGAGTGACAAGCCTCTTGCATTGATGAGCCTTGCATGGCATCAGTGATCTTTGCTTAGCTGTAGAGAGCAACTCACCAATCATCATCATCATCATCATAATAATAATAATAATAATAATAACCTTCTCAATATTCAGGCTGCTTCTTGCCATTTCCATAGACTCTTAAATATTTGGTGGCGCCTCAAGGTTTCTTCTGGATTAAGCTGCCACTGCTACTGATTTCTGTTTGATGTTTGACAGTAAGACTGGACCGCTGCTACTGATTTGTGTTTGATGTTTTAGACTGGACTGCTGATGTCCTGAAAACAAAGGTAGTTATCTCTCCAGAGAACTTCTTCTAAACATGTCCACAACTCTGATTTCCTATTAACCTTTCTTTTCCACTAGTTGGACTTTCTTTTCTGCTAGTTGGACTTAAAGGGAAGTTGAAGCATTGAAGAACCCTAATTGAAGTAGGTTTTGAAATATCTAAACCTTGTTCTTAATAGCTGAGTAGTATTCCATTGTGTAAATGAACCACTTTTCTCTATCCATTCTTCTGTCAAATCCAATCTTCATTGTCAGAATATCCAGCAATTCAGCCAACCAGCAATAGCAAAAGCAGCAGCAGAAACAGTGGCAGTAGGGAGAGCAGCCACCAAAGGTCTTCTCAGGGTTCTCTCATTTATACTCTCTCCAGAGTCCCCAGAATTAAATTATCGACAGCTGGCAAAAGTCATGCCCCTCCTTGAGCACAAGACAATCATAGTTAACATAATTAGCAAGAGTGTCCATTTTTACAGAGAGGGAGAGGGAGTAAATTAATACAAATTTACCATCAAAATGTCTTGTCTCTAGGAAAAGGCAAAGGTTGGTATTGATGATATGCTACCACCCATATCAGCCACATGTAAGGGTTATGACCATGTGTTCACAGTATGGACAAACTGAAGCAGCCCCATATCATACACCGGGGTTTACAACAAAAACTTAGTGATGTAACATAACTAGGTTTTTAAACAAAACAAAATTCTCACTACAGACATCACATCTAAAAGTATAGGAACTACTTGATGTTCCATTCCACTTATGGCTGCAAAGGACATATTTATAGCCCAGACATCAACAAAAGCCATGTATGCATGGGGTATTTCTTATATGCTTTAATCTTTGCTTTATTTCACAGAGATAATTGGGAGCCCATTGTCCATTGTTATTAATGCTCATGTGTAGGACAACACTTTGACCCAATGATTTACAAAACAAAAACAAAACATATTCAGAAGAAACAAAATTCTAACAAGAGTGGTTATAGCTTCCCCGAGAATGAAAATGATGCTTAATGTTATCATTACAATGATAAGAAGCATATTTTAGAACAATAGTATATAAAAGATTATCTCTAGTAAGTTTTTAATAAGATTTTATTTTATGTTTTATTATGTGTATATATTGTGTGTGTTCATGTGTATGTGTGTTTCAGCTTGTGCATATGAATGCGATGCCAACAGAAGCCAGAAGTGTTAGTAGCCTAGAGTTGAAGTTAAAAGTGGTGCTGGAAACCAAATCCAGCTTTTCTGCAATAACAGTTAAGGTTTTTAACTGCTCACCATCACTCCAGCCTAATCAGTACTGAGGAGAGAGAGAGAGAGAGAGAGAGAGAGAGAGAGAGAGAGAGAGAGAGAGACAGAGAGAGAGAGAGAGACAGAGAGAGACAGAGAGAGACAGAGACAGAGAGAGACAGAGAGAGACAGAGACAGAAAGAGAGAAATGTAATTGTGAGATGTTAATTATAATACATTTTAAAAAAACAAACTCAGTGTCTGACTTAATTGACAAATGAAAGCTGAGTCTTAAATGCACTCATGTGTAAACAGTTAAGTATCAGCAGAGATGCAATGGATTTTTCAAAAATGAAACAAAGCACAAATTCTGTAGCTCCTGATGTAAGAATGACATAAATTTGTAGCTCAAAACTCACCATATCTTCCTAGTCTCTTTCATTTGCTCTTTTGTTTAAACCAATGGCAAAATAAAGATTTTTGGAGGTACAAAAATCAATACCACTTTTGGACACATAATTTATTTCAGTTTTAGCTTCATACATCTTAACGCGGGCATTGTATGTGTCAAGTTAAGGAATAGACCCAACTGTGTTGTCTGCACTGACTGTTCAGTGCCTGAGAACGAGTCATCCAAATATGTCTAAAAGCACTTGCCTTGGGGATTCAAAATAAATCTTCCACTTTTGGAGACACATGACAAATGTTTTACATTTTATTTTCTTTAACTGGAAGCTGAGTCACTGTCATAGTGGATTCCAGACTTAGTCTGTAACACCTCTGTAAATCTATGAGATGTTCAAAATAAAATCTACTTCATTTCATAAACATACAGACACACTATATACATATATTATTATATATATAATATTATCTATACATATATTATATTTGATATGAATCTCTGCAATAAAGTGTGACCCACTTCTGTCCTGAATAACTTACCCTAGACTCTGATTGAGCTCTAATAAGATTTTAAAGATACTCTCTGATTTCACTTCTTTCTCTGTGCACTTTGTTATGAGCTCTGAGCAGATTTTAATTTTCTCCCAGCTGATTGCAAATGTTAAGTGTCCATGGGATTCCAAGTGTGTCTATCAGACCAGAAAAAGCATCTGTGAACTTGCTGA
This sequence comes from Mastomys natalensis, assembly GCA_021653895.1. Classification (NCBI taxonomy): domain Eukaryota; kingdom Metazoa; phylum Chordata; class Mammalia; order Rodentia; family Muridae; genus Mastomys; species Mastomys natalensis. The sequence goes on from JAJTUV010000429.1 coordinate 507,033, forward strand.
AAATAGAGAAACTGAGTCTTGACCTCAGCCTGAGTAAATCAGAAGCTCTAGGGTGCAACCTAGCAGTATGAACCTGAACTGCCCCGAAGATTCTGGACGAAGGAAAAAATCCAACCAAGCAACCAAGCAAACAAACAATAACAAGAAAACAGTCTTCAATGTTCAGGTAAATTTTATGGTCTGTGAAATCAAGTAGAAAACTGGAACTCTACAGGAACACACAGTTTCAGATGAAATAGATCTAAGAAAATTCAAGTATGACTGAGTTTGCATAAATGTGTGCATATAAGACATATCCTAGAACACATTAAAAGTATTACTTTTAGTTTCCACTGTTTTCTAATATGTACATGTTATTAATTAGACAGTAGAGACACTCAGATGCCCACATGGACTTTCCACTCATTAGGAGTCATACAAAATATAATTTGTTTCACAAAGAAGCCCACCATGACACACACTCTGTAAAAATTGTTGGTATTTATATGTCCAGAAAGCATTTTTATTTGTCTTCCCCTGTAGTATTAATTACTTTAAATACAGGTCCTGCCTCACCTTGATCATTAAATTCCAGGATAAAAACACACACACACACACACACACACACCACACACCCTTTATATTTTTAATAAGCCTTAATCAGCATAATAGCTGGGCAGCTGCCTACCCTCCATGTTGTTAGAATCTACTTTCCTATTGATAACCTCAGATTATTACTTACTACTTACTATATTCCATCTGGACTGCTCTTAACTCCAATTGGCGAGCCCTTAGGGCCATGCTTTCTTTACCCTTAACCCATGACGGCTTCTCCTTCCTCCTCTCCTGCACCTTCTTCTTCTTCATGGCACTCCTCCCTCCAAGCCCATGAAACCTAAACCCTACCTATGTCTCTTCTGCCCAGCTATTGACTATCGGCCTCTTATTTGTCAATCAGAGTTAACTTGGAAGCAAGGTCACAGAGACTAATGTGCAGACTCCAGGACTTGAGAGCCTGAACTTAGCATTACAAAAGACAATAAAAGATAAAGCATAAACGCCCCTCTATCCTTTTCCCCCTCCTTATCATTCTTACTCTTCTGTTTTTTAAAGATGACCTGAAATGACAGTCTGGGGAATGTTTCAAGGCCATATGTCTGTTATCATAAATTCATTCCTCGTTAACTGACTCCACTTTACTAAATAAATAAAATAAATAAATAAGTAAATAAATAAAACCATGTGCTACCTGTCTCTCAGACTCTGCTCACAACTACATTCTAACTATATATTGGAGATTCCCAAACTTTATTCACTATTGAATATTCCATTAAATTTTGTTCCCTATGACTATAAATGACTCTACATTCCCCAATGCTTGTTCTAGAAAGATCTATTCTGTAAGTACTCACTTTGCATTCCTAGACATATTTAAGGCAAAATTAATGCATCAGTTAACACATCTGATTAACATAAACTAATAATCCTCCAGAAGTTGATTTTTAATCACAGTTTGTGTAGAGATTTCAAAAATGTTTATAGTTTCTTATAGATTTTTGTATTGTGGTGCATGTTTGTTTACACATGTACATACATATGAGAGTGGAGTCTAGAGGTAAGCTCAGGTTGCCTTTCTTCATCTCCCGTTTTGTCTTATGAGACAATGCACCCCAGGTTCAGTGAATCTGGCGGATTGGCTGGCCAGCCTACCGCAGTTCCTTTCTGTATCTACTTCCCTGACACCAGCACTACAAGTGTGAACTACAGTGCCCAGATTTTTTGTGTTGGTGGTGATGATGGGAACTTGGGTCATTGTGCTTCCACACCAAGTGATTTACTGACTGAGCCATGCACTCAACTCACAGATTTACTTTTTGTTATAGGAAACATCCCTTTATTGTCCAATGCAGTTTGCATAATCCCAAATGAAATGGATCATTCTTTTGATTCTACTGAATGTGTCTTTTACAGATGTAATCCTTGTGTTCAACCACTGAAAGATGTCTAGTGTTTTAGAAGATAGTGAAAACATCCCTTTAAAAGGGGAGAAGAATCCTTCTTCCTTTCCTTCTCATGGAGTGCAACTACTTTTCCCACCTTGGCCTATGTTGATGAATTTCTAAATTCCAGTGTCTCAAATGTTTTCCCCTTCCCACCTTGGAGTTTTTACACATCCTTGGGTCCACTTTTCTTACTAATTCATATTCATTTTTTAACTGGCAGCTTTATTATTTTGTCCTGGAGACATTTTCTTAAATTTTATAATCTTGAAAGCTTCGAGGCCAGCTCGAGTGCTCAGAGCAGTGTGCTTTATTACCCAGCTTTTCCTTCTGCAAGGTGTACCAATATATTTATGTAACTACTAGAGGAATTATCCTCCTCTCAAGTGCAAGCTTCCTGGAAGCAGAAATCATATTTAATTGACACTATTTGGTACCTTCAGCATCTACCATGACACCTAGCAAAAAAGCTTAGTAAATATTAGTTGAATGAAGAGAGTTTAAATCACCTAACTGAGCAAATGTGTTGAATGCTTTAATTAAGACTGAAGTTTGTGGTTGTTCTTGAATAGGTTCATACCTTAAAAGAGAGCGCCACTAATTTGAAAGCCAGATTCACTATGGAGTGTTATTTTTTCAATTAATTAATTTATTTATTTACTTTACTCCCAGATCACCTGCCTGCTCCCTCCTCTATTCCCAGACCCACCTTCACACCCCCACTGTCCCATCATTTCTCTCCTCCTAGCCATAGAAAGGAACCACCCCACCTCAGGAACTGACCTGCCCTTGCATTTCAGGATTCATCAAGACTTAGCATATTCTCTCCCACTGAGGCCAAACAAGGCAACCTAGCTAGTGGAAAGAGATTCAAAGTCAGGCAACAGATTTAATGAATCAGAGACAGCCCACACTCCAATTGTTGGGTGACTAATATGAAGACCAAGCTGTACATCTACGACATATGTGTAGAGGACATAGTTCCAGTCGATGCATGCTCTTTGGTTGGCGTTTCAGTCTCTGTGTGCCTCCATGGGCCCAGGTTAGTTGGCTCTGTAGGTCTTTCTGGGGGTGTTCTTGACCCCTTTGACTCCTTCCATCATTCTCTCAGCTCTTCTACATGACTCCCTGAGTTCTGCCTTATGTTTGACTGTGAGTCTCTACATCTGTTTCCATCAATTGATTGATGGAAACTCAAATGACAGCTGTGCTAACCTCCTGTCTAAGTATGGCAGAATATCATTAACAGTGCCTGAGGTAGGCTGTCTCACAAGGAGTGGGTCTCATGTTGGCCAGTCATTGGTTCACCATTCCCTTAATCTATGCTCAATTTTTAGGCATAATCTCTACAAATCTTGTAGAAAGGACAAATTTTGGGTTGAAGTTTTTGTGGGTGGATTGGTGTCACCCTCCCGCCAATGGAAGTCCTGCCTGATTACAGGAGGTGGCTCCATCATACCACAAGAAGGAAGAAATGGGGGTGCTTATTAGGCATGGGTAGAGTTAGGGTAGGGGGAAGAGGGTTGGGGAGAGAAGAGAAATTGGTGGAGGGAATCTCTGGGACAAATCAGAGACCTGGAACAGGGGAGCCTTCTTAAAAAATATAGGAATGATTCTATCGGGGGGACATATGAATCAGAGTGATATTTAAAATGCTTGTTAGTGGTTTTGATTACTTCTTGTTAGTCATTGTCATTTGGTTCAGTCTGGCTTCTAAGTTCCTTTGGAGATTTCTTGCCTCTTCCTTTTGTACTGCTACTGTATATATGATATATATATGTATACATATATAATGTAGATGTATATGATGTGTATGTGTATGTTTATGATGCATATGATGCATATGGTGCATATGATGCATATGATGTATATGATGTATATGATATGGATGTGTATGTATATGATGTATAGGTGTATATGATATATATGTAGATATATATAATGTAGATGTGTGTGTATATATATATAATATTGCCATCACCTATGTTGCAGTTACTTTGAATCACTAACACTTCATGTTGTTATTAAAGGTGTCTCCAACAGTAGCAATGGCTTACAGTCTGTCAGATAAGGATATTGTCTTTTGTTTCACATGTATGAAAAATATACTTGAGACAAGCCCCAATTTAGATTCAAGTATATTTACCTTGCAGATGTTCCACTCTAGAAATGCAGATTTCTTCCCCTCCCATACTTTATCAGTAACATTTCAAAAGACAATATTCCTAACATGGGAGGCCAAGAGATACAAGGGCATAATGATGCATTATCCTGTGCCTTGGAGTGTGGAGACACAGTTGAGTGTGTAGAAAGCAAAGGAATGGGGAAAGATAACTAGGCAAAGACTACTGAGTACCTAATGTAAAGACCTGAATATCAAATGAAAACTTCCAAGACGAAAGAGGAAAGAAATATTTCTGTTGGCTTAGAATATTTTTGGGAAGTAAACAGCTTGCCAGATAAGCATAAGTCAGTGCTTAGTAGCCCAGAAAACATGTTAAAAGCCAGATGGATGGATGTGGAGGAGAACAAGAATGTCACAAATGAATTTTCAAGCTAAACTGGGCCAAATAGGAAACTTGGGCTTCAGCAAGATATACTGCCTTAATATATGTTTATAAGAAATTGCTCCAGAATTAACTCTGAGATGTAAATCAGAAGCATGAACACACATATGCACACATTAACACACATACATATATATTTATATTATATTATATTATATTATATTATATTATTATTATATTATATTGTGGAATGCCTTTCTAAATTACCCTTATTTCTCTTTTTGTATTACATTAATGATGATAATTTTCATAAAGTAAGTAAACAGTCTTAGAACACATTTTGATCATAAGATCCTCATGTCACTATCACATATATATATGATACAGAGAAAGAGAGAGGGAGAGAGAGAGACAGAGAGAGACAGAGAGACAGAGACAGAGACAGAGACAGAGAAAGTAATTGCACATAGCCATGGGATTCAGATTTGTTGTGATAATTTAACATGATATATGTATACAATAGATAATAACATACTTATCAATCCAGATATTCATTATTTGTTTGGGTTGGGTATAACCCACTGTTTGGTTTGTCCATGCAAATAATTTGCTTGCTGTTTTCTACTGTGACTTTTGTTCCATCCTTAGTTCCAAAGTCCCCTGAGAGTCTATACATTCTACAGATACAGCCTGAACACACACTGATTACAAAGGAATTGTGTTGATTCATTAAATCTGTGCTTGGCTTAAAGTCTAGGTTATGCTTGAACAGCAGCAAATGCAAGGACAGTAGAGAAAATTGAAATTCATTTAAATAATGCTGTACTTGAGGAAAAGGCAAGCCTTTTGAGCTGATTTTCTAGTTTCTTTCTGTACATGCACTCATGCATTCAGCAAATTTACTGAATGCCAGCAGAGTTAAGGACCGCAGGGTAACACCAAGTTAGACTTCAGTAGACTTAGAGAATGCATAATATGTAGTAGACATCTGCTGTTCAGCCTTCCCTGAATTGTTTCTTTTTTAACAAAAATATTGGAAAAATACCATCCTCCACTCTACCAGTAACTGCAATTCCAGGTGCTTTGAGAGCAACTGTTTGCCCTTTTTTTCTAAAGAGCATAAGAAAGAAAAGACATGGAGTTGGGTGGGTAAGGAGGTGAGGAGTCTCTGTGAGGAGTTGAAGAAGGGGAAAACATGATCAGAATATGTTGTCTGAATAAACCTTTGTTTCAGTTAATAAAACCTCTCAACCTAAGTCCTGCAATGGTATAAGTATATGTACAAAAAACAATTGCTTACAGCAGGAAGTGACCCAACTTAATCCATTAGAGTGGTTCTTATATATAATAGTTGAGGTAATGATAATACTTACAAATTAATCCCAAAGAGTTATTGAATACCTAGTCAAATAAGGAAAAAATTGCTTCTAGCACAAAACATTTTGCAACTGCTTTTAGTATTTTTGATGTTTTCTTTCCTAGGAACTCCTTGTTCCACATTTTGAGTTTTATATTTGCTTCCTAGGGTGTCATGTAGGCACCAAAGTCAATTTCAGGAAAATGATTGTGGAGAATCACTTATGGAAGAGACCTCACATCATTCCTACAAATGATATGTGCCTGCCATGACTGTTCACATGCTGACGATCATAAGGGCAGCACACTACCTACTTAAAGAGATGTTTTCTTTGTGCACTCAAAGGAGAAATACTGACATTTGATGAACTGTACAGAACATAAATGTTGTTCTATACTTACTGGGTAAATGATGCATTATTTTGGAAGAGTTATCAAATCAGGAGCTGTATATGGAAGGCTATCAGTAGCCAATATCTCTGCCTTCACAGAAAAGGGACAAGACTACAGGGTTGAGATCACACATCTTTAGATGGCATTACTTGCAAGATTTACTGTTTGATGAAAGTCTGTGAGCTTACAAGTTAGAGATTTATATCTTGGCTCACTGTTTCATAATTGCTTGTCCAGATAATGAAGTTTATTAACACAGATACATCTATGTATAATTCTAATACTGTAGGCAAAGAATGCTTACATGACCAGTCCCCAGTGGATTCTCAGGCATTGAGTCTCCAATGGTTTCCATGATAGAGAATATTGCTAATGCATTGTCACAAGTAGCAGGTACGGGTGAGTAGGTGCACTATAGTTGACCCTGATAACAGATGACTTTTGGAAAATTCGATCTGGTTTCTTTGGGACATTTGTCTTTGCCTACATGTCATGATACCATATTAAACTTAGATATCCCCATAGCCTTGTGATACAACTCAGTACTACATAATGAATTCTGAAAATACTTCTTACACATCACCAGATCTGAGGTAGTCCTGGACACAGTGGATCATGACCATATGAAATGAGCATTCCTGTTATGAAGGAAAATACAGAAATGATTGATATGAACATAGAGAAGCATGTGTCTAATTGCAGTTTTGGTCACCTGGGTCAATCTACAATTGAGGCTAAACTTAACTTCTGAGCTTTCCAGTTGTCTAAACTTACAAATGACCTTTTGTGCTTAACTCAGTTTGAGTGGAATTTAGTTTTACTTATAAATATAAGTGGGAATTATTTATACAGTCTTCTATCAAGTGTATAATAATATATCTTAAAGTCCAAAGGTGATTTGATTCAAGATGCACTTGTAAAGCAACTAGACTCCCTAAAGTAGAATTCTAGAGAGAAAACAAGCTCAGATACAGAATTACTGTATTAAAGGTTAAAAACAGTTACAGGAAGAGGAAGTCCCTGAAAAATTACAACTCAAAATTAGGAAAACTCCAGATCAAATCCTGGAAAACGAACCAAAAACATGCCATGGCCAAAGAAAGCTGATCAAAAACAGCCAGTATATGGAGAAACCAAATTCACTAGAATGCAAGGCTCTGTAAAGAATTTTTATCTCTTTTAATGTATGGATAAGATTATTGGTGCCTAGGACATTGTGGAGCATGTAGTATTAGCATTAATAACCATTTTAAAATAAATAAAAGATATAGAAAAGTCCAGACCCTACTTTGAAGTCAGAAATTTATAGACATTCTCTTCTATTATTTTTAAATTATCTTCAAAAATAAATAAGAATACAAGATAAACTATAGAAATGGTAATGAATAATTTTAGAAAGCTCTTTAAAATAATAAAATGTGTAGAAAACTTGATAAAGAAAAGAAGTGAACAGCAACGATAACAAATCACTTTTTAGACCTGCTCAATCTCTTAAATGAATCCATACAACTTTCTTTCTTTATCATTGAAACAAACCATTGACATTATATATTGGAGGATTCTTAAACTCTGCAAACAATACCTACTGGAACCCTTGAAAATACAGTAAAACCATAATATTGGGAATCTAGACACCCTTGAAAAATCTTAGACTCTTAGAAATCAGCCCATTGGCACCTGTGGTTCAATCATTTTAAAGCTATGAATTTCATCACTACCTTATACTGCTAAAAGCCATGTCTCTTCTCTGCTGTTATTGATACAAAAGCAACAAGTTGATTTTCACCTTAAGTCAGAAGAGTTCCAACTAGTCAATGCTTGTGACTTTTAGACGCCAAATGAAAATTGTAGTCTCAGTTCTTTAAACAAATAGATTGGTATGGACCTCTTTAGTGATTATCAGTTTTCCTTAAATATTGTTAACTGTATTGAATAGCAAGAGATCCAGGAATTAAAAGCACATCTGAATTTTCTGAGAAATCCTGACTATTCTAAGATAAAAAACATCATTTGACAACAGAGCACTAAATTAAACGCTTACAAACAGCTCAGTGGCAAAAACAAAAGGCAGTAGGTTTGTGACTTCCTAATTGCTTTATTCTTATGAAATTAGTATTTCACATGGAAAAAGATGAGATTTGCTATAGCTAATTCCACTGGAGATATTTAATTCGCCACATCATTATCAATTATCTCATCGGAGACTGCTCAGGTATTTCCTGTCACATCTTAACTGCTGAAATGTTCATTTTCTTTTTTGTTCTCTGATTTACAGCCTAATTTACTTGCCATAAGAACACGTGTGCTCACACATTTATCAGCTTTGCCAAGAGACTTGGAAGCATTTCTCTGAGCATATCCCATCTCTGAGGACCATTTCACTCCTCAGTTTTGTATTTATGAACCGTAGCTGAGATACCACACTAAGCGATGCAAAGCCATTCCTACTTGATGCATTTTCCTGGTCCTCTCGGATTCCAATACAATTTCTGCTTCATCACTAGCCATTTGAAAAATGCACCCAATGTGTTATCAGGTGCTCATTTACAGGATTCTTGACTTTTTTTCCTCATAGGAGCTGTTTTTGTCCTAAATAAATTTTAAACTCCTTAGGACAAGAACCAATTCAGACTCAGCCAAGGTGCAAGTAACTGATGCATATAAAGTAAATGTCTGCTGCTTGACTTTAGGAGCTTCACATTGATTTTGAACAAGTTTTAACTAGACTAAGACCCAGGTTCTACTTTTCTTCAGTTTCTTAAATATCACCTGTATCATCTCAGAATATTATTAAACTAAAGACACTAAAAAGTTGGAGGATACCACAGTTATAAGAGTGCTTGCCTTTAGAGCAGGAAGACCTGAGTATAACTCCAGAACAGGTATTTTATAAACAAAAGTCTGCCTTGTATGGTGATATGTGCTTGTCTAATGCTGAGGAGACAGAGACAGACAGATTCTGGGGCTATGGCTTAGTAGACAAACGTGAGGTGAATGGGAGACACTGACTCAAAAAGTAAAGTGAACAACTCCTAGGAGTAATACTCTAACACCTACATTTTGTTCTTTCTCTTACATATGCACATGTGTGTATATGTCTGTGTGTCTGTGTGTGTCCATGCATGTGCATGCATGTGCACATGTGTGCATGCACATACACACATCAATAAGATTAGTAACAACAACAATGATAATAATAAATTACTGAGGTAAGATAATAGGAGTGAGTAAGAGCCTTGTCTTCTGTATTTTTGTATTAAGATCTGCTGGCTTATGGCACACATGTTAAACATCAAGAAGATAGAACAAAGGCTGGTAAAACATCTTCATTAAAGAAATAAAAATAAATAAATATCTTAAGCTTCTTGGACTGTATAGTTTCTGTTATAAAATGCTAAATTTGCCTTTAAAATAGATATGGCTGTGCTATTTTCTAGTAAAACTTTATTTATAAAACCTTGCATCACAACGGCACCAGAAATAGCTAATCGGCTGTGCTTTGCATAACTTTGGGCTTCAACATAAAGACAAGCAATCCATGGACTTCATGAAGTTAGGAATAATCTATAGTATTTACAGTATCAAATTTTGTTAAAATAAAATTCTGATAGACTAGTTCAGTGGTTCTCAACCTGTGGGTCATGTTCCCCTTGGAGTCTGAAAAGTCCCTTTCATAGGGGTTGTCTAAGACCTATGAAAAACACAGATATTTACATTGTGATTCATGACAGTAGCAAGGTTACAGTTATGAAATAACAAGTGTAATTTTATGTTTGAGGGTCACCACATAAGGAACTGTACTAAAGGGCCTCAACATTAGGAAAGCTGAGAACCACTGTTCTAGATCTTAAAATCTTAGTTTACCAGAGATAATGAGTTATAGGCTTTTATTAGCAACTCCACAGATACAAATACATTTGATTTATTTAGCTCAGGTTGTGCTAGATTAAAAAAAAAAAAAAAAAAAAAAACCAGAAAATCAGTTATCCAGTGTACCCAGTTCACAATGCGGTTATTCCATTTCTTTTACATAAGCACTCATCCGTTGACTTATCTCTGTTGATTTGTTTCATTTTACATTATTTTTTAGAAAGTTAATGCTTGCCAGGCAGTAGTCCCAGCACTTGGGAGGCAGAGTTCTCAGGCGGAGTTCTGAGTTCGAGGCCAGCCTGGTCTACAGAGTGAGTTCCAGGACAGCCAGGGCTACACAGAGAAACCCTGTCTCGAAAAAAAAAAAAAAAAAAAAGAAAGAAAGAAAGACAGAAAGAAAATTAATGCGTTAATGCTTAACTAACTCTTACTACCAGAGTTTCTCACTACCACTTGCACATGACTGAGAAAATAGAGCTTTCATTTACTTGGTCAAGGAATGTTCTAGCAATGAGCCCATAGTCTAACAGCTTTGTTTGCCTTGACTGCCTCAATTATCTCTGACATAAATTCTAAACTTCCATTCACAGTTTCAAAAGCCTGACAAGTAAATATACCTATTCATATTCCAATTTCATTATTAAAGCTGATTTCTTAAAATAAATAATTTACACAGATGGATAAGTAATCTTGAGAATGAACTTGACCAACCCTAGACAATGTTGAAACAATCAGATGATGGCTATAGAGCTTTTGTTATTGATGCTCTTAACACTCAGCTCCATCGACGCCCCTACACACACACACACACACACACACACACACACACACACATTTCCTCCTCAAAACATGATTTCTGGTCATAGACTATTTTTTGGAAGGATTACTTTTGCCTTTAATGTATGAATACAAGAATATTATTATCTACCATGGTCTAGTGAATTGCTAGTGCCACTCAAGTACTCTATCTAAATTATCCTAAAAAGAAGTCTACATGATTCTATGGAGCCCCCATGTTTGGCAAAGTTTCGATTCCCCGCTCCTTCGCTTACTACTTTTTCCTTCTCTTAACTGCTACTATGTGTTTCAATTTTATATATAATTTAGAAGGGATTTTTTTAGTTCTTCAAACATCAGTATCACTAATACTTGATGGCCTCTAGACTATAGGGAAATTCACAGTTCATTGATTAAAAAAAAAAATGATACAAAGCATTCAAGCCAGAGTAGACAAGTTGCTGGATTAAACTTCCTCTACACTATGTTTAAAGCTCAGCTCTGCACATGAACACCGTGTGATTTTAACACTTTTACTTCTGCTTCCTTTTCTGCTAATATATGATAATAAGCCACACTCTTTCATAGAACTTTCAGAAAGACTAAAAACATGTGATGCATTGGTACAGATTGGTGATTTGGATATCAAGCACTCATTAAACCTATTCCTGCTAAGATGCTTGTGATGTTTCTCTGAGGAATCACTCATTCTGTTTTCCTAAGTCATCTACACTAGAGAGGCCCTCACTCTTCTTCCAAAGGGGAAACAGAAAGCCAGACACAAACTATCCCATTTTGCCATATTCACAGGTTGGCTCAGATATGGGCATGAAGATCAAAGAAGGAGAACCCATGATAGTTGAACCAGGTACTTTTCCTTAATTTTTAGAAATTGATATTTGCTACTAGGTTAAAAATCCAAGCTGTGGTAAGCAGCTTTGCCTGGATCAAACAGGCTGGAATGGGACCTGTGCCTTTCTGACTTCATTTAAACTCTTTCTGTATTGTTATCTGTTAAAAATGTGATTTATAGATTTTCAGTCATGTGGATTGTCAGAATCCTGTTTTATTTGAATTTAAGAATGATAGATGAATAGTACTTAAATAATCTTATTCTATACCTATATGACTCATTGGTATCTCCAAGGGTCTCCTCCTCTTCAATTGAAATACCTCTTTGCAAATAATCAAAGAAAATATATTATCCATAAGGGTCACAATAGAATATATTCATTGCTAGGTTCATAACTAAAGACAAATATTTGTTGGCTGAGAAAAGAAGGTATATTAAAACAACTGACTTTCTTTTCTAAAGCATGCTATGCAAATTGAACTAATCATCTTATCAGATGTAATATTACCAAAGTTTTAATCAGATGGCAATATTTTCAGGAAATATAAAACTTCTAAGACTTATCATTTGCAATTTCTTAAATAAAATTTTTTATTAATTGCATTATTAATTTTTCATTTCTCAGTTTTAGAAGCATCTCAATGAAATAAGGGCCATTGACAAATAGTGTTCCAAGAAATATTTGCATCAGTACTACTGATACTGCAAATGCTCAACACTGTAAAACATATTTGATGATAAATGCCACTATACTGTTCAGGATAGCTTGTCTTTGTATTAGAAAGCATAAGATTTCATAGGAAACACTTCTATCCAGATAGCAACTTATGTCTTAGATAGATATCATGTAATGAATTTATAAGCTAACCATTTTGAGTTAGATAGAGCAAAGGAAGCCAGAATAATACAGAAAGTAAGAGACTTTGCTCTGGGTTTCCTGAAAGAAAGTAAAGCCACACTATTTTCCACCCAGTATTCCTGGTGGTACCAAGTGTGAAATCAGATACCTCTCTTTGAAGATAAGCCAACAATGGGGAAGAGTCAGTGGGGGTAGGGGAGAGAGATTTAGGGTTTCTGTTTAATAATAAAACGTTTGTCTATCTTATCTAAGTCACTACATTTTAGTATCTGACCTGGTTTCTGAGTTGCTCTGAGGTAAGAAACTGTTTAGCACCTCATCATAACACAGCAGGGGATTAAGTACCGTAGCCTTTGTTCTATTTCTGCAGGAACTGCACAACTTAGCCTGCTAGTTGAAGTCTCAGGAAGAAAAAGGGACACTTTGAAAAGTGGTTTTAGCTTTTATTTCCAAGTTCTAAAATGTTTCTTATGAGAGCTCTCTAAGAAAAAGGAGAAAGAGGCTTCTAAGAAAAGGAGGATAATGTTACTCCTCTTTTTGTCCTCAGCACTTACACATCTTTCAGAATACATGATCACATGGTAAAAAGTTCACCAAAATTCATATATAAATTAAAATCATTTACAACAGAGAACCTCATCATCTATTATCAGCTCTACGGGTTAATGGAGAGTCAAAAACAATATTTTTGTGACTAAATATTAGTGAAGTTTAGTATAAATAAACTCACTCAATATTTTATCTTTGGCCCTTTCACCTACAGTAAATTCTTAGTTCATTTTTTGTGACCTTTGGTTGATGGTTTTACAACCTCTTGGAATGTACTTTGAGTAGTAGATGCCTGCTTGCTATCTCAGAAGCAATTAATTCATGACACTTGAAGACTATCAGAGTTCTCATTTCAATTTTGACATCAGAAAAGATTTAATAGAAGTCCTATTACAAAAGAGCTTAATAATTACAATGATTTTATGGATTCTTATAGGATCCTCATTAAAAATTAAGAAACCATCTATTTGTTTATATAGCATCACTACAAGACAGTAAATCATTGTTCTGTAAACATCTGCTCAAAGGGTGGACTAACACCTAGTGATTGTTATATGTATTTAACAATAATGAGGAAAGCATATTAATAGCAGGAATCTTTATTAAAATCAAAATGTCCTGGACCTTGCCTGCAAGTACAAATCCATCCTAGATTTTAATCGATCTCATAGTTTTTAGGCTTTCCTAGATGGCTCTTGATAGGTAGTGATGATCTACTACACACAGTGGTCTTGGTGACAGCATCCTATATTTCCACCTCAGTACTTCCTATAACATCTGTAAATATCTAGCCTCAGATTACAGCCTTGATTTGGCCATTTTTGTTTTTTGCAAAGTTAATTCTTATTTGTGTCACCACAAAGGTCTTTGATTAGTTGCCAGGGACCTCCTGCCAACTAACGCCCCATTAATGGGATTGAACAGTTGGAAAGTTTTCTATTACTGATAGATTGCCAATATCAATATTATGAGTGTAGCCACTGTACCAAAGGCAATCTACAAATTCAATGCAATCCACATCAAAATTTCAACATAATCATTAGAAATTTAAAGAAAACCCTAACTTTCATATAGAAATACAAAAGACCCATATCGTTAAAACAAAACCAACCAAATAAAAAGAAATTCTAGCTGGAGGTAACTCCAACACAGATTTCAAGTTATACTATAGACCTGTAATAAAAACAGCACACAATGACATCTAAACAGACTCATTGATCAGTGGAATGAGATTGAAGGCACATATATAAGCTCACACTTTACAGCCACCTGATTTTTGACAAAAAGGCCAACAATTCACGTTGAGTTAGATAGCATCTTCAATAAGTGATACTGTAAACTGGGTAGCTATATGTAGAATATGGAAGCTTTTATGATAGTAGGTTCCAATTTGAGTTTCTTGAAAGTGTTTGGTGTTATATAACGATTTCTATATAACTCTTCTGCCTTGTTATCATTCCTCCACACACTAGATTAGCCCTTTCTCATTCATTATTCCTCTTTTACACCTTATAGAATCATAGTCTTATTTGTCTGTTAAAGAGAAGGGACCTAAATAATTTTCCAACATTATTGGATATTCCAAAATTGGATATAATGTTGCTATGTCTATATACAGTATAGATAATATTGAGTACCCTGGTACAGGTAACATATTGTATAAAAATAATTTGTACTTAGGTTGGTGTTTTATTATTATTATATATATCAAGTTCCTGCTTCATTTTGCTCTTCCGGAGTTCAGGAAACTGCTATGTGAAATTAGTCATAGAGTTTTTACTAAATAGTTAATTTAATTATTAAGGATTCAGTTTTATGTATTATATATCATATCAGGAGACTTAAAGTGGTCTCTTCAAAAAAAATCTAGTATATAGCCTTTTAAAAACCAAATATTAATCTGCACTGGAACTCAATCCTAAAATTTTGTAGGGGAGGAAACATAAATATGAGATTAATTTTCTTAGTGGTTGTTGTTTCAAAGTACCATTAATTTAAAACACTAAACTTTATTAGAGACAAATCAAGTAGTTATTGCTGGGAGTTACATAAATAAATAAGTAACCAGCTGCTTAAGTAGAACTTGGGTTTTGGCATCTGTTACAATATAATTAGACAAATAACGATCAATGTGACTTAGCCCCCTAAATACTACAAGCTATGAAACATGTTATTTAAATATACTGCAAACTCTGAAGTTAGAAAAGGGTTATTAATATTTTGTTATAACTGTGACCTGAAGTTAAGAAAATGTTCACTGCTTTGGGATTACACCCATAAAGTGCTTCATGTTTAAGGTGACTGCTGTCAGAATGAGTACTAAGAAGACATAGCATCTTCACACATAGGAAATCTTCCTTATGAACATCACCTACAATGCCAAGAACCTCCCTTTATTACATTTTAATTTCCTGTAATAAGCCTAGTGCTTCCTGTGTTACATGGAACTGTCAAGTCAGAAATCCATTTTTCTTCAATTTTATTTTATACTATTACTGAATTCTGAATTCAGGTAGTCTAGGAACAAAGCTTTCTGGTGGAAATTGTAATGTTTTTCCCTCAGCCCTGTTAGTAGCAATGAGGTGCATATGCTTTCAACTTTCTGAAGTCCTACATTTAGCTCATAACTGCAAAGCTTGCAAAACTTATCCTCTGTATTAGTGAGGCCAGTGGGAGAGTGTATGAAAAGTTAGATAATAGACTTAGTTAAAGTTAAATGCATTTGTTCTCTAATTTTACAGAATCTCATATCACTACTCATGGCATCTAGGTCTCACATATCTCTTAGTTATAGTAAAGTGAATTTTCTACCTGGGGAGCAATATGGCATCAGTACAAGGTTACAGACCTAGATGCAAGCCAGGCTAGCGTCCTCTCAGAAAAATAACCTAGATATTCTCAAACAGGTTCAAGAGCATCTTGACCCCAATTCTATCTTTACAAAGCGGGAATTTACATTTAAAAGATGGTAATTTATTCTTTAAGGAGTATTTAGATAAGAGTATTATCAATAAGTCTTTATGAATTTTATATGACATATCTTTTGTTATACATAATTAGATATAATTCCATAGCTCACTATTTTCTGATACACCTGTGGTGGTATTACATATTTAAATATTTGCCAATACAAATTAATTTGAACAGTATAGGATGTCAATTTCATTAGCAAAATAGTGGTCATGAAATACATTAAATATCCAAAGGAAATGGATGATGGGCTAATACTTTATTTTGTTGTGTGGCCACAGTGTCCACCCAACTACCATTGCAAACTAATAGCAACTCACATTTTAGTTTCAGTCTTTCTCTCTCTCTCTCTCTCTCTCTCTCTCTCTCTCTCTCTCTCTCTCTCTCTCCTCCTCTCTCTCTTGCTTTGTGTGTGTGTGTGTGTGTGTGTGTGGTATATGTATGTATGTGTGGATGTACACATCTGAGTATAGAAGTTAGATGTTAATATCAGTTGTCTTTCTTCTCCTCTTGTACACCTTAATTTTTGAGACAGAGTCTCTCATTAAACCTGGAAATTGACATTTTGGCTAGATTGGCTGGTCAGGTATCCCTAGGAACTCCATCTTTCTCTAGCCTTAGGGCTTTAGGCTCACTACATCCCACTTGTATGTGAATATGGAGAATCAGAAAAAGGTACTCATTCTTTTTTAGTATGTACTTTATCCACAGAGACATTCTCCTAAGTCCTCTAATTATCCACATTTCGTAAAGTTATTTGGGAAATTCTGACTCAGAATAGAGAAAGATCCAGGCATATTATTATTATTATTATTATTATTATTATTACTATTATTATTATCATGGCTTTATGAATTTGGAAAAGTGTGAGAAGACCAACAATTTTAAATCCCCCTAACAGAGAAAAGGAGAATTAAAGAAGACAGAATTAAAATGAGTAGTCATAAGAAGCCTTTGAGTCTAAAAGCTTTGGACACAGAAACTCTGAGCACTGCACCTATCCAAGGCACACAGATGGACACCAATGCAAGCTTAATAACCCATAAGAGGACTCATTTAGTGGAAAAAGTGTGGCTGCTATTTTGAATTGGTCAAGGGAGGGTACTTCCTGTAAATTTCTAAGCATGGCTGAGAGCAGCATTACTTTTTTTCTAGTCAGTTGAAGTCAAAAGTATACATTGTGTCGTCTTTCAAGGGAACCAATTACATTGCATGCTATGGTTTGGTAGAGAATACTTGCTTGCAATATCTTTCTCCTCGTCATTGTCATCCTCCTCCTCCACCTTCTCCTCCTGCCCCCCTCACTCTGTCTCTTTCTGTCTCTATCTCTATCTATCTATCTATCTATCTATCTATCTATCTATCTATCATCTATCTCTGTCTCTCTGTCTGTTTCTCATCTCCAAACAGGGTTAAATAAGTAGGTATTTCACAGAAGCAAATTAGATGAGTTCAGAAACACTATTTTTTTTTCATTTTTTTCTTTTCTTAACATTTCTGAATCCACTGACTCAGAAAGCTCTCAGTTTCAGAGGCTTCCATGGTATGAGTTGTCGTCAGGATGTTATGCTTTTTATTTTGTACAAACATATAATATTTGCTTCTTAAAAGAGAAAAATAAAGTGTGTGTGTCTGTGTTTGTACATGTCTGTGTGCACAAATCTGTGTTTAGAAGGGAGAGAGAGACAGACAGACAGACAGAGAGAGGGGGTATTATGACCACAGTAAAAGACAAATAATCTATAAAATACATATAAGATATTTTTAGTTTTGAAAAACAATTAACCACAGAAGGAAACATAACACAGGTTAAATATAAATGAACCTAGTGGTACTTCTTGAATATGATGTTACTTGAATTATGACTGACCTCAAAAAGGCCTGGCTTGAGAATTATCACATCCAACCTATGATCATGATGGAGGAAAAAGGAACTATATAGTGTTATACACCAAGCAGTATGCCTTTATGTACATGAGCTCACGATATTTGGTGTTAAAATCTTAGCATATTCTTCTCTGTCGCCTAAGATGCACTCCACATCTCACGACTGAAGACTATTCTATGGAACTGCTAAGCATGAAATCTCATTCTTGAACATTTACTATGTATAATTACATGCTATATCATCTCTAAGAAAGTGTACCCAATTTCCTTTAATGCAGGCCTTAAACAACACATTTTCTATGGAATCACTTTAGAGCACTACTAAATCATTGCTGCAAATAGAGCTATTAATAAATTGAAGCATTAATTATTAGATTATTGAAAAGTAGAAAGTATTTAGCAATACAACATAGCCTCTTCTCCCATGTGTGTCTTACATTTACTTTTAATATAATTTTTTCTGCATTGTAAAAAGTTTCCTAAAATACTTTGTTGTAAAGAAAGAATCATAGTTCTGAGTCAACTATTATCAACACAACATTTATCATATTCAGCTTTATTTATAAGCAATTATACTTTTCATAAAGTATCACATGAAGATTTATGACCGTTTCCTTTCTCCAACTCAACTGTTGCAGTATTCTTTCCTAACAAAACAAAATAGTTCTTTCAGTTGGGAAAACAATACTTGATATAAGTGAATAATAGAAGCATGGTAAAATTTGTCACATGCCAGGCTTCTAGTCATAGAAGTGGGTTGGTTTTAGTAAGTTTTTTCATGTGAAAAGAGTGAAATATTTCAATTGGCAACCCCAATACAGTCTTTCCACTTCAAATCATTGTCAATGAAAAATATTTATATCTCACAGTCTCCTGCAATTCTACCCTTTCATCATTGACTTACCCACTTAGTCAGAATGATTCCCTAAGTTAGAAGCATGCTAATCTACAATAGGTTTTTCTCTTTGAGCTCAGCCCCTGTCCTCTCTATAAATGATGGACTGAAATGAAGATGATTCTTTGCTGGCAAAACTTTTGGGGGAGTGGATGCCAACAATAAGAGTAAGACTGGCTGAAAAAAAAATAACAAAGATCTAAACCATGATTAAGAAGGAACACAGAAAATGAAATATACTGTTTCACTAAACATGAAGAAAATGTTGTGAGGTTACATTTAAGTTTCTCAAGGAAGTACATTTTATTGTGAAATATTGAGACCAAATAAAACTACCAGATCAATTCTATCAAATCTATAGCTGTCTTGTCCAGTTATCATTTGGTTGCAAGATCAGGAAGACATTTGCAGGCAGTTCATTGGGAATCATACAGGGAAGTTAAGAGACCCAATGACAACTAACAGAGCAAGTACAGTTGGTTCCAGAAGGGTAGTACTATTTCCCCCAAATTTTTTTAATGTTTTACATTACATACTACTACTCATTACATACTTCTACTCATTACATACTTCCTCTTCTTTTTATTCTTTTCTCTATACACAAACTTCTGTCTCCTTAATATAAAACAGATGCTTACTCAGTCTGATAAATTGTATTACCTACTCACTCATTTTTATTTATTTATTTTCTTATTTAATTTCATTTTACTTTTTTTTACTTATTCACTTTATATCCTATTCACTGCCCCCTTCCCATCACTCCCTCCAACAATCCTTGATCTATTTGTGCTTCTCCTCTGAGTAGATGAGGGGCCCCTGGGGTACTCCCCTTATCCTGGTATTTCAAGTCTCTGCAAGGCTAGGGCTTCCTCTCCCACTGAGGCCAGACAAGGCAGCCCAGCTAGCAGAACATATCCCAAATACAGGCAACAGCTTTTGGGATAGCCCCCATTCCAGTTGTTCAGGACATACATGAAAGTAAAGCTGCAGATCTGCTACATATGAGCAGGGAGGCCTATGTCCAGCCCATGTATGTAGTTGACTCTGTTGGTCTTCCTATGGAGTTCCTATCTCCTTCAAGGCTGCAATCCTTCCTCCTATACTTGCATAAGAGTCCCTAAGCTCCATTCACTGTATGGCTGTGGTGTCTGTAATTGTTTGAGTCAGCTGCTCAGTGGAGCCTCTCAGAGAACAACATGCTTCGGTCTGCAAGCATAACAGAGTATCATTAACAGCATTAGAGATTGGTGTGTGCCTGTGGGATGAGTCTCAATTTGGGGCAGTTATTGGTTGGCCATTCCATCAGTCTCTGTTCCCTCCCCCGTGCTTGCATTTCTTGTAGACAGGATAATTTTGGGTTGAAAGTTTTGTGGGTGGGTTGATGTCTCTATTGCTCCATTGAGGTTCCTGTGTGGCTATAGGAGGTAGCCTCATCAGGTTCCATATCCCCAGTGTAGTGATTCACAACTTGAGGTCATTCCCCTTGATTCTTGGGCCCTCGTTTATCCCAGGTCTCTGTCTCATCCTGGAGATGCCCACCCGAACTCCTCACCCCTGTCAGTTGCAGATTTCTGTTCATTTTCATGACCATCTAACCATGTCTTCTGTTCTCCTCCACCCTGGCGCTGGAATCCCCCATTCCTCTCTCCACAGCTCCTCCGTCTGCCTCATGACTAATTTATTCCCCTTTGTAAGTGAGATTCAAACTTTCATGCTTGGTCCTTCCTTCCTTCTTATTTAGCTTCTTTATGCCTGTGAAGTGTAACATCGTACCTGTATTTAATTAAATTGCCATTGAAATAGTATTTAGTTCTGATGCTTGCTCCTCAAACTTTAATTTATTGTTGCCTTTGAAATACAAAAGGGGTTGATTTTAGCCCATGTCCATGAGATTCTAGAGCCTTAAAGACAGTGGTGTCTTTTTAATTCCAAAGTTTTGAGAAAACTTCAATGAGACAGTTCATACCTATGACGTTTTCCCAATTCAATCAGCCGCAGCTCCTGGTGGGTCAAAACACATGCGTCAAATGGGAGCTAGAAAGACAAGCACTGTCATACTTTATCCTGGGGCAGCTCAGTGAAGACTACTGGCAGAAGAGGCAGGATGTAGAAGCTTATCATCATCACATACTAGCTTGGTTACTTTGGAACTTTTTTCTTAAAGGTTTTTAAAAATTTATATATGTGTGTTTGTGTGCCTCTGTGAATATATACATATATATATATATATATATATATATATATATATATATATATATAGTATATATACCTCATTTGCATGTAGGAGCCTATGGAATTTATAACAAGCATCAGATCCACTGAAACTCATGCAAGCAGTTGTGAACTACCATCTAGGTACTAGTAATTAAACTCAGATCCTCAGTAAAAGTAGAAAGTTCTCTAGTAGTTACAAAATTCTCTTAAGAATGCTTAAAAATAGGCATATTTGAAATGCCTACCTAGTAAGATTGCTAGAAATGTAACAAAATTAACAGTGTTAAAAGTCATAGATTTGATGGAGAGTGGTGGTGAATGTCTTTCCTCCTATCACTCAGGAGGCAGAGTGAGGCAGATCTCTGAGTTCAAGTCTAGCCTAGTCTATAGATATAGTTCCAGAACAGCCAGAGTGACACAGAGAATCCCTGTTTCCAAAATAAATAAATAAATAAAACAAATCTTAGATTTATGCTTTACATATGGTAAATGTGGAATAAACATTAGTTTCTCAAATAAATGGTATTATTGTTAGCAGTGATTATAGTGACAGTTTCAAACAAGGACCCAGAAGATGCACTGAGTGGAATATATGATGTGAACTATGAAGTTTGACTGGCTACCAGTTTAAGTCTTAACCATTGGAAGAACAAAGCTAGAAACTGACAGTGGTACTCAAGCCAAAACCTCCCTATTTTAGTGAGCCCCTGGCTGATCTATCAACCACTACTACTTTTTGCACTGGGGAATTCTGCTCCAGCCTACAATGGCCTGTTTTATTCAAAATTCCTCTACCAAGCTGAGGCAGTTGCTTGATCAACTCTATAGATACTGAGAACTCAACTCACTGAAAAGCATTGAGTGAATGAAACCCAGAAACCTGTGTAGCCTCATTACGATAGCAAGCAGGAAGCACACAAGCCAATTACAGCAACCTGGCACCTAGTATCAGTGCCTGGCAGCCAGTTGTGCCTCAGGGCACCAGATAATAACTTCAGAACTGGAGCAGTCAGCCAGTCTCAGTGTCTGCTTCAGAGTGAGTGCATGGACATTAAAGGCAATATCTATCAGAGGAGCAAAATATTCTGAAAATAGTAAGAAGATGGAGAATTTCAAAGGTATACGCCCTTGGTGAGCTGGTGTCAAGGAAATGCTTCCAGGTTGTGTATTAAATGTTACCAAGACACTGAGACAGAGACAGAAAAAAATAGTAAATTAAAATATATACACAATTTCAGAGCCTTAAAAAATGGAGGAGTTTTATGAGAATAAACACTACCACCTTATGAGAAACCCAGTACTCTGTGTTCAGCACTCTAATGGAATTAAATAACAAAGAAAGTGAAAACAGCCCAATAAACCCACAAATCATTTGCTTCATATGGTAAATGTTAGGCAAAGCTAGGTTCATTATCAATGAACTTACAATCCAGCTTCCCCAAGGGCAAAATAATTACCTTTAGTATTGATTCATGGCTTGTATCTTAATGTAAAACCTATTTCTGAAAAGCAATCCAAACCTGAGAATCAAAAATGGCCCCCTTGGGCCGTCTACAGACCATTCCACCTGGATATCCATCCTATGTGCAGTCACCAGAGGTAGACGTTGATGTGGATGTCAGGATGTACATGCTGACAGGAGCCTGATATAGCTGTCTCCTTAGAAGTCTGCAAGAGTCTGACATACTCAGAGGCAGATGCTCACAGCTAACCATTAAACTGATCATGGGAGTTTCCAATGGAGAAGATAGAGTGAAGGCTGAAGGAGTTGAGAGGATTCGCAACAGCATGAGGAAAGCAACAATACCAACCAACAGGAGAGCCCAGGGTCTAAACCACTAGCCTGGGAGCGCTTAGGGAGAGACCCATGGCTCCAGCTATATATGCAAGGGAGCTATATAAGTGGGAGAAGAAATCCTTGGTCCATGAAGGCTGGACGTCTTGGGGGGGGGATATTCAAGGGGGGAGGTGAGGTATGGGGGAGGGTGGGTAGGGGTACACCAATGTGGAGGCAGGAGGAGGGGGAAGGGATAGTGAGTTCCTGGGAGGGAGGGGGGGAAATGGGGTAAGGAGAGAACATCTGAAATGTAAATAAAATTTCCAATAAAAAAAAATGGCTCCCTTGGCTGGGCAGTGGTGGCGCACCCTTTAATCCCAGCACTTGGGAGGCAGAGGCAGGTGGATTTCTGAGTTCGAGGCCAGCCTGGTCTACAGAGTGAGTTCCAGGACAGCCAGGGCTACACAGAAAAACCCTGTCTCGAAAAAACCAAAAAAAAAAAAGGCAACTTAAATAAATGCCAAACAGTGCTTGATCTAAGGTAAATATTCAATAGCACCGATTATTATATAGATGGTAGAAACATAGCTAGATGATAGTGGGTAGATGACATACTGATAGATAGATAGATAGATAGATAGATAGATAGATAGATAGATAGTAGATAGATAGATAGATGCCAGAAGAGAGATGGATGAGTAGATAGATGGATAGATAGGCAGAGACATCTTTCATTCAGACATAAAGAGCTTCTACCACCTTGGGGCATTCACTTTATATTTATTGAGCATCAGGAAGGACCTGCAATATGCTTCCCCAGGCTTCTGGTACACATTTTTCTCAGCCGTACTAGAAGGATTCATATTCTTAGTTAAATATTTGCAAGGAAAAACGATGCATGGTAAAGAGAAATTATCCATGTTCTCACATGCTCTATTAATCCAGTGGAAAGAAGATAACAACTGCAACATTTAAAAGAGAATTTTCATTCATTCCATTTTCAAGCAGAAACAAAATAAAACAAAACAAAGAGTCAGATTCAGAGCTTTGTGCTGAATGAAAAATTATCTCCTAATGTTTCTATGTTTTTTATTAATTTACTACAAACTTCCTGCACCGTGGGGCAAAAAAATAATCTTATTAGGATAATATTTTGTATGAGTCTCTGGATGCAAGAAAAACAATGCTGTTCTAGGTGCCACAGGACTCAGGACTCAAATGGTAACAATTAAATGTTGGGTACATTGTCCCTTTTAAATATTTGAAACATCCTCAGGTTCTTCCATCATCATAGCAAAACTATTTCTATATCATTGCCATGATTTGTTTTTTTTAGCCTAAGAGCCCATCAGGTTGATGAGAAACCATAGTTTCACTCCAAGGCATGACTTAAAATGGTGTTAGCCACTCCCTAAATACAATAAACATATCTACCTTCCACCTTAACCAAGAAGAAAGCCCAATACTCTAACATGGGTTGCTACCAGCGAATGGAGGAAAATGTATCTGAGAGCTTTCCATCACTGGAAAAGTGAACCTGATGTGGAAGGGAAAGCTTCTGGTTTCTATTGGTTGTGAGCCTGTTTGTAGCTGAACTAAAAAATCTGATTCTTTTTGTACTGACAAGTTCTGCTGGAGCATATAATGGACTTATTCAGGTCAAAATTCCTCTGCCAAGTTGTTGATGTGTTTACTTGATCAACTTTATGAGAAGTGAGAACTCCCAACTAAAAAATGATGAGTAAGTGAAGACCAGTTGGCACATCCGCATTAGACAATGAGTAGGAGGCAAGAATGCCAACTGAAAAAGGAGAACAGATCATTCATTTCCCCTGTAAAGCTGACATCAACCAGACTAAAGTAATAGTACTGTAAATGAAAATAACTTCAGAACTAAAAATTAATCAAAATAGATATTGAGGAATCACCTAACAACCCTCCCTTTCCAACTCCTCCTTCCTGTTATAGTTTATCTTGTGTGTATATTTGTATGAATAGCTAAATTTGGACCCGAAATCCATAAGCAGGATTCTAATATTTGTGAGTACAAGAAAGAGTTGTGTAATATTAAAATAATTAATAGACAAGGATTATTCCTAAAACTACTTAAAGAATCAGTTTTATCTCTCTTTTCTGCAAACACTAAAATAAATCAATCATTTATAGCTAGAAAACAATCCTCTTCCAAATGTATCAATATGCACTTTCTTTTATCATTACCATTAACATACCTGGTACATGTGGTGGCTCAATATTAATACATGATTATTAAAAGTCTGTAATTTGGACTTTTCTATTTGTTTACTTTTGTGTCCCAAAGTGCAGTTCAGGATACCAAATAATAAACCATCATATATCATTTAATTGTCCACTTGATAATTTCTCAGACTTTATTTCTGATGACAGTCTGGATGGAACATGGGTCTGATACTCCATAGAATATCCTTCTCCTTGACTTAGGTAATCTCTGTTCCCAGGAATATAACACTGTGGGTTGGGAGAACAAATCACCATTTTGTCACATCAGAGCAAGGATGTATGTTAAGTTCTGCCATCTTGCCTCATCTATCACTGTTGCCTTTACCTTGGTCAATTGGCTCAGTGGTGTTTGGCAGATTTCTTCCATGAAGCTCTTTATTTCTCCTCTTTCCCTAGAATGCATTCTGGAATTCGCTTCACATAGACTATGCTGCAGGATTGGATGAATAAGTTCTCTCACCTAACTGTAGTAAAACACATAAATTATTTGGCTAATCTTACATGGGAAATATATTTAGTCTACTGTGTATTTATTTAAATGCTATTCCATTCATTCATATAGATGTATAGATGTTTATGTTGTTTTGCTTATCATCTAGTTATGCTTTATTTTTTAAACAATTGTTCCAACTTTGAAGACTAGGACCTCTTGGAGGAACTTTTAATTGTATTTCATTGGCTGGAGATACATATTATCTCCTTGAGATTTCAATTTGCAGTTTGAAATTGAAATCTGTACTGTGAGAACTGTCTGCCAATTGTTCTATTAGCTGTGCTTTTCTGGTTGATTTTTCTTTCATTATTGTGCCACATTTTCTAATTATATATGTCATAGATTGTAGGGATTCACTCAGCTTGACATGTCTATAGCCACTGTAAGTCTAACAGCCATGGGCATACTTTCCCACACACACTCTACTACTGCACTGTAAATGAATAAGACCATCACTTTATGATGTAGGCTATATGGATGGCTTGTAATACCTTCAGCTTCAGGATGTAGAAGACATCTGTCATCAGCTTGGCATACAATATATATCCTCTAATATAGATAAAAGTCCCATTGTTCTACCATTATGTAAACCCTCCTCCTAACCTAAATTACAGGTACTCACCTCCCTTGAAGACCAAGCTTTTACTTTCATCTTTTGAGTGAGAAATAAATGAAGAAATTCAGTCTGTAAATTCAAAGATTAAGGCAGTATAAGCAATATGTACCAAAGTAAAGCAAGACAGAAGCTAGCTTACAACATCAGGTAGGAGCAAGTACACTGGTCACATGAACCATTTGTAGTAGTAAAGTTGTGCTGTGAAGAAAAGGGCAGAAAGATGATAGAGGAGGTCCATATTTTGTATGTAGGAAAAAATTATTATTTAAAAACACAATTTTAGTAATAACCTGTGAAATATTACTCTATCATATTTTATCTGTTATGAATATATAAAAATATGAAAGCAAATTACTTACTTTTTCAATTTTTAATTCCATCAGAGACAACTTCCAATACTTGGCCAACATTCACAGGGCAGAATTTAAAGGTAAAGACATTCCATGTGACTTGAGTGAGTCTCTCTTCTAAACCTAATTACGAAAACTTCAAATGTATGGCAGAGATAAAACATTTTAGTAAACCTAAAAATATACATTAACTGAATCTCTCTATTGATTTTTGTTGTGTATGTACATTTATATGTGTATATAGGTGCTTGTGTGTTTGTCTGGAATAGAGGACAGCTTTTGATGCCCTCCCTCAGGCAACATTTACCTTTTTCTATGGTGGGGTTTCATACTGTCTTAGGGCTTTTCAGTGATTACACTAGGCTAGCTGATCATCAAGCTGCAATCTGCCTAGCACTGTATCGCCAGTACTAAGATACAATTATACCTGGCTTTTACACATGAGGTGCTAAGGGGCAAATTCATGTCCCTAACTATTGTATGATTTATTGCATATTCCACATTAGTCCATCATTCCTCCCTATTGAGAAGTATTTGAAAATTAATTGCAAATAGTTATAAATTGCCATAAAAATTCAGCACACTGATAATTTCCTGGAAAATTGTAGGAAATTGCATAGATCTCTTCTCAGCTGGTGTGCATGAGTGGTAGTCATTTCTCAGTGGGAGGTGCTAGGCAAGCAATATATCTCCAAAGAGAGTGAGCCAAGAGTTTATGGTTTCCTGTTTCCTTTTCTGGCTAATGTAATTCCTTACCATCTAGTTATGAATGTCTGACTGGTTATGCAAATTTTATTTTCAACCATTCCACATATGTTTCACTCTCTTTGAAGAAAATACCTCATGTGAGGTATGTAATTTGATTGACTCATGATCTATAAGCAGGAATTTAAGGCTGACACACATAGATCAATGTTTGTAGGAAATGCTTAATTAATGAATTTACAAATTCATCTTAACAGTTGGTACACATCCTTCCCTACTCCCTCCCTCAGCATATATCTGGCTCTGCTAACCAGAATTAGTACAGATATCTTTTATTCCCATAAGCCCTTGCTCACTGCTTTTTTCCCCAATGTCCAAAGATTATATAATATAAATATAAAAGTCTATTCCTTCCCCATATTAATAATGTACTTTCATTCCTCTGCTTCTCAAGCTGACATTTTAATTACTGGGCATACTTCTAACAAAATGTAATGTGTGAGATGTGATAACTCTTTCTTCCTGCCCTATAATTTTTAGGAGTTGTGGGTTTTCAGTAAAGGAAGGAAAATAAGTATTAGTAAAGGTATCTAGCTAACTGCTTCAGAAATCTGTATCCATCCCACTAGGACTTAGATAACAAGGTTGTTTGCTATGAGTATTGACTGCCTTTCAAGGGACACCAAATTGTCTACCACCACTATTATTCTCAAGTTCTCAATTAGCCTTTCATGAATGAATTTTAATAATCTCAAATATAAGAGAAAATATCAGATAATCTGGCAAATTCAACTTAGCATCTCTAGCTTAACAAGTATTTTCCCCCAATGATCAGGCAATACATTGATACTGCAATAAATCACAAAGTTTTCAAATGTAAGGTGAATTATTCATAATTTTTTTAGCCTGTCTTTCCTTAAGCTGGCTGTCAGAAACTACCAAAAATTCGTATACATAATAGATAACACATGGATATTTTTGAGCATGTTCATTTTAGTTATTAGTCCCTCCGCTAACTCATTATATATATATGGCAAGTTTTAATAAATATTATATACAATAAAATCTGGAAATCAAAACCAACAAGGTTACACAAAATAAGTGCTTTGTTAACTTCTGTGAGCAGCTGTCATAAATAACAACTCTTCAGATTCAGAAGGACAAGGGAAAAAAATGTCCAAGAATTCTGGAAAAGAGAAAGTCTATATTTGGTCTGATGCCTAGCCTGTGCTCCCTTCTGAGGCCTTTGGGAGCAATTTTCTCTTGACTTTGCCCGATTTGTATGGATTCATAAATTTCTTGTGGATGTAGTATTCTCTAATTCCTATCTCCATGTCTACTTGTTTTCTTTTCTTTGTCTGAAACTCCTCTTTGTCTCTGTGTATCAAAGAGATTGCTCTCTGACTATGGATTTAATGTCTACTATAAAGTAGCCAGAACTTTTGCTTATTACCTCTGCAAAGATTCATTTTGCAAATACCATCATATAATTTGTGGTGAGCATTAGTTAATGTGCATAACTTCTAGGAAGCATCATTAAATCCACTACTCAACGTTTTGTGTTACACTCACAAGATTTTTCCCAGGAATTAACTAAGATCAAGAAAATATAATGTATCAAAGTTATTAAATTAGCATATTTTATTTAAAAATCATTGAAAAATAGATATAGATAATGGTGTTCATGTTTAATATCTTTGTTATTTTCTCTATCAACAGCTTCTTTTATTTTTAAGACAGGTCTTATTTTTTATCAGGTATTTTATTTACATTTCAGATGTGATCCCATTTCCCAATTTCCCTCCACCCAGAAACCCTCATTCCATCCCCAACATCCTGCTTCTATGAGGATGTGGTCCACCCACCTGCCCACTCCCACTTCTCCATCCATGAATTTCCCCACAATGGGGCAGGACAGTGAGAACTATTCTCAACAATAAAAGAACTTCTCGGAGAATCACCATCCCTGACCTCAAGCTGTACTACAGAGCAATAAGTGATTAAAAACTGCATGGTATTGGTACAGAGACAGGCAGGAAGATCAATGGAATAGAATTGAAGATTCAGAAATGAACTCACACACCTATGGTCACTTGATCTTTGAGAAAGGAGCTAAAACTGCCCAGTGGGAAAAGGACAGCATTTTCAACAAATGGTGCTGGTTCAACTGGGTATCAGCCTGTAGAAGAATGCAAATCGATCCATTCTTATCTCCTTGTACAAAGCTCTAGTCCAAGTGATTAAAGGACCTTCACATAAAACCAGATACACTGAAACTAATAGAAGATAAGGTGGGGAAGACCCTCGAATACCTAGGCACAGGGGAAAAGTTCCTGAACAGAACACCAATGGTTTATGCTCTAAGATCAAAAGTTGACAAATTGGACCTCATAAAATTGCAAAGCTTCTGTAAGGCAAAAGACACTCTCAATAGGACAAAACGGCAACCAACAGATTGGAAAAGATCTTTACCAATGCTACAACCAATACAGGTCTAATATCCAATATATACAAAGAACTCAAGAAATTAGACACCAGACAACCAAATATCCCTATTAAAATTGGGGTACAGAGCTAAACAAAGAATTCTCAACTGAGGAAACTCGAATGGCTGAGAAGCACCTAAAGAAATGTTCAATATCCTTAGTCATCAAGGAAATGCAAATCTTAACAACCGTGAGATTCCACCTCACACCAGTCAGAATGGCTAAGATCAAAAACTTACGTGATAGCAAATGCTGGTGAGGATGTAGAGACAGAAGAACATGCCTCCATTGTTGGTGGGATTGCAAGCTGGTACAGTCACTCTGGAAATCAGTCTGGTAGTTCTGGAGAAAATGGACATAGCATTACCTGTGGACCCAGCTATACCACTCCTGGGCATATACCCAGAAGATGCTCCAACATATAACAAGGACATATGCTCCACGATGTTCATAGCAGCCTTATTTATAATAGCCAGAAGCTGGAAAGAACCCAGATGTCCTTCAACAGAGGAATGGATACAAAAATGTGGTACATTTACACAATGGAGTATTACTCAGCTATTAAAAACAATGAATTCCTCAGGTAGAGGCAAAGGACTTTGGTGCTGAAAGCAACGTTTCTGTAGATGATCTGTGTAAGAAAGCTGTGGAGCACAACATTCAGGTAGGGAAATTCTCACAGTTGGTAATGAACAGAGCTACTGTGTTAGCCAGGTCCTATGATACAGCCTGGAAGAAGCATGACCTGATACGAAAGCTAGAAACCAGTATTTCTTCCTGTAAGACAAGCCTGCAGCAGGTGCAACTGCACATTGCTATGTTCCAGTGGCAGCATGAAGACCTCCTTATCAACAGACCACAAGCCATGTCTGTCACCCCACCTCAGTCTGAAATCCTGACCAGCATGAAGAAACTGCATGCTCTCAGTCAGATTGAGACATCAATTGGAACAGTTCAGGAGAAACTAGAAGCCCTTGGAACAAGCATTAAGCAGCGGTTGAAGTGGGCAGGTGGTGCCAATCCTGCCATGGCATCAGTATTACAAGATTTTGAAGCAACAATAGCTGAAAGAAGTTCTCAAAGAGAGCCAGAGAGCAAGCCAGGTCACTTTTCTCTGCAGCAATATCATTCATGTTGAAAGTCTACGAACAAGAACTGCTGAAGCCTTAAGCCTGGATGCTGCCTTATTTGAACTAATCAAATGGTGTTAGCAGATGTGTTCATTTGTGTCACAGTTCAACAGCTCAGTTTCTGAGTTAGAGCTTCCTTTATTACAGAGAGTGGACACAACTCTTGAACATCCTATTGGCAGTTCTGAGTGGCTTCTATCAGCACATCAACAATTGACCTAGGGTATGTCCATCCAAAGGACTGTTCAAACAGAGAAGAAGCAGCAGACAGAGATTGTCTGTGAGACCATCCAGAGCCCGGTCTACTGTGTAAAGACTGTGCTCACGTGTCACAACCAGCAGCTGGGAGATGTAAAGCATCTCCTGAAAGCCATGGCTAAGGACGAAGAGGCTGCTCTAGCAGATGCTGAAGATATTCCCTATGAGAGCAGTGTCAGGAAGTTGCCTGGCAGAATACAAATCATGGCAGGACAACATTCAGACGGTGGTGTTCACACTAGTCCAGGCCATGGGTCAGGTTTGAAGTGAAGAGCATGCTGAAATGATGCAGGAAATCACTCCCACCTTGAAAGAACTGAAGACACAAAGCCAGAGTATCTATAATCATTTAGTGAGTTTTGCATCACTCTTAGTCACCAACGCAGCAAACAAATGTTCAAGTCCAACCTCATCTGCTACTTACCAGCAGTCCTTTGCTGCAGCGGTTAGGAGTGACACTGGCCAGAAGATTCAGCCTGATGTCATGTCTCAGAATGCTAAAAAGCTGATTCAGAAAAATCTAGCTACATCAGCAGATACTCCACCAAGCACCATCCCAGGAACTGGCAAGAGCATTGCCTATAGTCCCAAAAAGGCTGTCAGTGACCCTAAAACTGGGAAAGCTGTGCAAGAGAGAAACTCCTATGCAGTGTGTGGAAGAGAGTGAACCCAAACTAGAGAGAGGGTCGAGATGTTGATCCAAGCAGGAGGATGTCAGTTGCTGAGCAGGTTGACTATGTCATTAAGGAAGCAACTAGTCTAGATAACTTGCCTCAGCTGTATGAAGGTTGGACAACCTGGCTGTGAATGGCAAGACAGTACATGAGTCTGGTTAAGCGAGTTCAGACATCCACCAGAATCAACTCAGCCTCAGGCATCCAAAGCCACATCACAGTTGGTGGTGATGCAACTGGGGGGCGGTTACTTTGAGGAAATCTCAGTGTACTAGGAAGTGAATCCTCAGGGATAGCTGCACTCAGGGAGAGGCCAACACAGGCAAGTGCAAAGGTGAAAAAAGCACGCTGCCGCCTGCACACGAATTGTCTTTCTGGCCACAGAGACAGCTGAAACGCTGTCGCAGAGGTTACTGAGAAAGAAATCGGCTGCTGCGGGCACAGAGTGACTTGGAACTCCATTCCACCTGATCCTGTGTGTACAATCCAGGAAAACAAACCCAGATCAGAAACAGAGAAACTGTGGCCATCAAAGAACTCACAGACATGGAAGAGTTGTTGCATCAGATTTCGGAGAAACATTGGATCCCGGCAACGTACTGGTTGGGTTGACAAGTTAAGTACCAAAAGGCTATGCTATATGAATTCAGAAATGACTGAAAAAAAATGGAAGAGCAATGTAATGACACAACTCATCAGAAGAACTGACCTTCTGAAATAAAACAGAAAAGCACCTCTGGATCCCATTCCTTCCCATAGCTACCATTTCCTCGGCTTCCCATAGACCTTGCCCCGGTAGATTAGCCACTGTCGACTCACTTTTATTTCAATCCTTACACTTCAAAACTTTGTCTCCACGTTGTTAACAATTTGGAGACAAACAGAGCTTCTCCAAATCCAATGAAAACATGGAATTCAAAGATTGCTTTAAGGTCTGGGATCATCAATACCCGATTAACTCTGCTTATTTCAATATCACCTTGACTCTATGAGTGCAGTTTCTGAATTGTCATGTGCATCCAAATGTTACCAGTCTAACAGACACTGATTTCATGTACACTCCCCTCTGCTTACAATGTGCGTTCTTTGGAGGTAATTCAAATTTTCCCTCTTCTGTGACTGCTGTAGTTTCTTTCATAGAAAGTGAGTGATCTGATGTAATCTTTTACCTTTAAACAACCAGGATAGAGAACCTATTGGAGTTTGCATTGTTGATGACAGGTTCACAATAAAGTGATGTTCTGGTGGGGGAAAAAAAAAAACAATGAATTCGAGAAATTCTTAGGAAAATGGATGAAACTAGAAAATATCATCCTGAGTGAGGTAACTCAATCACAAAAGAACGCACATGGTATGCACCCACTGATAATTAGATATTAGCTCAAAAGCTAGAAATACCCAAGATGCAACTCACAGACCACATGAATCTCAGAAGAACGAAGACCAAAGTGTGGGTGCTTTGGTCCATCTTAGAAGAAGGAACAAAATACTCCTGGAGCAAATATGGAGACAAAGCATGGGACAGAAACTGAAGGAGGGATCGTCTGGAGACCATTTCACCAGGTATCCTCCATGTGCAGACACCAAAGGTAGACGCTGATATGGATGCCAGGAAATGCATGCTGACAGAAGGCTGATATAGCTGTCTCTTTAGAGTCTGCTGGAGCCTGAAATATACAGAGACGAAAGCTCATAGCTAACCATTAAACTGAGGAGTGAGAGAGAAGACTGAAGGAGCTGAAAGAGTTTGTGGCCCCATGGGGACAGCAACAAAACCAACCAACCATAGCTCCCAGGGTCTAAACCACCAGCCTGGGGCACATAGGAGGGACCCATGACTCCAGCTGTATAAGTAGGGGAGAGTGGCATTGTAGGGCATAGGTGGGAGAGGAAGTCTTTGTTATATATACTGTCTCTCTAACTAAGATCACCTGAAACATAAACTCCTAACATAAAAATAATCCATGTTCACCACCAACAGAAGTGAAAGAAACTACCAGAGACATACTAGATTCAAAAGCTCTATTTCATTTAAAGAAAACTGCTTTGAACTATTTTCTCTGGGGAACTGGGATTAGCTCCTCTGCAGTAAGGTTTGTATCTGAGATTGCTGGCACAGCACTGTAGTCAGCAGTCTAGAGCTATAGGAGTCAGGCTGAAACTATAAACCCAAGAGCTTTATTGAGTCCTTTCCCTTCTCACGGAATGCATCAATTAATGCATACATGTCTAATACTTCAGAAATTCAGTCACAACAAAATGTTACATTGTATATAACTATTAAAGCTAAATTTGAGACAATTTCCTCATTTTATCTTCACATTTCATGAGCTACCTGTATGTTTATGGTCCTACAGAAACCAAACACATTTATTGTGTGGTTAACTTAAAGCTTCAATAGACCAAAGCAGTGGTATGAAAATTATGTTGAATCTACATACCAATGGTCTTAAGCTCTTTGAAAATAGATGTCAATAGTTTTATTTTATTCAGCAGTTGCTCTTCTGAGACAGACACCACCTGCTGACCAGTTATCTCTATTACTTTACTCTATCCTGTACTCTTTTGACCTTCTCTTGGCAATTTAGAAGGTTGCCAGCCATTATACTATTAAATTGAAATTATTAGAAATTTGTTATGTAAAGATAAGAGTTGAGAGTTTTCTGTCAATTAAAAGTATGAGTCAAGAAACCAGGGATAATCTCAAGGTTTAGGAAGAAAGGAGGGCAAGGAGGAAAGGAGAAAAGGGTGGACCACAGGGTATTTGCTACACAATGCATAGAAAAGTGGACATGTCATGAGAGAGAGAAGTTGCCATGGTCTGTGGGCAGAACAGAAGATGCTAAAGGTATCTAGAGTGAATGCTTAACCTTTAAGCCATACAATCCTAAAGGGGTGGAGTGCTTCTTTCACTGAATTCAGCAGAGTTCAGGAGTAGACATCTATGTCAATCACTTAAACCACAGATAGTTAGATATTTGTTTCATTTGTTTAAGTCCAATGAATGAACAAAAGAGTGTTTACTTAAAATAGAAAGAAGTAGACATTTCTTTCAGTTACTTGGAGAACGTTTCTATGGAGGTCTACAATGAGCTTTTAGGAATGTCAATCAAACAGTTGACTCTCATGTGCAGAGTAGCTGTCTGCAAGTTGTATCGATGGATACCTCTGCCAGACATTTATCAAGTATATACTAAAAATAATGCTACATATATCCTAACTTTAGTCTTGTCTGTCCCTTGCTGCTATATGAAGAGAATGACCTCTATGGTAGAATAGTCATACAAAAAAGTCCATGAAAATCCTGAGCATAGTTCAGCCCCAGTATAAAGAACTAAATCTGAGCGGGCAGTGGTGGCGACACGCCTTAAATCCCAGCACTTGGGAGGCTGAGGCAGGCAGATTTCTGAGTTCAAGGCCAGCCTGGTCTACAGAGTGAGTTCCAGGACAGCCAGGACTACACAGAGAAACCCTGTCTCAAAAAACCAAAAAAAAAAAAAAAGAACTAAATCTGAAATACCTCTTATTTGAGCTTGGCCTAGATACCTTTTTTTGTATTGGTGTGTGGATGTGTGTGTGTGTTGTATCTATGTGTCTCACACACATCACATCATATGTGTAAAGGTCAGAGAACAACTTGCAGGAGTCCATTCTTTACTTCTACCAAATGGCAAAAGAGGATTAAATTTTTGGACATCAGACTTAGCTTTATAGCAAGCATCTTAATCTTCTGAGCCATCTTGCTGGTCCTGGACTTCAAATAAAATTAAAAAGAAACTGTAAAACTAAAAAATGTCCAGAAGAGCTATATGATCTTCCCAAGATATTGTGGCTCTAGTTGCCACATATCATTTAAAACATAGTGTATAGAAAGATGAAAGAGCTACTGTTTTGTATTCACAAACTAAAACCCATACTCTATACCAGTTAAAAGTTTGTATCTATACTTGAAGATGAATAAACTTAAGGAAACTAAAAGAATTCATGAAGCAATCACAAATGACCTTTCATTGAAATGAAGCTAAGAGAAAGCTCAAAAGAGACCCAAGGAAGCAGAGAAAAAAGAAAAACATACTAATAAGAAGACAGGATAAGAGGGCATGCATAAAAGAAACTAACCTTGTAGTGAAGGAAGACTGCATAAGAGATTGGTAAGAAATGGAATTCTGATCCACATTTAAGAAAATAAAGATGACAAGCATACCTGACATAAGAAGGTAAAGAATTGGTGATGAGATATGATAGAAAAGAACATACAAGGCTACCTCTGCCTTTCAGCCTTGAATATATATACCCACGTTGGACAGGGCTCACATTTCTTTCTTGATGTTACATTTTTAAAAGTCTTTACCTGGAATTTTGTTTATAATTTATTCATTGTCCAAAACTTAGGTGTTCCTGCCTTAGTCAGGAAAAATCTGTCAGTTCTCCTTGATTGAAATGAATACTATACACCACCTTACCACACAAGTTACTAGTTTCATTGAAAATAATAAATGAAATGGACATTGGCTTCTGTTAATATTAATAATGCTGGAATTTTGAAAGGTATCATTGACAGAAAACTTAGGAGAATTGTGTTAGTGATTCACTCCCCAGAAGTTAAGACTTAGTACCCTTTTCATATATGAGGTGTCATATAGCATTTAGATTATGAGATGGATGTAGAACTCCTAGAACCATTGCTATTGGATTTACATGTTAGGTTGGAATTTTATAATTGAATTATCCATGCTAATTAAAGCCAATAAACATATAGATGTTCAAAATATATGTTTGACTTTTAAATATGTATATTGCAGAATGTAGCAACCAATGTGGTTTACTACACTTGGCAAATGCTAGAAATTGGAAGCAGCATACAGAAGAGTAGATCATCAACTTGTAAAGCAAGATTTCAGTGTGTATCAATGCTATCAATCTTGAACGCTGTACTACTAGTATCTTTACTAGTATATTTAAAGTATTACACTGCAGTTAGTATAGTGAACAGCTGTCCAAGGTACAGCTTAGCACATCTTTTATAGAACTTGCCAAATCACAACCAAATAAAATTTTAAAGATAAATGCCTCTCTGACAATGAACTTTATTTTTTTATAAAGTCTAATGTATTTTAAAAGTCTTCAACCTTTATCAAAACATTTTCACAAATATAGTTTTTTTTTTCAATTTTAGCTACTAGTAGATAGTATTCAATAGTCATTTGAACTATCAATACAGATCACTTATTTTTTGTTTGTTTGTTTAATGCATGTGTGAGCATCCTTGTCCCCAGGAAATATATGGAGATCAATGGTCTCCTTGAAAGAGGTGGTCCTCTTCTTCTACCATGTAGGTCCCAGAGATAAAATTCAGGTCATTAATAAGCCTTTACCCACAGTGATCCCATAGCCCCAAGGATCACATTGAAATGTGTTCCATCAGTACATGGTGAGATAGGACGCCGTAAATAGACAGCAGTACCTTTTTAAACACAGCTTGCCTCATACGTTCTCATTTACCACATCCTGTATATAACACTTCATATTTCTTTTAACTAACTTCCTTCAAAGTAATCTGCATGGTATTACACTTTTTGGTAACCTTGTCTTATCTCCTTCACTATATTTTAAGCACCTGGTGTAACACTATTATAATAACTATATGCTGAGCTCAAAGAGGAGTGATTACAAATACCATGCTTATCTAGAAATTAGCAGATCACTAGATCCAAAAGGCTGAGACATTACCTCAGTGTTTTAGAAATATGTGGATGTTATTTCTAGGTTTCAGAACCTCTTGCCTTTTTACACATCAGCATTTTCATAATTACTGTCCTTATCTTTGTGTGCATATATTGGGGGGATTTTATGGTGTTATACTTAATTCAAGTAGTCAATACCTAGGATTTATTTGCTTATTCATTTGTATTAATATGTGCTATGTTTAGTACTAGAAAGTATTTAAAGAATTGTAAAGAATATCAATAGTTCATCCATCAATAAGGACATATTTCTTGGGCTTTCTGTTACAATATGCAAAAGTACTTCTAGAAATACAGAATTCTGTCAGCACTTTATAAGTTCAGTAAGATCAATGTTATAAGGTACAATGTCTATAATATATAGATCTGTATCAATGTCAATATGTGTAGTCACTTTTGTGAATAAGCTCATGGTATCTGAATTGTCCAGTTAAATAGAATCTCCCTCTCCCTCTCCCTCTCCCTCTCCCTCTCCTCTCCCTCTCCCTCTCCCTCTCCCTCTCCCTCTCCCTCTCCCTCTCCCTCTCCCTCTCCCTCTCCCTCTCCCTCTCTCTCTCCCTCCTCTCCCTCTCTCTTCTTCTCTCTTTCTCCTTGTCTCCCTCTCCTCTCTCTCCCTCTCTCCCTCTCCCTGTCTACCTCTTTCCCTCTCTCCCTCAGTCCCTCTCTCTCTAGTGTATTTGCCTGTTTGTATGTAACAGAAAGGGACAGAAAGCGGGCCGCAGAAGAGATGAAAGGAAGTAGAAATGAAAAAAACAAAAGGAAAAGACAGAGAAAATAGATTTTAAGGGATTAGCTCATGAAAAATACAATAAGTTCAAGTCTGCAGAATAATCTTTTAGTAAGATGGATACCAGGGAAAAAGGGGTGTTGCAGAGTGAAGTCTGCACACCAGCTGCTGGCTTTGTCCTGCTTGCTAGAATAACTAATCTTGTGTTCTATTTAGGCTGGCCTCTAGAAGACTAGATGTGAAGCGCAGCCACTTAAGGGAAGGCAATGTGCTTTATTTATCAAAAATTTTAATGACAGTCACATTGAGAACATGTTCACAGCAACATACATAATAATATTTGACCAACTATCTTGGTGCCAGATCCAAATAAGTGAAGCAAAAAACCATGACCACTTAAAAACCTGCATGGACATGCACAAACTGTCCCTATAAAGACAGTTTATACAATAGCAAGATCAAAACTCTACCTAGCATTTATACAAGTATCCCATGAATAACCAGAAAAATACTCTTTCCTGATAATATGATGTAAATTTGGGGGACGTTTGCTCTACCCCTCCATTCCTTGCAGCTTACACACCATTCTCTAGAGTTAATACTATTTAAACACTACAAAATGAAATTACTATATTCTATGCAGTATAAAAACATAGAAGAAAGAAAAAGTTTGTTCTTTTCTTTGCATAATTACCATTCTTAATGAAATGAGGAAAATGTACTTATGACTGACAGTTCTCTGTCCTGACACTATTCACATATATAATTTAGCTGATATTTTTAACTACTTCTTGTACAATCCAACCTATATTAATATGCTCTTGTCTTTTGATGCTGTTTTCCTGATGAAATACTCTTTCCTAAACAGTATGGGCCACTGGGAGCCCAAGCCTCTACTTGGTTGCTCTTGTTTTTCTTTGGCCTTAATCATAAGTCATAGCAGCACCAAGAAATGATCTACTTTTCTTTACTCCATTGTGAATTAACACTCCAGATTCTATTCCGTACAGGAGGGACAGTTTCTTCAAATCTAACAGTAAAAATTCTTTATAGATTCTAATACATGAGGAACTCAAAGAAGCTAGCTACAAAGCCATCTCCCTGCCCACTTAACTGGTGGTGTTGTTTTTCACATAGTAAGCATACACTTTGCCACTCGGTTTTATCCCCGGCAGTGGACCATTGTTATGTTTCCAGACAGAGAACAAATGCTCTCCTTGGAACAATGACCTCTAAAGCAGCAAACCATAAGCATAATGCTAAAATGATAATAGGTTGTAGGAGCATAGGGTACCTTTGCCAGTTACAGAGCTGACCAGCTCTCTATGTATTTCAGTTAATTTGGTAATGAAGAGTTAACCCATGAGTAGTAATTAATGGGATACTTAAGTTTTTCTAAATCTCATAATTATTGAGCTAGAGAGATTGTTTAGGCATGAGAGTATGAGAGTACTTGCTTAGAGGATCCCAGTTCAGTTCCCAGAATCCACATCATATAGTTTGCAACTGCTTGTAACTTCAGTTTCCAGTGATTCAGTGATCTCTTTTGGCCTCTGAGAACACCTTCTCACATGTGATACAGGCAAACATTCACACACACACACACACACACACACACACACACACACCACACATATATACACACACAAGATAGCAAGTAAAATTGCAACAAAACTCATTATTAATATGGGAAATCACAAATAACAATAATTGCATCTACCGTTGTTACAGGCTTCATTCTGAGGAGTGCTATATATATCTGTGTATTTCAAACAACAGTTTGAAGGTAGACATTGAATGATAAGCCCATTTTTATAGCTGAAAAAAAGTAGGTTTGAGATATCAATATGGTAAGGATATATTACTCATAAATGTCAGAACTGAGATTAGAAACTGTGTCTAGATCTATCCCAAAAACTGAGATAATGAATTTTTTGTGATGCTTTAAACTAGTTCAGGAAATACTTCCCCTGTCAAATTCAAAGTAGTCTATTCCTCTTCCTGTGTTGTGTGTACTCTAGTGCATTTCATGGTATATTAATGTTTTATGTTTTCTCATCTGTTTTTTTTTCCCTCCAGCACTCTGATTCTTCCATAAACATGAGAAAGAGTATAATTTGTGGACATACTCCCTTCTACTTAGGACAGGATCAAACACATTGAGTAGTCGATCATTCATTTTTAGTGCCAGAAACTGCTACAAAGATAGTTATGATGGGAAAGCAGGTAGATAGACCACAGGGCTGAACGGCAG
This sequence comes from Mastomys natalensis, assembly GCA_021653895.1. Classification (NCBI taxonomy): domain Eukaryota; kingdom Metazoa; phylum Chordata; class Mammalia; order Rodentia; family Muridae; genus Mastomys; species Mastomys natalensis. The sequence goes on from JAJTUV010000429.1 coordinate 547,615, forward strand.
TAACATGGGACTCACATCAAGTCATATTCACAAATATTTGTGATTCCAATCCCTTGATATCTATATTTCCTTATCTCCATTCTATTTTAGTAACCCTTCTTATCTTAACATTTTTTCCAGTGCTGTCATTTCAAGCAGCCCTGTGCACAAACAAGATAGATGGTGCAGGCTACCTAATATGTAAGTCAGGGCAGCCAGTTTCTAAAGACCACGAGTGAAAGCTATGTGTGTCAAATTATCTTGGTTTCTCTGTCTCTGCCACATCAAGCAGAGAAACAGTATGTAGACACAGCAGAGCTGTGAGGCATACGTGGACTCCATATCTCTTTGAACCCACAAAGAAAGACGCATCCCAAGGGAGGCTGTCCATCAGATTCTTTCATACTTGATTAAGGGCCTGCCTTCCAAAGACCAATAATCCTATGAAGTGCAGAGTCATGGGAATGAGAAGGCAAAGAAATAGGGATTCTTTTCTTTTTTTTTTTTTTTTAACAAATCAGTGAACAAATGTCGTCTTTGATCACTGGTGCTCACAATGAACTGGAATTAGAGGGGCTGGAATACTGCTAAGATGTCTGCGATAATTTTGATACTGAAGAGACTTGAGCTAGACGGGGAGAATAATCATGGCCTAAATACCAGAATCAGATTGCTTCCTGGCCCCTCTGAGGGCCTAGGCTCTAGGTACTTAAAATGCAGCTCAGAAGGACAATAGGGGAAAATTATTTCTCTAAAAGAAGCATGCACAGAGCCACAAAGAACAATGAGAACCTTGAAAGCCAAGTGAGAAAATGGACTGACAGAGGAAAGTAGAAGCATACTTTTAAAGAAATGGCAGTAGCTACACCTGAGTCAGTAATTCACTTTCATTTGTTTAGCCCTTGAGTTTCCTTTTTCAACTGCCTCTTCTGATTATTGAACATTATAGGCACTTCTTCCATCTACATGAAACTGTAATAATTTATTTCTCACCAACTTTTGACTTGTTCCTAGATTTCATGCAACACAAAACTGGCAGTTAGATTCAGACCACTGATCATGTTTCCTAACAAAATGTATGCAAGTTACCCCTAGTAACACCAGGGATATCGGGGCACTGACCTACCTATGAGTTAGAGCTAACAAAACTTTTCTCAAAGTATTAAAGTAGGATGGATGACCATGGTTCATTCAAAAGGAATTGTCAGGAAAACAACAACAACTACTAACACTGTTTGATACTTTCTGAGATCAGGACACACGGGAGGGTCATGGTAAGTGCGTATGGTGGAGAGCTGTACATGTATATTGCTTATTTACAGTTTGTTAACTTTTTGTTTCTAATAAGCTAATCTGTCCACAAAAGACAATTTATGGGAACATAACAAAACCAACACTGAAGCCTTTGCACACAGTTTATTATTGGTGAGTGTAACCAGACTTTTTGGCTACTGTATAGTGTTCCTCCTCCTTCCACCCTCCCTCAACCTTCCAACAGTAAGTAAGAGAGAAAAAAGGTTAGAGGAGAAACAGGCCATCTATACCCTTAGACTACTTTCTGATGAATAGCAAGGTCAAGCTTCTTGGGGCAAATCTAATCTTCATAGTCAGAATATCTTCAACCAGCCACTCACAATACAGCAAACAGCAAAAGCAGCAGCGGGAATCACCAGCAGCAGAGACCAGAAGCAGCCACCACAGCCTCTCAGAGCTCTTACATTTACACCATCTCAGTCCCAGAATTCCAACCATAAACTGTCTTCAGCTGACAGAATGATGTCTCTGTCAGAACACAAGACAAGTCATAGTTGGCTCCTGTGGATGATTTGAAGCAGCCCCATATCCCACAGCTGGATTTAAAACAAATACATATTCACATAACATAACTGAGTTTTTCTAGTAACTAAAATGCTCACCATAGATGAGCAGGACATGTTGTTTTCTAAGCAAGGAATAAAACCTCAGGACATCTGCTTACTAGTGTCAGTGCCAATCAAGTCTACTAATACTCAGGTGGCCACTGAAAGTCTACAACTGCTTGAGAGTTCACCTACTGGCAGTACCACCACATTCATCTTCCGTGAAGTAAAATCTCTCCTTCCCCTTTTTCATAGGCAGGAAGCAGAGGTTTGTCCATAGAAATTAGTGTTTTACCTCTTTTGATTTTTCCCTTCACATGACTCTTGAGAGGTTTGCGATATCCACAGAGAGTCAATGTTTAGTAATTGAACCATAAATCTGTGTGTTAGATCTCACAGACACAGCTCAGTGAATACGTCAGCCAATCCATATACTGTACTTGAATTATCATCTGCTATACTATATGTTTCATGGATGGGAAGTGATCAAGCTGTTATTTTTAGGATGCTGTGTTTTAATGGCAACACGTCACACATATACACTGAAAAACTGACTTAGATACTCATTGCAGACAGGGCATCAAACACAGCAGCACCATAGTTATGATACTGAAGTCTTACTACTTGCTAAATATTGCTCATTCATTCACACACACACACACACACACACAACCCCAACACACACGAACACACACAAACACACACACACAAACATACACACAGTATATTTATTCTCATTTAAAACAGAAGAAAAATTCAATAGCAAAGTGTCTAAAATGTAAGATATTTCAAAAAGATTACCAAAGCTACCTATAGCATCACCACAGTTAGCAACATTAAAGCAGACCAGAGAGGTAATAGAAAAGGAAAGAAAACAACAATATTGTCTTAGTTAAGGTTTTCGTTGCTGGGAAGAGACACCTTGATCAAAGCAACTCTTATAAGGATAGCATTTAATTAGGGCTGGCTTACAGGTTCAGAGGTTCAGTCCATTTTCAGCAATTCAGGAATGTGGCAGGCATGGCACAAGAGAAGCTGAGAGTTCTACATCTTCATCTGAAGGCTGTTAGAAGACTGGCTCCCACATGGTTAGGAGGAGGATTTTGTTGCCCATCCCCACAATGGCACACTTCCTTCAACAACGCCACACCTCCTAAGAGTGCCATTCCTGAGCCAGACATATTCAAACCAATACAAATGTCCTCAGTTTAATAGGAAGGTCCATAATGAAAGAGGTCAAGAGTATTAACAAATACTGAAGGAGAATGGTTATTTCCTAAAACTGATTCTTTATCAGACACTGAAAACACTGAAACTGTTCTCACAGAAAAGACAATTTGCTATGTGATAAAAACAATTGTGTTTCCAGATTTTTCTAAACAGCTCAGTAAGGACTTGAAATCATAAAATGGCCCTCATGATACTGCTGAAAAAATCTAAACATTTGTCGTCTGTTCTTCTCCCAAATATCCCTCTCTGATGATCTACACTAATTCCTGTAGAGTATACAAATGTTAGCCCCAAGGATGTGCTTTTAGGAACTCATTATATGAAGCATTGATTGTATTGGAGATTTTATCTTTAAAAATCACTTAATCACAGACTATCAAACTATCTTTATTGATTTGTCACTGGTCCTTATTCATTAAGATGCCAGACACAACAGATTTCATTTTTGGTGTTTTCCTCCAACAAGCAGATTTTTATCTTCCAACAGTATAATTCAAGGTCACTGGTGTTTATTGGGTTTAGACAGAAAAGCAATCAAAGTGGTTTGGGTTTTAGACGCACAGAGAAAGAGAAGTTTGCAGTCAGTGCTTACTCTAAGGATTGGAGCTTTGATCACAATATGTGATCTGAACTGTCTCGGGTATTTGCTGAGGCTTCAAGGTTTAGAGTAGGAGTGTTCTTTTTTTTTTTTTTTTTTTCCTCACTAGTTGCAAAAGGAGTGATAGTAATTATTGCCTTTGATTCCCAAGCAATTTTGCTTTCTGAGTGACTGCATTTTAAATTTTGTGATCTATCTCCAAGGTAATCTTAAAGTCAACAGTCTGCTTAATTCATCACTTTCTGGGCAGAAGAAGCAGTTTAATAATGTCAATAGCCAGTTTTCCACCTAGTCTTCAGATGCTCCAGAAATACCCCAAACTTCTGTGTAATTTTGACCTCTGTGAACCCTGGTATGCTATTGGGTACATCACATTAAAATGGAAACTAGTATTAAACTATAAAGTTTCCCGAAAAAAATATCAAAATCATATTTCCAGACACGTACAACATGAAATGTTTCTCACATTTTCCCCATGGGAAAAAAGAGACAGTATTCTATAAAAAGGCATACATAGATGGTTTTTATAAAACACATGAGTAACATCAACACATGTATTAAATACTCAAGGTCACTAATAGGAAAATGTAAAATAAGTTGTAAATGATACAGCATGTTGCTTGCCCATCAGAACAGCAACATTTATACAAAAGAATAGAGTAGTTAAGACAGATGTGAAAAATTCAGTATGTTTGTACATTATCGCCATAAAGTATGTGTTATTCCTCTTTTTGTAGTCCAGACACAGAAATGTGGAGCCAGAGCATCGTGGGACTGGGAGGAGCAGGCTGGAGCAAGAGTGGGGTTGAAGCATGTCCAAACTCTGGAAATCTTCATCTGGAGATTGACAGGAGGATAGCTCTCTCCCTGCTCCAGGCATGCAAGTCCTGGTGCCAGTGGCTCAGTGCCCACAACTCTTGCTTCACCAGAGGAGGTCGAATAACCAGCAGCTAGGTTAAACTTCCTTTCCTTTATAAGTTCCTGTCCAGCAGCACCTGGAATTCCTCCTCATGCAAATGAGGCTTCCCCAGGACAATGGCCCAGGTAATGATATACACTCACCACAATAACTCCCATTTATCCCTTAAAGGTATAAACATCCTTTCCCCACCCCCAATAAACAGAATCAGTTCCTCAAAGCTGTTCAGGGTATGTGATCTCTGCCTGCACACCCACCACCAACCCACATCCTTCCTGCACCCACCCACCCAGGATAATATTCCCTCCCTGTTGCAATCCATCTGTCAATCCTAAAGAGAGACGCATACATGGAGACAGCACAGAAAACTAAAAGCTCCTCTGAAAACAAGCATGTATGTTTTCAGTAGCCTTCTGATAAATAAAAGCATAAGCATGCAAGAAAATATTGATAAGAATATGTATCACCCTTTAGTGGTTAAAAACTAAATGATAACTAACATCAATGAAAATTGGCAAGTTGTAAAATGAGCTTTTGAATTATGTCAGTTACGATGCAATTAATAATATTCCAGTCTCTGAAAAAGGGAGTTATGATTGTTTATGTGGATATTTTGAGTATTTAATGTGAGCGCTGATGCACACGTTATGTTTGCAAAAAGCCATTTATGTACATCTTTGTTATGATATATGTCTGAGCCAGACACTGTTAGATGGGAAGGTTTAGTGTTGTGTGTGTGTGTGTGTGTGTGTGTGTGTGTGTGTTTGTGTATGTATGTGTCTGAGTGTCTGTGTATCTATGTCTATGTCTGTATGGCTGTGTGATTAAGTGTGTGTCTGTGTGTCTGTGTGATGGTATGTGTGTCTGTGTCTTTGTGTCTATGAATGTGTGTCTATGTGTGTATCTGTGTATGTGTCTCTCTGTGTGTCTGTAAGTACATATCTGTGTGTGTGCCGGTGTGTCTTGCATATCTCTGTTTGGGTATGTTTGTGTGTATATGTGTCTGAATGTCTGTGTGTCTGTGTATGTCTGTATGTCTGTGTTGGTCTGTCTGTGTAGCTATGTGTGTGTATTATTGTGATACAGGAGAACAAAAGTTTGAAGGTCTAAGACAAACAAACTTACAGGACAAATGATGTCACTTTACAAATAATGCCTTGTATTTGCATTAGGGAACCTGGCTAGCCGGGGAAATGTCATCCTTTTTACAGGCCTCTCTGTGATAGCAAAAGCTATTAACAATGGTGAGCATCCATAAGATACAATAGTAGTTACAAATGCAACATTTTTTAAACTCTCGATTATGTAGAGCAAACGTCTAGCTTGTGCCTTTAGAAAAAAAAAATGAAGGAGGGTCTTGCAGGGCAAAATCATTCTGTTTCTCATCTCAAAATTTTATTCTATGATAATTGAGTGCTTGGGGATCCATCATTGTATATTTTAAACTTTATGATATCCAATTTGAGCACTTATTGGAAATGAGAGTTGTGTAATTTCTTTTTTAACGTGCTTCATGATCTTGGACAAGAACCATAAAATGAAAATACAATTGAAAACTTGACAACCTTCTCTATAGACTTATTACAGATCCTATACTCTAGCTTCACAAAAATCCCATGTCAATGATTCAGGGAACAACAGGTTTTGTGACCAGCCATGGACACAAATGATTCTAAATATAGATCTTTATAGAAAGTTTGGACAAGAAGGTAGTTACATAGTTTAAGAATTGACAGGTGGAAACACTTCTGTTTTAGCTGAAACAGCATGTACTGCTCTTGTGGGAAGCCTAATGGTTAGGACCACTTCAAGGAAGTGAGAGCTCGCCTGCCTCTTCTATCATTTTATCTCCTGTCATCAACTCTGTATCCATTACTTAAGTCACCTCATCATCAATCATGTGGCAGAGATTAACTTATGGCCCAAGTCATCTCTGAAACCATAGAAAGGTTAATGCCATCAACATCATAGGAAACTGAAACCCACAAAGTAAAGCAGCACTATCAATGGTGTTGATTTTTTTAAAAAAAAAAAAAATGTATCAGAAGGTTCAAAGACTGAATGAATATTTCGAAAGCCAAGCTATGGCTGGGAGACTTGAGAGTTGCCTGTCTTCTCTCCCTCACTTGTCTGACATATCCTCACTTTCTAAGCTTCCCAGAATTCCAAGCTAAGAAAACAGCACCAGTAAAGAAAGAAACCATCTCTGTCTAATCCGGGGCCTCAGCAACAACACTATCCATACAACTAAGCATGCATGCTTTTCTTCTTAGAAGCCTCAGAGTGGTTCAGGGTGGAGGATAACTGACCACAGCTTGTGGGTCAAATCCATTCTGCCACTTAGCCATGTAACAGTCATGATATAAGAAGAGAGCCTACATGTTTAACTGACTGAAAAAAAAATTCTTCATGTTGTGACACAGGTCAAAACAAATATAAGAATATCAGTGTTCATCCTTAAATGAATCCTTAGTAAAACTGTTACTTCATTCTTTACTTATCCCTGAACTTCAGTGTGACAATAACAGTCTCATTCTGCTAGCATTCAGTCAGTAAAGCTGAATATGCTTGGCTATCAGGGTGTGTGATGATGTGTCAGCCCAAGTCAAGGGTGTTTGGTCACAATAACGAGTTTCAACAATCATGAGAAGTACTGGTTTTTAGGCCCTCCAAAATAGACTGTCCCAGTAAGACTCGCTGGGACCTGGAGATATGCATACAAACTTCTGCTGCTAATTCTTTTTTTTTTGTTTTGTTTTTTTTTTTTTTTTGTTTTTTTCGAGACAAGGTTTCTCTGTGTAGCCCTGGCTGTCCTGCAACTCACTCTGTAGACCAGGCTAGCCTCGAACTCAGAAATCCCCTGCCTCTGCCTCCAAAGTGCTGGGATTAAAGGCGTGCGCCACCACCGCCCAGCTACTGCTGCTAATTCTTCACAAGTGTTCTGAAGTCCACTCTTCAGGAATATTCTGAATCTTCAGAGTAAGATGCTTCAAACAGGTGTATCTCGATGTCATATATTAGACTATTTGCACAGCACAGTGTTTGTGCCAGAAGGCAATTTAAGGGCATGAGCAATTGGAGAAATAAAAATAAAAGCCAAAGGTTGTTTTCATTTTAATAACAGAAACCCTTCCAAGGGAGGAAAAACGTCACTGGCTTCTTTCTCATTCCATACAGAGAAGATTTTAGGGATAAGACCCAGACAGGCTGTGGTTTTCAAATCAATCTCTTATGTTTTTAGAAGCCAGAGGTCAAATGGAGACAAGAGAAAAAACACTGACCACAGATTAGAGACAGAAATGAAAGCAAATCACATCTGCCAAAGGAGAATTTGAGGAGTCTCTAAGAACATGCCCGAGAACCTGTTAGGGGAAGGACCAAAAATCAGCAGCCACCTACAAGGACAAACAGTCCTGGAGAACAGCACCAGACTCCAAGGGACAAGACTGTGATACCAGCATTCAGAAGAGCCGAAGCAGGGGCATCACCATAATCTAAAGGCTAGCCTGCACAGGATTTTGAGACCATATGCCAAAAACAACAAGAAAATTAAAAATTAAATAGGAAAAGAAGAGAAAGAGAAAATAGTAGAAAGGCACGTATCACCAAGATGGATGACCTGATACTTCAGTCTCTACAATTTGATGTGTCTAACCTTTTGACTTTATGACATAACCTTGTCATCCACAATGTTCATCCTCAAAACCCTCAAGTTAATGTGATAAAACCAACACAATATTCTAAATAAATTTACAGTTTTGTGCTGGGTCATATTCATGCCAATTCTTTCACATGTGGCCTTTGGATCATAGGCTGGACACACCTGATACATGTTTTATCAGAGCAATTTCTCCTGCTACATGCCAGTGCCTGAGCCACAGAAAGATGACTAAATAAAGGCACACAAACATTTAATTAAATGTGTGCGTGTGTATGTGTGTGTGCGTGTGTAATAATTTATCATTTCTCGAAGTCTGGCCCATAGACCAGCACCTTCAAGGTTACTTGAGGACATGGTAGAAATGGAAGTTGCTAAAAACCGGAATCTCTGGTCAGGGTGTGAAGCCACCTGTGCATAACAGACTTCAGCAAGTGATTCTGAGGCTTGCATCAATATTCTTGTCCTCTTTATGATGAGAACCATGCAGGAGGAACAGCAAATGGCTTTAGAAGTCATGGAATGCAGCCCACAGGTTACCATAGCTACATGAGGAGATGTTATTTTGGCATGGTTCCAAAGACTATGTATCCTGAGGACTTCATGCTGTCATGGAGTTCTGCTCTGCTTGCTGCCCTCACATCCCTCTTATTCTAAGAATTAGATGAAAACTTTAAGGGTGTCAAGTCCCTCACTGGACAGTATCTCTGGCATTCACAATATTAATGGTTGATCTCTTTCAGGCATTGCTGCTGGTGCAGATTAATGATTCTATCACTAGTCTAGAGAAGAATTTAGGGATATAGATTCTCAACGTTAACTACTGCCCTTTTAGAAAAATAAAGTTGTTAGTGGAGCTAGGTTGAGATGCTTTTACTACTGGCTCTGAAGTAAAAACATTTATGGAACAATATGACATTCAGAAAGGTACACTCTTATTAGTTAAGCTAGGGACCTTTATGGTCAGGAAACAAGAACAACGGAAACACTGGCTGACATGACTCTCACTGAGACTGGACTGGTGACAATTGACTTCTTATACTCATTTTTGCCCTCAGCTTCATAATGTGATTTATTAAGAATTGTTGATGAGTACATGTGCATTTTGAGGATTTAAGGTAGATATGACTGATTCTTATATAAAAGTTTGATTCTTTTAAGAATTTTAAAAGATTACTTTTAAAGATAAATAATAAAATAATTACTTTCTTTTTTTTTTTTGTAACTGCAAATTGCTGCCTGCCAGTAAGAGAAACTGGCTGAGAAACTTACCTTGCTTGCTTACACTTAGTTAATGTATAACAATGTGCTTGGTTATGAATTTACGTGGGTTTTCTTAGAATAATTTGTTTTTTTTTTAAATGTGCTACCTAATGTTATTTCTTATAAACATATTGGAAAACACAATGTGTTTTCATAATCATTCAGTAGAAGAAAACTAAAACATACTCACATTATAATTGTATACCATTTGAAGATTTTGCTGGGAGATATATATATATATATATATATATATATATATATATATATATGATTTGGAAGAAAGAATAAAATATGGTATGGTGTGGCTCGAACATTGTTTCTGCCATCCACTGACTATGTGTGTAGGTGTAAAGTTTGTGTGAAAGGGAGTTGGAATGTTGTTCCTTCCATTCACTGATTGTGTGTGTGTTTATGTATGTATGTGTGGAATAACTGGAGTCTGCTTTTTGAAGCTTTGCTCTAACCATTCTATGTGTGAATATGTATATTTCTGTCTGTAGGTCTGTATACATGTATGTGTGTGTATATGTATATATACATATGTATGTATGTATGTATGTATATGTATATTTGTGTGTATATGTATATAACATATGTATGTATGTATGTGTATGTATATGTATATTTGTGTGTATGAAGTTATTGGACTCTGCCTTTTGTTTCTTCCATTCATTGTGCGTCTCTCTCTCTCTCTCTCTCTCTCTCTCTCTCTCTCTCTCTCTCTCTCTCTGTGTGTGTGTGTGTGTGTGTGTGTGTGTGTGTGTGTAAACATGGGAATTTTTTCTTTCCTTCTCTTTCTATCTGGCCTCAGATAGAAAGAGTTAAAGAGTTCATAGTTTTTCTGCTGGCCACAGAGAGTGCCAGCCCCAGTAAACTAAGCTTTGTTTCCTCAGAAAAAATTCTGCTGAGTAACTTCTCTAATCTTTGGCTTCCTTTGGCAGCAGTCCCTGCAGGTATCTGGATCTACACCAATCAGCAGCTCTAAGCACTGATCCTGAAATGGCTGGCTTCCTCAGTTTACCCTCTCTGTCAAAGCTGGTCTTTGACATTTTTAGACTCATTTAGACTCATTGCAGTGTATTCTTGCAGATGTTTGTGTGTCCTGTGTTATAGCCCCAATATGCTTTTTAACTAAAACAATAGAAAGGTTGGTTAATGATTTATGAACAATTGTGAAAGTTATATAGAAGATAATTCCATTTTCAGTTTTGTCCCAATCCAAAGAACTTTCTCTCTCTCTCAGGGATGCCATGAACTTCTCTGAATACAGACCAAAATATCACAGTTTCAGAACAGTACAGCTCTGGTTCATGAAGAAGAAAACAGAGTGAAAACACATTGCTTTATACTGCCAGAGTCCAGGTTCAATGATTTGGAGTCACTTAAGAGCCCTCAACATAAAGCCATACTCCTAAGTGAATTATATTCACTTAACATACAAGCTAGTGGGGAAGTATTGGGCAATGGGTCAGAATCCTGTGATTAGCAAACAGTGTTTTATTCTTTCTAAGCATTGTGTAGTATAGTTGTTAAAACATGTGGTGTATAATTTATATCACAGGCCAGCTTATTTTATTTAGAACGTTCTATAGTGACCTATAGCATACCATATAGATGTATATCATATATCCCACAGGCATCTTCTAGTGCCTCCTAACATCTTCTTCATGGAGTGCCAGCTTCATTCTAACCCCATGTCCAGGTGCATTCTGGGATGTTTTTTGATTGTATGAGAATTTCATACATACAATGTGTGTGAATATTTATACATATATACAAAGTGTTTTGATCAAATCTACCTGACTCTGTCCCCTCCAAATCTTCTCATATCTCAAACTGCCACTTTTCCCTCCTAAATTCACATAACATTTTTTTTAAACTGGCTGCTTCTATTGAGTGCTACCAGCATGTGTATGGGCATGCAGTGTTTAACTCTGAAGAAGACTCTGTGCAGAAACTGTGATTTAATATCTCAGAAAGAGCATTAACTCCATGAGAGCCAGGTAACTAGAACCTCCCAAACATAGTCCACCTTTCCTCTCTGAACGGGACAACTCCATAACACATTCTATGAAGACCTCACAGAGATTCTGGATATATGAAATTTCCCTCTTTACCTCACCTGTTGCCCAGAGTACTAACCATCCCCTAACATATCCCAATTGGCTACATCTCCCCCCCCTAAATGGCTCCTCAGATGAGCTCCTAGACTAATAAACTGCACCCACATCTCATCCCAATGCCAGCTCTTAAGAGAAAGCAGGGTTAACTATAGGAATGTGGAACTGCATAAGGGTATCTTGGCTCTTGGCTGGGCATGGGCTGGAACCCCGAGACTCCAAGGGAGAAACGGCTGGATTTCGGCCACATCTCCAGAATCCAGGGTCCTGACAAGCAGTCTAATCTCCATGGACCTACGTTGTTCAGTCACTTAGGCCATTACAGCCCCTCCCAAAGTGCACAGGTAGAGGATGTGAGCATAGGCCTCAGGCTCTAGAGAGATTTACATACTAATGAAGGCCAGAGGGCGAAGCCAATTAACCATCTCCCCAGAACCTCCCCTTTCTCCCTCCCTGTTTAACTCAGGTCTGCCCTGAGTTTAAGGGGGGGGTACATCCAGATCCATCCACCATCCGCCATGAAAATAAACCCTTTTGGAACCATGGACTTCCTGGTATCATTGGGGCCTGCCGTTGCCAAAGCTTCCAGCCTTTGGAACTCCAGACCTTTCTCCTGTATGTGGGACCCGCCACCTGAGAGCCTCCAGGACTCCTCCACTGCAAACCCCATTTCCCACATAAGAGAGCAAGTTGTTATCCATAGCTCACAGTTTTTTCAGCAATATTTTCTTGGTAAAAGGCCTTCTTAAGTTTGCAGAAGCACTGGTGCTTGTCAAATACTGATGCAGAAAGCTCTGTCTCTAATTATTTCCTCCCTAAACTTCATAAATTATATTAAAAGTCATTGGGAAATAGAAAAGGATGTTCAATAAAAGAAACATATCCCTTGTTTATAAAACTAGAGAAGATTCAACCGTAAGAACACATCAGTGTCTTCACTTCAGCCCAACAGGAGCCCTGTCTGATGTGTGTCTTCTGGGAGTGTGGCAAACAATGCATTCCGGGCTTTCAAAATTACCCAGTGTAACAAAACAAAATGTCATATGTCCATGTTTTGAGGTGTTGTTGATTGTTTTATGCATTTCTGTGTTTCAGAGATAGGCGTTTTAAAAGCAAGGTAGGAAATGCACTTAGTTTCATCAAAATACCTTTATTATACAAAGCTAGGAAGAAAATAGCAGATTTTATTAAGCAGAATCATCCCAGAGAAAAGTACAGGAAGAAATCAAGTAATCAGCCTTTCTCCAAAACCATTCTAAAGATTAGCATGTCTTGAGAGGTCTTTCTCTTGATGATCCCAGGATGAGAAAATGAGGTGGGATGCCAGCTCTGTAGCCTCTCATTAGCATGCTGTGAACTGTTCCTCTTCAGAAATCTATCATTTAAAACTTTTTCAACACTATCTACCCACAATAGATATAGCTTACAGCTAGGAATGGCATACAAAAATGTAATGGAGAGTTATCTTTTGCATATTTACTAAATATAATCTATCTTATCTTTGAAATAGCACAATATTTAATATTACACTATCATATAATTTTCTAGACAACATTATATAAGACATGGTGATGTCATTAACTAGAGGTGTAAGAAATCAATTTAACTCCCATTGTAAAAGAATAGTTATTCTTTCACATAGCATAAGTATCCAGAAAGATAATACAGTGTTTTTAAAATAAATAGCCCATTGTCTTTATTTAAATATGGCCAATTAATTTAAATATAGTTTACTAATATGTAATCCATGCACATCTCACTGAAGTTAAACTTCTCTCACAAATATATAAATGAAGCTGTCATTGCAATCTCCCTCAAAATTTAGACACACAACCTTCCCTCAGCCTGTGCTTCTCCTGTGCACCCATGCTGCTTTTTATGGGAAGGGTGCTCTCATATACAGATCTAAATTGACTTTTGCTAGTCTACAGAGAGCTTCAGGCCTCCGCTCTTCTTTTCAAATTATTTTATTGCTCTCCTTTTATTTAAACTTTTTATCACTTTCCCCTTCAAAATAAAAAATTCTCCCTTTCCTCATCAGATTTCTAGTAGCACCAATCCTAGAACCCTTTGCTATGAGTGGAAGCAGACAGACAGAAAAAAATGAATAAACAACCAAAAAAAAAAACAAACATTGTATTTTTCTTCCTATTCATCAAGTTCACTGTTATACCTAATAATAGTCAAAATTAGTGCCTCATATTCTTTGATTAGAATAAGGATTTGAATACTTTATAAATTTTATCTTAACTAGCCAATAAAAAATAAATGCTTTTTTTCATGTGTAGACAATAGTTTAAAATGCAGAGAAATTGAAGACTTGGCCAGTGTCACAAATTTTACTTCAATCCTCTACCATCAGGGGTTATAGTGATATGGTTTGGTTATTTATTTCTGCTTGACTTTATTTCTTCTCTTTACTTTTAGCCTGTTTGTTGCTGCTGGTGTTGTTGTCTTCAATAATTACAGATTTCAGTACTCAATTTTTGACTACCTGGAAGAGAGCTCTAGTCACCCAGTTAGCATTCATGGAGACTTCCCTAGATGATGCAGTTCAGTTCCTCGGTAACAAGAGCTTCATAGGCAGCAGAATTGCATGACAACAATTTGAGGAGGTTGAGGAGACTTAGAAATTACTGAGGCTCAAAGCCATGGTGAGTTCTAAAAACCAGGGCTGAGAGAAAGAAAGCCTGAGTCAATGTAGGCATAACGGTCAGCGTGTAAAATGCAGCCTAATGAATCCTTTTAATTGGCAACATATGTGAGTCATTAAAATCATGAAAGGTTTGCTGTATGGATATTCCAAACAAATACATAAAACAGACATGGATAGTAAAAGAAAATATGCACAATATTATAGTTCACCTTCGTGAACATTAACACAAGTTTTTTCTAATGGATAAGCCAAAGGTGGGGAAAAACCACTGAGAACCAAGTATACAGTACAATTTCAGTAGTCAAAGTGAAATAATACAGAATTGATTGAAATTGCATGAATTTGACTTAAAGGTTTTAAGGAGACATAAAAGTGAGAAAGGTACAAATTTGGATAAATAAGGAAGGAGTGGATCTGAAATTCATTGAAGAAGGGTTGAATATAATTAAACTACATTATATGTAATTATCAATGAAGTAGTAAACATGAAAAATTATATACTCCATTTGTGAAATTAATCAACTGCACAGTGTTCTGAATATCTATTGATTAACTAAAGAGTTGCTTCAACTTCTTAAGACCTGTGTGACTAGAAAGGTAACTGTTATGCACATGTAGGTTAAAACATATCAAACTCTTGGATGCTGAACTCTTCTGTGGTTAACTGAACAGTATTTTGTATATATAACACTGTCTTAGAAAGTACATGAATCCATCTCACATGTGCTATGCAAAGTAACTACTTGATCACATGTGCTATGCCAAGTAACTACTTGAGGACCAAATAATAAGTCATCAATTCAAATTCAACACTAAGTGATCAAAGGCAGCATTATGCTATCTCATCTTTGGCAGGCATTATTACCTCTTCTCCAGTGTATACTCTGTGATCTCATCACATTTCCCAATACCTCATATATAACAACATCAATTCATAATCAATGAGAGATAGAGAGAATGGAAGGAGCTTGTTTGGCAGCAGCAGTTCAGTCCTTGAGCAAGCACCAACTATAACTCAGCAGCTGTAGACCAGTTCTCTAGGCAGGCAGACACCATTCATGAACCAGCAGCTGTAGTTGAAGAAACCACAAAGCTAGCCAACAGGCCTAAAACAAGGCCGTGGAAGCAGCAAACTGTCACAGGAAACTCATAATCAGTTCTTGGTTAAGTTTCCCTCTGTGACACCACTAGAGATCAACAATACAGTGTAAGGTGCACCAATAGATGCTTATTGTTAGCAAAGAATATCCAGGTACAACAAATTAAACCAATGCTCGGTGCTCTTCTCTCACTGTCTGTTGGATCATGTTTATACTCCTTCTTCACAGGTTCTTTCATGTGTTTGCTATGTCAAAATATCTTGTCACCTGTTTCTGCTTCAGGAAAACATTCTTTCCCATGTCTGCTACAGCAAAACATCCTTTCACTTGTGTCTGCTTCAGGAAAACATTCTTTCATGTGTCTGCTTTAGGAAGACATCTTTTCACCTGTGTGCCCCAGCAAAACACCATTTGACATAAATGACATTCCAAAGAAACTATAAGCTTCCACTTCATAGAGGTGGGAGGGAAGGACAGAAAGGGACAAAGGGGAAGAGTGAGAGTACAAAAGATAGGGATAGAAGAAGAGAAGAGAGATGAATAGAGAGAGTAGGATGGAAGGGAGAAATCCAATCTCTCAAATAAGTATCAGCCAGAATTATTAAACTTATAAAACTCTCATTGTACTCACCAACTTTTAGGTCATTTTGTTCTTAACTAACTGAAAAATTAGCATCTGAAAGATGCACTTAGTGGAGGAATTGAAAACAATCCTCTTCTACATGTGGTTGCCAAGAGAAAACTGATTTTATTAATTTTAATGCACCCTTAAATCCTCTAGAACCAATTTATTAAGAAATGGTCAGGAAATATGCCACTGGGAGACCTCAGTGCAGTTTATTTTTAGACAGCACTCCCACAGTCTCACTACTCGTTTTACATTGCGAAGGTCCCACAGTATGAGATCACCTTGTGAAAAGCAGATACTATGAAGGATCCAGAAAAATGCAGAAACATGTGGTCTTTGGACATACACATTTGAACAAACACTGCTGAAGTGGTGGGACAGTATCCACCACTGGCCTTAGTGTCTGAAACATATAAAATTCCTGACTTGGTTCCTGCCTTACTTTTCATCTTTCAGCCAAATCTAAGCCCTGACTATCTTACTTCCCAAGTGCATCTTTTTCTCTTTCTTTCTAAAATGCTACTTCAATAATGAAGATTCTGTATTATATTCTTAAACCTTAAAGATTTGTCTAAATATACATTTATAAGCAGAAGTGTAAAGTATTTCGAGCATCAATATCACATTCTTTTTTTTTCTTTTACATGATAGTTTTATAAAACTAATCATCATCTCTCTTAAATGTTAATGTTTTCTGAGATTCTGGGCCACAAATCATTCGTTGACCTCATAATTCACTCTGAGACATGGCATCAACTTTCTGAGTCTGGTTATCTTTTGTGGCCAACAGTTTACAGATTCTTACCACTGGTCCGTTTTTTCGTGCTGAGTTTCAATCCACAGACAGGTGGACTGTTGGCTTTGATAGTGAGTGGACATTGACTGTTTGGATATTTTAAAGAAATTGGATCAGCCTGAATCAGGCTGTAACTATTACTTCAATCTCTGGGTGAAACACTTTCTTAAGGAGGAGTTTCCACCTGTTTAGTGTCATTGTAACCAAACCACTGAAACAAAACCTGGGGTCTTTCCTGGTGCTGTTCTTGTTTCCAACCATGGAGCTAAAATTCTAAATAAACAGGTTCTCAATATATATCTCCATAGATTTTAAAAATGGCTCCATTTATCCACCTCACCGCCTCCATTCTCATCTATGACATCATCATTTGTGATCACGACTATGTTTTCCTAAAGCTCCTGATTCTAGGTTTGCTCCACAAATAGTTGTTCTTTACCCTGAAGCCAGAAATCTCAACACAGTGACCACAATATGATGTTTGAGCTCATCTTCAGGTCCCCTTGTTTGCTTTTCTGGGTCAGTCATTAGACTGACATATGAACTGTAAGTCAGCTAATGTCCCCTTTGGTTCTCAGTACTGTTATCAACGGACAATCAGTACATATGTGTTATGTGCATTGATTGAATAGATTAGTAAACAGTGTAACAAAAATTCTTAAAAAAAATTTCTAAATATCTTTTAAGTAAATATATGGTGATTCAGCGAGGGGCTTGCAGGAACAGATATTTGTCAGAGAAAGAGATAGTTATAAAATCAATTAAGAAATAAACTGAGGCCACCAAGACGGTTCAGTGGGTAAAGGGGCTTGCATTTAACACTGACAACATGAGTTTGATCCCCTAAGAACAGCATGGTAGAAAGAGAACTGATTCCCATAAGTTGTTATCTGATCTCTGAATATGCATCCTGACACATCTCATACTATAACGTGCTTTCTACCATACATGTAATCCAAGGAGCAGTAAAGGTCATTAAAGTAAAGGGCACACTAGGAAAATGAAATCAGTTGGTAAAGGAGAGAGACAAGAAAGTAATATAAAATCTGAATGTGGTAAGAATATGATTACTTTTAATTAAAGGAAGTATATGTTTTAGATCTCTGTAATCATATTGGAAGCAGGCTTTATGAAATCAAAGCTGACTAGTAAACCTAAATAACCCTGGCCATCAGCTGATCTTGAGTGGACAGAATTCAGAATTAACATATCTAGTAAGAATGTCTAAAAAGATAAAGCTAGTTCGGAGTTTGGATTTAGGAGCTACTTAGTAGAACTGGCTGGTCTGAAACTCACAGAGATCTGCCTGCCTCTGCCTCCCAAGTGCCATGATTAAAGGTGTGTACCACCCCGGAAACAAATTCTTTCTATGGCTGGTAAAATATTACGTAGAATATATATATATATTCTATTCCAAAAATATATATATATATATTTTTGGAAGTAGAGACACCCAACTTGATGTTCGTAATACCACTCTGTGAGCCGAGTTCTCAGACTGAACAAAACAAAGCAGAAGGAAAATTTTTAAGTATAAACACTAGAACACTAATTGGTCTCTACTTCCTGACTTTGATTGCAATGTGAGTAGCTACCCTCTGCTCCAGTGAATGTACATTTTCTGCTATGACTGTCCGCATCCTCCAGAACTATAAACTAAACCATTTTTTCTTAAGTTCCTTTTGTTAAATATTTTTGAACCAATGAGGTGTCACTAATAAAATAAGGGTTTTTATTTTTCTTTTTGTTTTTGTAAAAAAAAAAACAGAAAAGAAAGAAAGGAAAGGAAAGGAAAGGAAAGAAAGGAAAAGAAAAGAAAAGAAAAAAAGAAAAGAAAAGAAAGAAAGAAAAGAAAAGAAAAGAAAAGAAAAGAAAAAAAAGAAAAGAAGAAGAGTCTCTTTCCTGTACCTTAAAGGAAACAAAACACATGCATATGCCAGGAGAGTCATAGAATCTATCCATGGTCCACCATGATGAAGCCTGGCAGGTGCTTTCCACAGAAGAAAGAGATGTATGAAGCAGAGACACCATGACACGGAAACTATGCAGGAAGGAAAACACAGAAAGCCATAAGGAAATGTAATCTCCAATGTGACAAGTGAAACTTGGCTCCTTTTATTTGGCCAAGACAGAAAAATGAGATAGTCTTGAAAATTTACTCATCACCACATGTCTGGAGGGTCTGTCATCTGATGGAACCTGAAAGGTCAGGGTTATCAGAGGGTCAATTGAAGGTTAGTATTATTTAAGAGTAAATGTGACCACAAAAAAAAAATAATAATAATAAAGAAAGGAAGGAAGGAAAATAAAGAAAGATAAAAGAAAGAAAAAGAAATACTGAGTGGTGTAAACTTTGTTGATTATCATAACTGAGAAACAGGAAGCTATATTATGAATAGAGGAGGAGTTGAGTTGGAGAAAGAGGAGAAAATTACGTAAATACACTGCACTAATGGTTTTAATTTAAAAACTAATTAATTATGCATGCCAACTGCCTGTCCAGTAGCAAATGGTTGGTGTTGAATACATACATAAGAAATAACGTTAGATGGACACAATGTGTTATATATGTGAATATATGTGATAGTCAAATACATGTATACATGAAGTTAACAACTGCTGAAAAATGAGAACTTGACTTTTAGGTGGAGTAGGCAAGAGTGTATGGGAGGATTTATAGGGAGGAAAGAAAAGGAGGAAGTATAAGTAAATTATAATCTCAAAAGTAAACAAATAAGGAAAAGAGGAAAATCACTAAATTTAAGCTCTTCCTCAGTACTGATTCCAGACTAGCAAGTAACTGATCTGTAAGTTACAGAACATGACAAGCCGCAATGCAAAGTTAAAAGGTATGATACACTACTCATGGCTAAGTATGAATGCCAATATTATTACTTCTAACATTAGTACCTAATTCATTCTAACTATCCATATTAGTTCATCATTTCTCAGGTAATAAAAGTTCATGCTTTAATCAATCCCTTGTGATTATTTTTTCCAGTAACTCATCCCAACAATGAAATGTGTAAAAAACAACATTCAGTTCTAGATATTGGTTCTAGCATAAATTTTTATTTCCTTTGTGAAAACATGAAATTTTTATGTTGCATTAGAAGTTCATTAAATACATTTTTGGCATGTTACCTGTCCCTCACCATCAAATAAACCCATAGGTGTCACACATGACCTCTTCATGTAGACTCCTTTATGGTGTTACAACTGTTACTGTTTAAGACTGTTTAATGTATATTGGCTGTGGTGTCATTTACTGAGGGGACAAAAATTTAAACATTATATAATATCATAACATTACATAAAGAAAGCAGGACTTTACCTGAACAGCATGATGTAGCTTGACTCAGGTCTGCTTGATTCATTAACCAAACATCAAACAATATTATTGATGTAACCATTTCCCAATGAGAAGACTAGATAGGAATTGGCTTTTGTAACATTGTCTGTATGCATTGATTTCATTGGAGATCAATTTGGAAGGACACAGGATTATTAATGGCTGATTTGATGCAGTGTGTATGAGTAAGCTAAGAAATAAGCAATAGCTGTATGAAGTCAAGACCAGAAGAAGGATCAAAAATCTGTATTATTCACCCTAGTGACTCTGGGAATGCATTTTCACTGCACTCTGGAAATAATACAAACATGAAAGGCATGACTTATTTCATGATTTGATATCAGAATGACATCAGCCGACTGTTCTAACATCATCATCTAAGTCATGTTCCTCTGGAACTAGAATTACAGATGGTTCCTAGCCAACATGTCAGTGCTGAGACTGGAACTTGAATCCTCTGGAAGAGTATTTAGTGCTCTTAGTCATTAAGCCATCTCTCTGAACTGAGAAGTAGTTTTTTAATGATGCAACTATACATAACATCATGAATTATACTCATCACACGGTTGCCAGTCTTATCAAAGAAGTGTACTTCCTTAGCTGTTAAATTTTATGGCCTGTTTTGGTCCACATCAATATGTATAGTTTGGTGCGTTTAGAACTTTATTGAACTAAGTGATGGTGCACGTTCTTGACTAAATACATATTTGGAGGTCACTATTGAGGTATTTTAAAATTATAAAATGATTTACATTATGTGTGAGTGTGTGGGGGTTGGGGTAAAAGAGAATGAAAGAGAGGAGAGAGAGAGAGAGAGAGAGAGAGAGAGAGAGAGAGAGAGAGAGAGAGAACATGGATGAGAGATGGCATTTGGTGGTACGTGCCGAGGACAGAGACAACTAGTAGGAGTCAGTTCTCTCCTTCTACCATAGAAATCTGGCAGGCTTAGCAGCAATTACCTTTACCTATCTGTTGAGACATCTCACTGTCCTATTAGGAAAATGATTTTATGCCTTATGCTTTAGTAGAGCAAAACTGATTCTTGGATCAAGATTTCTGATCAGTTACATTCTCTCTAAATTTCCTTGCTTTGTGACTTCAGATACTCCACTAGTAAGAGCTGTCCTCCAACATATACATCACACTCCTCTCCTCACATGGACATCCATCTTTCCTCACTAGCTCCTGGGTCAGACATTCCTCACTCCCTCTACACTAACCAAATTCATTTTTCTGTTTTATTTAAAATCTAAAATAAACTCTTCAATATTTCATAAAATCTCTTGTGTGTTCCAAATCTTGTTTCCCCTTTCCTCATTCAAACTTCATACTTAGCTATCTTACCTTCCTAATGGATCCTCCAAAGGATATCTGGCTTGGCAACCTTTAGGACTTCTATTTCCAGAAGAGATCTTCATATATTTTATCTATCCAGCATGCTGCTGTACTTCACCACAGCCTCCCCCATGTGGCTTTATTTATTCATACTTCTTACATGATTTTCTATTACATATTATGCCTGTTATTCTATTATTAGTTTTTCAGTTAGTTATTTATTCTGTTCTAGCTAGAATCTGCCCACATTTGATGCCTACCACCATACAGCATACTCATTAGATTCTGAAGGTTTAAGGACAGTGCTTCAATCTTATTCAGGTTCTCAGTTCTGAAAGAAGAACCCAGTACTTAAGAAGATGGTTATCGCATGTCATAGGATATCAAAGCTAAGTGGCACCCTGCTATTTCCTTGTCTCTTTCCATTCAAGCTAATTCCTCAATGGGTCCTCTGTAAATCATTATCACCCTCTTACTGTACTTTGAGATGTACAAGCCATCAAGTATCAGTGATTCTGTGGTTAATTTAGGGTGTGATTTGGCTAGGTGATGTTACCTCATTATTTGGCCAAACACAGGCTTAGAAATTCCAAAGACAGGATTTTATGTCTTATGATTTCAGTAATGTTCAACTGTTCTCTGCCTGTCAATTGAATTAGAGTTGCAGTATAGAGCATTTTTACATTCACAGCAAAGCTGAGCAGAAAGGTCCAAAGATGTTATACATTTTCCATCCTTCACATAGACAGATGCCTCTGCCATCAACATTCTATACCAAATTATTAATGTGGTTACACTCCAGCCTACACTAGCATGTCATAATCACCTAAAACCTAAGGCTTATCTTCCCCACCACTGCTGGTGTTATATATTCTTTGAATTATGCTAAATATACAATGACATTTTGCATCATTCTAGTTGTATCAAAAGTTCATCGTTGATACAAAGTTTCAATCTTGGTTTTGTACATTATAGAGGGTATTCCCAATATGCACTGACATTATTCATCGCTGCAGAATATAAGAATAAGTTTCAATAGACCTGAAATATCTGTGTTCTGCCAAGCCCCAGCCCTGACAACTGCCGCTTTTTACTGAGCAAACAAAAGTCTGCAATTTCCAGAATGTCAGGTTAAAGAAATAACATAAGAAGCCATTCTTTTGGCTTCTTATGCATTCATTTTTCCCATGTCTTTTCACAGGTTGACAGCTCATTTATTTCTAACACTGAATAATATTTCAATGTCCGAATGCACCCTAGCACATTTATCCATTCACTCACTGAAGGGCATCTCAGTTACTTCCAAGTCTGTGCATTTATAAATAGAACTTCCATAAACATTCACATGCATGCTGTTTGATGAGCATAAATTTTTAATTCATTTACTTAAATAATAAGAGACATAATTTCTGGGTCAAATGGTATAGGTGTTTCAATCTGTACTGTCAAGGTGGCTACACTATTTTGAATTTCCACAACAGATGAAGGAGGCATTCTGTTGCTCCACTACATTGCCAACATTAGGTGTGGTGGTTACTGTGGACATTTTGGGAATTCTAGCAATTATATGGAGAGTTACAATGTCAATAAAATTCCTAGTTTTAGATATCATACTTTAATTATCTTTTCATATTTTTAGTTTCCATTTATGTATCATCTGCCTGCTTATATCAATTTATTCATTTTAATCATGCTATTCACTTATTAATAATTTTTAAATTCTTATTACATATTGGAAAATGGCTTTGTATTATCCTATAGATATGCCAGAATCCATGAACTATAGACAGATAGAACACACAGCTGGATAAGTAAAGAATTCAAATTTGGCCTTAAACTTAATTAAATAAATACAAAGAGAAAGTGCTGAATTTTCTTTTCTTAATGTGATACCCACTTATTTGAGGCTATTTCAATACATTTAATGGATACACTCAAGATCATTCAGGTTATTTTCATTCCTTAGCTACTGTGAATAGAGTAGCAACTAACATGACTTAACAAATATCTGTGTGGAGAATGTCAAGTCCTTTGGGCATATGCTAAGAAGTGTTATACCTTAGTAATATGGCATATTTATTTAAAATGTTTGAGAGTTCTTCACACTGATTACAGAGTGGAAGGACAAGTTGATAATCCCACCAACAGTAAACAAGGGTTTCTTTTTCCCTAATTCCTCTCCAGCAT
Source organism: Mastomys natalensis (assembly GCA_021653895.1). NCBI lineage: Eukaryota > Metazoa > Chordata > Mammalia > Rodentia > Muridae > Mastomys > Mastomys natalensis. The sequence continues at coordinate 571,295 of JAJTUV010000429.1, forward strand.
TTATCGTCAATTATCTGTTTTCTTGGATTTTTTAAATCTGACCAGCATAAAATGAGATCTCAAAATTGTTCTGAGTTGTGTTTCTTGGATTGCTAAGGACATTTTTTAGATATTTCTTGAATATTTTTAGTTTCTTCTTTTGATAACTCTTTGCTGATATCTCAAGCTCATTTTGAAATTGTCCTTTTTGGACTCTTCGGGTTCTATATAGATATATTTGAATATCAATCCTCTATCACATGGAGAGCTAGGCCATTCTAGCCCATTCCGCGGGTTTCCTCCTCATTCTATTGATTGATTTTAGGTATTCAGAAGCATTCATTGTTGTGAGATCCCATTTAATCAATTGTCCTAATTCCTGAGTAAATAGGATCCTGTTCAGGAAGTCCATTCCCATACCTAGATCATATAGAATACTACCTATAGTTTCTTCTATAATAAATTTTGTGTTTTTAGGTTTCCAATTTATATCTATGATTGATTTATAGTTTCTTATGCAAGGTGATAGATTCAAGTCTACTTTCATTCTTTGACATATGTGGAAATCATGAGGAAGCAGCACCATTTGTTGAAGATGCTCCCAGTTCTCCAGTATGTTTTTGCAACTTTGTCAAATATTAGATAGTTATAGTTATGTGGGTTTTGGTTATCCTATATTGTTCTATTAGTCTATATGCTTATTTTTATACCTACAGCAGCATGGTGCTGTAGAAATGTGGAATGATAATCCCCCTCTGCGGGCCCCTGTTGCTGGAACACAGAGAGGCAGGAAGTTAGCCACTGCAGCTATGGTGACTCGGCATTAAAGGCCTTCTCTGCATTTCCCCACAGCAGGCCCCAGAGACACGAGAAAGTCCATGATTCCAAAAGGGTTTATTTTCAGGGTGGATGGTAGATGGATCTGGATGCACCCCCAGTTTAGGTCAGAGTGAGCCTGACTTAAATAGGGGAAGGGGAAGAGAGAAGGGTCACTTAATTAACTATGCTCCCTGGCCTTTAGGTAACATATTAATATGGAAATCTCTTGAGGCTGAAGCCTGTACTCACACCCTCTACCTATAGCCCTACATGACTGCAAGGCGCAGATTAAATGGAGGTCTAGGCCACGTGTCAGGAGTCTGGAATCTGGGAGCGTGGCAAGATATGTGCTGTCCCTATGCAGGCAATGGACACCTGTTGGGTGGGTCTCCGGCTATCTCAAAGTCAGTGCTCTACTGGAGACCAAGTCATCCCTTCATGGTCCGACACCCCCTAGTATTGCTCATTCTGCTCAAGATAGCTTTAGGTACCCTAGGTACCTCTGTGCTTCTATATAAACTTTGGATTTGTTGTTGTTGTTCATGATGATGACATTGTTGGTGTTGTAATTATTTTTATAATTGCAACAAATTTTTATTGACACTGATCCGTTTCTTGTACCCTAGCTGCTAAAAGGATGCTTTTGCAATACTTTATTGGCATTGTTATTCATGAGCACCTTTTTTCTTGCAAGTGTCTAGAGGGCATCATTATGAAAGAAATTTCTATAATCAGGGCCTGCAGTTCTCAAAGGAAGAGTCATGAGAAAACATGCCACTGTCATTTTGCACTTCATGCTAAGAAGGCAGTATTAAGGGATTGATTTGGTTATATTTTTAACAAACTAATCAAGGCCAGTAGCTCCACACCTTAATGTATTTTAGAACAACCTGAGGAGTATGTGACAGATTGTCATTTAATAAAAATCTAGGAATGGGACCCAGGTGTCCGAAACATAAAATGAGCTCACAAGTTGGTCATACTATGAAGCTAGAGATGAGAATTCCAGACTTTGGGTAAGCTGAGATTCTATAGTCATGATATTTAGTGGAGAACAGAGCATTAAGTTCCTCATGCAACTTTATTTTAAATAGAAAATTTAAAAATTATGCCTAGAAAAAGGACAATAGTTATGTATGTGAAATTCATCATTATGTTATTGTAGGGATTTAACTATATGTATATATGTGCACATATTTATGTATATGTAGGCACACACAGATGCATATGTAGGGAGGGTTTAGAGGACAATCCCTGAAGTCCATCTCTCAAATGCTATCTGCCTTTTACTGAGACAAAATTTCTAAGTAGCTGGAAAGTGTCTAATATACTACATTAGCTATTCAGTGAGCCACAAAAAGCATCTTGTCTCCCTTAGTGTTTCCCCATCTTTTCTTGGTACTGGAAATCAAGTCATGTCTTCCTACATGCAAGACAAACACTTTATCAACTAAGCTATCACCAAGTTGTTATTATGGTGTTTCATATACCAGGGAGGAATACTCAACACTACTGTAACAATCTTTGTTCAAGCGAAAAAGCTTCATTCTTAACAATATAGAATCATATAGAAATTCTTAGGTAATTTGTTCATCAGATTTTTCTTAACCCAGAACATAATAGGGCTAATTGAACTGCCATGTCTACTTAAAAGAAATACCATATAAGTAAGGGAACTGATACAAACAGATCTTCTAATCACTTTGAAATACGAATACTTTATTATTTAAAAGGTGTTGTCTTCCAAGAATAAAATGCCCATAGTACCTTTTCTTTATTTGGACTGACAGCACCCTCAGATCAGAGTGGAATGCTGCCCTGATCCCTCCATCTATTCTATAAAGGATGACTTTGTATTCAACGACAACACTTCAAATGCTTCACTTCTCTCCCATCTTTTCTAGGATAAGATGCTGTGCTCTTGGAAGAAGATCATAAAAACAAATGCCCAAGCACACTAAAGAATTCATGTTTATTCTTACAAAATTAATGCAGGTTTCTTTCCACCTGGACACTGTGGGATTGAAATTGATAAAAAGATAAGAGGGAAGAGAGGGAGAAGAAAAGGGAGAGGAGAAAAATAGCATGGGGAGAAATATCTTTCATTGTTCACACTACCATGTAAACTATGTTTACTGATTAACCAGATAATACATTGTCTAAAGAAGAGATGAGCAGAACCAATGGGTACTTTATTTTGGGGTGTTAAAATAGATTTCCCTTGCTCAAATTGCCATGGCATATGTCTCATTCTAAGACATTTTAAAGAAGAAAATAACAAAACTTTGAACAAAAAAAATAGTTTTTTTGCTATGCCCTAGTAATTCTTTAAAATATTCTATTATTTCCAATAATTGCATTGTTTTTAATGTAAGACATTGAAAAAATTTCTAAATATTAATAATTTATTTTAATTACAGATTAGAAAACACATAATAGCATTAAGAAAATGCCATTGCAACTCCCTTTCAAAATACAAATAACTAAAGAATGAGCCACTTTAAAGAATAATATTACCTTTATAATAGTAAATAAGATATGCAAAAAATATTAGTAATTATGGTGATGTTATGTAAATGAGTAAAATCTAGTGGAAATAAGGGAAAGAAAGAACTGTAAAATAGTAATCACTTTTAGATAATTTCTTTATACATTTTCTGCTGCTGTAACAAATGCCTGAGGTTAGATTTTTTGTAAAGAAAAATAGTTTTTTCAGCTCATTTTTGGAGGCTTAAATGTATGATGCCAACTTCTGTTTGTCCTTGATGATATTCTTGTATCACAACATGATGGATTGCTTTAAGGCAGGAATATGTGAGAGGACAAGTTTTTAATAAGAAAACTTCTTTGGAAAAGTGCTAGATTCCTGTGTATTACCTGATAATCACATGCCTTCTGAGTCTGTGCTCGATGAGCTAATTATTGTCCATCATCTCCACATTTAAAGATTCAAACTCTTCAATATCATCACAGTAGGAACTGAGATTTTTGGTTCATGAAAATCTAGAGAAAATCTGGGAGAGTTACAAAACCAAACAGTAAGCCAAAAACTTAGAAATAGCAAGGAACATGGGTACAGATAAAAGGAGGTTCAGCCAAGCCTATCAAAGCTATTGTTGAATGAGATGCCAAATAATCAGTAGGGAAGGTCTTTCTAGGTAGAGAATTGCACTCTTAACTGAGGAAAAGCAGGGCAATTTCCTTCCTCTATTACCTCACTGCTTCCCTCTAAGTAGAAATTGTTAAAACAGAATGTTCTCATTTCAATATATGATTGCTCTGCTGCACTACTCCACGCTGACCCATGTTTGAGCACCAGGATGTCCCTGTCTGAGGGATCAGTCAACAGGGTCTAGCAAAGGAGAGTGGGGATGGAGGAGCAAGAGACGCGAAGAATGGAGACAAGACAGGGTATGATCAAGTCCTGTTTATTGAAAGGAAATCATGGGTATATATAAGCACAAGTAGGGGAATGCAGCTTAAGACCATTTACCATGTGCGCCTTGCAGCTGGGGGCATAAAACAAGATATGTGAGCAAAACAAGATGTTTATCAGAGTGAGCTCAGCTGTTGTGGGCTGCTGAAAACAAGTCTCTTTTCAGGGTATATGGCCTGAGATGGCTACAAAGATGATAGCCGCTTTCTGCTAGGAGTTGGCTCCCAACAGGTCCCCCTTTTTAAATTTTTTTCAAAAGGGAAGGCTGGGAAAACTTATGGAAACAGTGTCTGCCTTAGGTCGGAACAAAGGACCCCAGCCTCCCTTTTCCATCTTTGGATACTCAACAGCCATTTAGTTGAGCTCCTGTCTTAGGATGGTGAGGCCTCCCAGTTAAGGGCAAGGGTCTTGAGGTGTTCTGTTACCCATCATTGACTATCTGGCTTAGCGTGTAAGTTAGGGGTTAATCCTTGTCAGTCTGGATGACAAAGGTTTTAGAGTCCCCTACTTACAGTCTGTAGTAACAGACCTGTATGGGTTTCATTTGAATAGCATCTCTCTGTTGTCATACAAAAGCCATCAGTCTGTTGAACAGCATGGACCCAAGAGACAAGAGACTTAACAATGCCTGAATGGTTGGTATGAAAGCAACACTCTTTTTCAAGGGCAGCACACAATTCCCCTTTTTAGGAAAGTTAAAGGTCTAAGCCTTGTACTCACAAATTTTGAATAGAAGAAACTATACCAATGAAACTCTTGAATTTGCATCAGCTTAGTAACAATTATACAGATTTCTACCAATAGATTATGGCTGTGTAATCAATTTTAGCTCTTCCTCCCTGTTCCAATAAAACTATTACTTTTCCCTAGAAAGACAGCCTAATATTAACCACCTCAGTCCTCAAGCCCAGGGAATTGGGGCGCTGACTCTTCATTAACTTCTTCAAGCTGAATATGGGCATTGAGATATTAGAAGAGGGATGAGGGATGAGGGCACACCCTTCTTCCAGTAATGTCCCTCACTGGGTCTCTCTTTCTCACTGCCTTTCGTTGAGCATCAAGACCCAGCCAGCTCTATCAGTCAACAAGTTCTCCAGCACAGGAGTGAGGATGCACACTTCCAATTCCCACAGTGTCCTTCACTGTATCCTGCTTACTGGAGCTCCAACGTTGAGGCACCAAGATGCTCCGGCCGTGCTACTCCATGCTGTCCCACATTTGGGCACCAGGATGTCCTGGTTCGAGGGATCAGTCAACAGGGTCTAGCAAGAGAGAGAGTGGGGATGGAGGGGCAAGAGATGCAAAGAGTGGAGACAAGACAGGGTGTGTGATCAAGTCCAGTTTATTAAAGGAAATCATAGGTATATATAAGCACGAGCAGGGGAATGCAGCTGAAGACCATTTACCATGCCTTGCCGCTGGGGCATTAAACAACAAAACAAGATATGTGCGCAAAACAAGATGTTTATTAGAGTGTGATCAGCTGTTGTGGGCTGCTGAAAACAAGTCTCTTTTCAGGGTATATGGTCTGAAATGGCTGCAAAGATGATAGCAGCTTTCTGCAAGGAGTCGGCTCCCAACACATGATAGCCTAAGAAGGTAGGCAACTGAGCTGGGTTGATGTAACTCCTACTGATAGAAGCCAACAGGAGATGAGGTAACATACCATGCAAGTGAGTACATTTTCCTAAAATCCTTACCTTTTGGAATATGATAATAATATGGTTACATTTTCATTCCCCTGTAAATAAAACAAACATTATCTACCAACAACAGAAGTCTAGTGAAACCTTTAGAATATGAATAAGAGTCTGTGAAACAACAACAGAAGCTTTGTTGAGAAGGAAAAGTTAAAAAGGAGGTACCCATATTATAGGGGGAATCACAGACCACAATCCCAGCGTTAGACCCTGACAGAACCCAGTAACTGCACTCCACACAATCCCATGTAATAATACTAAGGCAGTCTTTCTATTCAAAGAAGCTTCAGGAAACATGTCTATCCACACCTTTCCATAAAGGGATAGCCCACTATCCCTGGCTCTGAGTATGAATCTCAAGGTTCCCTCTTACATAGCTCCCGTTTTGATAATCAGCACTCGGAAATATTGCTCAAAGAAGAGCTCAGAGGACAAATTAAAAGATGATGACAGCAACAGCATAATTATGGTGTGTAGTGTAAGCAACTCTAAGAGAAGAATTTATAGTGAGAGATAGACATACAGAGTTAGCAAAGTGAGGGAAAGAGGAAGAGGGATCTCAAATAAACAGTGCAGCTTTGTGTTTCAAAGGCAACTAGCAACAGAATCACAGAGCTCAAAGTGTAACAAGGTGTAATTTAAGCATTAAATAAGGCTTAACGGTGGCTCAGCTGGTAAAGTACTTCATGAACAGGACCTGAAACCCAGTATGTGCACAAAGGCCACTTGCAACCCAGTACTTTGTAGACAGAGACGAGACTATCTGGGCCTCAGTGGTCAGGCAGACTAGATGGAATTAGGAAAAATAATAAAAGAATTTTTTTTATTGGAAAGTTTATTTACATTTCAGATGTTCTCTCCTTACCCCATTTCCCCCCCCCTCCCTCCCAGGAACTCACTATCCCTTCCCCCCTCCTCCTGCCTCCACGTTGGTGTACCCCCACCCACCCTCGAATATCCCGCCCCCCAAGATGTCCAGCCTTCATGGGACCAAGGATCTCTTCTCCCACTTATATATAGCTCCCTTGCATATATAGCTGGAGCCATGGGTCCCTCCCTAAGCACTCCCTGGCTGGTAGTTTAGACCCTGGGGGCTCTGGTTGGTTGGTATTGTTTAAAAGAGTCTATGATCAAATGACTGCACAGGTTATTTTATCAAATAATTCAATAATTAACACCAGTCATTTAAAAAAATAATATCCTAGAAATGGAAATGAAACCATTCTTAACCTCATATTGTAAGGCTAGCCTCTTTCATACTAAAAATCACAAGGGCCTGAAAATAAATCTCTGCCTAATGTCCTAGATAAATACAGCAGAGTTACTTCTTAAAATGTGTCAATGCTTTCTATTTAACAGCATGGCATATGCATTATACATAATAACCTATTGGAAATTGCCCCTGAAAGAGACAGTATTTCTATATACATAAATCCATAAATATATGAGGCAAGACATTGCCAGAATGAAGGACAAATGTAATTTGACACTCATCATAGGTACAGAAAAAGTATTTGTCAAGCATTCAATATACTTTTCTGATACCACCAGACAAAACTGTAACAATAGAAAGAAATTACTTCAGCATGGTAGAGGGTACATATGACAACCTACCATTTCCAATAATATATCAGAAATTGAATTTTAGTACCTAAGATCTAGTCCAAGGCTTAGGAATCAATATGCAACACAGTACTCTAAGTCCTGGCCTAAGAATTACTCCAGAGGCAGAAATAAAAGGTGTTCAAATGAGAAGCTGTCACTACACATGACATGATCTTACACTGAGAAACTCCTAAAAGCCCAACCAAAAAGTAGCCAAAACATTCAGAGTAGCCAAAAGAATTGCAAGATATAAAACTAACAAACAAAATTCCATTTATGTAGATATACTGACAGTGAACTCTCTTAAAAAGAAAGCAGACAAAAAGCCTGTGAGGGAAGTACTTATAAATTTATACTAGAAGACAAAAGACTTTGGGGAAGCTTATAAAACACTCAGAGAAGACACTGATATGTGGAGATTATTTACCCTCAGGACTGGAGTAACTGGTGATGTCATTGGATCCACATGACCCATCAAAGTATGAGCATTCCAATGTCATTCTCCACAGACATGTTTAAACACTTTCATATTCAGGCACAAGATTCTATGAATGGCCTAAAGTCTGGTGGGTGGGGAAGAGAATATGGATCTGTGAGGAGTTGGGGAAGTAATGAATATAATTAAAACATATATGAAATTTAAACCACTCAGAAGGCAGAAAGAGAGTTGAAATTGGAGGTTTCCATTTGTTCTCTTCCCTTGGAGATCAGAAGAATCCTGCAGAAGAGGGGGAGGAAGGACTACAGGAATCAGAAGGAAATGAAGATACCAGCAGAACATGATCCTCCAGATAAACAAGGAGGAATCTCGTGGGCTCCCGAGACTGAAGTGGTAAGCACGGGATGTTATCTTGTGTTCTTGTGACACATGGAACAGTAGGAACAGGTGGGTCTCTGACTTTTTTACCTGCTCTTAAGACTGTTTTCCTCCTATTGGATTTCCTTTTCCTGCCTTGGTATGAGGGCTATTGCCTTGTCTTACTGTTTTTATTTTGTCCTGTTTGGCTGTTGTCTTTTAGAAACCTCCTCTTTTGGGGAAATGGATCTGTGGAAAAGGGGAGATGGCAGGCAGTGGTGGACAAGGTGAAGTGAAGGGAAGGGAAACTGGTTGGTATATATTATATGAGAGAAGTATTTATTTTCTATTTTTAAAAAATCTCTCGAAGTAGAGGAAATATATATTCTTATCTTGAAACTTGTAGAAATGCATGCATTACTATTACCGAATTTAACCACAGGTTAAGATTTAGACTTAGTGAATGTCAAAAATACTGAATTAATGCAAACTATATATTATCCTATAATTCAGTATAAACTAGCAGTAAATAAGACAATGAGAAATCTCCATGTGTTAGAAAAATATTTCTAAGTAGTAAAATGGGAAAAGTTTACTTATAATTCAGGTGCCTGCAAATGACAGAGATAGGTTCTTATAGATATACAGAACTAGTACATTTTTTAACTTTTATGTTTTTATGATTTTACAATATTAGATCCACTTTTTGGAAAGGGATGGAAGGACTTGATTGTTTACTGAGGAGTATTTTTGTTCAAGTCAAATGTGTGTAAAAATGTTATAAAATTATGTACACATGGCATGTATTGAGCCCAAGGCACCAAGCTTTTGATAAGCTGGGATTTTAACCCAGTAACATTAAGTGCAGTTCTTGTCTATTGACTAAAATGCATATTTTAATTATGTTACAAGTATAAATCATATTGACCAAAGCTGTAAGCTAAGAGTCTATTTTTAGAACGAGGTTATTTTAAAATAAATTTCACAGTCGCAAATTGTTCTAGGGGGAATTTTTTTTTTGAGGCAAGAAAGAAATGCTGTATCATTGACTGTTCAAAACACTATGAAAGTGAGGTACATAGCAAACAGGGTTCTATTAGAAGAAAATACGGAGGAAAGTCTGATCACTCCAAATATTTTGCCAGGTGTTATATTTAGAGCCAGTAATTAGAAAGACGTTTATAAAGCTGCCAGATTTTTAACTGGGGTAAGGATGGTGGCTTTGTCATATGGGTTGGATATAAAGAGAACAATGAGAGATTTTCCAAGATAGTACCTAGCTTCTCTGAGAACAAGTGTCAAGAGATAATGACAATACATTCTGGGGGTGCTAGGATCAACACTCCTGCTCCTGTGCCGTGAACTTGGCTATCCTTATTTTAGCCAAGCCATTTGTTCTCACCACTGGCTACCCAATAACTTGGGAGCTATTTTAAATACTAGCTACCATTATTGTTATTTTTAATTTGTCATGAAGGAGGCATCCGGATATCAATATCATAACCCTCTCTCCCAAAGTGGGTTAGACAAACAACAAGAAAAAAGAATTATTACCAAGAGCCATTTAGACTTCCGAAAAACAATAGTCTCCATGATATGATCCAGGATATGCTCACTAGTCTGGTATTTCCAGGAAACCATCCTTGTTTTTCAGAGTCCTAAGAGGCAAATTAAATAAAAAAGAAACACTTCTATCTCTGTAATAAATGATATATAGTTCTTGACAGTGTCGTTGTTATAAAAAGATGTATGAAAATGTATTCTTGATAGCAGGCAAGGTATTTGCAACATACTATTGTCGAATATCAAATAAATAAAAAAGAAATCCTTATTGGTGATTCAAACTTTATATACTTATTAACCTGACTTATAAAAAATGTGAATTAAAATTTTAAATGATGATTATTCCAAAATGGTGCTGATTCCCTGTATCTTTAAGACAATGTAGTTTTTAATACATTCATTTAGCATTTACTCTTCTGGGAATAAGACACCTTCAAAATAGCTTCCAGATTGTGTTAGGAAATTGTGAAATGATTTTAAAATAGACTTTCTCAGCTCATGTGAAAATTGCATACTAAAGTGGAAAAGGAGGTTAGTCAGTTCCAACTAAAAGCTGCTTTGGTTAGTCAATGAAACTGTGAAACAGTCTCCCCACAACCCGCATCCCTTATTCAGTCAAAGGGTAATGTTTACTATGATACGATCTCTCTCCTCTGTCTGGAGCTCTCCTCCTTACAGTGGAATGCCATGCAGACCAGACATTATAGTGAAGGATGAAGACTCATCAAATTCCTCAAAGACACCAGCAATGGGGATGGTTTTCATGCATATTCATTAGGTAAATGAATCTTGAACTTGATCTATTTGAATAAAGCTTGCTAAGATAGAATGGCTTTTATTTGAGGCCATACAACCTGAACATGTCCTCTGTGCTTGATGCTGGGAATAGAGAGAAATAAGGTATGAACAGTATTTGTAGTTATAATGTAGCTCTCAAATCAACCCAACCTAGCAATTGTTGATAAAAACAAACAAATAAAACACTGCAACCTTAGCTGAGAAATGCGATGTCTATTTTAAGTTATTTAGGCCCCTGTGCAAAGATATAATTAGAACATTTGCATTTTAAGTTACAAATATTTAACAAAGACTTAAGAGCCCTTACAGAGAAATTTATCAGACAAAAGGAAGGTGCTAAAATTATTGCTTTCCTGGGCTACTTTTCCTGTTGCAATGATAAAATATTCCAAGAAAAGCATTTTTAAAGGAGAAAGGGTTTATTTGGCTCACAATTCAAGACAAAGTCTATCATAAGTTCACTACTAGACTATCAAGAGCTTGTAACAGCTGGTCATTTGGACTTGGAGCCAAAAAACAGAGAGTGAATGCCTTCTGTTCAGGTAGCTTTCTATATATATAGCCTAGGGAATATGTTTATTATAATCACCATTATTATTGTGAGTCTACCCACCTCGATTACCCTAGCATAGAAAGGTACTCACAGAATGTGAAAAGGGTTCACCTTTTTTATCTAGTGAAGTTGATAATATTAACTGTCACATTGACTCTTGACCTACTCAAAGTGGAGCAGACAGACCTGTGGACAAGGGTTGCGATTTTGCTTCTCTGTGACATCACAAAGAGCTATTTTTGTACTTCAAAAACAAATTTTACTTTTTTAATAAGCCTCATAGAAGTCTGGTATGTAATATGATCATTGTATGAAGAGGCTACATTCCAAAGTCAGTTATTTTGTGGATAGTGTGGGGTTATTGCTATGTGTAGGCTCCACTTACATGGAGTACTGTGTAAAGAGAGTAGCCTCCATCATGACCCTTCCAGACAGTTTAATAATCATATTACATGTGACTTCACATGCAAACATCTGAAAAATCAGCATAGTAAAAAGCCAAAAATATTAAAATGTTAAAAGGAAAGGTAAAAGGTGCATAGTCATGTGTCCTGTCGGAATTATTAATTTTTGTCTAGAAGCATTAGATGTGCCAATAATAAGAAGCAATTATTACCAAAGTTGGTTGACAGGTTACGATGTCATAAAATTTGCTTGATGCTGAATTACTGATATTTAAGACGCTACTTACACTCAATGTCTGACTATCTACAAAAGCACTGTGAATATTTTATCAGTCTGTTTTTACTTTAGCATTTCAGATATTTGTGGAATCTGATGAAGAAGGGCCACTGCTACTGCAACTTTCCAATTTGCTCTAAGGTAACAGTAGTATAAATCACTTTGAGTGATTCATACAATCAGACCACATTTATTTCATAAAACAAAAGGAATTTGTTCCAAACTTGCCAACTGCAATATAAACAGGGGCTGGCTCCTGTTATGCAAAGAATCTTGCTAGGCCAAATGGGTTTTCAATAAGATAGATAACATGAAAATTATTCCTCTTCCCAGTCTAATGGTAAATTTGAATGGTAAATTTGTTTTAGATCCTCCTGAAAAACACCAAAATTGTGAAAGTCTGCTGACACCTCCCAGCTGGTACACATTAAACAAGTTCTGGGTGGGAACTTTAAGAAAAATAGAAAATAGTGTTTAGCAGCACCAATAAAGAAGTAATGTGAGAACATAAACTGGAGAAAATACATTCAGAATTCTACTCTTCATTGAAGGAAAGAAGAATCCTGCAATCCTCACAAAGGACAGAAGAGAGTCCTTATGTCCTTACACTGAGTGGGAATAAAGAGTAATTTTTCTCTTGTTTACTAAATGAGAGATTATTTTTAAATTGTGGTTATTTAGTTTCAATGTTGTGTTCAATGTGATAGGGATGGGGAAAGCGTATGCACCATACCTCATTTATAGAGGTTATAGAACAACTCTGTAGAATTGGCCCTCCCTTCCCACATTTACATGGTTACATGTTAATCCATCTAACTGGATTGAGCAAAGCATTTATTATTACTATTTATTATTACTATTATTATTTTATCATTACTACTATTATTATTATTTAACCATTCATTTATTTAAAAATTTTAAATAATTATATGCACATTTAGTTAATAAGAATTAAATACATAATCTAATTTAAAAGCCAATAGACCACAACTAGATATTCTTTTTTACTCATAGTTAGTAGAGTGATAGATCCAATAATAAAAGGCTAAAATAGCTAATTTTTGACTTATAGCAATTTCTTATTTTTAATTGTTTTTTGAGTATTCTTATCAACCATATTATGGTGATACCATTGGGAATCATGGAGTCTCACAAATATGGAGTGAGATAATAAAGCAGATGAATTAATAAATATTGAATGAATAAGACTACACAATGCACAAGCAATGAATGGGAGAATAAACAAAAGGATAGCAGAAGAATAAATGAATTTCAAATAATTTTGAATAAATAGATAGTTATTTTAGTCATGTCATTGTGTCCATCAATACTAGTGGCAAGTAAAGACATAAGAAGGCTATATTATGGTATTGTTTGTTGAATTATTTTCAGCCTTAGAGCAACTAAGTTTCATTTAGTTCTGTAATCAAAGGATAAAAGATTACCAAGTGAAATTTTAATAAAAATTTTCCCTTTTTATGCTATTTCCAAGATTATATCATATGTGTGTGTGTGTGTGTGTGTTGTGTGTGTGTGTGTATGTGTGCATTTACATGCTACCAAACTTTATACCTTTATACAGGTTCTATATACATGTGTCCCCTTAATTATTCATAATACATATATTGTCTAACTGACTCTTCTCACTTCTTTCAGTTCATTTTGAAATATCAGCAGATATTATTTTATTTCATTTAAACCAGAAATTCACTTCAGTTCAATAGTGGAACAAACTTTTCAGAAAACCAAAATGATTAGGTAAATTATCCTAAACTACTTAAATTTTTGCACTTAATACAAATAAGATTTCTAAAAGTTGGGATATAACTCGAGTTTTAAAACTTTCCTTATTTTCAGGAAGCCCGGAAGAATGAGCATTGATGAGGCAGGAACAGACAAAATCAATGTAAATCACACAAGCCTGCAGAGACACGGTCTGTCTATCATCTGTGTTGCTCTTTATAGACTTACTTATCAAATTCAGTGGCTGCCATGACATCCTAGTCCCTACAGAGCTCTGCAGCTTGATGCTCTGGCTTTGCTGGTTCAGCCCTCTCTTTCGGACCAGACTTTTAGCTGTGTATTTCTTTCTGTTATTCAAGCAAGTAATAGTTCATTCCAGGGGGCATGTAGGAATGGCCCATTATATCATGTTAATTCCTATGGTTTATGTAAAGATTTGAAACATCCTTAATAGACTCAATTTTTCATTTCCCCGACTTTTGCTCTTAGGGCTGGCTTCATGCTTTTCTCTTATTGGTTTGAAATTTTCTTAATTTATGCTGCTGATTCTACCCAATCTATTTTCCCCATCCTATTTTTGGTTGTTTTATTAATTTATGTGTATGGATATTTTGCCTATACACATGTCTGTGCACTACATATGTGCTTTGTGACTGAAGAGGTCAGAAGAAGGTGTTGAATACTTTGCAATTGGAGTTACAAACTGTTGTGAGCCCTGGTAGTTGGATTTGAGCACACGTACTTTGGAAGAACAGCCATCAATCTAAATTCTAAGCCCTCTCTCCATTTCCAGAATCCTATATTAATTTCAAGTTCATTTATGTTTATAAAAGAGGTTATTGCATGATTATTTGTATCACATTCCAATACATTACAAACCACACACCTAGTGTTGTAAATGTGTTCATTAAGGTTTCATTTGAAACCTCAACAATTAATCAAGAGAAGTGTCATTTGGTTAGAATATGATCTTGCAAGCACTGGTAAAACAATAGATGAAAAACAATGACCAGAGTGTAATTTCAGAGTGTAATTGCTAATGTTAGGTTCTGCAATAGTTTATATGCCTCACCCACCACATGCCCAGCTTCTTTACTAAATTTCACACCAGATCTCAAATTACAACAAATATAATTGAATTTTAGTTAAAAATCTCTTAAATTCTGTCAATGTCAAAGTGATACCTAAAATCCATATGACCAGCATTCCTAGGACACCCAAGGCATGCAAAATATAGTTAATGAGTTAACCAAAAGAAATCAACCTGAAACTTTATGACTCATATAAACACTGTTATAAGGTACAGGTGGGATGAGACTAAATCAAATAAGAATATTCAAAATAATCTGTCCCAATTTCAAAAGCTCCAAACAAGGAAAGTGGAAGTTCAATCTGAATAGAATCAATTCTTTAATTTATTAGTGTAAAGAATATTAATCTCAGAAAGAAAATGGAACTCTACTCCCTGCTACATAGCATTATAACTTCATGTAACTTGGTTATTAAATATTCTTAAACTACATGCTAATTATATGATCATACAGCATTCTCAGAAAGTGTACTTATTAGGGTCAAAATATTTAATGACAACATGCTTTCCTCCTACATTATGAAAAGAAATACAGTTTTTCAAAGTATTACTTAGTTTTTCAGACTTATGACTGTCTTCAATTTCAGTCATGAAATGAAAACCCATAACTAAATTATAGCCTGACAAATTTTGCTATGTCTGCTGAATCCCAATATGTATGCACATACTATATTAATTAACTCCAGGGTTTTTTCTCAGCTCATTTGATTGACATAATATTCAAGAAACAAATTATAAAATAAGATTTGAGTATTGTGGTTCTACTTGTGTTTGGTTCCCAGCAGTCGGTGTGCAACTCTTAATCTAGAGAGAAAAGAATATACATAAGAGATCAGCTCTACCATGCAGCTGACCACAGGTAGGACCTACAATGATACTTGAGAGCACAGGAGAATACATCTATGTATGATGTAAAATTGCAAGGCAACATTAATTGAAGAATGTTTCCATATGTACTGATATTTTCCAAAATACCATTGTATGCCACTGTTTTACATGCCTTTAATGAGTTTAAATGCTTGTCAAAAGATAGATACAGGCATGGGCCAGACTTCAGGACATCAAAAGTACAGGAATTTGATTTCAACACATAATGTTGGATAGTTTCAAAGACTAATATCCATCTATCCAATTGCTTCTGCTTTGAAACAGAACAATGATTGATGCACACAAAGAGTAAGTATGGTGCCACACACCTGTAATTCATTATGTGGAAGTTGGAGACATGAGAAATGCTACATAGTGTTGGTCAACCTAGTCCACATGCTAGCCAGCGTCCCAGAGTGAAACTTTGTCACACACACACACACACACACACACACACACACACACGTAAATCAACCAAACACAAAAAAACTTATGCAGAAGAAAGGGAACTTCTGATGGGTATTCCTGATGGAGAATAAATATTTAGACTATATGATAAGCTACACAAATTAAACACTAAAGAACAAATCAAGCAAACAATAAATTTGGCTATAAAATAAATATTAACAGTAATGACTAATATTTTGAAAAAATGTTCAATATCTTTAGAAATCAAGGAGCTGTATAGTCAAACTACTTTGAGATTCCATCTGACTTACTCAGAAGAGCAACCATTGAAGCACAGACGTGTGAAAAGAAGAACACTGGTTAACAACTGGAAGGAATATAAAAAGGATCACTTACTATATAGAAAAAGCAATATAGAGACTCCTAAGAAACAAATTTATGTATATAGCCAAAAGACATGAGCATGCGTGCTTATTGGTGTTCTAATCACAATACCTGCAAAATTCCACCAGACTACATACCAGTCACGAGATGGATAAAGAAAATAGGGCACATATGCAATTCTATTCAACCATAAATAAAAATAAAATCATGTCATTTGCCAGCAAATGGATGTAAGTGGAAATCATTACTTTAAACAAAATATGTCAGAGTCAGGAAAATGAAACCATATTTATCCTTAGATATAAATTTATACATTGTTATCAATATGTGTAGGATTTCATGTAGGTAGAAAAGGAATCATGAAGGCATTTTAAGAGTGGGGAGAAGAGAAGACAATGAAACACATGTAATATAAAAGCAGAAGGTATTTGGAATGAGGAAGGGGATCTACTGTTGAGTTAATTAGAGTTGAGTTGGATAAAAGAAGAAGGGTATTGTGGGAGAGGAATGAATTAGAACAGTATACTTACATAAGAAAATGCAATAAAATCATCCCTAACATTTTGCTATACTCAAAGATCAGTGTCTTCTTAACCAGCATCAGCAAAACTTCCTCCTGCAGTAGATGGGACAAACACAGAGACCATTGCCAGATGATATACGGAGAGTAAGAGACCTTGGAACACTCCATCAAAATGGATGTCCCCATCAAATCCTTCCCCTCAGCATTCAAGGAGCAGATAGGGACCCCAAGGAAACAAGGCCTTCTAAGCATGGCATGACTGACTCACACATAAATTGACAGAAACTGGGAAAGCATACACAACACCTGCTCAGGTCTGTGCCAAAGAAATCTTAACACCGAGAGGAGATCTAGACATATCTCTTTATTCCTAACCCAGAAACTGTTACAATTGATAACCACTAGCAAATGAAAAAAAGAAATTAACAAAAGAAATTCCTTTGTTGAAACTCATTACTTTGTATGATACACTTTCAAAAGTATTCCACAGATAAATAAACATTTGGGTTGGTTAAGAGCATCTTCTGCTTTTCCAGAGGACCCATGTCAGTTCCCTGCATCCACAGGTAGCATACAATTTCTGATCAGACATCTTCTTACATTCATAGACACTGCACATACATGTGGTACATACATTCACTGAGATAACCACATACAAACACACACATACACACAAAATAAATCTTAAAAAACTTACAAAGCATGTTCTCAATTAAAATTCTCATAAATTAATGAAAACTTTCATAATAAAAATTAGAATACATTTGGACATGAAAATAATGAAATGAAATTTAAAATTTAGGAACAGTTCTGTTGGCTATGGGTGTAAAAAACATGGCTAATAATAGTGATCAATTTTAAAATTAAGGACAAAACTTTATGAACTCATAACCATCTTGGGGTGCATAATGCAAATAAGTTACAAAGAAAAAAATGACAAACCAAACTCTGCAGTGTTAAGTTCATTGGAAGCGAGATTCATAGTCATGGAACTGCTTTATGCTGGCAGAAAAGCAAAGCAGAAGGCAGCCACCATTTAAGTGGGTGGGAAGACAACCGGCATAATCTTCAAAGGCAGAAAAAAAAATAAGTTCTCTATTTTTACATGATATAATTACCATAAAAGACCTAGGAATAAATCTAACTAAAGACATCCAAGCTTGCTTTGCAGAGAACCACAAAACATTGCTAAGAGCATTTAAAAAATAACCACAGCAGTTTCAGAGACAGAGACAATATTTTTAAGATAGATAATCTCCTGACATTATCTCATGGGTTCAATAAAGTACTTATCAAAAATTAAACAGGAACTCTTGTAATATTTTATAAAATGTTATTAAAATATGCCTAAGACCTAATAGAACAAAAATATTTTAAAGTATTTTTAAAACAAAAAAAAGATAACTGTGAGTTACTTTAAAGAAACAGACAATTCAACAGCAGGGAAACTTGAGAAATAGATCTACGTTTGTGTATCTATGGATTTTTAAGAAGTACGTCACAGAAACACAGGATAGAAATGACACTTTCTAAATAGCTTTTTCTAAACCAAATTGTGAATACACAGAAAAAAGCATATAGATCTTTGCCACTCCTCACTTGAGAATCAGCTCCATGTGCATCATAAAATTAAGTATAAAAAACAAAATCTGAACAACTTGTATAACAATGCAAAGGTGACAGTCCTTACAACCTTAGAATTGAAAACATTCTTATAAAGAATCTTTTCCTCTTTTAGGAAAAGAAAGAAACTAGAACTGACTGAACATCATCAAAATTTAAAATTTTGACCTCCAGGAGACAGCATTGAGGAAACAAAAAACCTCACAAATGAGGCAAATTATTACTGTATATTTACCCACATACAGTGTAGTCTATTGAATAAAAGAATAAATTGAGAAGAGTTAAAGCACCCTTTCAACTAAAAAAAAAAAAAAAGGTAAAAATATGGATAAAAACGTGAGAAAGAATGGAGTAAGACCTAACCAGGTACCTCACAAAATGAAGTGACAGAAGTTCCACAGCTCTCAGTGTCTTCAGAGTGAAAGCTGCTGACCCTGGCTGGAGATCAGACCTAAGCTGCAGAAAGTATCAAGGGGAATTCAAGGTTTCCCAGACACTTCAACAGAAACTGTGGACCCAAATTGGGAACTGGATATGTATGCATATCAGGCCCTTTCACAACTCACAGCTGAAGCTTCAGACCAAGGCAGGTTGGTCTGAGCTGATACAAGACAAAGCTGATTCTCAGAGATGACAGAGAGCGAGGGAAGAACTCAACCAACACCTTAATTCCAGAAGTGTGAGTCCCATTGTAGAAACAAAAACGAGATGCAAGATGTTTTTCCCTCTAAGAATATTAATCCCGTAGTAATAGGTCCTATGCGAGTAATTTAGAAAAACTTCCACATAACAATTTAAAACAATAATTACAATGAAGTTCATATGACCTAAAGAATACCTGATGCGCTCCACAAAGAGATTGCAAAGAGCCGAATACAATTAGAAAGTCACCGCAATAGGTAACAACTAAACTCAAGAGAAAATAATTGCACATGAAAAACAAAAATCAAATGATGCAGGAGATGAAAAAATCACTAAGCTGGCCGGGCGGTGGTGGCGCACGCCTTTAATCCCAGCACTTGGGAGGCAGAGGCAGGCGGATTTCTGAGTTCGAGGCCAGCCTGGTCTACCGAGCGAGTTCCAGGACAGTCCGGAGGACTACACAGAGAAATCCTGTCTCGAAAAAAAACAAAAAAACAAAAAAAACAAAAAAAAAAAAAATCACTAAGCTGGATTAAAGCTCCACAGAAAGCCTCACCAACAGAAAAGATCATATGGAAAACAGCATCAGAGCCAGAAGAGAAGTTAAAGAAATTTGTTCTCACAGTAAATATCAATGATCATTTTTTAAAAAATATGACTAGAACATGGGATTACTCTAAGATAGCACAAAAGAATACTGCACCAAAGGCATAGAAAATATTTTCAATAAAATATTGTGATGAAGTGTAGAACCAAAGCTAGGCAGTGGTGGTGCACGCCTTTAATCCTAGCACTTGGGAGGCAGATGCAGGTGGATTTCTGAGTTCGAGGCCAGCCTGGTCTACAGAGTGAGTTCCAGGACAGCCAAGGCTAAACAGAGAAACCCTGCCTCGAAAAAACAAACAAACAAAAAAGTGTAGAACAAAAAAATCCATATCTAGAAAAAGGAATGTCCAACCAGGTATAATAACCAACATAATATCAACAAAGATGACACAAAAATAATCTCCCCACCACACATCATTTTAAAAAAAACATAAAAAATACTGACAAAAGAGTGTATTAAAAGTCTGTAAGTTTGAAGACAATATGGTCAAATCACCTATTAAAGCAAGCCCACCAGAATCATACTTGATTTTTCAACTAGATCATGTTCCCCTTTTCCCCTCCCTGTCCTGTCTTCCACCCAAGTCCCTCCCTCCCTCTGCCTCCATGATTGTTTTTTCTCCCTCGCAAGTTGGATTGAGGCCATCTTCACTTGTGTCCTTTGGCAATTTTCTTGAGTTCTGTGGATTGTATCCTTGGGTAATATCTACTTATTAGTGAGTACATACCACGCATGTCATTTTGAGTCTGAGTTGCCTCACTCATGATGATAGTTTCTAGTTCCATCCATTTGCCTGCAAAACTCATGATGCCCTCTTTCTTAATAGCTTAGTGGTCTTCCATTGTGTAAATGAACCACATCTTCTGTGTCCATTCTTCTGTTATGGGACATCTGGTTTGTTTCCAGCTATGGCTATTACAAATAGGCCGCTATGAACACAGTGGAACACGTGAACACTTGATTTTTCAACAGAAATATTTAAAACTGAAATTAGCCTAGAAACTGTATTCCAGGCTTGGAAATGACTACAACTGCCAATATAGACTATAATTCTCAGCAAATAAATATCTATTGAAATTGAAGAATTTAAAAAAAAACTTACATGATAAAAACTGATTGCAGGAAATTTATAACCACTAAATCAGCTCTATAGAAGTTACTGGAATGACTGTTACTGTGTGAAGAAAAGAATTAACATTCCAACGATGCCACGAGAATTAATAAATAATGCCAAGACAATCAAGAGGAGTTTAAGAAAATTCAGCAAAATTTACAAAAAAAAAAATGGTTAGAATCAATACACATCTTTCAACAATAAAGGTTATCTTCATGTCCCAATAAAAAAAACACACAGTAGCAACTTGTTTCAAAAAATAAGATCTATCCTTTTTTTTCTGTCTGTAAGAAACATAGGAAGAACAATATCAATCAACCAGACCCCTCAGAGTGTCCAGGGACTAAACTACCAACCAAAGTGTACATATAGATGGACCCATGGCTCCAGTTGCATATGTAGCAGAGGATGCCCTTGTTGGACATCAATAGGAAGAGATGCCCTTGGTCTTGGGAAGGCTCAATGTCCCAGTGGAATGCCAAGGCAGGGAGGTAGTAAGTGGGTGGGTAGAGGAGCACCCTCATAGAAGCAGGAAGAGGGAGGATGAGATAGGGGCTTTCTGGAGGGGAAACTGGGAAAGGGGATAACATTTGAAATGTAAATAAAGAAAATACCCAGTAAAAAATTAAAAAAGAAACACAATTCTTTTTTTTTAATTTATTTACTTATTTAAATCACATCATAATTTACTTATTAACACAGGGGTTATAAACACAAAAAGGCAGGATGTGGGGAAGGGAATGGCACCGGAGCATAGGTGTTCAGGGGTAGTACAGATACCTTTCAGAACAGGTTATCAGCTGGGTGTAGGTTCAGGGGACAGGTCACTATGACTCTGCCTATGATTCACTTGTCCTTATCTAAGTTGGTAATGTCCACCGAGGCTGCCTATTTATAAGACCTATGACTACTTGGGCTGGTAAATTTCCATAGAAGCTGCCTGTTTACAATAGCTTATAGCCTGCTGTTTCAGTGTTTTTCCACAGAGACCAAGACTTGGTGTTAGCATGCATGTATGTCAGGCCTATTGCTGACTTTAGGCCTATGGCTGGTTTTAGGCCTTTAGTGTATATGTAGGGCTGCTCCTGACATCTCCTCCCTTCTCTAAGTATAGAAGGGCCTTGGCGATTCTATTCTTGCGAAGGCGGGGATAGAGGCCTGACCTCCAATAATTGAAAGGGACCTTGTAATGGCTCACTTCCTCCTGTCGTTGTCCAGTGAGGTATGAGGGCCATACCCATCCTGATGTCTTTTTCCTGGAGAGGGGATACTTTTGACATCAACCCCTATGCAGTCAGGCTTGTCCCTCAGGGAACCCAGATAGATATTTTAAACTTTTATTTATATTCCCTTGCAGTGCTTAGCCTCGCAGCCTAAGCAAGAATTCAGATCGCCAGACAGAGAGGGTTCTGGGTAGCCCGTCTCTGCTTGGTCTAGGGGTGGAAGTCTCTTCTTTTAGGTTGGGTGGAGATGGGTTTGAGGAACACCCTGGATAAAGTAACAACCTCATCTTGAATCTCGTGGTCCTCCATAGCTAACTTATGATAATGTATCTGAATAGGTTTTGCTACCGAATTATCTACCTGTTGTATCACAAAGTTAGTCAGCCTATTTAAGGCCCAGGACTAAAAGAAATCAGCAGAGATAACCCAGTTAATGGTCCCAAGATGGGAGGAAGTGGGGTTGACAACCATAGAGAAGTTGAAAACCAGTCCTTGTACCAGCTCTCATATTCCTCTTTCTCTTTCTTTCTCTGTCATTTCTCTGGGCCTTCTCTGACCTTTTTCATGTTCTCTTTAACCATCCCTGTCTTGTCTATGTAAGGGCAACATTCTTCTTTAAGGGCTGTACACAGTCAAGAGCTGTACACAGTCTTTTCTATTGTAGAAGAATAAATCAAGTCCAATAAAGTCCTTTGCAATTTTTGGAGATCAATTCAGACATCAAAACGAGGGATTTCTTCAGATTAATGATGTCAATCTCTAGCTGTTTGGTGTCCTTGTCAATAGCCCATCAAAGGTTTGAGTAGTATAAGTCTGGAGGCCAGCATCAGGATTAGAGCTTCTAACAGCAGACATCACAGGTGTTTCCTTTTTACCTGTTCTCAGGCTGGAGGTTTAGACCCTGGGAGCTCTGGTTGAATCTTTTGATACTCATTCTAAAAAGGACAAAAGCACCCACACTTTGGTCTTCATGAGGTCTATGCATTGCGTCTTAGGTATTGTGTGCTTTTGAGCTAATATCCGCTTATCAGTGAGTGCATACCATGTGTGTTCTTTTGTGATTGGGTCATCTCACTCAGGATGATATTTTCTAGCTCCATCCATTTGTCTAAGAATTTCATGAACTCATTGTTTTTAATAGCTGAGTAGTAATCCATTGTGTAAATGTACCACATTTTCTGTATCCATTCTTCTGTTGAAGGACATCTGGGTTCTTTTCAGCTCCTGGCTATTATAAATAAGGCCTCTATGAACATAGTGGAGCATGTGGCCCTGTTATATGTTGAAATATCTTCTGGGTATATGCCCAGGAGTGGTACAGCTGGGTCCTCAGGTAACACTATGTTCAATAAGAAACATAATTCTTCGACACCAAACATGGACATCACCTTAGGGTAAAAGAATAAAAAAAGATTGTTTCAAGCAGATGGAAATAAGAAATAGTAGACAGAGCTATTCTACTATCTGACAAAAGAAACTTGAAAGAAAATAAAGAAGGGATAAAGATGAATTTATACTCATTATTGTAATCATAACATGTATACAGCATAGTTTGGAGTAATATTTTTTAAAACAAATGTAACCAGATATAAAGTCATAGATTAATCCCAACACAGCATAGAAGGTGATCTCAAAGATCCTACTCTCACTAATAGCCAACCATCCAGCCTCGAATCATGTATGTTACAACACCAAATTACCAAACAAGATGTGTCTCTTGGTGCAAGAGTAGCAGGACTATTATGGCGGTAACTAAACATTTTTTGTTTAGATTTTGGGTCTAATTCGCAGAAGAAATTTGTTTGTCCAGTATTGTAATCCTAGTTAAAAACCCACTGCTGATAAGGACTGGAGAGATAGCTCAGCAGTTAAGAGCTCTCTTTTGCTCTGTTGGAGAATCTGTTTTCATGTATGTGGCAGCTCACAACCCTCTATGTGTCCAATTACAAGAGATACAAGCCCTCCTCTGGCCTCTGTGGTAAACAAACATACACTCAGAAAAAAACACTCAAACACATAAATTAAAAATAAATAAATAAATAATGGTTGAGGAGATCATAGGCCTTCATGTAGAACCTCCTACAGCTGCCTTTAAATTTTACTAATTGGGCATGATACCAAAGTGAATTCTAAATATTATGCTGATACCCATAGACTTGGGCTGCTCCCAACCTTAATCATGGAAACTTCTTTGCTACAGTGGATAGCAATCAATGGAGAGATGCAGAACTAGTCACATTGCGGAGAATGAGAGACTAGGTGTTCAGCACTAAGCAGGATATCTAGATCAACTCTCCACTACCTGGGATCAAATTACATCATTGAAGAAGAAATTTTAAAAATATATATATAAGAGCCCGAGGATGAGAAGGAGTCATATAAATGCTGACCTCTTGACATGACATTGCTTATAGCACTCTTAAACTCACAGAAGCTTTGGTTACCCATATAATTGCACAAGAACAGGCAAGTCAAAATTCAGGGCATAGCTGGGGTGGATGAGCTCTGGGCTCCACCTCACACTTTGGAAGAAATGGGGAACTATACTTCCTGGAGTATAAGAGCAATAGAAAAATTCCCACACTCGAGTGGTTGTCCCCGACTCATGCACATGTGGCAATATTAGCTAGACTTAATGAGTTATTTAAAATATTGCAATGACTTAGGGACAAATGTAGGTTTGGGAGACCTGGGATTCATAGAAGGGGCAAATTTAAAACATTGTCTAATTAATTAAATAAAATAGACATAAAAAAGAGGCAAAAATACACAAAGGGTTTTATTGCTACTCATGTGGATACAAACAAAATCTAAAATATATACTAATGTACAACTACTAGACCATTTGAAATTATAAAGGCTGAACATACATATTATCGGTAAGGTATAGACCCACAAAGATATCAAATAAATTACTAGTGAGAATATAAAATTGCATGATTACTTTAGGATAGAGCTTAGAGTCTTTGAAAGACCATAAATATAAATTCATGTCATGCAGAGCATTCATCTCAAGTATTCAGTCAAAAGCAGTAACAATGCTATTTGTTCAAAGGCTTCATATATATATTCATATTATAATAAAGGAAAGTTGAGAAAATTCCAACAGGTAGATACATAAAAAAACAACTTGAACATGAATGTATAAAACCAAGTCAAAGAACACATACTCATTGTCAGTAATGATTTTCTCTAAAGCAAAACTAACACTTAGAAAATAATATTTAGGGGTTGAAGTGATTTCTCAGTGGTTAAGAGTGCTTGCTGTACTTATGTCTAAGGAACCTAAGTTCTGTTCTCAGCAGTCACATCAGGTCATCAAGATTAGACTGTTAGGAATAAAGTTAATATATAGTTTTGTTTATTTCATGAAGTTTAAAACCCAGACAAAACTGATCTGTGAGAACAAAAATAAGAAGGACAATAACTTGTTGAGGGGATCACAGATGGGAAGGAGTATGAGGTATTTTTTTCACAGCAAAGAAAATGGTTTGATCTGATTGGTAAACTACAGTTACATACAGAGAGGGAATCTCTATGAGTCTAGGATTTAATGTAAATTTTATCATGCTTAAATGATGTTGCAATTTGAGAAAAAACTTAAAGATTATTATGAAACAAACTAATCATTTTTATGTAAATTAATAATAGAAAAATAAATGTATTTGTTCATACATTCTATAATTTATTATTTCCATTTTTATGCATATGAAAGCCAGGTAGAAAAGAATTGAATATTTTATGTGGAAAACTCATCAAATGACTGGCTGGAATCTGGCTACATACCAGGGTTGGGCTACACTGGCTAACTGGCCAGGATCAAAAATATAGTGAAGCAAATGGAATAGCCATATTACAATAGGACCACAGGTATATTAGGACCACACATAGTAGAAAAAAACATACAGCAGTTTTAGGGACACATGAAATGGAAAAACCATACAGCACTGTTATAGCCACACATGCTCCCAGCATCTTCTCACATGGGCTGAGTCTGAAAGTGAGCACTTCTCTTAACTTTGCTTTAAATATAACTCACTAGACATACTATAGGTCTTTATGTGCCAGGGAATATATGGTTTTCCAGAATAGATTTCTAGGAAATGCTTTGGACTCCTGCTAGTTCTAGCAAGAAGTGTGTGACTAAAATTGAAAAAGGAATATTTATTCAACATACAGGAGAATGACTCTAGGGTTTTTTTTTTTTATTCATGGTTAACTATTTGGTGTTTTTTGAGAAAAATATTTTTAAGTACCATGTCATATTTTCTTTAATTATGTATGGGGGACTTAATGAGTTTTTACTTCATCTTCTTAGCTTACTTTTAAAAACAAGAACTGATGAGATAGTTCCCATGGATAAGAGGAATTACAGATCTTTCAGAGAACGCATGGTCAGTAGACAGGATTTATGTAATGGATCACAATCACCCATTACTCAAGTTCCAGGACGTCAGAGGCCCTCTTTTGACCTCAGTGAACACCATGCACACACATAACACACACACTTGCATTCAGGAACACACTGATACAAATTAAATAACAAATGTTTTAAAATAAGAAGCTACTATTCACTGAACATTTATTGTATGTTGAGTCTACAATATATCATTTGATGCTCACGACCTCCTTATTACTCTTATAGGCTCACTAAAAATAGACATAAGTTTAGATCAGCCTCAACCTAGAACTGACCTTAATACATGCATGTAATCAAAATGGTATAAAAGCATAAAGGAGAAGGGGGATGGGATAGGGAGTTCTAGGGAGGGGGAAATGGGGAAAGGGGATGACATCTGTATTGGAAATAAATAAAATATCCAATAAAATTAAGTTTAGGTCAGAAAAGAATCAGGACCAGCCTTCAACCTTAGAAACTAAGTAGTCTTTAAGAAGTGTGTGTGTGTGTGTGTGTGTTTGTATAAAACAACAATTAATAAAAACAAGTTCATGAATTTGATGTGTGCATATGACTGTGTATGAAATAGAGTGTTAGAGAGAGACAGAGATAGGGTGAGAGAGAGACTGTGTGAATTTTATGTGCACCTGGTATTCAGAGGCTAGATCCCCTGGAACTGGAGTTACATAGTTTGTGGTGATGGAGTTGTGGTGATGGATGGCAACTGAACCTGGGTTGTCTACAAAAACACATAAACTTAACTCCGAGACATCTCTCCCAGCTCAGATTTTCGTCTATACTCATCTTTACTAGTATTCTGGTCCTTGACTTCCAAGATAAAAATCCAATATCTCCTTACAGTTCAGATCTAGCCCTAACCTTGATTCTGTACTCTGAGGTGTGTATGAAGAAACAGAAAAACTGTGCATTTTGTTTCTGTTTCAAAGAAACATTTCATACACACTGTTGTGTGTACTTCTGCCTCCATGTTATTGAACAAAATTCTGTTGTGTTATTACATTAAGAATAGAGGCTAGAAATGCAGTGTTTCTGGTAGACAAATTATTGTTAAGAAAACAATGGAGAATAAACATTGAGAGAATTGGAGATCCCATGGCTATATCATTAGTCCCTAATGTGCCTGAGATTGGGAATATACACTTGCTTTGAAATAAATATTTACAATTTTTTAGAAAGGCTTAAACTGCTTTGGGAACAGTTTCTACCTATAATCCCTGAGAAACCACATAATTCCACATTTAAACAGAAGGTTTTAAGTAAACAATGAAAGCACAATGTATGAAATGTAGGAGAAAATATGGCTTGTGTAGATTTTATTCTCTCATTTTATGTTGGTGCTTGGAGTTTTCAAAAGCTGGAGTTTAATGCAAAATAATTTTTTTTGGAATTATTGACAAGTGTAACTTTATGTTGTATCTATACTCTATGTGATAACACTCTCCAAAATCTTAAGTGTTGGGAGAGGGAAAAGAGATAGCTTGTCAGTTAAGATTAATTTCTGATCTTGCAAATGACCTGGATTCAGTTCCCAGCAACTGAATGGCAGCTGACAATCACATGTGACTTCAGTTCCAGGCAATCTGCAGTCTACTTCTGCCTCCATGAATTTCTGGATGTACATAATGCTTAAAAATTCATGCAGGCATATACATATGCAAAGAATAATAAACAAATATGTAGATGATAAATAATATATATGATTGTCTATAACACGTCACTACCCAAAGAAAACATTGAGTAACCTCTTAAAAAACTTGCAAGCCTCAAAATCTGAAATTGTTACTTACAACTAAAAGGATGCACTATAAAGCTTAAGATTTCAGCAATGGAAGGAGAAGACCTTGGTTCTGTGAAGGCTCAATTCCCCAGTGTGGGGGAATGCCAGTGTGGTGAGGTGGAAGTGAGTTGGTGAGTGAGGGAACACCTTCATAGAAGCAGGGGGAGGGGAGATGGGATAGGGGTGTGCTGGAGGGGAAACATGGAAAGGGGATAACATTTGAAATGTACATACCTAAAATATCCAATAAAAAATGAAAAAAGAGAAATGAAACTTACCTCATAATGCCACTGAAATATTGGCAAGGTGTGAGAGTTAACAAGCCAATTTCAGTGTGCTTCAAAATCTGTGGAATGGTTACACAAGGCAATTAAAGGAACCAAAATAGATTTTGAAAAAAAGATTTCATTTTTCAAAAAATACACTATTGTGAACAAAGTGTAATAATCCCCTCTCTTCTTTATTCTTTTATTAAGTTACTAGTATGGATATGCAAACGCAGCCACACAAAATATGTCATCATCTGCATTTTTTCCTAATCGTTACTATTATTTGTGATAGCAATACTAGTTTCTATTAAAAATAATTATAATAGAAAGAAGAGAAGCTATTAAAAAATCATCTCTTCTGGCCATCAAGTGTATTTGAAACATTATTGGAAAATATCAAACTGGAGATATTTATTTTCTTTAAGGCAAATAATAGTGCTATGGGAGTGGAGACACAGGAGTAGGGCAGGAGTTGGGAGGGATACAGACGGGAAAGATGTGTGGCAAGGCAAGAGTCAATGGGCAGAGAAATGGAGAGGATGAGCAGAGAGGATAACCTTTAGCATGCAGTTTGTTAGAAAATGCTCAGCTAATACTGAACAACTTTCATGCTATTTTGAAATAATAATAAAAATTTTGTATACTACTTTGCTCCTTTGGCAGAATGATTGAAACATAAAAGAAAAAAAGAAAGGAATTCCTACTTTAATTCTCATCTTGGTACTGAGTATGTCATCTCTAGAATTCTACCTAATCTTGTTGATCCTTCTATAGTCATAATTAAAATAGCATAATGCTACTTACTAACCAGATTGCTAGACAATGCAAATGCTGTCAGGGTAAATGAAATCCGTAGAGGAAACACTTGCAAAAAAAAGGCATTACTGTTCTGTCATCTACTGAATCCTCTCCCGTTTCCTTATTCTGAAGCTTAGTTTCAGACATCTGACATGAGTGGCAGAAAAATAAGAATCTACAAATAAAATATAAATCCCTAGTCCTTTCCAACTTGAAGCATGTTCCTATATTTGTGCTTTCCAGTGTAATGATTAAACAGTGTGATTCACCTGAACTCAAACTACTGGGAAGTTAAAAAATAACAACCAATTAATAAAAGAACTTAGAAACTATAACATATGTACAACACTAAAAGGAATTAGCATTAAGTAGGACTAGCAAGAAATTGGACACTGGGCTATCCCCCTCGGCCATTTCTGTGTGACTGTTTTGGGAGATACTTCTTAAAACTTTGTCTATCATCATTTATACTAGCTCATCTCGTTCCACCAGTAGGACTTGAGCATCCCTAATCTGCAATTATAAAATGTAAAATGCTAGAAGCATCCCAAACTTTTTGAGCATTTGCAAGATATTGCAAGGGAAAACTGCATGCCTGGTGTCATGTGACAAATCACAAATACAGCGGGGTATAAAATCGCCCTTAGCCTATGAGCACAACATGTGTATGAAAAGAAAAAAATGAACTTCAGGTTTAGACATTGCCCTAGTTTTATTTTCGTTGCTGTGA
This sequence comes from Mastomys natalensis, assembly GCA_021653895.1. NCBI lineage: Eukaryota > Metazoa > Chordata > Mammalia > Rodentia > Muridae > Mastomys > Mastomys natalensis. The sequence goes on from JAJTUV010000429.1 coordinate 601,443, forward strand.
TAAAACTACTCTGACAAAATGAAACTTAGAGGAGAGAGAACAGGGTTTCCTTGCTTACAGTTTAAGGTTATAATCCATCGTGCAGGAAGGGCACACACAGGAGCTTGAAATTGGTCATTCCACATCCTCAGTCAAGAGCAGGGAGAAGGAATACACTAAACACCATGAGAGGTGGTACTGGCAACCTTCGGGATGGGTGCATACATATGCCTCCAGGCTAATATGATGTAGAAAGTGTCTCATGAAGACTCTTTTCCAAGGTGATTCTAGGCTGTGTCAAGTTGACAGTTAAAATGAGAAATGAGTAAAGAGCTCGATCTTAAGATAAGTCAACATGTGCAATTATTCCAAAATCTAGAGAAAATACATCAAACCTCTGGAATCACGCGGAAAGTAGCTGCAACAGAGCTTTGGTTAGCTGCAACAAAGGATGGCACCCAAAAAATGTAAGCTCCCACAGCTGTTGCTATTGTTAATTCAGAGGCAGGTTGCAGCCCTAAATGAGAAATTTCAGACAATTAATTTAAAAAATGGAACAGGCTACCCGTGGAGATTGTAAATTAACCCTGTCAGAGGTTTCTGAGCTGTAAATGCATAAAGAGCTATGAAAGAGATTCCTCATAAAGCATACTACCTTTATGCTGTGACCCCTGAAACTGTTTCAAGGGCTGCGACCTAGTCATTGTATTTTCTGAGGTTGCTTCCAGTGAGGTCTGTAGGAGCTCCAAGGGGTGTGAAGCATCTTATCCAAAGAACCAGAGAGTGAAAATGAATCCCTCTGTGCCCTTGCACTTCCAACCCATTATAACACTAGCTGATGGGGTGTTCCAACTTGCACTTAGCAAGTACGATATCAGCCAAAGGAGCCAGACAATGACTCTTTAACAAATATAATTCTTGTCTCTGTCTGGATTTTAGTTAGTTCTACGACTAGAAATGCTTTTTAAAATGGTTCCCACTTCACCACAAACACTGTATTTTTAATTAAATCAATAAATTATATATGATGCAATATAATTAAATGGATTTAACCAATTCTTAATAAACATTAACAGTTTTATGTAGTGAGCACAACACCATAATCTAGTAAGCAGTGTGTTGCAATGAATTCAAAAGTGAGGAAATACATTAATTGGGGAAATAATCTTAATAAAATACCGATTAACAAGTATATTATTCATTAACTGAAATCCCACATCATATCTCCTGTTGGAATAAAAGTTAAATCATATCAAGACAAATATATGTAGAATCTACCTGCAGTGTCAAGTTTGTGACAGCATATGTTTCAACTTACAGTCACGTCTAATTGATTATTTGTTGGAAACTGCAGTTTGAAATCTGAGTTTTGATCTTTTCATGAGCTGGGTAGTAACAAGTACTATGACGCTCTCCTTAGACAATAGCAGTAAGCCACAGTTAGCTAGAAGATTATTAGTGCTAGCCACCAAATCCCAAGAGCTAAGTGGCAGCCTAGTATTTGGTAGGCTGGATGTACAAAATGCATGTTTAGACTTAGAATATTTTTTATTCATAAAGGCTTTATTTATTAAATCTCTCTCTCTCTCTCTCTCTCTCTCTCTCTCTCTCTCTCTCTCTCTCTCTCTCTCTCTCTCTCTCTCTCGTGTGTGTGTGTGTGTGCGTGTTATATTGACAATCCAAAGAAATTTCCACGGTCTCTTAGGGCTTAGCACATGTATTTTCAGAACATATACAAATGCCCAGAGATAGAGTCCAGAATCTCTTGCAAACCACTGTATTTAAATCAATATATAGCTATATTCACTATGTAATATTTTGTTTTTATTTTACATGTATAGGGACTTTGCTTACATCTCTATGTACCACATGTATGCCTAGTGCCCCAGAGGCCAGAAGAGGACACTGGATACCTGAAACTAGAGTTAGAGGTACTTTGTGAGCTCCTGTTGAGGTGGTAAGAATTGAACCAAGTTTTGATGTGTTCTTGAATTCGGCTTGCGAGAATTTTAATGAGTATGTTTGCATCGATATTTATAAGGGAGATTGGTCTGAAATTTTCTTTCTTTGTTGTGTCTTTGTGTGGTTTAGGTATGAATGTAATTGTGGCTTAATAGAATAAATTGGGTAGTGTTCCTTCTGTTTCTATTTTGTGGAATAGTTTGAAGATAATTGGTATTAGGTCTTCCTTGAAGGTCTGATAGAATTCTGCACTAAAACCATCTGATCCTGGGCTTTTTTTGGTGGAGAGACTGTTAATGACTGCTGCTATTTCTTTAGGGGTTATGGGACTATTTAGATGGTCAGTCTGCTCTGGATTTAAATTTGGTACCTGGTATCTGTCTAGAAAATTGTCCATTTCATCCAGATTTTTCAGTTTTGTTGAGTATAGGCTTTTGTAGTAGGATCTGATGATTATTTTTAATTTCCTCAATTTCTGTTGTTATGTCTCCCTTTTCAGTTCTGACTTTATTAATTTGGATACTGTCTCTCTGCCTTCTGGTTACTCTGGCTAAGGGTTTATCTATCTTGTTGATTTTCTCAAAGAACCAGCTCCTGGTTTTGTTGATACTTTGTATAGTTCTTTTTGCTTCTACTTCATTAATTTCAGCCCTGAATTTGATTATTTCCTGCCTTCTACTCTTCTTGGATGTATTTGCTTCTTTTTTTTCTAGAGCTTTCAGGTGTGCTATCAAGTTGATAGTGTAGACTCTCTCCAGTTTCTTTTTGTAAGCATTTAGAGCTTTGAGCATTCCTCTTAGCACTGCTTTCATGGAGTCCCACAAGTTTTGGTAAAATGTGTCCTCATTTTCATTAAATTCTAAAATGACTTTAATTTCTTTCTTTATTTCTTCCTTGACCAAGTCATCATTGAGTAGAGTGTTGTTTAGTTTCCACATGTATGTGGGCTTTTCATTGTTTTTGTTATTATTGAAGACCAGCCTTAGTCCGTGATGATGAAAGGATGCAAGGGATTATTTCAATCTTTTTTGTATCTGTTGAGGCCTGTTTTGTGACCAATTATATGGTCTATTTTGGAGAAAGTACCATGAGGTGCTGAGAAAAGGGTTTTTTTTTTTTTTGTTTTAGGATGAAATGTTCTATAGATATCTGTTAAATCCATTTGGTTCATAACATCTGTTAATTTCATTGTATCTCTGTTTAGTTTCTGTTTCCATGATCTGTCCATTGTTGAGAGTGAGTTGTTGAAATCCCCCACTATTATTGTGTGAGGTGTGCTTTGTATGGTTTGAGCTTTTTTTTTTTTTTTGAGTTTCTTTTATGAGTGTGAGTGCCTTTGCATTTGGAGCATAGATGTTCAGAATTGAGAGTTTATCTTGGTAGATTTTTCCTTTGATGAGTATGATATATGTTATGGGGAGAAATAACAGTTTGCACATTCTTAACTCATCTAGACATTAACAGAGAAATAAATGAATGACTAGGACATTCAATAATAGTTTATCTGCATCAACAATGTTAATTTAAAAACATAATTGTATTCCCACTTTATACACACACAAATGATGTCAGAAATGTTTGGATAACTTGTTCATGAATCAGTATCCAAGCATGATTTATCCAACTTGAAAGTCACACAGTGATACTGGATCATCAATCAATTGGACAAGAACTTGTTCCTATACTATGTCTTTTGTCTAGATCTACAGCTAGATAAATTACTTTAAAGTAATTTCAATAGTCTTTTGGGTCAAATTCTTTACAAGGTTATATACATATATGATATTCTTTGATGGAAATCCTTCATTGCTCTGTCTTATCACCTCCTGCACCCCACATACTCTTTTCCCATAAGCCCTTCTCCCACTTTCATATCTTTTTAATGTCTTACTGGTTTTACTCATCATTGTTAGTTGGACCTGAATAGTGAGTGATTTGAGGGTTGGACAAGTACCAGTGGATATATCACTGTCCACAGTGATTCCTCCCCCTGAATGTTTTACCTGTTTATAGTTCTCCTGAGATACGTGTGACCTTATGGGTCTCTCTTTTATCCAAAATAGAATGTTGATGAGCCTAATCTTGTGCTGATCTTATGTAAGTAGTCACTGCTGCTTTCATTTCATGTGTACATCAACCAAGTGTTGTCCAGAAGAGAGTTCCCATCTTTACAGCTATCTGTTCCCATCTTTCCTCTCCGACATTGTAGCCCACCATAACTCTTTGGCTGACATTTCAAAAATCCTTTTATTACAAATATTCTACATGTAATATTCAAATATATTACATGTACATATGTGTAAGAGGAAATCTGAATTCTGACATCATTTTACTATGACCACATATCACCACTCTTCATCCTCAGATTTTTCTCTTCTATCAAGGGAGCTTTCTCATTGCACACTGCTATATTTCAGGCACAGGTGACTCCAATATAGTCACACAAGTCTGTGATTTTGGAATCACTGATTTTTACAATAGGGCCGCTGGCTTCTGCTACACTATCAATACTGGATCCTAATTGGGATTCCTGTTAGATCTCCTGTTGTTGCCATATTTCATAGAGATCCTGCCGCTTTGGAGCTGCAGGACTGGCCCCTTCACACACTGTCTTGAAAGCACACTGTGATGTGCTTGGTTTAGATGAAAATTGCAGTAGAATTATTGTTCCATATCTCTCACAAAAGACGCCTCAAACACAGTTCTTCAATAATCCTTAAATCATTTTACATTTCTTACATTGCCTGAAGTTCGTTTAGTTGTCGTTATTTTACATTTTAAACTGATTTTATTCTAATATGCTATACTTAACAAAATGGCATTTAATTCTAATTCTAGTATTAACTCTGAAAAATCAATTGTCAAATGTCCTTTATAAATATTTATAAATATTTTTCTTTTTACTATATTGCTGTAGAAAACAAAAGCATTCTACCAAAATTGTGCTCTAAATATTTAAACTTTAAGTTCATTTCATAAATATATCATCCCAAAAAATGTAGGGTAGTTTATGTTTATAGAAATTGTTTCTGAGACATCCATTTATGTGTTGATGATAATATCAACTAAGTTTTAATATTATAACAATAAACATACAATTACATCATAGAATAATACTATTTTGATTGCTGCAAAATCAAGCTTATATTATTACTTATGTTTTTATGAAGAAAGCATTTTGAAAAGTTTTTATTAAATGTTTCCAAAAAAGAAAATAAATATTTTAACACATGAATGTTAGTAATGATTACTGTGTAAGTGTTGGTATATTTTAATCTACCCTCTCTAACAAAAGCAACCTGCATACATCTCAAGTATATGGGGTCAGAATCAATCAGCATTTATTGCAGTGAATACTTCAATGGAAAGTTGTCTTTTTTTCCCTGAATTATCAAGGATCCATCAATCAGGGTTTTGCCAAATATTTTATAAACATTTTTTATTAAAAAAACTTTAAATATTTTACTTATACATTTATGAAAGGCACACACTATCAGCAAGACATATTATACTGTATTCACTAAGTTTAGAAAAATTGAAGTTTATAACTTAATCTATAGACTTACAGTAACCCATCATTATATACAAATCAAGTTCTCAGGTTTTACAAAACGCTTTTAGGAAACAAGATAACTTCATAATGTATTAATCTAATTATTGCAATATAGGGTGGGTTCATCCTCATGGAGACTGGGTGAGGAGGTGTGAGATGTGGAACAGGGTGGACCAGGACGGGGATAAAATCTGGAGTATAAAAAAAAAAAAGAATAAATAAAATTTTATAAAAAGAACATTAACACAGTAATTAAGAGCACTTGCTGTTATTTTCTTTAAAAAAAAAAAAAACTTTTTATTATTTCTTTGTGAATTTCACACCACACACACCAATCCCATTGATCTCCCTGTCCCTTTGTATCTGCATCTGCCCTTGCAATCTACTCTACAAAAGAGAAAGACTATCTTATTAGAAACCTGTAGTGTGTCACAGTATGTCACATAGTCTACCCTATTGTCCAACATCTTTACTTGCAAATGTTCATTGCAATTACATGTTGATCTGGTACGGGGTCTCTGGCTTCTGCTGCACTATCAATATAGGATCTTTATTGGGAATCCTGTTGGATCTCCTATTGTTGACATGTTTCAAGGAGATCCTGCAGCTTTGGATCTACAGGACTGGCCCCTTCAAACAGAAGTTCATGAATGGGGTACATGTTGCTGTGGGCCAATTCTAAGTACCCTGTGGATATCAACATGGTCCCAAGAGGCAGCACAGACCTGGGATATCTGCATGGCATTTGAGTGTAATATGGGCCAGGCACATTGACACAGAACCCTATTGCTGCATGGTCTCAGAACCAGATGTGGCCCTCAGTGGCAGAACAGGCCATGACTTCACCATGGCCTCAGTTGGCATTGCAGGCTACTCAAATTAAGCTGTTCCTATCCACTCTTATGTCTCTATATCTGCCTTTCATCATAGTGCTCAAACTGTTCTGCTTCCCTTACTTTCCCATATCTCCACCATATACTTGCAGAAAGTAGTGGCTCTACCTAGGTACAGGCCATGTAGTGTGTGGGACTTCTGGTTTTATTCTCCCACCTGCTCTGGGGAGCAGTGTGTAGAGTCTATTTGTGTCTTCAAATGTTTGTCTAACCCAAAGATTGCAAAGGAAATAAGTCTCTGGTCAAGTTTAAACACAACACATTAAAACTGTAATTCAACATTGCATAGTCCAGTATCATGGTTGAACTGACCCACAACCACTTAGAGAGAGTAGCAAATAGGCCAGTGATGAGAGGTAAACAGAGCGAGACATATGAGTCAATTATGGGTCTCCATGCTACAAGCACTGCTCTTCTTCCTGGGCAGATGCAGCTCAAGGAGTCACAGTGACTCGCACTGTGGTTTTCTCAAAGGAAGAAGGCATAGGCTCACTGGCACTTGCATTCCATACTGGCTCTATTGATGGACAGACTGATTTCATGATTTCTCATGGAGCAAAAATGGCAACCATTTTACAATACAGGAACCAAGAGTCATCAAAATTAAGCAAGTAAAATGCTGTCAGGTTCACTGTCTCCTGATTATGGCAGTTAAGAATGCAGGCATAGGAGTGAGGAAAGCAAAGCAAGTTTTATTAACGGCATTAAATAGATATAAGCAGGACTGAAGAGATGATTCCGTGGTTAAGAGCACTGGCTGTTCTTCTAAAGGACCTTGTTTGACTCCTGGCCTACATAGATGTTTATAATTATCCATAACTGAAGTTCAAGGGTATATAACACTTTCTTTTGGACTGTGAGGGCAGTGAGCATATATAGTGAACAGAAAGATATGCAGGCAGTTGTACATATTCAACAAAAATATAAAGAAAACAAAAGTAACCAGCATCTCTCCATTGAAATATATTTTCACTGCTCCGGCAGCTACGAGTTCCAAATAACTTCTTGGTTAGGGATGGAATTTTGTGCTTACTTCCCATTTTCCCTTTTGGGATTTTGTCTGGCTGGCATATGTTCAGGTCTTGTGTATACTTACCATCATCTCCGTGGGTTCATATGTGAATAAGACCCACTGTTTCTGAAAAATGTTATTTCCTTAGGGTTATCTACCACCCACCTCTGGCACTTTTAATCGTTCGGTCTTCTCATCTACACAGATCCCTGATCCTTGAGTGAAGAGGTTTGATCACATCCAAAGTCTTTGACTCTCACTCCTGTACATTGTCCAGTGTGGATCTTTGACTATCTAACCATCAACTTCATGAAGAAGCTTCTGTAATAAGAGTAGAGTGATGCACTTATCTATAACACTATGTTATTTGGAGTCATTTTAATGTTATGTTTATTGTGAAGACATTTTCCCTATATTGAGCCAAATGACAAATATTTTGTGTTTTGAGAGTTTCTGGGCCATCGTATCTCTATTGCAACTCTGCAACACCACTATATACAGCATTAGATAATGTCTAGGGAAAATAGGCCTGGCTGTGTTCCAATCATGCTCACAAAAACAGACAGTTGGCATATGGTTCCATCACATTCAGTGAAGGAGCAATGAGATTAATTGTTGACTTCTGAATAGATACAACAAAAGCCCAAAGACAATGAATGTGCATTTTTCAGTTTGATAAATGAAAACAAATGCCAAATTTCAAACCCAATTTGATAGATTAAGAAATACTTTTCTAAACAGAAGCAAAATAGTGATGTTTTCAGCTAAACACAATTCAAATGTGTCAGTAGAAGAATCTTGAGAGCAGAAATACAGAATTCTTCAGGCAGAAGTAAGTGCTGCCTGGGAAAATGACAGAAGCAGGGAAATGGCAAGGACAGAGCAACTTCAGCATCCAGATTCATCTAAATAGACTTCTACTGTAATGCATTATATTAGGTATTACATTTACTATCTGCCATATAAACTCAGAATAGCATACAGAAAAACCATCCAAGAGTTTAAACATCTCAAAATTATCTGAGAAGTGGCCAAACCATCACCACATCCTATATTATACTAAATTAAAGGTACTTGCTTCAATTACTGTATTTTTTTCTTAACTATTTATTTATTTGCTTTAATATTCCTTGAGATAACTCCTGATTGTGGTATATACTCCAGATTTCCAGCTTTGACAAGGCTGCAATCAATGCTGGGATACAACTGTCTTTGAGTTACTTCTGCTCCTGTAAAAAAAAAAAAAAAAAAAAAAAAAAAAAAAAAACCCTTCTTACTCCTACTTGTGTGAATACCTCCAACAAAACTAATTGGTTTATTAAGTTCTATTTTGGAGTTATCTTTACTTTGGTCTGTTGTCTATTACTTATCTGAAGTGAGTAGACACTTGTTAACACCACTCTAGGAAGAGTGTCAAAGAACACTTAATCTTGCAAAAATTACCAAAAAGGAAAGATAGTTTATCAAAAATCTGGACAATCAGTGTGCTTGTCTCTGGTTATTCACAGCTGATCATTTAAGCACAGCTTTCCAGAAATCACATACTATCAATTCAAAATATTATATGAATATCCCAAATAGTCTTTGCCTCCCTTTGAAACTTCACAAGCTAGGTATCCAATTTGGCATTTCTTTGAACACTCTCATCTTTCAATATCTCACAGAATATTCCACTAAGCTTTGAACATTCAAAGGCTTTTCCAGCCTGGAGTTCCATACTCCTTGCATAATTCTCCATAAAACATCCCAATCTGCTCTGGCAAAGCAATAGCTCATGGTTCAGTACCAATCTCTGTCTTAGTTTGCTTTCTCCTGCTATGATAAAACATTCTGAAGAAAAGCAACTTGGGGACAAATGGATTGAATTGGCTCACAGTTTATATTCCACCATGAAGAAAATTGGAGCAGGAATTCACGGTATAAATCTGGAGGCAGGAAGTTAAGCATGGGGTAATAGAGGAACAGTGCACACTGGCTTGTTCAGCCTGCTTTGTCATCCACCCTGGGACCACATCCCCAGAGGTGTAATCACCAAGAACGGTCTTTATACTCTCACATAACAAATTAATCCTCCACAGATGCCTTTAGAGATTTAACTACAGGCCAATCTGGTAGAGACATTTTCTCAATTGAGGTTTTCTCTTTCAAAACAACTCTAGCTTCTGCCACAGTAACAAAGATAACTGGTACATATAACACAACCCAACACTTAATTGATGTGTCATTACTACATGGTGTGTTGCTGTCATATTCCAGAAGGTTGTAAAGTTAACCATAAAAATTGTAAGAGGTGGATTTTTTCTTTCAGGTCTAAAAGCCATAGTGGCATAATGGGCACATCAGCGTTTACTGACAAGTAGAGAAAGAAGTAAAAAAAAAAAATAAATAAATCCAAAGACCAACTGAAGAGGCAAAGAGCAACCAAACACTGAGCTCAAGAGCAGAGCTAAAATTCTAGAGAGTAGAGGATTTCTGAAGACTTTCTGCTATGCACAACATCTATTGATTTTGTTTTGTTTTATATATTTATATGTATTCAATTGTATATGTACTAAGTCTATGTATGTTGTTATAATATTTGTGCTGCATGGTATTACAGTGCAAGCATGGAAGTCAGAGGATGATGTCAGGTGAGGTGTCTTTCTACCATTCTCTCAATAAACAAGGATAGATCCAGCTGGTGACTGGAATCCCCACAGATCCACCTAGATCTTCCTTCCCTACAGTGCAGAGTTACAGGTACACTACATAACCATGACTGGCTTTTTACATGGATTATTAACACCTGAACTCAAATATTCATTCTTGTGCAGGAAGTGATCTTGCCCATTGAGCCATCTCTCCAGATCCACTCTGGGATATCTTAAGTAGAACGTACTTGTTTTCACTGTTCTGTTTGTTTTACACTGACTGAAGTGTGTATATTCCATCATAAGAAATGTGTCTCTCCTCTTTCATCTCTTCTCATAATTTCCACTTGTTCATTTTAAATCTGAAAGGGATCAGTTGACATTATCTCAAGGCCTTCCAAAAACCTGGTGATAACAGAAGAGACACTAGATGTTATTGTTCCTCTCAGCACACTCTCCAACTAGTCAATTTCTAATCCACTAAGAATGTCCATTTGCCCCAGTTGAGATGTTTGCCAGAGAAACATTGCAAGATGCACTGTGGAGGGTAACAGAATTTTCAAAGGCCATTAAAAGCCTATGACTTGGAAAAGAAGCACACTGCTTTATTATTTTTGAACTACATAGGAAGAAAGTGAATACATTTGGCTTTAAAGCATATTATTGTGGTATCTTGGTAGGTACTATCTGATTTAGTTGGTTTTAGATTCAAGATCGAAAGCAATTTATATTTGTTATATTTATATTGGTAAAATGTTAGAATAAATATTATAACTGAAAAAAATGAATACACAATGACCTTGTGCTGAAGGTATGTGTTACAAATGTTGCTTTTGGTAGGAAGGTCATTACAGAAATAAGCTGTTAGAAATCATTGTAAGGTTGCTAGATGAATCATTCAGGGACATTAAGATACTGTCCAGGAATTTTTGCAAACATATCAGACAATGTGTGTCATGGCTGCTTCTAAATGATTTATGTAGGAAAAGGAAGAACTTGTCACAATCTTACTTTATAAAAAAGGTTTTACGTGGGCCTGGGTGTATAGGTCAGTGGCAAAGCACTTGCCTAGAATATACCAGGTCCTGAAAAGATTCAACAGTTAATGTGTGGAGCATATATCACACTTGTCAAAATATTAAAGGCATCAATAAGTACCTGATGGTAATTCTTTTTTTATGTGGTTATTCTGCAATGTTATATTTGTATAAGTATTTTAAAGAGGTAGCATTTCAGACATTTCAGATTTAGAAAGATACTGAATAGTAGGATATGCAGTCTAAATCATTTCTGTCATGTGCAATCTGCTAGGTTGGGATAACCCTCAACTCACAGAACTACTGCTCCAAAAAACAAACAAAACAAAAAACCAAAAGAAATCTAAATATACTTAAAAAAAGTCATACTCCAAAATACAGTATAGTTAAAAAGTAAAAGAATGGGAAAAGATTTGCTATGCCAGAACTAATTCAAAACAACAAAGAAACTAGAATTGATGTCAAAAGGTACTACTTGAGAAAAAGAAACAATGGCTTTTATAGAGAAAGAGAAACACATATGAAATCAATCAGTAAGGAATTAGTTGCACACAATTAATAAACAAAAATTAAAATGATATAAAGGAGATATAACAAATCAATGGAGAAACAGAACAATCAATGATCAAAGTGAGGGATTTGATATGATTTCCCAATAACTGTTAGGATAAATAAATGCTAAAACTACATGCATATATGTAAGTAAATATAAATCAACTGACACAATACAAAGCCTATTCCTTATCATAAATCACATGAATTACAGATATATCTTTTAAAATATAAGAAAATGTACATTCACCAAGCCAAAAAGCATTTAGTATTGCGAGAGTGTGTATTTCAGTTGATATTCTATTGCTGTGAAGAGAAATCACGAACAAGGAAGATGTTATGAAAGAAAACCATTTAATTGTGGGCTTGCTTGCAGTTTCAAAGGTTGAGTCCATTATCATCATGAAGAGGTACATAGAGGCATGCAGGCAGATGCTGGAGCAATAGCTGCAGACTGTATCCTGCCATCGACAGAAAGAGCAAGACTTTGAGCCTACTGTGAGATTTTAAAGCCTCAAAGCACACCTCCAGTGACTCAAATAAGGTCATACCACCGAATCCTTTTCAAATAGTGCCTCTCTGTGATGACTAAGGATTCAAAATATAAGCTTATGGAGACCACTTTGACTCACTCCACCACATACCACTCCCTAGTCCCCATAAGCTTATAGCCATGGCATAATACAAAAATTCATTCAATCCAACATCAAAAATCCCAATAGTCTATCACAGTCTCAACATTGTTTAAAACTCCAAAGTTAAAAGTGGCAATCTCTTAACTATAACTTGTAAAATAAAAATCAAAATCAACTCACATATGAGAGAGAGAGAGGGAGAGAGAGAAATTTGATTAATTTCAAATGAGGGCTTTTTTTTTTTTAAATTTATTTATCTATTTATTTTATTTTATTTGTTTTTGGTTTCTCTTTTTTTTTTTTATTGTAAAATTTTTTATTTTTTACATTTCAGATGTTCTCTCCTTACCCCATTTCCCCAATCCCCCAGTAACTCACTATCCCTTCCCCCCTCTTCCCGCCTCCATGATGGTGTACCCCCACCCACCCTCCCCTGTACCTCACCTCCCCACCTCGAGTATCCCCCCCCCCACGACGACCAGCCTTCATGGGTCAAAGGATCTCTTCTCCCACTTATATATAGCTCCCTTGCCTATATAGCTGGAGCCTTGAGTCCCTCCCTAAGCACTCCCAGGCTGGTGGCTTAGACCCTGGGGGCTCTGGTTGGTTGGGATTGTTGCTTTCCTCATGGTGTCCGAATCCTCTCAACTCCTTCAGCCTTCACTCTATCTTCTCCATTGGGAACTCCATGCTCAGTTTAATGGTTAGCTGTGAGCATCTGCCTCTGAGTATGTCAGACTCTTGCAGAAAATGAGGGCTTTTTTAAAGCTCAATGAAAAGAAGTCAGAATAAATATCTAAAATATATCTCGAAAATTCAAATTGCTTGAATAAAATAACAAATTTCAAAATAACTCATGAGTGAAAAGGATATCAGAATGGAAATTAAAAAGTTAGCATTGTTAAGTTTAAGTTGAATAATAATGAACGTGAAGCATGTTAAGACTTGTGATGAACTTGTAGAGAACTGATTGATTATAATGATATTTGTAACTTTAAATTAATATATTAAAATAATATTCTGAAATTTATTCATAGTATACTCATCTTAAGAAATGAAATTAAACACCCAAGAAAATAAAATAACAGAAATAACAATATAAAAATGAACAATAAAAATGAATGAAATTTTTAAAGAATGATTTTATGTGTATGTGTATGTTTTTATATGTGTGCATACACACACATATGTATGTATGTGCCTATGTCACTATGAGCATAAGGAAGCCAGAGAACAATGTCCAGGAACCTGTTCTCTCCTGCCAAAATGCAAGTCCTGGATATGAAATATACATCCTCAGGCTTAGCTGCTAGAAACTTTACTATCTGACACAGCTCTCTGTCCTGAAACTGAATATTTAAATACAGATTCTTTCAGTTTTGGTGGGTTTAAAGCATGATAATTCCACCCATAGCTTAAAATATGTGGAAAACACATTTGATACACCTGACTTCCAAATATCACAGTGAAGCCATGAACATCTTAATTACATTCAATAAATACAATTAGAAAATACCATCTAGCACAGGGTCTATCTCACAACAAAATATGTGTAACATTTCCTGCTTGTTGCTAAGAATTGCACTGTCAGTAGAAATCAGCATGGCTGTATGAATGTTCCCTATTACTATACCAACTGAGAGCACATTGGCCTGAAAGATGTATGAAGCACTGACCTAAATTAGCCACTGGATGAGGCAGATGTGCAGCAGTGGATGCATCCATCAGTGACTGGTAGCTGCATTTCTCTTCCATGTCCAGCATCTCAAGTCCAATATGTTATACATGACTATCTAGGAAATAGTTCAATTGCAAACATGTTTGTATTATCATTAAATAAAACATTGTAAGTCAAGCTACTATAAATTGAGAAAATTGCTATAGTAAAGCTAAGTAAATAAAAGTGGTCTGTAAAAACCAGAATTTAAAAAATGAACTAATCAAAGCTTTTAACAGTAATATACAAATCACCAGTCTAGAGAAGTAAGAATACTTTTTCTTCATGCTGTTACTTTACAGCATGAAGATCATACATTTATAAGGAACTATAATGAATGTTTATATTTAAAATCTGAAACTATAGAAGACACTGAAAGAAAAATCATATAAAATAATTTGCAACTTATGTAGAACAAATAGTAAATATGAATATTTATTATGGATTAAAAATTAATTTGTACAAATATTATTGATTCAAGGAGCTTTATCAATAAAATGTCATTATGAGGGCAAAAAAAAGAGACAAAAAACAAAAAAACAAATGAACAAAAAAAATGAGGTATTCTTTACTGCTTTTTAAGGCCACAATAACTTTAGACAGAATCATTTTACTTTCAAACAAAATATCATCAATTCAAGCCTAAAAGCAAACAGAAGAACAAAGTCTTCGGAACTAAGTCAAGATCATCTCATGATTTCAACATGGACATATATTTAAAAGTCAAATAGGCCTCTAGGAAGATGTAACAGATGTACTCTTCTATATTCATCCTTGTAAAAATAACTAAAAACTACACATTATCTCTATGACAAAAATAAGAAAAATTTCAAAGTCTGGAAGCTCAGGACCCAAGAAATACTATGAGGCTGATGGCCCTACCACCACCACCCCAGCCCCCAACTCTCATAGAGCTACTACTAAGTAGACACTTTTAGTCCCATTAGGCATTAATACAGACCTATTCCTGCTATTGGGGATAGATACAAAGAAAGTTCAGATTTGCACCATCACCAAACATAATGAAAAGTCTCTCACTCACTGATATGATATAAAAATAGAGAATGGAGCACCACGAATTTGAATATTGCCTAGCTATAATGAAACCACCCCATCCTATGGGGTCAGTGCACAGCAAACAGGCTGAACTAATGAGACCTTTCTATTTCCACCATAGAAGAAGGCTTTGAAATTCATAAACAATACTCAGAAGCAGCATGATAATAAGTCAATTTCACTCTTTTGGCTTCCCTAGACATAAAGCAGAAATATCTTAATTTCTAACTCTAGCTGACCTCTAAGGTAGTACTTTCTTCTTTTCTGATAGATCAAATTGTCATTATAAAAAATAACAAAGATAAAAGGCTTACATAAGGTCTAAAACTATGCATGAAATTACTCATCATGTTCTGAGTTTTCCAAAATGCCCGAAAGAGACAATAATATCTCAGAGAATAGCCAGATATGCTGGTGTCTGCCTTTAATCTTAGCACTCCGGAGGCAAAGACAGGTAAACATCTGTGAGTTTAAGAATGGCCACAGCTGCACAGTGAGACCATTTCTCAATATTTTTCAGCAAAAAAATAAATAAATAAAATTATTAGATACTATGCAGAGATGTCTGAGGCCTGTAACAATTTCATGATTTTAAAGCAACCATTAAGAAAATGTTTGAACAACAATCATAAATGTTTTTGAGACCAAAATGAAACCCTCAGAAAATAAATGAAAGTCTAATTAAATAAAAAATAAGGTTCTAAGAAAAAAATGAAACTTTTTTTATTCACTATTTTATTTATTTACTTTTCAGAAGCCATCCCCTTCCCCAATCCCCCCAACCATTAATACCCTATCCCATCCCTCCTCCTCCTTTTTTGCCTTTATACTGTTTAAATTACATGCAAGTATTAAGGTCAGTTCTAGGCTGAGGATCTAGCAATACAATAGATGCAAATAGTCCAGGAACAAGGAAGACAATAAAGCTAGATAATCAAAGAACATGCATGACAATAAACAGAGTCCTGTGATCACTCCTGAGATCAGTTTTCCTAAGGGCTTATCAGGATGACCAAAACATATAAGCATACTTCCCTGTCCTAGCCCAAAGTCATTTTCATGTCTGAAGCCTACTTCTTTGTTCTAGCTTAAGATTTAGATTTCTGCCTATAATTACTTCTTTGTTCTAGCCTAAGATTTAGATTCCTGCCTGAAATTGCTTTTTGTTCTAGCCTAGGATTTAGATTTCTGCCTGAAATTACTTATTTGTTCCAGCCCAATGTAAGATTCCTGTCTGCAGTCCATTTCCTTGTCCTAGACCTGTGTCAGATTCCTTCCAAGCAGCCCGTTTCCTTGTCCTCGGCCAGTGACAGATTCCTGCCAGGCAACTCCAAAAGTTTTCCATATCTCCCCCTTTTTATTGCATAAGCCAGACTGAGCCTGTCTTAGGTCATTCTGACAAGAAAGCCTTCCTTACATGTTGTGAAATATGCATTATCAAAAGCAATTGGGATAGCTCCTAACTCTTGAACCCTGAACCTTCTTCAGATAATTTGAATAGGTTATAGAACATCATCCATTGTTCCAGATACCTATATAAATCCTTTTGTATACTCAGTATATTAGTAACATTTTTTTTTGCTAGATGATTAACAAAAATAGTTGTCTTAACTCCTTGCATCAATGCTATTGCAGAAGCAGTGGTGCTAGCAATTAATGAAATTAAAGCTATTATACCAGCAATAATTAAGCCCACTACTCTCATGCTTCTGCTTAAAGCCTAACTCACTTCTTCCAGCACTTTCAAGCTTTTTTTCAGAGAATCAAGGTTTTCTAATAATCAGGGCAGTAAGACAAAAGCTGGATGATAGACCCCTGTAACAGACATGCCAAGTTTCAACACACTAACACAATTGGAAATTATACAGTCAATGCAACTTACAATAAATACTGTAGAAGAGACAAAACCAATTTTAGCTTGACAATTAAAAGAACCTTAAAACATGCACTAATCCTTCTTTGAAATCCAGATCCTGTCCTAACTTTATCTCTTGCTATCATAAAATCTTAGTGAACTACAGCTAACTTCCAAATATGTCTCTGAAAATGTCCAGAACCAGCCTTCCAAATGTAGACTGTTATTTCCAATATTAGATTGATTTCAAGACAGGTAAATGATTGAGTCCTAATAGCTGGTCACCTTTAAGAATAATACAAGAGATATTATAATTTCTCTTTTTGATTCTGTCCCACAATGTCTAAAAACTTGAGGCAAGGCAGTTGTCCAATCTGGGATATAGGCAATAAAAGGTGGGTCAGGAACATATGTCCAATACAGCTCCCTAGTCACCGTTGTCAGGGCACTCAGTAATCTCACAAGTTGGCATTATTCTTTATCTCAGAAACAGCATGTCTCACCAATCTTTTAAAGTTCCATGGGCCTATTCCACAATATCTTGTCCTTGAGGATTATATAGAATCCCCATAATAAATTGTTGACAAAAAAGTCTCAACTGCTCAACTACAATTGCCAGCTCCATTATATTTTTATTGGATATTTTATTTATTTACCTTTCAATGTTATCCCCTTTCCATTGCCCCTCAAAACCCCTTATCCCATCCCCCCTCCTCTACTTCTAAGAGGGGTGCCCCCACCAATGCATCCAATCCTGCCTCCCTGTTGTTGAATTCCCTAACACTAGGGCATCCAAACTTTCAGGGACCAAGGCTCTCCTCTTCCACTGATGCATGACAAGGCCATCCTCAACTACCTATACAGGTGGAGCCATGAGTCCCTCCCTTTGTGTTCCCAGGCTAGAGGTTTAAACCCTGGGAGCTCTGGTTGAGTATATTGATACTCCTTCTAAGAAGGACCAAAGCACCCATACTTTGGCCTTTCTTCTTCTTGAACTTCATGTGGTCTATGTGTTGTATCTTAGATATTATGAGCTTTTGGGCTAATATCCACTTATCAATGAGTACATACCATGTGTGTTCTTTTGTGATTGGGTTACCTCACTCAAGATGATATTTTCCAGTTCCATCCATTTGCCTAAGAATTTCATGAACTCATTGATTTTAATAGCTGTGTAGTACTCTATTGTGTAAATGTACCATATTTTCTGTATCCATTCCTCTGTTGAATGATATCTGGGTTCTTTCCAGCTTCTGGCTATTAGAAATGAGGCTGCTATGAACATAGTGGAGCATGTGTCCCTGTTATATGTTGGAGCATCTTTTGGGTATATGCCCAGGAATGGTATAGCTGGATCCTCAGGTAATACTCTGTTCAATTTTCTGAGGAACCACCAGACTGCTTTCCATAGTGGTTGTACCAGCTTACAATACCACCAACAATGGAGGAGTATTCCTCTTAATCCACATCCTTGCCAGCATCTACTATCACCTCAGTTTCTGATCTTAGCCATTCTTGTAGCCACCTACAAATCTGTTGATTGCCACTTTGTCCAATTGATGGTGTCCTTTGCTTTACAGAAGCTTTGCAGTTTTATGAGGTCCCATTTGTCAATTTTTGATCTTAGAGCATAAGCCATTGGTGTTCTGTTCAGGGACTTTTCCCTTGTGCCCATATGTTTCCCCCATTTTCCCATCTATTAGTTTCAGTGTATCTGGTTTTATGTGTAGGTCCTTAATCTACTTGGACTTCAACTTTGTACAAAGAGGTAAGTATGGATTAATTTGCATTCTTCTACATGCTGACCTCCAGTTGAACCAGCACCATTTGTTGAAAATGCTATCTTTTTTCCACTGAATGGTTTTAGCTACTTTGGCAAATATCAGGTGACCATCGGTATGGGGGTTCATTTCTGGGTCTTCTATTCCATTGTGTGAGAAAAACTGTGGTGGAATCCCTGGGGGCTCTCCATGCCAGTGGGTCCCAAAAACATGAGAAAGTCCAGAGTTCCATGGGCTGGAAGCTTTAGCAACAGCAGGCCACAATGATACGAGAAGTCCGTGGGTTCCAAGAGTTTTATTTCCATGATGTGATGGTTGGATCTGGATGTGCACACACACACCCCTAGTTTTAGCCAGGGCAGGCCTGCCTTAAATAGGGGAGGGGGGAAAGGAGGGACTGGGAAGGAACAACTTAATTTAGCTATGCCCCTGGAATTTAGGTAACTCATGAATATGGAAATCTCTCAAGGCTAAAGCCTGTACTCCTGTCCTCTCTAGCCAAACATGACTACAAGGTACAGATCAAATGGAGATCACACCATATGTCAGGAGCCTAGATTCTGGGAGCATGGCAGAACAGATGCCCATCCCTCACAGGCAATGGACATAACAACAGAAACTGAGGGAATTCAAAAATTCATCAGATCCTACTCCAAAAGCCTATACTCAACAAAACTGAATAATCTGGATGAAATGGACAATTTCCAGACAGATGCCAGAAGTTAAATGAGGATCAGATAAACCATCTAAACAGTTCCATAACCCCTAAAGAAATAACAGCAGTTATTAAAGGTCTCCCAACCCCCCCAAAAAAAAGCCCAGGACTGGATGGTTTTAGTGCAGAATTCTATCAGACCTTCAAGGAAAACTTAATACCAATACTCTTCAAACTATACCACAAAATAGAAATTGAAGGAACACTATACAATTTGTTTTATGAGGCCACAATTACTTTTATACCTAAACCACACAAAGACCTAACAAAGAAAGAGAACTTCAGACTAATTTCCCTTATGAATATGGATGCAAATCTACTAAATAAAATTCTCCCAAATCTAATCCAAGAACACATCAAAATAATCATCCATCGTGTTCAAGTAGGCTTCATCCCAGGGACAAGGGATTGCTCAATATTCAGAAATCCATCGATGTAATCAACTATATAAACAAACTCAAAGGAAAAAAAAAACCACAAGATCATCTCATTATATGCTGAAAAGGCATTTGACAAAATTCAACACTCCTTCATGGTAGAAGTCTTGGAAAGATCAGGAATTCAAGGCCCATACCTAAACATAGTAAAAGCAATATACAGTAAACCAGTAGCCAACATCAACTAAATGGAGAGAAACTTGAAGCAATCGCACTAAAATCAGGGACTAGACAAGACTGCCCACTCTTTCCCTACCTATTGAATATAGTACTTGAAGTCTTAGCCAAAGCAATTAGACAACAAAAGGAGATCAAAGGGATACAAATAGGAAAGGAAGAAGTCAAAATATCACTATTTGCAAATGATATTATAATATACTTAAATGACCCCAAAAATTACACCAGTGAACTCCTAAACCTGATAAGCAACTTTAGCAAAGTGGTCGGATATAAAATTAACTCAAACTAATCAGTAGCCTTCCTTTACTGAAAGGATAAATAGGCTGAGAAAGAAATTAGGGAAACAACACCCTTCTCTTTAGTCACAAATAATATAAAATATATTGGTGTGACTCTAACAAAACAAGTGAAAGATTTGTAATGACAAGAACTTCAAGTCTCTGCAGAAAGGAATCGAGGATGTCAGAAGATGGAAAGATTTCCCATGCTCATGGATTGGCAGGATTAATATAGTAAACATGGCCACCTTGCCAAAAGCAATCTACAGATTCAATCCCCATCAAAATTCCAACTAAATCTTTCATAGAGTTAGAAAGAGCAATTTGTAATTCATTTTGGAATAACAAAAATTTCAGGAGAGCAAAAATTATTCTCAACAATAAAAGAATTTCTGGGGTATCACTATCCCTGACTTCAAGCTGTACTATAAAGCAATAGTGATAAAATCTGTATGATACTAGTAAAGAGACAGGCAGAAAAATCAATGGAATAGAATTGAAGACCCAGAAATGAACCCACACATCTATGTTCACTTAATCTTTGACAAAAGAGCTAAAACCATCCAGTGGAAACAAGACAGCATTTTTAATAAATGGTGCTGGTTCAACTGGAGGCCAGCATGTAGAAGAATGCAAATCAACACATTCTTATCTCCCTGTACAAAGCTCAAGCTCAAGTGGATCAATGATCTTCACATAAAACCAGATACACTGAAACTAATAGAAGAGAAGGTGGGGAAGACCCTTGAATACCTATGCACAGGGGCACAGGGGAAATTTTCTTGAATATAACATCAAGAATTGACAAATGGGACCTCATAAATTTGCAAAGAGTCTATAAGGCAAAGGACACTGTCAATAGGACAAAGTGGAAATCAACAGATTTGGAAAAGATCTTCACCAATCATATATCCGATAGTGGGCTAATATCAAGAACTAAAGAACTTAGACTCCAGAAAATCAAATAATCCTACTTAAAAAATGCGGTACAAAGCTAAACAAAGAATTCTCTATTGAGGAATACCAAATGGCTGAGAAGCACCTAACAAAATCTTCAACATCCTTAGTCATCAGGGAAATGCAAATCAAAACAACCATCAGATTCCACCTCACAGCACTCAGAATGGCTAAGATCAAAAACTCAGGTGACAGCAGATGCTGGTGAAGATGTAGAAAAAGAAGAACACTCCTCCATTGTTGGTGGGCTTGCAAGTTTATGCACCCACTCTGGAAATCAGTCTGGCAGTTTCTCACAAAATTGGACATAGTACTACCTGAGGACCCAGCTATACCATTCCTGGGCATATACCCAAAAGATGTTCCAATGTATAACAAGGACACATACTCCACTGTGTTCATAGTAACCTTATTTCTAGTAGCCAGAAGCTGGAAAGACCCAGATGTCCTCTACAGAAAAATAGATACAGAAAATGTGATACATTTACACAAAGGAGTACTACTCAGCTATTACAAACAATGTATTCATGGAATTTGCAGGCAAATGGATGGAACTAGAAAATATCATCCTGAGTGAAGTAACCCAATCACAAAAGAACACACATGGAACGCACTCACTGATAAGTAGATATTAGCTCAAAAGCTTGGAATACCCAAGATACAATTCACAGACTACATGAGGCTCAAGAAAAGAAAGACCAAATTGTGGATGCTTTGGTCCTTCTTTGAAGGGGGAATGAAATTCTCATGGGAGCAAAAATGGAGACAAAGTGTGGATCAGAGACTGAATTAGTGATCATCCAGAGACTGCTCCACCTGGGCATCCATCCCATATACAGTCACCAAATGCAGACACTGTTATGGGTGCCAAGAAGTGCTTGCTGACAGGAGCCTGATATAGTTGTCTCCTGATAGGCTCTACCAGAGCCTGACAAATACAGAGGCAGATGCTCGTAGCCAACCACTGGACTAAGCATGAGATCCCCAATGGAGGAATTAGAGAAATGACTGAAGGAGCTGAAGGGATTTGCAACCACATAGGAAGAACAACAATATCAACCAACCAGACCCCCCAGACCTTCCAGGGACTAAACCACCAACCAAAGAGTCCAAAGAGTGCTCCAGCTGCATATGTAGCAGAGGATGCCCTTGTCATGTCTCAATGGGAGAGAAGAGGCCCTTGGTCCTGTGAATGCTCAATGCCCCAGTGTAGGGGAATTCAAGGGCAGGTAGGCAGGAGTTGGTAGGTGTGTAGAGGAATATCCTCATAGAAGTAGTGTGAGGAGGAATGAGATAGCAGGTTTCCAGAGGGGAGGGCATGAAAGAGGATAACATTTGAAATGTAAATAAAGAAAATATCCAATAAAAAATGTAAGAAAGAAAGAAGTTGTTCAACATCCTTAGTCATCATTGAAATGCATATCAAAACAACCCTGAGATTCTACCTTAAACCAGTCAGAATGTCTAAGATCAAAAATTCAGGTGACAGCAGATGTTGGTGAGGATTTGGAGAAAGAACACTCGTTCATTACTGTTGGACTTGCAAGCTGGTACTACCACTCTGGAAATCAGTCTGGTGTTTCCTCAGAAAATTGGAAATAGTTCCACCTGAGGACCCAACTATATCACTCCTGGGCATATACTATATAAGAAGGACACATGCTCCATTATATTCATAGCAGCCTTATTTATAATAGCTAGAATCTTGAAACAACCCAAATGTCCCTCAACAGAGGAATGGATACAGAAAATATGATACATTACACAATGGAGTATTACTCAGCTATTAAAATCAATGAGTTCATGAAATTCTTAGGCAAATGGATGGAACTGGAAAATATCATCCTGAGTGAGGTAACTCAGTCACAAAAGAACACACATGCAATGTACCCACTGATAAGTAGATATTAGCCAAAAGGAAGCTCGGAATACCCGTTATATAACTCACAGACCATATGATACCCAAGAAGAAAGATCACACCAAAATGTGGATGTTACAGTACTACTCAGAAGGGGGAAGAAAATAATCTTTGAGAGGTAGAGGAAGGGAGGGATCTGGAAAGGAGAAAGGAGGGGGAAGGATAAAGGAGGGCCAGTTCAGATATGGGAGGAGATGGGGGGTAAAGTACAGAGGATCAGGAATTTGAAAGTAGGTGTGTAGCAGTGGAGAAGGGGGAACTGGGGATAGCCACTAGAAAGTTCCAGATGCCAGGGACCCAAAAGGTTCCCAACAGGGAGGACATTAGCTGAAATACCCAACAAAGGGGAGAGAACCCTGTTGAGATCATATCCAGGGACAGGCACAGTCCCTGGTTGAAGGATGGGGCCACCTACCCACCTTAAAAATATTAATCCGAATTTCTCCTGTCAGAAG
The DNA here is from genome assembly GCA_021653895.1 of Mastomys natalensis. NCBI lineage: Eukaryota > Metazoa > Chordata > Mammalia > Rodentia > Muridae > Mastomys > Mastomys natalensis. Next base: position 625,046 of record JAJTUV010000429.1, read on the forward strand.
GAAATACAAGGACAAAGAGTGGAGCAGAGACTAAAGGAAAAATCATCCAGACACTGCCCCACCTAGGGATCCATCCCATCTTCAGACACAAAACCCAGACACTATTTCTGAACCCAAGAAGTGCTTACTGACAGGAGCCTGGTATATCTGTGTTGGGCCACGAAAGGGCTGTCATTGACCTAGACAGGCCCAGACCCGCCCTCCATGTCACCTGTACCCTTAAGTCACGGTAAGACATGGGTAAGGGGTGTGCCTAAAACCCTCTGCCTTGAGGTTTGCATATTAATGAGGCCGGGGGACTAGGTAATTAAGTTTTCCCCTCCCTAACTCCTCCCCTTGATACTTCCCAATATAAGGGAGCCCCTCCTGGCTTTTCGAGGGGGGGGGGAGCGCACCAGATTCACCATTCTTGTCAATAAAATTACTTCATGGAAACTCAATTCCACTTGTCTGCCGTGGGCCTACTTCTATTCTGTGACCACCTCAACCATGTGGGAACTACAGCGTCCTGGGCGGGAAGTGCTGCGAACCCAGGCCCTCCGCTAGGCCCCCTCCGCCTCCGCTGCCTCATCTGATGCGGGCCCAAATCCCGCGTGCGTGAGACCCCCGCCACCTCAGCCGCCACACGGGAGGCTTTGGGGCCCCGGGCACCCGCCCGCGTTTTGTTTCCTACATATCTGTCCCCTAAGAGGCTCTGTCAGAGCCCTACAAATACAGAAGAGGATGTATGCAGTCAAACATTGGACTGAGCACAGGAACTCCAATGTAGAATTTAGGGTAAGGATTGTAGTAGCTGAAGGGTTTTGCAACTCCATAGGAAGAACAACAATATCAACCAACCAGACCCCCCAAAGCTCCCAGGGACTAAACCACCAACCAAAGAGTACACATGAGGGTACCCATTACTCCAGAAGGATGTTTAGCAGAGGGTGGCCTTAGCAGACATCACTGCATGGGGAGTCCCTTGTTCCTGTGGATGCTTGATGACCCAGGGTAGGGAAATGCCTGAGGACTAAGGCAGGAGTGGGTGGACAGGTCGTGGAGCACCCTCCTAGATGTAGGCGAAGCATGAGGGGAGGGGATAGGGGACTTGTGGAGGGTAAACGGGAAGGGGGATAACATTTGAAATTTAAATAAATAAAATAACCAATTAAATGAAAACATAAAATAAAAGATGTCCAAAATAAAAGCTTTTTTGAAATTAAAAAAAAAAGGCATAAAGCAAATGGTATAATACAAGTGTCAATGAAAAATGGTGAAGCGTCGAAATAAATAAATATAAAAACTCAACAAATCACAAGTGTGCTCTGACATGTGCATTTTCTGTGTGTTCCTGTGTATTCTTATGGAAGCCATAGATCACCTTTGGGTGTCATTCTTCAGGATGCTATCAACCATCTTGTTTGTGTGTGTTTCATAATTACAAGGACATCAGTTTTGTCAGTTAACACATCAATGAAAGCCCAGATTTTTTTTTTTTTGATTAGTTTGAACAAGTGTTAGCTCAAATTTGAATTCTCAACTTTTCTCCTGTATCTTTCCTGCCTTCTCTCTGTGGTTACTGGCCTATCTGTCATTTATTGTATCTAATGTATGTCTCTGTTGCCTGAATGGTGTGCCTGCATTTGTTCTGTGCCTATGACTTTCTATCAGTGTGAACCTGTGCCTTCCCATAAAAAGGGATTTGCATTATCATTATTGAACAGCACAGAAAACATAGTGAAGAACATAAAGTAGAAATTTTTACAGAATTTTCGACAGAGTTTTAAAAGGAAAAAATTACTTTACTGGCAGAGAATAGCTTTCAAAGTTGCAAACAGAAAGGACAGGTTGTATGTCAAAGGTTTTGTGGCTGGGTTGGTATCCCCATCCCACCTCTGGAAGTCTTGTTCCAGTGGAATTATCAACCTATATCCACATGTTGCTTTTAATATTTTTAGGCTGCATTCAGCAAATGATTACAACATATGCACACACACATACATACACATACCACACACACACAAACATATACACATATGCACACACACATACACACACACAGTTATACAAATCTTGGTCAAGAATTTGAGTGTGGAAATTAAAGCTATACATTAGCTTAGGTTGTAAAAGCTGATTATATAGAAAATCCAAGACAGTATATTTGACTCCATTGTTGTCTTAAAGACAGATTAAACTTAAACACAGTAGCATAGTAGGCTAAATATATATTAACTGGTCTCAATGTATATTATTTTTGTTGCAAGGTCTGGTAAGTTTAGGTTCTTTGGATTCAAGAGATACTTGTATGATTATGCTCATTATGTGCCTGTTTCTACCTCGTTCCCATCCAGTGCTAGGGTTATAAAAATTGCCAGCCCTAGTTTAAAGACATAAAAACAAACAAATACAAAACAACGCATGATATCTGAGAGACAAACGGGTTTTCGTATTTATATAGCATCACTTTAGAAATGGAGATACCTCTGCCCAACATAATCAAATTTATAGGATTCAGCTCAAGTAGGACATAGAGTAAAATTCATAGCACTAGCTCTACACAATAGGTAGCTGTGGGGGTCCCCGGTTCTGGAGGGTGTCCCACGATGATCTCCCGGCTGAGGACTGAGTGAGAGCAGGGAGGGTCCTCTACCCACATCTCCGCTGTCTGTTAGTCTTCAGCCCAGCCTGGTGTGAGAGGTCTGGGCCAAAAGGGTGCAGGTGCAAGCAGGGAGGAGAGATTGCCTGCCTCCGCTGCAGCCTCTGCTCGAGTCTCCGCTTACTCCCAGGTGCTGCACCTGTGTCTCCACGCTGAGCCGCCCGGGCTGGGCCGATAGAAGCCGGCTAGCAGGCAAGGAAGCAGCTTGGTGCCCCAGGAAGGTTCCGGGAGAGCGGATCTCTCCCCAAGTGTTACAGCTCTTGAGACAAAGACTCCAGGACACCAAGATGATTCTCGAACACACACACCTTTACTTCTCCCGAATAGAGCCTTTATATACAGTTTCAGGGTGGGTTAGGGTCTGACAGCAGATAACGCTTATTGGCTTGGTCAGAGAGCTTGGAGAGACCTCATCTGCATGTGGGTTAGGGTCTGGCAGATAATGCCTATTGGCTTGGTCAGAGAGCTTAGAGATGCCTCATCTACATGTGGGAGGGCCTGAGGCACTGTTCCTCGTGACTGATAGACCTCTCTTTGGGAGAGGCTGTGGAGGGCCGAAGCTGAATGAAAAGAACCAGGGCCTGGGGGCAGCGCCGAACACCTGCCGTCCTGGTAAAGGTCCGGGGTTCAAGGCTTGCTCAACCAGGCACCCAGCTGCTTCCCACAGCCCACCGCCCCACAGATAGCAATAAACCCCTTCAAGTTATAGTCCCCAACAGTTAAAGGAAAACTAAATGAGGCAAATCAAAAACAAGGAAAACAGTGTGGGTAAGACCTGAAATCAATGGAACAGCAAAGTCCAGCAGACATCTGGGAAAGATAGAGTTAATGTTCAAAAGTTATCAGCAAAGCCATGTATAATCTACAAGACTAAGAAAGAATGTCCAGTGAGAGGATGCAAGTTTTATACAACACACTCCCCAAAAATACTAGAAATACTATTTTTTGATACTCGATTCAAAGTCAAAATCGAGACAAACAAATAAACAAAACTAGAAGAATGACTTCTACACAATGAAATTTCCACAGGGTAAATATTTACTTCTAATATCAAAAAGAGGAAGGGCATAATATTTACTGTAACAGCCTTATTCAACATCATGGTCAAAGATCTAGTAATCCACATTCAATTGTGTACACTTGTACAGAGGCACATACATAACAAAAATGCTTTAAAATTAGTAATCAGTAAAATAAAATGCTGTGCAATTTTATGCCAAGCAGAGTATACTGCTAAGAATCTTAACAGACTGGGACTGGGTATTCACCATCATAGAGAAACCTGACAACTCAAGCTTTTTAATCTAGTTGAAATATTCTAGAAAGTAGAGTGTTTATCTGTCCGTGAGGCTATTAATATCTGCAGGTTGAGACATTTCATTGCTAGAAGTATTTGCCTTGAAGAATTTCCATTCAAATAGCCATAGGAACAGTAAGAGCTGTAGATTATGGCTTCATATTTTTCAAGGGAGTTCTAGGGTGATAGCTCAGTTGATAAAGTATTCAACAACCATGACTACTTGACTCTGGGTACAATGTGTACAAAAAAGCTAGGCATGATCACAAATGCCTTTAATCCCAGGACTGCTGAGGCAAGACAGCCAGATGTCTGGGTCTCACTAATTAACCAATCCTGCTCAATCAGTGCATGCATTCCAAATCTATTGAGACAATCTGTCTTAAAAAAAAAAAAAAAAAAAAACAAGATGGAAAAACTGAAAAAGACACTGGATGACCTCTGGTGGCCACATTGCACATGTATGCATGTTCCCACACACATACATACACACACATTTGAACATATACATTACACACAGTGTATCTGTGAACGTATACATACACATATTAAATGGAATATTCAATGAAAATTAATCTTTTGGGTATGGTATATTCTCCTAATGGAACATGATATTTATACCAATTGAAATGAACAAGATTGAACTATGTTTGTTTGCCTATAATCATTTTAAAGAAAAATACTCAGAAGTAAAATCCTATTCACCTGAACTTTCAAGGCAAACCCTATTTAAATATTTTTATTATGATGGGCAGAGATATGTTATGAAAGGAAAAAAGCATGTGTGGGAACAAGGGTTATTTCTGGGGAGGATATAGGATTAAGCTGGTTTTCAGGTTTAGTGTGAGTTGTATATTTTCTTAGAGAAAAAATGAAAAATAAAAGGAAGTAAAACATGGTCTCTCAGGTAACTCAGCTCTGAAAACACTCGAGAATACAATGAAAAAGCACATGTGCAATTTAAAGTCACAACATACCTGAACAGGTTTTTATCAAATTTGGAGATTCCCCATAGAGAGTTATTCAAATCCAGTATACTACATCTAATAAAATTTAAAGATTGTGATGGGAATTGAAAGTTTATTTTCAACCAACAAATCCTATAGAAACTCAGTTTGTCCATAACTTACTTTTCCAAATTCATCAGCCCCCTTCATAAATGTAAACAATCACTGTAAATGAAATTACCACAATTTCCACTTAACATTCCATCAACTCTTGCTCACTGTTGAAAAGTAAAATTCTGCTTGCATGGGTCTCCATACAAATTGTAACCACTACTCACTGCCTTGATTCATTGATTTCCTATGACAATTGACTTGCTTGTAAATTTATCAATGTATTTAGTAATCTGTTTTAATTTAGATGCATTCAAAGAGAGATTTTATTATCATGATGAGAACATAAAAAATTGTCAACAAAATTTAAGTTTCACCTCAACATAGCCTTTGTCAGTACTAACATTGATTATTCAAGTTATACACTATTCTTTATTCATAACCCACTTCTCTATGCATAAAATAATTTAATGTGTAATAGCACAATTTATTCATTTTTGAATGACCATAGGCATAGCTATTGGTCAGAATTAAGGTAAACAAATATTCTGTAAGTCGTTTTGTAAATAGTAGGGATATTACATTTTGGAGGACATTACTAGCTACAGATATTCTTTTTTAAAAAAAAAACCTAAAGTATACTAATAAAAGATTGTTAATGCCATAAACCAATCTTACCAGGATAAATAGCCATTTTTCAAGATAGAACATACCAACAACAGTATTCTATTCCAGGGCAACAACTCAGAGTAGAGTGTATCAAAGAAGTTTCTGGGGGGAAATTGGTCATAATTTTGATTCTGTAATGCCAATTTTTGAACATTATTGCTGTTGGTTTAAGATAGGACCTTAACAAAAAAACATAAGAAACTAGTTCCAAACATCCAAGACTATACTACCCAATCTGTTATTAAATGACCGAAGGTAAACTTTTCTTAGTATAATTTTACTGTAATATTGAAATATTTACCACACCACAGGCCCCTGTTTTCAAATGTGACATATGAAGAAAATGGATTATACTCATAAGTTTACTTCTGGATGTGATAATATCTTCCCAAATAAACAGAGATTTCTCCAGTGACCACTGACAGCCCAATGTTTTCTTCATTCTAAAAAGAACCATATCCCCAATGTTTTAGCTGCTTGTTGTGAGTAACCTTTCTTCCCTCTTTTATCTCATGGTTCTTATTAGCAATTCAGTGAACAAAGGGTTAAACCCATTGTGTTGTTATGAAACATGAGATCTGAAAGCAGCCAGTCTATAGTCTAGGAAGTGATGAATGAGGAAAGCTGGATAAAGAGTCTTTTTCCTTGAGAATACTATCAGTTAACTACACTTCAAGGATCCTCATTTGTGTTTATTTGAAATGAAGACAGAAAAAAAATCCCATTCTAGTAACTAAAGGAAAAAGATGCATAGACTCAAAAGAGTATAAGATGTCATAGAATGCAGAAAAATTAAAACCGCAGATATGCAGAAATCAAAGAAATGCTAAATGAGATGATAGTAATACCTGCCTTTAATCCCAGCACTCAGGAGGCACAGGCAAGTGTACCTTTGAGCTGGAGTCTACCCTGTTCTACAGAGCTAGAGAAACTCAAAAAAGTCAAAAGAGAATTCCTTTGATATAGAAAGTGTTAGGGACCCTTGCTGAAGAAAGATAACATTAGGGCTAGTATTGCTTTTGTAGCCTAGAGACTGCTAATTCTGAGATGAGGAAACTCAGGTATAGACTAAAATACATAACAGAAAAGCAAAAGGTTCTTGTGCCCTAATCATAATTACACAAAGCTTCAGTTCTGCTCTACTTACATCCTGGCCTATGTTCTGGAACTAAAATAACTAAAACTAAATATGTACCTCTTTAGTTCATGGTGGGGAGAAATTCAACCTATGGTAGAAAGCTAGTAAAAGGAGAAGTCGCCCCAGATTACCAGAGGGCACGTGTTATCCTGCAGGGCTGCCCACATAAGGCATAAACAAAATAAAAACAGAAGGAACAAGTGGATTGTTAACTTTCTCCAATAGTGTGAACGAGATATAATAGCTCAAGAATCCAATCTGGTATAGATTCCAAAATAGACAAAAGAATTCATTCTTTTGTTCTGTAGTAGGGTCAGATAAATGTGATCTAAAGTTTTTGAAGTATTTTTAAAGAATAGAAGGGTTTCTGATCCATAGAAACAACAGTTGCTAAAGAAGATATAAATGCTAGTTAGCTAAATCTATATGTCTCAAATTATAACTTCAAATATCATAAATATGTATAAATTTATCTCCTACTCAAGACCATATAAAACACAAAAATTATAAGAAAATTATTCATTACATGTTTTGTACTAGAGAATCTAATTAACTACCAAAATTAAGGAAAACAAGAATACCTTGGCAAGATTATACACATAATATTATATATTATAATTATGTAGGAGGAGCTAAGGTGGGAGGAGTTAGGAGAGGAAAAGGAAAAGGAAGAGGAGGAGCTAGGGGAGAGAGAGGTGAGAGAGAAAGGAGATGGAGGCAGATGTTCACGTGTCTGTAGCAGTCAAAGGTAGTTGGTATATCTAGGTTGGGTATTGGGTTACACTTCTGATTGTGTGGGTATCTTGTTACTGATCATTACCAAATATATAAGCCTTTGATTAATCTTTAAGCATCAGAATCTCATCTTTCTACTGGGTCCTTGTGGATGGGGGTATGGTCTGGCAATGCCCAGCCTTGCGGAGGCATGGAAGATTGGCAGAGCCATCTTCCATGCTGGCCTCTCGTGGGTGACAGAGCTGATGTTTCTGGCTGGCTGGCTCTAGCCACTGCGTGCATGTCGCCTCTGTCCATGGAACATGGCAGCTGAGCTGGGCAGAGCTGCTGCAGCTTAGATAGTCGGCTGACTGGCGGACGATTTTAACTTTTAACACAATATAATTATACAATATTATATATATTATAATTATATATTTAAATAATATTTTGTTAATTTCTTATAATTTTACATTTCATGCAATATATCTTAATCATATTTACTTTCCTCTTACTAAGTTTCTTACAGTTCCACCTGACCTTCTTATCTATCTATCTTTGTGTTTTCTCTCTCTCAATTTTTAAAACCTACTGAATGCAATTTATATTGCCCAAATACTCGTGGCTAAGACACTTGCCCTGAAATATGATTAACCTACCAGCAGTCAGACTCTTAAAGAAAATTGGCTCTCCTTCTCCACTGTTAGTCAAATGCCAAATGCTCCTTAGCTAGGGGTGGGGCTTCATGCCCGCATCCTCTCTCCAGCCTGAAATTGTTATCTGCTTGAGCTGTCATGGTCATAACATATTTTGAACAAAATTATATTAAGAAATTTGGAGATGGTAGAGAAAGGATGCAGAATTCTAAATTTTTTTAAGTTAGACAGAGTTAAAAGACAGAATTATAACAAAATAATAACAATATAACAATAATAATTTCTTCATGCTTTCCAGATAATTATAATCTTAACTTAGAAAAATTGTTGACAGAGGTGGCAACTTATATGGAAAATAGTTCTTTGATATTAAATTATTCCCATTTCTCTGAGATTTTTTAAAAATTTTATTTAATGTTAATAAAGCTAAAAATTCAAAACTTATTTATCATTTATACAATGGTGGCATTTTAATGAAGTTTCAGTGATATTGTAGCAATAGCTAGATGAATAGATAGTTTTTCATTTACAGCAAAATAGTTTGAATTCCATTTACCTAATAGCTATTAAAGTTATTTTTGGAGTGCAGGATTGAATTTGGGTATAGTTTCTTACATCTCCTAAATCATATAATGAAAATTAGTCTGCTACAGAACTATAATAGATTCATTATACAAAACAAACATGGAGCTAGAGAAGGTGGCTCAGCAGTTTAAAGCATTGACTGTCCAAGCAGAGGACCTAGGTTCAGTTCCCAGTACCCACATAGCTGCTAATAACCATCTGTAGTCTATTTCCAAGACTCCATTTCTTCCATCTGACATCTCTTAGCACCAGGCATTCACAGGGTGCACATATATCATGCAGCCAAAATATTCATACACATAAGATAAAATTAAAATTTTCTAAAGTTAATCTAAATATATTACCTAAATTATCTAAAATTTAAATGTAAAAATAACATAATCAGTGTATAAGCAAAAAGGTCAACATACCTCCATGCTTTCTTGGTAACGGAAGGACTTATAGAAGAAACAGAATTTCATTAGCTATCTAGTCTAATCAGTCTTGTATTTCAGTAGCCTACTGGGTTGTGTAAAATTGTCACCAGATGACAATCCTGTGTAGAGTATTTTTCATCATGCACCTACATTTGGTTTCTAAAGTAGTTCTTGTCAACCACAATCACACTGCACAACCATCATGCCCACTTGAATGTATCTGGGGAATTCATATTATATTCAGACACATATGATGACATATCAAGTTGGATACATTGGATCAATAACAAATGAATATGTTTCTGATAAAAAGAAAAATAGTAACTTATATAAGAGCATATGGCAGTATATGGGAGGATATCTGGGAAGCTTTGTAGATGATGTGCCAAAGCATGTTAAGGTGACTGAGCACAACCATTGAGCCTTTCTTTGTTTCTAAGAATCACATTTTATGATAGGAAGAGTAAGTCTGACTCCATGTCTTTGGCAGCAAAGTTGCTCTCTGCCACTAATCTTATGTATTTTTTCATGACATTTTCAAACTCCCAAGATGGCAATGATTCTGTTACTTGCCTCAGAAGATGAATCTGTCATGTAATTCTCCAGGCAAGACATTGCTGAGTAGAGTCTAACACTTTCCATTATTTTGATCCCGTTACTATTAGTTGCTTCCACCGGGTTTTTCTAAATACTGTAATTTCACTCTCATCTATGTTTCTTTCTTTCAAATATTCACAAGCTATCATTATTCCCCTTGTATTTGTCCCTAGGCTCTTTTAATCTCTCCTCCTATGTAATCCTCTCCATCATTTTCCCTGTTCTGAAGACACAGAGTATAAGGGTTGCCTTCATTTTTCTTCATTGTACATGGAAAATATGGTCCGTGTATAAATGCTCCTTAGGAGATAAATCGTCCAGACAAAAGAAACTGGACGGATTGACAGTGCATTATTTCCTCTGATAATGGTGTTTGAATTTGGGTGCTGTTCTCATGAAATTAGCCCAATGGTTCATTTGACTCAGTCTATCTTATACAACTGTCACCATTGGTTAGTTTTGTTGATGCTCATCACAGTAGTGCTCTGATCTGAATAAGTTACAGGGTAGTCAGAAGCATCCTTGTGAATAACACCAAGAAAGGCATGAGAGGTATCAGTAATGAACACTGAAAGTTTATTGGACAGTACTGAATTCAATTTCAATTATCCAACTGTGTTCCAGACAACTCTGGCCAACAATTATCCATAAAGCGTACTGTTTACACCTGGGAGTCATCTATGATTTCTCGTCTCAATCGGAAAGCTCTGATACATGCAATTGATGCTGATAAACTAAATGTTTTTCATGCTCTCTGAGCTAGAAGAGATCATTACTGCTCAACTCACCAATTCAAATTGGATTCTGGGGCTATCTGGATGTGTTATCAAGATGGTACATAACTCCCCTGTGGAAGAGAACTGGAGAGCATCCATTGGTAAACGAATATCTCTTCCACTTCCCTATTTTTCACAGTTGGATTGAAGGAGTGGCTCAGCTTTGGGCATCATGATTTCCCTGAGTTGGCTAACAATCCACAATGTAGCAGAGGTCCTTAGGAAAGACTAAACTTCAAAGCTCAAACTAAATATGCTTAGGAAGAAAGCACAGCATTTCAAAATAAAAAGAAAGCGAATCTTCCTAACAAAACAATAAAAGTGTGTTCCTTCGTCTTCAGCAGGTCTTTAACAATGTTCCCTGTTGTTCTTTAGGACAAGGCAATTCTGTGCTATGCGGTCTTAGTATTGTCTGATTATTTTGTTGTGGTTCCTGATTTTGTTTTAGGTTATTCATTTATTTTGTTTTGATTACTTTTTATTTCTATGCAATTGTTCCCTCCAAGAATTTAACCCAATGTCTGTCTTGTTATCATTTCCCTATTGTCAATCTTTATCTGGTTCATCAGTTAATTTTGTTTGCATAACTCTAAAATCTCCACTTTACCCTTAGCTTCAGATAAATGTGTCTGGTGACTTGCTGGTGATAATGAAAAAACCTTAATTATTGAATAATTCTAATGAAATTAAGCACCCTTCTATATCTTCTCCTTGTTTGTTTAATGGTTCCATATTTCTGATGTTGCATATTCTAAAACTCAATATGATTCTTTAATCTCTAAGTTTTCTTGGTTTATTTGCTTTCCTAATAAGCAAATCTGTTGCCCAAGAGTATTGATTGTCAAGGAAACATTCTGTAATATATTTCCAAAAAAAATCTATTAATATTTTCAGTGGAGGGGGCTGGAGGGATAGTTCATTATTGAAGAGTTCTTACTGCTCAGACAAAGGACCTGGATTTATTTTGTAGCACACAGTCATCTGCCTGTAACCACAGTTACAGGGGATTTGATTCCTTCTTTTTTTTTTTTTTTTTCATTTTTTTTTTTAATTTTTATTTTCAGCAAATCAAAAAAATTTAAAAAGCATTCAAACAGAATAAAATGAAAAGAAACAAACAAGCAAAATACCAAGGGTCAGATATACAAGAATTCTATAGAGCCTTCAAACAAGCAATACTTTTTGAGTTATGTTTAAAAAAATTCAGAACCACAATAAGCTCCTTCACAAAGCAAATAATATTGAAATAGTGAAATCAAGTGTAAACCCAACAAAAATATAGTTATAGTCCAGTATCCCTCATGAATATACATACAAAAATTCTCAATGAAGTAGTTGCAAACTGAATACAAGAGATATAAAAAAATAATATTCCATGAATAACTGAACAATTGGGGCAAGCTGTCCTCTGAGAGGCTCTAACCAGCAGCTGACTCAGACAGATACAGACATCCAGAGCCAAACAGTGGATGGAGCTTGAGGACTCTTATAGAAGAATAGGGGGAAGGATTGTGGGCCCTAAGGAGATAGGAACTGCACAGGAAGATCAACAGAGTAAACCAACCTGAACCCTTGGAGCTCTCAGAGACTGAATCACCAACCGTGGAGCATACCTAGTCTACACAGATCTACCTCCATGGGCTGGACCTAGGCCTCCCTGCACATATGTTGTAAATGTGCAGCTTGGTTTTCATGCAGGTCTCAAACATCTGGAGTGGGGGCTATCCCAAAACATGCAGCCTGTATATGGGGTATGGTCTTCTAAAAAAAAAAAAAAAAAAAAAAAAAAAAAAAAAAAACGATTTGATTCCTTCTTGTGTCTTGCAGTACTGTCATACATATGGTGCACATAAACTCATGCAGGCCTATACACATAAAAATAATAAACTTTATAAAAATACTTCTAATATCAAATGTTGGATAGCTATTAATCTAAAATATATTTTAGGTACTATTTTAGTATTTTTCATTTTATTTAAATATAATTATGCCATTTGTCCTCCTTCACCACAAACTCCTTTCATATTCCCTCCCTCTCAAAATCATGACTTCTCTTATTTAGTATCATAATGTAGGTTATAGGCCAGAATTCATAATATTTATGTAATCGATAGACAATGAGTCCCCATTGAAAAGTAGCAAATGATTTTTGGAACATATGGCATGATGATAGATTTATCTATCTAAAATATTCACTTCATGCAAAACACTTTCAGTGACATTTCTTCATGTAATTTCCATTGTAAGATGTAAAGTTCTGAGCCGCCATGTCAACAGGCCTGTTTGCTTTCACCTTTGAATATACACAAATATGCCAGTGTCTATTCACTTGTGTGCTTTCTTCCCGTTAATTCCACACTCTCTGTGTTCATTTCATCTCAAAATGCATAGGCAAATTGTTTGATAAAATTCAAAGTGATTTGATGATTTTCCAATTGTTCTCACAAATTAAAAACTAAATAAAACATTCATAACAATAAAAGTTTATATTTAACCACAGCAATAACAAATAGTATCCTAAAAGAGGAGATGTTTGCAGAAACTTATTTGAATCAAAACCAGAAAAAAAAAATCACACTACTCAGTTTAACTTTGTACCAGATTTTCTGTTAGGTTTGAGCTAGAAAATAATCGCATGTAATTTCTCTGCCATCTTCAGATACTATCAGGTACCCCACTGAGAATATGTCTGTGACAAACTCCTTGTGGCCTGTGGACAACAGAGAATGCTAAACCTCAGCAGTCAGCCAGCTTACTATCTAAGGCAGAAGTTCTTAGTTTCCTCTAGACTCCCTGATGCTATTTGAAGAGGAATAGCCTGTGTGCATTTGTGAAGCAATCTCCCTGGGTGTCCTGACTGGAGAAGAATGACAGTAGTCTAGGAAGTTAGAAACCTAAAATATCAATCTGCTGAAATGCATTCCCAGTACCTTAGATACTGGGAATATAATATATAACTAGAATATATAAGAATAGACCCATTTCTGCCATGTGGGTTCTGAATCTCTTCAGAGACATTCCAGCACCTAAGACAGCATGGCAGAATATAAGAGACTAAGGAGTTGTTAATCCCAACCATACTAGGAGAAAGATCACCAAGCCAAATCATCATTGCCAAATTAATTAAAATAAGCAATTAGTTAAAGCAAACTTTGTTATTCCTGAACACAGGCTGCTTCCCCTTACGGAGGATTCAAGAGGTGGACCTTGGATGTAGGGAAGATTAGGTGTTTTTAGCTCAGGCAGAAAGAGCTTCCAAATGGGATATCTGTCTGGGAAATTGGCTCCCTTACAGAAGCAGAACGTAACAAGGTGGTTTTAACAAGAGATGATCATAAAAACCTATATAAACAAAGTTAAGGTTGCAAGATCATCATCATATCTCACTGGAACAATGGCATAGTTGCAAGGAGTCTTAATAGTTTTTTTGAAAAAAAAAAAAAAAAAAAAAAAAAAGGACATGATTGCCATTTCCTGGAAAAGGCAGTACAGAACAGTTATTAGTAGTTTACAGGTTGAGCATAGTCCAGTCTTTCAGAGGTACAGGTTTAATCATAAACAGGAATGAATCTAGCTTATCTTTATTATAAAAGACCTTTCAACCCCAAGATGGAGGCAAGCTGGTTCATTAGATTTCCAGCCCTAATATAGAGTATCTATATCACACCTCTCCTCTCAAGATTCCAAGAACATCGAACATCATGCAAGAGAGGGCTACAGGGTTGTAAAAGCTTTTGGTGGTGAATGACTACAAACAAACATTTTCAAAAAAGAAATGGGCAGTTTCACATATGAATTCAGAGCTTAACAGCATGCTAAGTTTTGTAAAAGCTCTAGCCAAATAAAATTCCAACATGGAGATCTGAGTTGGGCACTTTGTCTCTCCACAGAGTATCTGTTGACATCTGATGGCTGCTGGTAGAAGAAACATCAGCTTTTGTTAATGATGTAGTCAACCTTGGTAGTCAACCATAGTCCAAGAACTTGATTTGACGAGTGAATTATACTCAATATTATGTGTGTAAGGAGGTCAAAGTGTAGAGGATGGGTCTGGGAAGAATTGAGGGAGGTATTAATATGATCAAAGTAAATCTCATGAAATTATTAAAGAATTAACAAAATAATATACTTTAAATTAAAACAGCAGGGTCTGGGGAAATGGTTTAGTGGTTAAGAGCATTGGCTGCTCTTTTAGAGTACTGTGGTTCCATTTCCATCACATACAAGGTAGCTCACAACTGTTGATAACTCCAGTTCTAGAGGATATGGCACTCTTGGATAGGTATACATGCATACATCAATTCACTTAAAAAAATAAATCTTAAATTTAAAGAAAAAAATGTCTGGGCAATGGTGGCATACACCTTTAATCCCAGCAATCAAGAGGGAGAGGCAGAGGCACATGGATCTATAGTTTTGAGGCCAGCCTGGACTACAGTTTGAGTTCCAGTACAGCCAGTGCTACACAAAGAAACCCTATCTCAGGGGGCAGGGTGGGGGAAATACAATTCTAGACAATACTCTTGTCTAGAAGATGTAAGTTAAACTCTTAGAAAATTGTGAGCTAGTAAATCATGACACTCTACCACCATGCATTCCTTACAGTCTTCAGGAGATCATAGCAATATTTCCAGTATGACTTCCTATGTCTTTCATAACATTTTCAATATCAGACTCCAAACAAGCCACTACCAATCTATCAAGTTACCATGCAAAAGGAAACATACTCACTACCCTATGTGAGCTTTTTTTCAGTTAACACATTTCATTCCAACAATATGAATTAATATTGAGCACATAAAAAAATAGGTCACTAGCTTAGAGCAAAGTCAGTTAGGAAATTTATCTTATCTCCCTCCCTCCCTCCCTCTCTCTGTCTCTCTCTGTCTCTCTCTGTCTCTCTCTCTCTCCCTCTCTCTCTCTAAATATATAGATAGATAATAGATAGATATATGTATCTATCTTCTATTTATCAATCAATCATCTATCTACCTATCTTCTATCCATTCATAATATTTTCTATCACCTATTGCCTAGCAGCACCATAAGATAATTAAATACAAATCTCTAGAGAGCATCAGTATTTTTAAAGTTTCCTTGGAGACAGAGATATTCAACGAATGTTGGCAACTACTTTGCCTGAAAAGGAATGCATCTCTGACTTCCTTGGCACAAAGACACTAATTATACACCAGGCTCCCAATTTGCTGACATTATCAGATGACTGATTCTTACACCCAGTCAAGTTAAATTGCCAAATGATTTCCAGACACTGTACATTTTACAAGTATATCCTGATTATATACTGAAATACATAAGCATTAATCACTATATGACAATCACAATTTTGTTGTGTTCTTGATTCTGTATTTCTATTTCATATTAGGCAATCTAGGACAACAAAGAGTCTTTGAAATTTTTAAGTAGCAGTAAGAGATGTAAGACCATGTCATTTCTCTTCCAGCTTACAAGAACTGTTTACGTTATTGGAAAAAAGCCACCAAAACAAATATACCACAGATAATAAAAATGCCCCCATTATAAAGAAATTTATCACATCAAAGTTAATGATTTTTCTGCCAGTAACAATGTCACTCTTTGGTTGTCAAGTTAACTCAATTTCAATTTAACTGAACCACTCTATCATCCCATCAAAGTCACAGACAGAGATGAATTAAAGTGATTCACAGGCTGTGCATACTATGTGCCCTGGATAAGAATTGATCACTGGTTCTCATTTTCTCCTTCTCCCTGCCTCCTTCCCATCTTCCTCTACCTTTCTTCTTTCCTTCTTTCTCCCACTCTCCTTTTCTTTTGAGCTTTTTATTTTTACTGTAACAATGTATTATCCAATTGAATTTATTTCATTTTTATGACATATATTTTCTATATAATATGATAGGGATAGAAGGGGTTTCAAGGTCACTGTGATGAGAATCTCTGGTATCTAACACTGGGATAACATCTGAGAATCTCTGGTATCTAATACATCCTCTTACTCTCTGAGCTTTTTCATGGAAAACACTCCTGCTTTAGTAAGTATCTCCAGGCTCTTTAAAACTTTGTGACATTAAAAGGCTGTCAGAGTCAATAAGCAGTAGCAGTTCTTTACATTTTTGTAAGATTGAATAAAATAAAGACTCAAGACTCTCAAGAACCTCAAATTGGCATTAATTGAGACAAGAATTCAGTAAACATTCCCTGACAATATAGAAATCAAGTCACCTTCCTGGGCTAGAAGGATATGAAAGAGTAAATGTATGGTTCCCATAGTCATCAGCAGTGATGGCACTTCTCTGAAAACAGTCTTCCTAAGGACAAAATTTTGGAAAAGTATTCATTCCCCATTATACAAGCAAGACTGGGATGCAAGGCCACTTTTTAAACCTCTGGGGGAAAAATTCACAAATGTTATACTTCTACTACTAGATTGTAAGAATAATAGAATTACATCATAGTTACTTTTTCAACTGCTATAATAAAATCTCTGACAAAATCAACTGAAGGAAGGCAGAACCTATTTGGTCTCACATTTCAAGGGTACAGTTCCTCATTATGAGAAAGCCAAGGCGGGAAGAAACGGGAGCAGCTGGTCATGTTGTTTTGAGTTGAGGAAAAAGATAGTAACGAACACTGGTGTTTAGCTAACTTCCTTTGTCAAAAAGGCTATAACTTTAAATTGAAGGAATGGTACTACCCAATTTTAGGGTGAACTGTTCACCTTAATTGACTTAATCAAGATTACTCCAGCAGGAATGCTGAGAAACTGAGCAATTCCACATTCCATCACAGGTATCTCCTAGGTGGTTCTATATCCTGTCAAGCTGACAATCCACAGCAAGCATAACAAGTTGCTCCTGAGAAGGTAGCACATTGTGAATACCAAGGCGGTTCACAGTGCATTTGAAAAACAATAAATCTTAGTACCTAACAACAAACAATGAAGGAAAATCACATCTTTGACCAGATAACTGTCAGAAAAAAAAATATAGATTCTGTGTCTTATTAATCAGAAGCATTTATTTCTCACAGTTCAGAAGGCTGGAAATTGAAGATCTAGGCATCATTGGGACCCATATCTGACCCATTTCATTTATTCTAGTGCTTTAAAGGCAAGATAGGCCATCTGGTTTAATCACCATTCAAAGGTCTCGTATCAAAATACTATCATAATAGGTACTAGGTTTAACATACAAATTTGGTGAGATATAACTATTTAATCTCCAAGAAATCAGATTATTATTTTCTATGTATTCTGAGTGATTATTTATTTACTCATTTATTTGAATTCACATACAATGTAATGCCTTTCAAAATGGCATTTTTATACACCTATTCTATTTTACTTTGTTCCTATTCTTTTTTTTTTTCCTTCTATTGTTTTTTGTTTTTTTTTTAATGGAAATTTTATTTACATTTCAGATGTTCTCTCCTTACCCCATTTCCCCCCTCCCTCCCAGGAACTCACTATCCCTTCCCCCCCTCCTCCTGCCTCCACGTTGGTGTACCCCCATCCACCCTCCCCCGTACCTCACCTCCCCACCCTCGAATATCCCCCCCCCATGAACGTCCAGCCTTCATGGGACCAAGGATCTCTTCTCCCACTTATATATAGCTCCCTTGCTTATATAGCTGGGCCATGGGTCCCTCCCTAAGCGCTCCCAGGCTGGTGGTTTAGACCCTGGGGGATCTGGTTGGTTGGGATTGTTGCTTTCCTCATGGTGTTGCGAATCTCTCTCAACTCCTTCAGCCTTCACTCTATCTTCTCCATTGGGAACCCCATGATCAGTTTAATGGTTAGCTGTGAGCATCTGCCTCTGAGTATGTCAGACTCTTGCAGACTTCTAAGGAGACAGCTATATCAGGCTCCTGTCAGCATGTACATCCTGACATCTACATTAACCTCTACCTTTGGTGACTGCACATAGGATGGATATCCAGGTGGAATGGTCTGTAGATGGTCCCTCCTTCAGTTTCTGTCCTGCACTGTGTCTCCATATTTGCTCCCTTGAGTATTTTGTTATTCCTTCTAAGAAGGACTGAAGACCCCCCTACTTGGTCATCATTCTTCATGAGCTTTATGTGGTCTGTGAGTTGAATAAAAAAAATGGGGTATGGAGCTAAACAAAGAATTCTCAACTGAGGAAATGCGAATGGCCGAGAAGCACCTAAAGAAATGTTCAGCATCCTTGGTCATCAGGGAAATGCAAATCAAAACAACCCTGAGATTCCACCTCACACCAGTCAGAATGGCTAAAATCAAAAACTCAGGTGATAGCAGATGCTGGCGAGGATGTGGAGAAAGAGAAACACTCCTCCATTGTTGGTGGGATTGCAAGATGGTGCAACCACTATGGAAAACAGTCTGGCGGTTCCTCAGGAAATTGGACATATCACTACCTGAGGACCCAGCTATACCACTCCTGGGTATATATCCAGAAGATGCTCTAACACATAACAAGGACATATGCTCCACTATGTCCATAGCAGCTTTATTTATAATAGCCAGAAACTGGAAAGAACCCAGATTGCCCTTCAACAGAGGAATGGATACAAAAATAGTGGTACATTTATACAATGGAATATTACTCAGCTATTAAAAACAATGAATTTGATAAATTCTTATATAAATGGATGGAACTAGAAAATATTATCCTGAGTGAAGTAACCCAATCACAAAAGAACATACATGGTATTCACTCACTGATCATTGGATTTTAGCCCAGAAGCCTGAAATACCCAAGATTCAACTCACAGACCACATAAAGCTCATGAAGAATGTTACTATTCTTTACAAACTCTTTTGAATAGCATGAAAAAGACCACTTCCCACCTCATAGCAATAGTTCAAAGTTTTTTTAATTTAATTTACTTTTTTGGAATTAATGTTACATTTCACTTTTTACCCGCTTCCCAGGTACCCCCTCCCACAATTCTTCCCACACATTCCCCATCCCCTTCTCCTCTGGGAAGGTGCAGGCCCTCCTGGGACTGGTGTGTGCCCACAGGACAGGTCCCAAGTTGGGCCTGTTATTGGTTGGCCATTCCCTCAGTCTCTGCTCCCTCCCCTGTGCCTGCATTACTTTCAGGCAAGATAAATTTGGGTTGAACGTTTTGTGGGTGGGTTGGTGTCTCTGTCGCTCCACTGGAGTTCCTGTCTAGCTACAGGAGGTAGCCTATTCAGGTTCCACATTCTGAATGTAGTGAGACATAGCTAAGGTCATCTCATTGATTCTAAGGCACCTCCCTTATGCTAGGTCTCTGTCTCATCCTGGAGATATTTCCACCTCATCACTCCTGTCAGCTGCAGAGTTCCATTCATTTTCATGACCATCTAACCATCTTTCCTGTACTGATCCGAATCCACCACTCCACTCCCACCCCTATCACTTCCAGTTCCCTCCCTCCATCTGCCTCTTATGACTATTTTACTCTCCCTTCTAAGTGAAATTCAAGCTTCCTTGCTTAGATCTTCCTTCTTGTTTAGTTTCTTTGGGTCTACAGAGTGTTTCACAACAACAACAGCAATAGATAACCATCTGTTGTGCAGAATTCTACCAGACTTTCAAAGAGCTAATTCCAATACTCCTCAAACTATTCCACATAACAGAAACAGAAGGAAAACTGCCGAACTCATTCTATGAGACCCAGTCACCCTGATACCTAAATCACAAAAATATTCAACAAAGAAAGAGAACTTCAGACTGACTTCTCTCATGGACATTGATACAAAAATACTCATAAAATATTCTCAAGCTGAATCCAAGAACATATTAAAGGTATCCATCATCCATTATGATTAAGTAGACTTAATCCCAGGGTTATACAGATGGTTCAATATATGATAATCCATCAACATAATCCGCCATATAAACAAACTGAAAGAAAAAAAATCATATGATTTTTCTCATTAGATGCTTAACAAGCCTTTGATAAAATCCAACATCCCTTTATGTTAAAAGTATTAGAGAAATCATGGATACAGAGTACATACCTAAACATAGTCAAAGAAATATACAACAAGCCAATAGCCAACATCAAACTAAATGGACAGAAACTTAAAGCATTTCGACTATTCAATATAGTACTTGAATTCTAGCCAGAGTACTTTAGAGAGACAACCAAAGGAGATGAAGGGGATACAAAATTGAAAGGAAGAAGTCAAAGTATCACTACTTGCAGATAATATTACAGTATACATAAGTTACTCCCAAAATTCTACCAGAGAAAATTTTTGGCTAATACTTCAACTTATTTTGTTGTCTTGCCTGTCTGATTTCTCATCCTCCCTCTGGTCTTCACTCAGCCCTGTTTCTTTCTCTGCATCCCTTCCTTCTTGGTTTCACTTTATTGTCTCCTCTAGTTTTCATTATATTTGTGGACACTTATTGTTGTTGTTGTTTGCCTGACTTTCCCCCTTTACTAACTTCCTCTGGTTTTCTTTGGGCTTCCAATTGGGAAACTATTATTTTTCTATCCTCTATTTAATATTATCTTTTTAAATAAATCTGGATTCCTGATTTTGTTTCATGAAAATACTGGAACCAACAACAGCAAAGAAAGAAGTTCTTGATATGTTCCACTTTGAATTCTAATTGCTCAGAACAGGATTTCCCAAATCCAGTCTCCGAAGCACATAAAGAAAAACTGCTGAAATCTTATAATTTGAAATCATTTTTCAGCCCTGCTGATTCCCAATTTTCAGGGCATGATGGGAA
This sequence comes from Mastomys natalensis, assembly GCA_021653895.1. NCBI lineage: Eukaryota > Metazoa > Chordata > Mammalia > Rodentia > Muridae > Mastomys > Mastomys natalensis. The sequence continues at coordinate 646,308 of JAJTUV010000429.1, forward strand.
ATGTACATATTGTGGTGACCAGAAAGTTTTTTTTTTTTTTTTTTTTTAATTAATTTGAGAATGGGAGATGACTGAGCACTGGAATTTCTAGAGAAATTTGGGGTTTTGAGTCAAGACATGAAGAATGGGTAGGACTAAGATTAGTGGGGCATGAAGACCTGTTATAAAATGCAGGAAGGAAACTGCATAGCCACAAAGAACTGTGATATAGAGATAAGCCCATATCAAGGGAATAGTACATGGGCTGGTGCTGAGACAGAATGAAATAGAGAAACAGAGACTGAGTAAGAGAGAACTTCAAGGATTCTTGATGGTTTTCTGTATCCAGTGTCTTTCAGACATGGAATGCTGAACTTCAGTTTTCCTACTTTAACTTGTAACAGATTATTTTGTTTATAGCTCTTTTTTATTACTTGTTAACAGTCTCCTAATGCCTGATCATAATTTCTCATAAATAATGAATGACTAAAATGCTACCTTATTAAAAATAAAAATACCATCAGTATTTTCATTTTATAGACTCTAGGATATTTTTATGCAGAGGAGAGCCACTAGGTTGACACTAAGTTGGGCTCTGTAAATGTCAAGAAGGTTTAGGAAAATGGTTTCCTTCACTGGAACCAGGTCTACCTCTGCAAGGATATTTACCAATGTATTGTCTTCTAAGATGCATGTTGAATCTCTATGATAAAATATTTTTTAAAAAATGATCTTAGTGTCATGTAGAACAGATTGTATCTCACACTCTTGCAGTGTAACATTAAATAGACCTCATTTCTCTAATCCCTGATTCCTCCTTTGTTGACTAGTATAATAGTATTTGCTATATGGCATAGAACTGTATCATAGACAGTGCTGAAATTAAGTAAGAAGTTATATATGAAGTGTAACAATGTCTGACAAATGATACCTACTCAACAAGCAGTAGTTATTGCCCATAGCTTACTACTAGATGTTAACTTATTAATGTAAATAACAGAATGTTTGGTATCATATGTAGCATATAGTTGAACGGGTTTTATATTGTGGAAAATAATACAATGGTTTCTGGAATTAGACCATTGACTTCAAACACTTCTAGATCTTTCTAATAAAGCCTGATTTTAATACAGTCAACCTATCTTGCCTGGTTTTCTACACTTCTATATAGGGATAATAACAGTACCTTCTTTATAAGGTTGATAAAAAAAAATCCAAGTAACTCACAGTGCATTAAAGTAACATATGTATAATTGCATATAAAAAAAGTTTAGTAACATATACACATTTGTACTAAAGTTCTGATAAGAAAGTATCCAAGTATTAACTTAAAACTCACAAAATATAACTATGAAGCCAAATGTATACATGATAGAAATGTATCAATTTATTAATGATGGAATCAGTAAGTTGGATAATTGATCCTAAGAAGCTAAGATGATAATTTGCTAAAACTAAAGTATTGTAGGGTAGTGGGTGCCTCAGCAGATAAAGATGTTCACTACCAAGAGTGACAGTTTAATTCAATTCCCATGCTCTACATGGAAGAAAGATGAAACCGACCATCTCAAGTTGTCCTCTGACCTCTATATACATATGATGTGAAGCATGTACACACGTGTGTGCAAACACATGCATACACACTATATATAGTTACAGTCACTATGTATAACTATTGTTATTTATATTTAACAAATAATGTACATTATAAAAGTAAAGCACTACAAAATTACCCACCATAAATTGTAGCCACAGTAACTTTTTTTCCTTAAATGGCTTTCTGTTGAGATTCGCCACAACCAAGAAAAACTAGCTATAATTCTTATTAATTGATGAAGAGATAGGCACTATATTTTTACAAATTTTGTAAAAGTCTAGACTGTGGCTGGATAGAAGCATCACCTTTCTTATGGGATATTAGAGAATTTATTCTCATTTGAAGCTTCAATTGTTTCAGATATATAATTAGTAAATACATAAAACAAATTACCTAGTCCACAGGAGACACAAAATAAATTCCAGTTAGCATCACTATGGCTTCAGCTCATTATTAAAAATTACTTAATTGGGTGTGTTAGGGTTTCTATTGATGAAAAGAAACGCCATGACCAAAATACAAGTTGTGGTGGTTGGGTTTAGGGCTTATCTGACTTACACTTTCACTGTTCATCATTGAAGCAACGTCAGGACATGAACTCATACAGGACATGAAACTGGAGGCAGGAGTTGATTCAGAGGCCATAGAGTAATGCTGCTTACTGGCTTGCTCTTAATGACTTTCTTCTAAAAACCTGGACCTCCAACAATTGACTAGATGGTCCCATATCAATCACAATTAAATTACCTTACAGGCTTGGCCTAGAGCCTGATCTTATACAGCCACTTTGTTTTTGAGGTTCCCTCCTCTCAGATGACTTTAGGTCACATCAAGTTGATACAAAACTATCCAGAACACTGGTCAAAGAAAAAACATTTCTGACATTAAACTCTTAGAAGACATGCAAAAATCTGACAAATGGAAGATACTGTTATATAGTGAATGATGGATGGATCAATGCTGAACTCACCAAATCGCAAATGAAGCAGTCTATCTTCCTTTGTCTGTACATGACAACTTTCTAGTGTAACAGGGTTGATAGTGAGAACATCACTATGACCATTTTTGATTTTTATACCTTGTTTTTACATAGGTTTCAACAGTTAGTGGAATGATGGACTTGGCATCTTATGACTTGCAAAACATTATTCAATAATTGAATCCAAAACAAATTACTGCACTGAGACTTAATTATAAGAAATAGAGATACTGACTGAAATTGCTCTCTAAATGTTGTTTACTTCTGAGCCCATTGTTTGTTTATAACCTTCTTATCCTTCTTCCAATTATCAGCAGAAACCAGATTCCCTAAAACAAACCATTTAGCTGTGAATCCACAGAAGCTGAGTCTGAAGAGCTTATGCTGCTCTAAGCAGCCCTGTGTGCTGTTATAAACGCTCCCCAGACGTGGAGAATTGTCCTTCTTTTCCACACAATTTGTCTACCTCTGAAGGTTTTCTAAACCATATACTATCTGATGCAATGTTAAGGCTGAGTGGTTTGGATGAAAAGAACACTGCTTTTGAGTCAGAGCATATTAGGACTTGATTTTCAGAAAAGATAATTCACATTTTTGCTGTTTAGTTTAGGATTTTCCTCACAGCATCTACACAAAGTGCCTCGATCTGTCTTCTGATCTGAAAACTATAATGGAATAGAAAGTCAGGGTTTATTTTTAGAGTGACCACCCATCTGATACTATTTCTCATTGCCACTAGGAGATCTCAAAACTCCCAATATTGTGTCATGAAATTGATTTTGTGATCATTGATTTTTTTCATTGTTTCAGTAGGCAGTGAAAGTCTAGAGTATCAAAACTCACTTATTTTTTTCTATGTCTGTTCTTAAAGTTGTATTTAGAATATATTAGAGATATTTAGTACTTGTAACTCATGCTGTACATTCCCCTTCCTGCCCACTCCCTAAATCATGCCATCTAGGAGCAATCTGCACTGTTTACACAGGCGCAGTCAGGCTCACCCACCTTTTGGGTGGCCTTAGGATGATTCCCATGACTATCATTCTATTTATGTCTCTTGGTGATTTTTCAAGACCCTTTCACCTTTTTAAAATTTTATTGTATCTTTCAGATTATAATATAATTTCATCATTTTTCTCTTTCTTTTCTCCTTCCAAACCCTCCCATATAACCCTCCTTACTCTGCCATATTCATGGCCTTCATTAATTGTTGTTGTATGTATATATGTATACATAAGCAATAGATGATAGAGATAGATAGATAGATAGATAGATAGATAGATAGATAGATAGATAGATAGCAGACATAGAGATGAGGACATAGATATAGATGAATAGATATAGGTGATATAGATATAGTATGATGATATAAATACAGGCTTATATGCCTAAATATAACCAGTTCAGTCTGTATAACATTCCTTGTATTTTATTTTCACAAATGACATCTGTTATTGGGTAACCACATGGTGTGCACTTCCCTTGGAAGACTGTCTCTCTCACTTACATTTTTTAGTCCCCTGTAGTTCTTTGTCAGTTTGTAGCCTCATGGGATTTCCTACCCATCCCTTGTCAACTTTGGTGTATCTACTGTTTTTAAACCCTGTTCAGCTCATGTTTAGATGGTCATTTTTGTGAAACTTTTATGGGAGTAGCTTCTGACACTCTTGAAAGACACAATCTTACAGCAAACTCCTTGACTTTCTGAGTTTTACAAATCTTTTATTCCTTTCTCCAGTAATTCTCCCTGAGCCTCAGATTCATCCCTTGGAAATGAATTCCATAATTCTACACTTTGATTGGTTGTGTGTGGTTTTTTTTTTTTTTTTTCTGGCCTTTGTCTGTTGCAAAATAAAGTTTCTTTGACGAGGTGTAAGGACTACATTTCTCTGTGGCTATAAGGACAAATATGTAGAATGTAGTTAGGGATTATGTTACTTTAGTAAAGTAATAGTTATACTTTTTTCAACTAGCCCTAGGTAGGTAGCTAGGTTTCCAGTACCTGATATTATTTCCCTCTTGATGAGCGGCCACATATCCCTTTGAAGTAACCAGTAGCTCTCTAATTGTCCTACTTACCTTTTAACATTTCATCAAACTCTGCTCTGCCTGACATAGCACCCCCTCCTTAATTGCCCCAAATAATTACAATGATGTCAACCTTGAGTACCCATGCAATACCCTGAAACATTTAGCATGACTTGATTCTGGACATAATTGCTACCTTCTCATATACCCTTCCATTCTTCTATTTCTCTTCTTTTTCTCTAGTCCCTATTTTTGCATATTCCATGTTGTTTCATGAAATGCACATAAAAAGAGCTCAAAGAATTTTTTAAAACAGCTTGCTTATAAACCAGGGTTTTCTTTCAACTTCAATGCAAATTACTTTGTGTCAAAATGCAGATAACTAGACTATTTAATCATAGCCAGAAAACCAGCCACATTCCTTCTGCTTTGAAAATCTGAAGAAACTAGTAACGCTTTTTAAAATGTTAGCTTGATGCTCAAGACTAATATAAAACTAAAAATATTGATTTTTTTAAAGAGTTCTTTCTTCTCCTTCCTATATAGGTTACCTTACTACTAATGTCTAGTTAATCCAAAAGGAAGCTGCTTCTTTCTCTTCTCTTTGTTTTGTTTTACTTTTTTTTTTTTATTTATCAAAACTTTACTTTAGGAGAATACTGTTTATCATTAGGTAGAAAAACATTAAATGATACTAAGGTGCTTTTCAAAAGAGGGAGAAATTGATTGACAAATCCTCTTTCTCTTCTGAAATCTTCGTTAGTTCCTAATCCACCTATGAAATCATACTCCTTGACTTTTCCTACTCTATCCTCTCTGAAAGTTGAAAAGTATGATTCTAATTGTCCTAAAAGCAAACTAAATTCCATGATAGATATTTGATTATGGGAGACCTGAATGGATAAAAGATAGAAAGAAAGAGGGAGAAGAGGGAAGAGGTAGAAGTGGAGTTGGAGAAAGAAGGAAGGAGTGAAGAACATAGGAGGAAAGTAAAAAAATGCTCAGCTGACTGGAGTGTTTATAGATTCTTCTTACAGGCTTATTTTAGACCATGTAAATAATTTGAAAATCACTACATATCAGAAACTACAGGAAAGCATGTCACTCCATCCCATTAGCAATGTATGAGAACTTCAAACCACAGGTCATAAAAATAGGAAACATCTTCCAGTAATACACTTGTCTGGACCACAATAGGTACCACCTGCTGTACCCCTGCATGGAAATAAAAGGATAAAATCACCATCACTTTTCTCTTCTCAAATAAAGTAGAAGACAAGCCTTGCAACATTTAAATATGAACTCATAAATGCAGAGGCAGGTTTAGATGCAAATAAACCCTTCTAGGACAGAATGCTGCTGCTAAAGTTGTCATGATAGAAATGCCTGCTTTGATTTACACACACCATTTCTGCCCCAACAATAAGAACAGGCACACAGTGATGTATCCTATTTAACCTCAACATCTCTACTCCAGAGTATTCCAGGTTACCAGCGCAATGAGGATGGGGGGAAGGGATGGTGTCTCAAGTGGAAAACACTGATCTAAGACTAAGTATGTCTCCCAAGGATGAAAACTATGGCAAATGAGAGCCTGAAATTAAAGCGGGTAGGGTGGGTGGATGGTTGAAGCAGTAACTGGGGAAGAAAGAGGAACTTGAAGGTGAAAGTGAAGAAGAAAGTTCATTTCTCACCAGAGACGGAGGTGGTCAGAAGAATGTGCCGAACAGAATCATGAGAGAAAAGATCAGTGTAAGCAACAATGGAGAAAATCAGAGGGAAGGAAAAGCAAAACTATAAAGAATGAGTAATGGATAATCAGCTACATCTGAACAAATTTAGATCAGCTAGTGTCCGATTCCATCATGTGTCATTTTTTATGAAATTTGTATTGAAACAGAATAGTCACACATGTCTTGGTAAGCTTCACAATTAATTTTCCAAGTTCATTCCCAAGAATATCATTAGAAGTAAAAAAAATAAAAAATAAAAACTAGAGGTTTCTGTGTTTGGGACTAGTTGAGACTCTCCTTATGAGACTGAAGTGGGAAAGCAACAGATGTATGCCTTTTCTCCCTGATATGGAGGTCTAAAATCTTTAGCTGTTTTCTTGATCTCAGATTAGGCAGAGTTCAGCATGGTTGGTTTTGATGGATTAAAATTATGTAAGATTGAATGACCAAGTTTCCACTGAGAGAGCAGAGGTGTTGTAATGGAAGAATAATTGAATATAGTCATTTACATCTATCTTAAAAGGTTTTGGGTTACCCCCCATGTTTATATATAATAATATAAACGTAATCATTATCTTGTCTAGACATCTCTACAATTCAGATGTCCACTGAATATGTACTAGATCCGACTTCGACTCATTTTTTCAAGGTGGTTTTGGCATGATTTTAATAATAATAGACTGTACATGGCATGCATACTACACATACATACAGAGCTATATAGAAAAAATTAATTAAATAAGTTTTCTGATTGTTACACTTAAAAATGAGGACAAGAGTTGAAATGGAGGAAGAGCAAATAGGACAAGAGTCTGACAGGAGTACTCATCTTTAAAACCAGCACTCAGGAGGCAGAAGTAGACAGATCTTTGCCAGTACAAGACCAAGTCTAGTCTACATAGTAACTTCCACACAGGAGTACACAGTTCAAACCTATCTAATGGAAAAGAAGACAGGGGAACAATAACAATTGAATAGGTATAATCTAAAGATGCTTTAGAAGTAAGAAAAAATCCTAAAAAAAAATAAAAAAAAAACAAAAAAAAATGTTAAAGGCACTCATAACTGGACACCAGAACAATATTCAAATATGAACAGCCTGAAAATCTGCCCAGAGCCAGTGCTTGGAAAATATCAATGTTTGTTTCAATATTAGCTTTTGTTAATGTGCCTAACACATAGAATATCAAATGAACAAAAAAGGGCAATTTGGTTGTTGTTATTGCTTATGCTGAATGTGAGGCACAGAAAAATATCACTCTCTTACAGGACAGTTGTAAATATAATGTGTTCATTACAACTGTGTCAATCCCAAATTAGGATATTATGGCTACAATCTGTACAAAATATGACTCCAGCTATAAGGTCAATCTTCCTTACTCCATGGAATCCACTTCTGACATTCAAGAAGTCTATTTTAGCTCCTTCTTTCAACTTCTTTATGGTACAGATACTTATATTCTGAATCAAGTGACTCTCAAATCACAACTACTGCCCTAAAGACCTACCACAAGCAGCTGTGTCTTATCTTTATCTTATTATATGGCACATTTGTATCTGTAGTTGAAGTGAGAATTACCTAGTTTTAAAGATACTCTTATTTTTTATTTGTTTTTAATGAAAGAAACTTTGGCACCCATTCCTGAAAACAAACTCAAATTCTGAGTCTTTGGTAGTGTCCTATCTTGAAAAAAAGAAAATTGTTCAAATTCCCATATTTCAAAGTGAGATTAGGCCCAACAATGTTCTACATAGCTAGATACTATCCCTGCCCTTACCCATTGTTAGTTTTGATGTCAAATGACACAAATTAGAATCACCAAAACAGAGCTCTTCAACTGATAAGCTTCCATAAGTACCTTAATTGATATGGGAAGACCTGTCACAAGTGTGGGCAGCACCTTCTGGTGAGAGGCCAAATGGAATAAGGCACGACAGAAGTATTGCTGTTCACATTTTGCTAGCATGGTATTCTTTCTTGCTTTGGATTTATCCTGGTGCTGCCACTGCTGACTCCTTCACTGATACTAGAAGTGTCTCCAGGCTTCTATCGATGACCCAAGACCAAGAACCACAAAATTATTACTCCTTGGTGGAGACTGCTGGGGCACATAGCTTTCCTGGACAGGGCAATTACTGGGATGACAGCCTCTCAGTGTGTCATTGTGGGACTACTACAACTACTGAAGCATCAAACCTAAAGGATTAAGAGACCATTGGGTCTCAGGTATGAGATAGTTGCTCTTACTATTTTAATGTACTAATTTAATCAATCAAGGTAACATACACAGGATTACATGCACATGCACACACATGCACACACACACACAGGCAAGCACACACATTCTTTACATAAATTTTGTTACTCTAAAGAGCTCCATTATCCACCAATACTTTGCTCTCTCTACAATATACAAAAGTGTTTAAACTCAAGTACATGACCAGTTGAAATACAAAGTTCCATGGGACAAAACTACTGTATTTTTTTGTGCTCCTAATTTCATTGCATAATTTTCCTTATTGCCTTGTTTAACTAAACACTATCTTTTCTCAAAATCATGTCCAGCATCAAAAGAGAAAGGAGACTTTTTGACAATTTTCATTTGTTCAGGAAATTGTCAGGTGTCACTTTAGAAAGCCAACATTTCTGGGCTGTTTGAGAGTCATAGACTTATGTGATACTTGAATGCATTTAACTCTGTACTTCATATTTATTTTAGCTGTACATATTTTATCCATACATATTTATTTACAGATGAAATAATAAAATTTAAATATATATTTACCTCCTCAAGGAACAGAAAGATGTGGTTTAGACTATTCCCCTGCGGGCGTGTGGCGCACACCTTAATCCCAGACTGGGAGCAGAGCCGGATCTGAGTTGAGCACTGGTTACGAGTGAGTTCCAGACGCAGCTAAAGAGAAGCCTGTCTCAAAACCAAAAAAGAGAACTATTCCCTCCCTAGAGTAGCTCAAATGAAGATGAGAATCTTTTCATGAATGAAAGGTGTCTAATTTGATAGCAGACAATGCTATATCAAAAAATATGTTCATTTTCCACAGACATAACATTTTATCTTTTTGAATTAAGCTGTGTTTCCCTTCAAATCATTTCAGAAGTGAACTACATAAGAATGGAGAAGTTCTCTACCAAGAGTAATTGGTGTTCTTGAATAGGAGTTACTCATGTTCGGTTGCCAGCCTCCATATGGAGGCTCACAACTGTCTGTAGCTGCAAATCCAGGAGATCAGATATCATCATTTGAACTCTGGGATATTTAGGTGGTACCCCTAAATACATATTGATATACATCAAATAAATAAATAAATAAATAAATAAATAAATAAGGAAGTGATCTGCAGATTGAAAGAAGAGAGGAACAAATTAGAATGATAGCTCCATCCTTCTCTGGGAAGCCTCAAGGAATTGAACTGTTCCTCCAAACTACACAATGAGACCGAGATTTTCCAATTCTGTAAAGTGAGTAATGAGTCCATACAAAGAATCTAAAGAAACTGAGTTCTATGGAAATGCTGTGCTAGAAAGAACAAAGAAGAGGGGCTTGGAGAAAATCTGTTAGGTTTGTACCTGGGAAAAAATCAGACCAGAGTTGTTGCAACAATCCCTTTCTTATAGCCAATTGAAGAGAATGGCAAACTCTCTATGGAGAACCTGACTATGAATCTCTGAACCCCTAGCAGATTCCATAGGTACACTAATTGCAGAAGGAATGGCAGGAACCATTCTATCTCTCCCAAACACATTTTACAGACCCCAGGTTGCCAGAATACCAACTGGCTACATATAATATCACACCCCCATCTCTAAATCAGGCATGCCTTAACTAAGCATGCTTCTCTACCTCATTTCCCACACATGCTGGAAGATACACATTATCTGAAATTTTTCCTTCCCTTGCTGACAATGCAAGACATATCCTCCTTCTTCTGCCACTTTCCAGGGAATCAGAGACAGCATGACTATAAGCATTACTACCCAACAACTACGTGGCATGAAACATCTCTTACTTTACAACCCTATAAGGGACTTCTACTCTGATACAGGTATCTAAACTCTTCTTTGAACACTTACTGTGCTGTCTATCTACATATGGGGTTGAGAACAGAACCTTTCACTAACTTCCAACTATACTCCTAGCTGTCTGTTGCCCATGATATTAATAACTGTTTCAATAAAACTCTTGCCAAAAAGGACAATCCATCTGAATGTCTCTCTTGAACCTCAAAACAGAGACCGTTCATGATCCCATGAGATTCTTCCTATGACAATATCCTATCCTACAGAGATCTTTATGAAAATTAATTTTGTCAATTGATGGAGTCTTGGAACACCCAAACATCGTTCAGACATTATCCTTGGAGTTGCCATGTGAGTGTTTAAGAGAATTCTCACAAGTGTGTCATGCTACTCCCTACTTAGAATGGGCCTTGTCCAACCAGCTCAACATCCGAATTAACCAAAAAAGTAAATCCTTTGTAACAGGAGTTCCTCAAACCTCACTGTCTTGATGGAGGACACAGCCACTTCTTGACTTTAGAGCTGAACTAAACTCTTAGCTCCTTCAGTACTATGAGCCTGGCTGTATCAAAATGTAATTAGAATTATCAGGTCTCATGTATTGAACTTCCCAATCAATATGCTAATCTTGAGACCTACTAATTTCTATAATATGTAAATCAATTTCTTATAAGAAAATCTAAATTGTAAGTACAGTACACATGTGGGAGAAACCCTGTTTATTTTCCCATGCTTCTGAAAATGCTAATACATTCGTCCTTTGCATGATATAAAGCCAAGTACCATATAAATAAGAGGAATTGCTCTTACAATCTTGACTTGATATTGCAATTGAGCATCCTAGCTAGAGGGCACAAATGATCTAAACCAATTATCATCTTCCTCCAAATCTTCTAAAATGCTAAAAATCAGAGTTTTCAAAAAAAAAAATTCTGTCTCAAATGCTTTTGGTCTTTGTGAGTCCTCTGGTATAGACAGCAGAGTATTGACACTGATTCAATCATGAAATAATGTAAAGTAAATATATAAGATTGATACAAATTATAAGGTATTATTACTATAGAAAAATTTAAAACATGTCTTGTTTGTTAAATGAATTCTAATATCAAAATTCAAAAGATAAAACTGGAAGTTACCTGACAGTTTATCACTAGCCTGGGAGAGATTTCTCCTGATCAATTTCTGAGCAGTTTGCAAACTATAGTTTGGATTTAGAAACATTTCTGAGATGCCTGCTTCATAAGTATAGACTCCTGTTGCATGTATATAGCTGATAACTCAGTATCTTAAGAGGCAAGACCCCCAAAACCTCTACTTTCAACCAGATGCTGCAACTGTCTGGTATTTATACTCATTTGGACCTACAACAAACAGCCTTTCTAATACTTTTCCAAATGCTCAGAACCATCACTGATAAAGAGATAATTGTTCCCCTCTTCAGTCTCAGACTATTTTATTAGCTTCAGTTACTGTATTAAAACCAGATGGCTTATAATTTGTACCATTATTCCCCCTAGGCTTAACATGCTTAAGGAGTTAACAGGCAAGTAATAGAATTACTTGCAAAATTTTTCCAGCTCTTGCCTCTTTCCTTTTCACCATGAAAATGTTCCAACTGGTTCTTTCAAATGATGTTTACTCATCTGAGAGATTAAGAGAGTCCAAAGAAACCTCTTAAAGGCTTCCCCTCTCCTACAAAGGAGAAGTTCTCTTGAGAGTCTAGACCTTCAGATAAGTCACTAATACAGGTCATGATATCAGGATCTTCAAACATCATGAAGAGGAGACAACCACACCAAAAAATTGTACATGGCTACTAAAGGAAGGTAATACATACCAAAGAAAGTGACAAAATTTATAGTATATAATAAATAAACATTCAGTAAAGTCTAGTCATCATCATTACTATAAGTAATACCTTATTTATTAGCACATGATTAAAAGAAATGGTCTGAGGCATTGTACAAGTTTTCTACAGAAGGTAAACTTGTTTAGAAAAGTAGATTTTGTGTGGTTTTGATAGATGTTCCTTATCTATTCTTCAAGATATTCCTGAGAACAGGTAGGGAACTATTAAGGGAGAAGTGGGAAAACAGCAGGAGAATGCTATAAGGTTTAGGTGAATTGGGGAAAAATGCATTAAAACAAGAAAAATAACATTCACAATAACTAGAAAATAGAAATATATAGGTAAATCCTGTAAACTAAGGTCATCTTCTACTACTGACCAGACAGCTTTCTTGAGCTCAGTGCAAAATAAAGAATCCCTTTACCAGCTGGGCTTCTCTGTCTCTGACCTTGTCTGGAAAGCCCAAAACCCCCACACCTTCTACCTTTAGAATGTCAGGAAGCCTTGCTGAGACTGACTTCCTCTTTCCCTTCCTTTCTTCCCCATCTTGCCCATAAGAACCTGCCAAGCAAGTACCTGAGATTCCTGTAATGCCTCTCCATACAAAGGGGTATTTCCTGGTACTTTGAATTCTAGATAGTTAAACTTCACCTTCAAAACCTTTCCCACTCTCCAAGGTCTATATATAGCCCTAGTTCACCCCAAATAAAGTGTATGCATACAAACCCACCCTGAATAAAGGTATGTACACAAGCTAAGATCATTTCAGAGAGCTATTTCATTGAAGACCTTTCAGAGAAGACCTTCACCTAAAAGAGCTGTAACACTAAGATCCACAGAGCAGGCCTTCTCTCTCCCCTTAGATGTGCCCAGCACTCACTCCCAGCCAGACACAGTCCTGAGAACTTCCATTCCAGGCTCTGCTTCATCATTCCAGTCCTATGTGCAGCAGCCTTTGTGCACCCTTAGAAGGAGGAAGTAGAGAACTTGAAACTATAGTAGGACCCCAAAATATATACCACAGAAATAACTTAAATATCCTTCAACTGATGACTGGATGATAAAAATTTAGGACATCTACATGATAGAATTCTATTAAGTTATAAGAAAAAAACTGATACTATAAAACTTTCAGGTAAATGGATGGAACTAAAAATATTATACTGGATGAAGAAACCCAGACTCAGAAAGACAAACACCACCTTCTCTCTTGTTTTGGTTCCCAGCTCCAAAACTTAAAATAGAATATATAAACTAGAGTAACTGCAGAAATCAAGAAAGGAAAAAACAGACCATGGGAATTGGGTGATAAGAAACTCTAGAGACAGAGAAACTAAGACATCTGTGCTATAAAGTGGGGAAATGGAAAGAGTTGGGACTTTATCCAGGGAGTAGAGAAGGAAGAGGAATAAATAACACTAAGGACAATTGAAAAAGACATACAAATATTATTTTATCTTTACCTAAAATTTGACACAATATAGAAGAACATGTACACACACACACACACACACACACACACATACACTTTACTTAAAGTTACCCCATAGCAGAGATAATTCTTCCACAAAATGACATAAATCATCTAACAAAACCTCAATATCTGTCCTGAGAAACTTGTTTCGATTTGTTTGGAGCCTTTAGGAGACTCCCAAAACAAGACTGGCTATTGCTGTGGCTTTTGGTTATCTCCTACGATTTGAAGGTAAGGTCTTATTGATGAAGACAACACATACTTCAGGTACAGGACTTGAAGAAATCAAGCAAGTAGGGAACTAGACGCCTCCTCGCTGAGACTAGCTTTTGTAATCCTAGAAGATGTTATGCAAGATGCCAAAGGAGAAAAAATAATCAATGCCCATACCCAGTCATGATGCCTAGAAACCACAACAATGTCCAGCAAGGAGATATTCTGAAAGGAGTCATGACAACACTTATATCCCGGGGCTAACCAACAATCTTTAGTTGGATCTAAGGCCTGGCTGCTCAGTAGGAAGGAATCCATGTCTGACTCTACAATTCTAGTCCAACCATATGTGACTAATGAAGTTATGGATCTTAGAGGAGAACCTATTATAGGAACTTCGATGAAGTCAGTGACACTTCCAACTGTATTCTAAATATCTTCATACCACAAATAAGTGTAACTCTCACTTTCGCAGTTCTCATCAAAGAACCTTCTTTTGGCAGCAGATGAAGACCACCCCCACCCCCCCCCAAAAAAAAAGCTAGTCAAAATGCAAAGAACAGCTGAGCATGGGAGGCCCAGCCCCAAATAACACACCAAGGATACAACCCTACACCTAAGTAAGGTCACAGGGTGTTGTACAAGAGAAGGTCAAAAGACTGTAAGAGCCAGAGCGTCAGGATGCCTGCTGCAAGGTTTTGTCTTTAATTCATGACCGGGAAGCTCTACCCATGAGATCTCAGAAATCTGGCTACCCAAATAAGATCTGAAAAATAATGACACCAGTTGACATATAATATGGAAGGGGGAAAATACACAAGGCCACACTGTGAGTTGTGGGAAATTATCTATGGAAAATAAGCTATGGTACCAGGTAGAACAGTACATATAGGGCAGTGGGAATCTTACTTTCAGTTCAATTTGCTACCATCTACAACCACCTGGGAAGAGAATTTCAATGAGGCACTGTTAAAATCAGCTTGGTATGTTCTGATTACAATAATTGACAGGGGAAGACTGAACCCACTGTGGGTGGCAACATTCCTTAGGTTTGTATCCTGGATGAGATAAGAGTAGAGAAAGTAAGTTGAATAGTAAATACTTGTGAATTCATTTCTCTCTGTTCTTGATGGTGGATGGGATATGATTAGCTGTTCTAGTTCCTGCTACCTTGACTTTCTTGATGTGATGTACTGTAGCCTAAATTGATAGGTAAAATAAACTGTCTTCCCCCTAAGTTGCTTTCTGTTTGATAGTTTATCATAGCAACAGAAAGTTTAAAACCTGAATGCTGTGTTCAGCTCTACACTGAGCTGAAATAGGTTGATGAAAAATATTTCCAAATAGCAGGCATTTCTAGACTGAATAGTTTCATAATCATTTTTTTTTGCTTTAAAGACTAACAAATATTTTCTATTCCACTTGATAGATGAAGAATAATTTAATGGTTCATATACATGGAAGTTCAAGACATAAGTTAATTCAGAGCACCCACAACAGATACTAAGTGTCCATTCTTTTCCTTGCTTATTTCTATTTATATCTCTCCCTGTCTGTAGGATGGCTGTCTGTACTCTCCTAACACAGCTCTTACATTCCAGAGGCAGAGTGTAAAGACAAGGCATCTTCCTGGTCATATATAAGGAAGAGAGATACGATGCCTCTTGGTATCTTCCAGGAAAACAACAGGACAGGAAGCATTTCCACCATATAAACAGAACAAGGATACCAGACTGACCAGCTTTTGGTGACCAGTATCATGGTGACCAGGGAGTAACAGAATTACTCAAATGATAGACTCAGCAGAAGATAAGTGATACATAGCTTCTTGATAGAAATAACACTTAACAAAAATTGTGTTTTAACTGTATAGGTTGAACAACCAGCCGGGAAAGAAGAGAATAACAGAGAAGGCAACTCCAATTGTGATGCATTCAAACCTACATGATTGGATCCCTGTTCAGACATCATGCCACAACGGAAGGAAGAGAAAACTGATTTCTCATATGCTTCACTTCTGAAACTCTACAACCTCCTGCAATTCCATATTATCCTCTCACTATTTCCAGTTAGCTCATGAACCTTCATCAAGAGATCAGATACTTGTTGTGCATTATTAAAGAAACCCATGGGAGAACAGGAAGAGAAATGAAACTGAACTTAAGAGAGATCAAATGAGCGTTTTGAACTGTTTACCTACAAATGAATCCAACAAAAGAGTATACATTCGATCAATATTAAGGTGGATTTCAAAGTTAAGTAAAATATAAACTGTATTCTAAAATTTGACAATAGAAATAATAAAACAAATACCATTTGGGGACAGAGAGAATTCAGAGTCTTGCTATATAAACCAGGCAGGGCTTGAACTTATGATTCCCTACCTCAGCATCATGAGTGTTTGGTTTACTAATGTTTATCACAATACAAATTGAAAAATAGCATCACTACCAGTATTGGGTGATATTTGTAGGCTGTATTGCACAGTAATGATTGAGATGTCTGTTGTAACATTGTAAAATAGAACTGCACTGTTGCCTAATTTACCTCTTTCTGACTGCTATTATTATACTGGTAACCTCTTTCTCTGCTCAACAATGATTCTCTACTAACTATATAGTAGAGACATTGTATGGGAAGCTTTAGGACACTGTTCTCTAAGATCATCCAAAATATGTGCTTAAATTGCATGGGCTTAGAGCCCGGGCAACTATATGTTAAGTCTCCCTAGGAGATTCAAATATGCAGCCAGCACTGAGAAACACAGACCTCAGCTCCCTGTAGCCTCAGTGCCTACAAATAGACTTATCTCGGTTGACTTCAGGTAAGTGCCTTAAACTCCTTAAACTCGGGTACAATACATGTTGCTACCTTCCTAAAGTCAGCATTTCCCATTCCTCCCTCAAGACCATGGCAGGCCACTTTTATAACAGACTTTTATAACAGTCTCGTATCTCACTAGAAATTATCTTCCAAATGTGTCTTTCTCATAAGGATCTAAAGAAAGCACATAAAGCAAAATCAATTTAACTGTCCAGATAAAGTGATGGCATACACAAGAGGAAACATTTTTCTCTAGGGTCTATAGTGATTAAAAGTTGATTCCTGCTCCTCAATGCTAAGTAAAGAGAGAGAGACAGTGAGGGGGATGAAAGGAGGGAGAGACAGAGACTGGGAAGATAATTTAATTCAAATATGAAAACTGCATTAAAGTTCTAATCAGAGAACTTCTCATTCTTAATTTACCATCTATTCCTTACAAAAGGTAAATTCAATAGGGTATTAGGAGAAAGACTGTCTTTGTTGCAGTATTCCATTGGTTGAAATATGTACTGTGCTCTGTGCAAAGCATTGTTGCTGGAGCAAGTGGGATTCAGAGAAGAAATGGAAGACAAAGACAAACACTAAGCCTTGTATACCAACTGAAAAGTTACTGGGATTAATGTGGAGGAAAGTTTCTAAATCCTGTCAGTGTTGACATTTGGCCTGGGTACCTCTGTGCTGAGGAACAGGGAAAGATGTTTTGTCACAGGAGATGTCAGCAGCATCTCTGATCTCTGCTCTCTAGATGCCAGTACTACACATTTCCAAATTGTAACAACTAGTATCTCTCTGCATAGATCTTGCCAACTACCACTTAAAAAAATAAAAGTGGGCTAGAGAAACACCTTAATGGCTAAGGTACTTGCTGTACATATATGAGGACCTGAGTTCAGATCCTCAGAATCCACGTAAAAGTCGGGCTGATTTTGCACATCTGTAATCCCTGTACCTCTACAGCAAGATGGAACATAATTTCAAGAGAATGCCTGGAAGTTTACAGGCCAGATAACAGTGAATACACTGTGCTAATCAAAAGGAAACCCTGTCCTAAACAGATAGAAGGTGAGCAATAACACTCAGAATTGTTCTCTCATCCCTGTGCTGTGGCCCAGTCATGCCTGAATTCACACACTATTTGTGATACATACTTCATAATGTGTCTGTGTGTGATGTGTGTGTGTGTGTGTGTGTGTGTGTGTGTGTGTGTGTGTGTGTATGGTGTGTGTTTTAAAAGAAAGAAATCACCTTGATCATTAACCCCTGTGACACAGTGACCACATAAGGACTTAGCCAACTTAGGAAGTTTTCTTCAAAATAATTATAGATATATTAATAATAATGGAAATTAATTTTAATTATTCCATCACTGTGTAGCAAACAACACAAAGACCTTTGTAGGCCAATTTAATTCTCACAACTCTAAGAGTAGTCCATGCATGATTCTCTCTACTCATAGTTTAAAAAGGCTGGGACTTGATTTTACAGCTACTCTCTGGATCCACATTTTTTCTACTGCTATTATTGTAAAAAATCAAAACGTAGTAGACAAGACATATAAACCAGCAAAGAAGACCAAAGCAAAGTGTTTCAATATGTTTAACGATGAGGCATGAATGTTCAGAGTTCTAGTATCTATCTAAAGCTGAGCAAGTAGATGGCCTGCCTCTAATACCAGTGTTCAGGAAGCAGAGAGAATCTGTAGAGCAAGTAGATTAGCTTATACGCTTCAGTAGTTAAGCTCTGAATTCAAGTGAGAGACTCTACTTTACTATATAACATGGAGAACAATTGAGGAAGACAACCTTTGTCCGATATGTGCATACTTACATGCATGTGAGTACACATACATTTGTACTCACACATATGTGAACCATATAATACATAACATAGGCTCACACAAACACACACAGACACAACACACAAACACACAATTAAAAAAATATTTTAAAATAAGTGTTAACAAAACAAAGCCAACTAATGATCGATCACACATTTATTTTGAAAATGACTGGCAGTTTTGTATGGGCCAGGTGATGCTAAATGACAAAAATAAAATACAAGAGAAGATATAACAGGGCACTGCATATGTTTCCCCTTAAGGTAGAGTAGGGGGAAACCTGCCATTGACAGGACATCATCTGTGGGAATTCAGTAATATGAAGATCTGAACTGAGAATATTCCAAGTAGGGAAGCAGCAAGAAAGACCTTCCTGAAGCTGCTGCAAGATGTTAGAATCACAACAGACAAGGCATATGAGAATGATAGAGACAGATCATGTGGATGTGGATGTTTGGATGGAAGGCAGAACTAAAATGCTCATGACTTAGAAGTTGAAATGATTGGTTTTCTAAGGATGATAGGAAGTCAATGGAAGTTTTAAGTTCATAAAGCTTATGAACACTTAAAGAAGCTATTGGCAACTGAGAATATTGCATTGAGGCTGAGGTTCAGAAAAGAATAACAGATGAGGGAATAATTTCATTAGCCAAGTCAAGAGATAATGGCTCACATGAGGATGATAAGTGTATTTGAAGAGAACCTCTGGTTTGGGACATGCTTTGGAAATAAAATCAATTAAACAGTCTTGTGAATGAAAGGAGTTTAAAAGGATGAACCAAAGAACTCAAAATTCCTTGGAATTTTGGCTTATGTATAGGTAGTGCCATTGTGCATTGTTCAAATGAGAAAATTTAGGAAAAATGTAAAGAGGGTAAGAATAGCACAGTAATTTATGACTATCCATGGTCTCTATTATAATTTTAATCCATGGATGATAGTAACAATCTCATGTTGACAGCTGTGTCCCAGATTGGAAATATGGCAAGGCTTCAGACAGCACTTAGGAGAAAATGTAGTGATTACCTTGTAACCATGACACTTGATCAACTCTGGAAAAGAATAGTGATGAATTCTAAAAGAATTCTAGATTATCCTGGTGTTAGCAGTTAGAACAGAATCAGAAAGTGAGACAAGGTAAAAAGACTTTGCTGATATTAGAGAAAAGAAAGCACAATGAGTGAGGTGTGGCAGCAATGACTTGCCATCTACTAATGTGAGTATCCTGAGCGTGAACCAGCCTGCACAGCAGGACATTTTCCCAAAGGAAAAGAGAAAATGTGGTGTTCTAAAAGCTAAATGATAATAAATATCATCACTATTGGAAACGATTTGTAGTCGTCCCAACTATCCTCTTCAATTGCTTTTCTGATTATTAAAGTTGGTTTGACAGTGGATCAAATATATGAGCATCAAAGAGAAAGTGAACTAAAACATCCTCAAAGGAGAAGCAGCTTCAGCTACCTAGGATGTCAAGAATTAATGAGTGTATGAATGATAAATGAGTGGCTTATCTTGGCGATTGATCAACACTGAGTGGTGAATACAGAAGGGTACATACAGAAGGGTCTTTGATTGAGAGTGTTGTACATCAGGGAAAGATATGGCTGACATAGGCTCCTCTATATATACTGACCAATAAACTCTGGGGTTGGTTGGTCCACACTTTGTAACTATTATACTCCCTACTTCTTACTGTCAGCTAACTCAGTTTCCAGTTTTATACTAACTTCTTAATTGTGACTGCATGGTTTCTATCTGGAAATCTAGACAGCCCAACAGAAAACAGAAACATTGACACAGAAAAGTACAGCAATATATTGATGGTAATGATAGCAAGCATAACATTTTCAAGACTGTACTTCATCTGGCCCTGTGTTGGAAAATTCATGAACCAGGAGTTCTTTCTGGCAAGCAGTAAAGAAATAACTAACTGTATTATCCTAATAAGTTAATCAATTTGTACAGAATATAATTCAATTTTAAAATGACTGTTTCTTTTCCATTATATCTTTCTTTGAGATATAATTATCCAAACAATTCTCCTGATACTTCACTTTACTCAGTAAACTTTACCAATTTCTATCTATAAGTCATAATATATATATATAATAAGTCATTATATCTATACATATATAAACACAAACACACAGGTGAGAATTTCTTTGTCAAGAATTTTAATAAGCTTTGAATATTTTACAAAACACTCTCATGTTTAGTTGTATTTTTTATTTTCTCCCTTGACTGTGGTCAAGGATTATTTATGAGTTTAACTAAAATCAGTAAATGATAAAAAAAATTACTGAAATGAGGAATTGTTAAATAGATTTTAAAATTCTAATTAATATGCCATTTTTACAAATTCTTAAATGAAAAGAAAGTTCAGAAACAGGACTTGTGATTCTATTTTCTGCTTAGAAAATTTAAAAGGTAGATTCAATAAAGAAAATTAACAGTTTTCAAAGACGAACTCCGAACGAATAATGAATAAAACTTTTATTTTCTCTCTCTTATCAAACATATGATAATCAGCTTGAAAACCAGTTGTAACATAATGAAAAGACAGTGAGTTAAGCCCAAGTTTCTTTGCTTAGTTTTTAAAAACGGAGGTGTTTTACAAAAGTGCCTTTTGAAGTAAATCTACATTTTATTTATTTATTTTTAATTGGTTTGTTTGTTTGTTTGTTGTTGTTTTACATTCCAATGTTTCCCCCCCTTCCTGGTCCTCCCTTCAAAGTTCTTCACTACATCCCCTCCTCAGTGCTTCTGAAAGGGTGTCCATGAACTACTCTCACCCACACACCCTCCCCCACCTCACCACTACCACCCTCCCTCCTGCATCCCTCTTTGCTGAGCATCAAGTCTACAGGATTAGACACATTCTCTCCCAGGAGAACAGACAAAGCAGTCCTCTGCTGCATATATGTCAGGGACCATAAACTAGCCTTATCAACCAACTAGAGATCAACCAACTCTTTGGTTGATGGCTTAGTTTCTGGAAACTCCCAGGGGTCCAACTTAGTTGATACTGTTGGTCTTCCTATGGGGTTGCTTGCCCTTCAGCTCCTTCAATCCTTCCCCTAACTCTTTCATAGTGGTCCCTGACCTCAGGCAACTGGGTATCTGCACCTTTTTCAGTCAGGTGCTGGTAGAGCCTCTCAAAGGCACATGCTAGGCTCCTGTCTGTAATTACAACATGGCATCAGTAATAGTGTCAGAGTTTGGTTCCTAACCCAAGAGATGGATTCCAAGTTGGGCCTGTCACTGGATGGCCTTTCTTCAATCTCTGCTCCGTTTTTGTCCCTGACTTTCCTTTCGACAAGAACAATTTTGGGTCAAAATTTTTGAAAGTTGGTTGGTGACCTCATCCCTCTACTGGAAGCCCTGTCTATCTTCTAGAGGCAGTCTCTTCGGGTTCCATCTCTCCACTGTTGGGCATTTTGACTAATGTCATCCCCATCGAGTCCTTAGGGTCTCTCCCATTCTAAGTCTCTGGGACTTTTTAGAAGTTCCACCTGCCCCCTACCTCTCACAGGGGCATATTTCCATTCATTCTTCTGGCTTTCTGGGTTTCTTTCCTGTCTACCCCCACACCTGATCTTTCTCCTTTTATCCTTTCCCACTCCCCTCTCTCCATGGCCCTCCTACCTCTGCCTCCCTGATTATTTTCTTCCCCTTTAGAAGTGGCATTGAAGCATTCTCACTTGGACCTTTATTCTTATTAAACTTCTTCCGGTCTGTGTGTTATATCATGCATAGTCTATACTTTTTTGGCTAATATCAACTTATCAGTGATTACATACCACACATGTCCTTTTGAGCCTCAGATAACTGTATCAGGATGATATTTTCTAGTTCCATCCATTTGCCTTCAAAATTCATGATGTGCTTGTTTTTAATAGCTGAATAGTATTCCATTATGCAAATGAACCACATTTTCTCTACCCATTATTTATTTGAGGAACATCTGGATTGTTTCCAGTCTTTGGTTATTATGAATGAAGCTGCTGTGAATGTAGTCAAGCATGTGTCTTTGTGGTATATGGATCATCATTTGGATATATGCCTAGGAGCAGTATATCTGGGTCTTCAGGTAGAATTGTTTCCAATTTTCTGAGGAAACTCCAGATTGACTTCCAGAGCAGCTGTACCAGTTTACAATCCCACCATCAATGGAGGAATGTTTCTCTTTCTCCATTCTCACCAGCATGTGCTATCACTTGAGTTTTTGATCTTAGCATTCTGATTGGCATAAGGTGGAATTTCAATGTCATTTTGATTTGCATATCCCTGATGACTAAGAATGTTGAACATTGCTTCTTGGCCATTTAAGATTCCTTTGTTGAGAATTTTCTGCTTAGCTCTGTACTCCATTTTTAACTGGGTTATTTGGTTGTTGAAGTCTAACTTCTTGAGTTCTTTCACATACTTATGGATACTTGGTCTTTGACAAGGAAGCCAAAACCATACAGTGGAAAAAAAAAAAAAAAACATCTTCAACAAATACAGCTGGTCTAACTGCCAGTCTGAATGTAGAAGAAGCAAATTGATCCATATATATCACCTTGTACAGAGCTCAAGTCCAAGTGGATCAAGGACCTCAACATAAAACCAGATACACTGAATCTAATAGAAGAAAAAGTGGGAAATGCCCTTGAACACATTGACACAGGGGATAATTTCCTAAACAAAACACCAGTGGCTCAGACTCTAATCAACAATTGACAAATAGGACCTCATGAAACTGAAAAGCTTCTGTAAGGCAAAGTACACAGCTAATAAGATAAAACAGCAACCTACAGATTCATAAATCTACATTTTTAGGGACATTTTATAAGTCTTCTGTTTCCAGGAATGATTTTAATCACTGGACTTTATATTAAGGATCTGGCATCTTGGCTGCCATAGATTGTGGTATCTATGGAGGGTACATGAACACCCATGGATTTTAATTGCTTGTGAGGGTGATTTCAATTCTAGATTCTTCTGTTTACAGAACATGCACTACCCATCTTGTAATCCTTGTAATTCCTGATTTATTACACACAGCTCTACATGAAAAGGAATTACAGGCCCTATGATATCCATTTTTTTCTTCTGTCCTTCTTGTTTTTTCTTTCTTTCTAGCTATTTCATTCTGAAGAAAAAGGGACAGTTTTATCTTTCCCAATTGCAAAGTGTGCATCTGCATAATATCCTGAAAACTGAAGTGTTGGAAGCAACAGAGATTGAGTTGCCTGCAGTCCAGTCTGTATGTGTCTGCCACCCAGGACTGATGATCTTGAGGTTACTATGAGCATTTTACATCTTCTGTTGTACAGTGTTTCCATCCACACATTCAAGGGCTGACAGACTCAGAAAGAAGGAGGTGAGCTTTTGCTGCTGAAGGATTCATTTGCTCACAGGGCTGTAGGTATGTGTGAGGAAAAGGGGAATGGGTCCTAGGAAAGAGAGGTTTTATCCATACATCATTGATGTGGCCAGGGCTTGGATTCCCTGAGAAATCACAAATGGTTCTTATTCTGAACTTCCCCCACAATGAAATTTACATCATGAGATATGTCTTTACTTTAATAAAATGTGTTTGTCCAAGATGTTTCACTAAATAAAACAATCAATGAAACTAAGCAAGTTGTTTTAAAAGGACAACACTTCCTGACATTGAACATACAATCTCTTCATTTCCATGCCTCCCTTGGGAGGCACATTTGTCATTTTTTTATTTAACATGTGTTCTAGGTTTCAATGTGGTCTTTCTATTCAACGTTTAAAAACTGTCTTGGCTATTTTAAATCCTGACATTTATAGAAAAGAGTTCAATGAATATATTCAGTGAATATACATAAGTTTTGAAATAATATTTTAAGTCTTTAAGAATATAATAGTTGGGATAAAGAGATTCAACACTGTTAGGGTTGTGATTCTAGAATAAGATACTGTTTTTCCAAAATAGCTGATCACTTACTCTTCCACCAACATAGGGGTTTCACACAAACTCCAAGAGCATTGAGAACTAAGGGAAACATAAGCTTTTAGAATGGTGACCTTTTGGAGCATATCTACACATGTGAAAGTCTGTATTTGAAGCAAAGACAAAGCAGTAACAACCTAGCTTCATGCTAGCAGAGATAATCTATGATGCTTTCTTCTATTAGACAGAGAGTATGAATTGATCAAGAAGCATGTTAGAGTGCCTGCAGAAGACGTGCCTAAAAAGAGATGTATGTTTTGTCCTAAGGAGTGCTTCCATTCTACTTTCCTGAAAAGTCCTAATTTTAAAATATCAACCAGGAATTGAAGTTCAATGTGTAAAAAGTATAGCAGATGGAAGGGAGGAAAGAAAGGAGGGAGAGGTCAGTCAGTTTGCAATCTCTACATGCAGACTTTATAAGGTGCTGTTTGCAATGATCTTTTCTTTATGGGAACAAGACAAATCACAATGAAAAGATGCACCGTAAAGCTGATTACTGGGATTAGTACTGATGAGGAAGAAACGAAAGTGCTAAGCGACCAGCTCCATCCAAAAGAAATGTCACTTGTAATGTTGTGCAGTATGCGTGCCTGAAAATCAGAATTAGATTCTGGGCTTCAGCAGATGTAATTATATAGCGTGATAAAGTATAGCACAAAAGAAACCGAATGACGCTTTTCAAATTACAAAGCTGCAAAGCATTTAGCAGTCAAGTTGTAAAAAGAGGAGGGCACAAAGTATTTTACTCCTTTAATTTGAAAAATCTATCTCCTGCCCTGTAACAATATGCCTTAGGATGAGTAATGCCTTCCTTCAGGAGCTAGTGAATGGCCATAGTCCCTTTCTCCTCAAGCTCCAAGTGTTTCACTTCCTCAGTAAGATCAGCTATGCAAGAGAACAAGAAGCACAAGTCACTGTGTATTTTCCTAGATTTACTTTGTGACACATACGGTATATGTGACAACAAGGGGATAATCCTAAATCAGGGTAAGATACTGACCAGGGTAAGGAAATACCACCTTCTTGAAGTGGGTTCTTTCTCCTTTCCCATCCCCTATAGAGCTTATCCCTGTATGCCAGTCGATGACAGGGTTATCTGGAACACAAGAACACCTGACATTGTCTACAAGGCTATCTACTGCCAAAAGCCTAAGTTCAGTTACAGTGAGATAAAGGGATTTGGAGAAACAAGGGTGGGGTTGGGGGGCACAAAGGCCATAAGGAAGGTATTTGGTGTCAATAGAAAGGCATTTGCTCTCTAGATATATTTCCAAGCTAAAGATGAAAGTGAAAAGGACGAAAAAAATAGCTATGCAAATGGCCTACAATAAGATAATAGAAAATTCAGGACTGGCAGAAAGACAATGAATGCACAAATGAAGTCATTGTTCCCTGTTTAAACTGTATGTTTGGCAGAACCCTGCATGCCACCATTTTGGCAGTTCTAAGTATTCTTATCTCAGTGACTTCATATGGATGTCATGGAAAAAACACAGGTTTTAAATGATATACTGGAACAAAAATCCAAGTAATAAAAGCCTATTTGTCTTGAATCTAAAATAGATTTTTGAGATGCCTTGATCCTTAGTACTGTGTTCAAGACAAGGTAATGGGACTCCATCGGGATGCCTAGAAGTACAAAACATTCTGCTGCACAATTCTCCATACTGATCTTTACTTATATCTGACCATTATCCTCTTTTACCACCATCTCCTTAACCAGAAAGTGCCTTGTCCCTCATTAACCATTCCTAGGCAATTACAAATTGCATCTTGCCTCCTAATCTGGCTTGAGATTCAGGCCAACCTGTGCTGCAGTGGGGCTAAGCAACCTGTCCCATTCCAGGCCAGGAATTCAAAAACAATCTGTACAATGGAAATAAATTATCTCTCAAGACACCTGAAATCTTGTGAGAAGTGGTCTCATTAGGACTCACATTAATTATATGCTTGCTATAGACCAGACATTGCAATTAAAGTTTGGGTGGCATGTGTTATCTCCATCATGATAGCAAACTAGTGCATTAAGGACTTATTTTGTCACTAATGTCACAATGAAAATACTAAAGATAAGGTATAGGGAAACATTTATCCATGCTGCATCTTCTTGAGGACAGAATGAAGAAAAAATCACAAGTCTGACACAAACCCTAGATTCTTAGCTGTTACTTACAAAAATGACAATAAAGAATGAAGTAAGTTGATAGCATTTACTAAACAGTATTTTTTTCTGTTTTAAACAAACAGTGAAGCACTTAATGGAGAAAATATGACATTTTTCAACTAAACAATCACAGTGAGAGGTCAACCATGTTATCACCATTCATTAAAAAATTGTGAGGTCTTTTGATGTTGTCTTCTTTGATGAGACGAGTCTTTATATTACACAAGAGTCAGTGCTTAGATTTTTTTCATCTGGCAGATATCACATGATTCTAGCTTTTGAAGAATTAAATAAACCAGGGGAAATTATATAGCCAAACACTATAGCCAACCCAATTTACAACATAGTGGTAGTTTCGTGGGAAATAACTGTACAATGAGTACACATTATACAAATATATAAAATACATATATAACCATAAAGCCACTTTTAATAAAATAAACACAGACAAAGGGAAGTGGTGATTAATTAGCATTGTTTATCTGATAAGCATTATTGAGGACCAGTTGTGTACTAGGTACTCTGCTGAACCTGCTGAGGAGACAAAGATGTATAAAGACATATAGATCATTATGCCAATAAACATTAATTGTGAGATTCATTCTGCTGAGGATAAGCATCTTGTCTTATCTAGAATTTGTTACCCACTTCCTGTTTCTCATTTGCAAAACAATTAATGACTTGGTTAGCAAATTGTAAACAATGGCTATTAAATACGTAAATACACTCATTTAACTACTCCTTTTCCTTTGCCAATAAAATAAACCTTCTTTATTAATAAACTTCTATGCACAAAAAGACTATGTTGATGAACTACATATGACAAAATTTAAATATGACAAAAGCCCTGAGTCTGTAAAGGCAGAAATAAAAGACACTGGAAATATTAATAATATTCTTTCTGATCTAACTGCCTGCAGCCTTTAGAGCAGCATTTATTAAAGAATTAAAAGTGCATTCGTTTTCAAGACTTTGGTAGTAAAATACCAGCTTCACTAGACCTTTAGAAATTACATCTTCTATTATATTACTTAGGACTTTGTTTTTATGTTTTCTATAGGCACTATCTCTACACATTCAAATACTAACTATAAAAACCACAAAGAAACATGAGTTTAAGTTATGGTTAAAGGACATTAAAACCATATTGCTGAAAATGGAGAGAGGATAGCTTTATAATCCCATTGCTTTCTCTAAATAACTGTCCAACATTCTGCTGTACTGTGGCCAGTAGGTAGTGACAATAAATGCCTTGTATTTGTAGGGCACTTGGGTTTTTATTTGCAGTAGTTATGCAGATGAGGATGCCCAGCCAAAACAACTAAAACTGGAGTATATTATTTTTCTTTATTGAGTTCTACCATATACTCAGTAAACCACGTATAACACACTAATCCCACTTGCATGTCCTGCTAGATAAATTTAACGTCCATGTAACCTCACAAGTTGAAACCTAGGATATTTCTAGAACCTTACAAGTTTCCTTTTATTCCTTTAATTATTAAAAAAACAATCTCCTTCTCACCTTAACAACTCAGAGCAAAAAGTTAACACAGCTACTTCTGCCTGTTTCTGATTGTCATGAAAGTAAAATTAGCAATATCTATATTTTCTGTCCATTTTCCCCATTAGCAATATATGTCTTAACTGGGATGCTGTACCTGATGTTGTATTCTATTAATTGTATGAACACAACACAGTTCAGGTACAGATTTCTCTGTTGTTTGACATTTGGATTTTGTCTAGTTTTGTGAAAAAACTACCTGAAATAAAACTTAGGAGGCTGTAGAAATGGTCAAATAAAACAAAGCTATTGCCATTAAAGATTACAGGCTTGATTTGGATTTAACCACTGATGTAAAACTAGGTATGGCTGCATGTATAATTAACCCCCAACACTATGTGTGTAAAGTCTAATAGGAAATTCACTGCTACTGGATATCCAGGAGCTAAGCTGTGAGTTAGGGTGAAATCATGTCTCAAAAGGAAAATGAGGAAGATCCTTCTCAGGCCTCCCATGTATGCACAAGTGAGCATAGCATGTATAACTCTCTCTTTCTCCCAACACACACACACAAACACACATTATCTTCATTATCAACAACTAAATAATAGCCAAATAAATAATAGTCAAAAGGCAAAACTATAAGTGAAATCATAGCATGAAAGTTGTTTAATCTTGTGGTGTTTGCCTCCTCTTGTGAACCTAAAATTTAAATGTCATAGATCCTCAATTTCTACAGGAAAGAACAAGCCTACCACAAGTAGGCAGAGGAAAAGGAATCTAATAAGAAGACTTGCATTAAAGTAGAGCCCTCATTTTAGCATTAAATCAGAAATAAATCCAGATCTGCAGAGGATGCAAAGAAATCTACTCATTTTTAAAGGTAGTACCAAATGTAGAAGAACAAGAAATGAACCATGAAAATCTATATCCTCAAATTGGGCTCTGCAGATTTGAACTTCTGGTTAATCCTAAGAAACTTAACTTTAAACTTTTGTTTAAAGTTTGATGTTGTTATTTTCATTGGAAGAAGCCATGAAAATTTTCTCTGATAGAATTGATTTTCAGTTAAAGACTCAGAGCACAACGTTAAAAAACAATTATAAAATACATAGGAACTAAAGATACATCAAGAAATAACAGAATTAGAGCAATTCATACAACATGTGATAAAAAGAACAAAACAGAATATTATACAAAAAATTACTATGCTAAATAAAGTCAAATGATGAAGAATCTTAGTCTCAGAGACTTTAAATACTTAGGAGGTAAGACATCACTCAGAAGTTGAAGCTTCCTGTTTATGTATCCAGTCTGATAGTTTATGTCTTTTTATTGGAGAATTGAGTCCATTGATGTTAAGAGATATTAAGGAAAAATGATTGTTGCTTCCTATTATTTTTGTTATTAGAGGTGGAATTATGTTTGTGTAGCTACCTTTTTTGGGGGTTGTTGGAAGATTACTTCCGTGCTTTTTCTAGGTTGTAGTTTCCTTCCTTATGTTGGCGTTTTCCATCAGTTATCCTTTGAAGTGCTGGGTTTGTGGGAAGATATTGTGCAAATTTGGTTTTGTCATGGAATATCTTGGTTTCTCCATCTATAGTGATTGAGAGTTTTGCTGGGTATAGCAGTCTGGGCTGGCATTTGTGTTCCCTTAGAGTCTGTATGATATCAGACCAGGATCTTCTGGCTTTTATAGTCTCTGGTGAAAAGTCTGGTGTAAATCTTATAGGTCTGCCTTTATATGTTACTTGACCTTTTTCCCTTACTGCTTTTAGTATTTTTTCTTTGTTCTGTGCATTTGGTGTTTTGATTATTATGTGACGGGAGGTATTTCTTTTCTGGTCTAGTCTGTTTGGTGTTCTGTAGGCTTCTTGTATGTTTATGGGCATCTCATTCTTTAGGTTGGGGAAAGTTTCCTCTATAATTTTGTTGAAGATATTTACTGGCCCTTTAAATTGGGTATCTTCCAACCAGAGCCACCAGGGTCTAAACCACCATCCTGGGAGCGCTTAGGGAGGGACCCATGGCTCCAGCTATATATGCAAGGGAGCTATTTATAAGTGGGAGAAGAGATCCTTGGTCCCCTGAAGGCTGGACGTCGAGGGGGGGTATTCAAGGAAGGTGAGGAAGGTGAGGTACAGGGAGGGTGGGTGGGGTACACCATCATAGAGGCAAGAGGAGGGGGGAAGGGATAGGGAGTTCCTGGGAAGGAAGGGGAAAAGGGGGTAAGGGGAAAACATCTGATAGGTAAATAAAATTTCCAATAAAAAAATTAAAAAAAAAAAGAAGTTGAAGCTTCAGAAGTACAATAATGAAGCACAGAATGAAAGTAGGATTAAATATATAACTTCCATTCGACCTCCATTCAAAGCAAAGAAAGAATAAATAGAAGTAAAGATGCAATTAGATTATAATGTAGAACTTACCATAAGATGTGAAAGCCACTTTTTATTGCAAATCCAGCAAAAAGAAAAGAAAAATATTAAAAGAATCAGAATCTATATCTGTATATATTGCATCAAATATTTAGAACAAGAAATCTATCTTATCAGTTAACTGATGGAGCTGAAAGTCTGGCTCACCAATTAAGAACATTTGTGGCTCTTTAATAGGGTACGAGTTTGGCTCCTCCCACTCATATTGGGAAGCTTGCATACACCTGTAATATCTACTCCAGGGGAGATAACAT
Organism: Mastomys natalensis; assembly: GCA_021653895.1. NCBI lineage: Eukaryota > Metazoa > Chordata > Mammalia > Rodentia > Muridae > Mastomys > Mastomys natalensis. The sequence continues at coordinate 677,190 of JAJTUV010000429.1, forward strand.
CTTCATCTAGCATCCATGTACACCTCCATACACATGTACATATGCACAGAGAGAGATTCACACACATATTCACAAATAAAAAGAAAATATATCTAAAATATAATTGAAAAAATCAATTACACATCAGGGCCTTCTTTCAAACATAAAAGGGGCTGAGAGTTATCTCAAAAAGAAGTGGAAAGAACAGTCGTGTCTTGCATGTATTCTAAGTGATTCATCTAGCTTAGAGTTATATCATTTAAATATATCATATGAAACATAAGTGAACGCAGGATCTTTTAAAATTAATAGAAGCAGAGAACTTACTTCATCCAGAAAAATATATCACCAGGGGAGTTTAGAATACGGTAGAAAAGACAGAAGGGAAGACATTCAGTAGAAGATACAAGAATAGCTGATTGCTAATGAGTTTTATAAATATTTAAGTAAGTCTCAAAACATATTAACTATGTACAATGGTTCTCATAATGACAAGCAGAGATAGTAACAGAAACTGGAGAGAAAATGAAGTATTTTAAGAGCTTTATGTTAAGGAGAAAAAGAAATACCAATATTAACTTGCTTGAACATTGACTAGTTTTAAATTTTGTAACTAAACAGATAAATTAAGGTTATAGGAGGATAGAGAGGCAGTCCAGCAGTTAAGACCTCTTGCTAGTCATCCAGAAGACCTGAGTTTGGTACCTAGCACCCCTATCAGGTAGCTCAAACTACCTGAAATCCCAGTTCTAGGAAATCCAGTGCCCTATTACATCCTCCTTGGGTGTTCACATGCAAAATAAACATAGAAACAGGCAGACATGGCAACACAGATACACTGATAAAAGTAAATACAAAAAAGGGGGGAGATAACATAGTAACTAAAATAATATGAAGTTTAAAATAAAAAGTAAATCTGAGTAAGAAAAGTAAATATAAAATGAAAAAAAGGCAAGGAATCAAAAAGAAGAAAATAGAAAGGGTGGGAGAGACAGAAATAATAAAATTACAGATGCCAACCCCAAAACAAGAGTAATTTTTGAATTCATTGAGTGCTTTAATTAAACGATGCAAATTGTCAACACCAGCTCATGAAAATTTCAGCAATATGCTGCTATTGGCAGATCTAAAATAATAAATCAAGGATGAGAGAGAAAATATTTATTATAATGTATGAATTTTTAAAAACTTAGAGATATCTATAACAACATTAATATATAGTGATATGCAATTATACATAGATACAAAATTATAATCAAGATTAAGAAAGTAACTATGATAGAGAAATAAAAACCAAATATAGAGAAAAACATAATTACACACACACACACAAAACCAAGGAGTTTCACTAGGCTGCACAGGTCATATACCCATAGAATATAACTTGAAATTTTCAATAAACTATATATGGCCATAATTTTATAATATTTTTCTATCTAGCAACAATCTTACTAAAAGACAAAAGTATTTGCAGTCCATATAAGTGATGAGTTATGGGCCTCAGTTACCCAGAATATATTTTTAGAGTCTGAAAACTCAATAGTAAATCCCAAACAATCTAATTAAAACATAAAAATAGAACATGAGCAGATATTTCACTGCAAGGGTACACAAATGGCAGAAAGGCACATAAAAAGATGTTCAGCCTCACTATAGATTAGAGAAATGTGTAGAAACCCATTCTGAAACATTATGCTCTATTTTTTTCAGAACAAAATTGTACAAAACAGCTTAAATTAAAATGTATAAATTTGATAACACCAGATGTTAGCAAGAATACCAGGAAAGTGGGCTTTGCATTCAGTGTTCACTACTGGTAGACTAAAAAAATAGTTCAGCTCCATAGAAGACAGCGACGTAATTTTTTTAATAACTGAAGCATGTCCATAACATGTGACTCAGTAATTGTTTGGGGGTTATTTATCCAGAAAAGTAAAACACATGTTGATTTAAAACCCGCATGAAAATATCTGAAACAACCATTGTAAAGGCCCAAACTTGAAGCTTCCCCCAACATAAGCAAAAGATTAAGCTAATTGTGGCAAAATCATACCTTATATGACAACATACTGTTATAAGGCAACAGACTGTTAAAAGACTCATCTTAAATGTGTATTGCATTTTGATTTGCTGAAAAAAAATTAAAAATAAAAAATTTAAACTTAAAAAAAATGTGTATTGCATCATACAGGGAATAAAAAGGTTGCCTCCATAAATATGTGTGTCAAACTATACAAGTATCTCAAAGCGACAAAATTACAGAGATAGAATACAGCTTAGTGGCCACCTGGAGTGAAGGATAGTGACAGTAAGTGAATGAATGTGGCTATAAATTAGCGACAGGACAGAAGTCTCAGTGATGACTAAATGATTTTGTACCTCAACTGCAGTGAGATAAACACTGCAGGAACTGAAAGCTCTGATTAGAAGACAATGGTCTGTGTGCACACTCCACTACTGGAAACTCCCTGGCTTGTAATCATGTACTATAATATATGGATATTTGATGTCTGGTGAAATTGATAATTCCCTTCTTTGGTGTTTGACTATTTTCTACAGGTCATTCATTACTTCGGCTAGGTTTATTCAAAGGTACATCTTTCCTCAGCAAAAAAAAAAAAAAAAATGACAGACATTAACAGAATAAATAGCAGGAAATGCTGGTAAGTATTCTGGTCAAACAGAGCCCCCATACAGTGTTGTTAAGAAAGTAAACCACCTAGCTACTATAAAAACCAATATAATGAGTCCTCAAGAAACTAACAACAAATGTACCATATGATTCAGTTATATGACTCCTGGGTCTTTATATGTAATGGCTTCATAGTGGATGTATTATGGGAATATTTGCTCATAGATGTTTACTGCATGACTATTTACAAGGGCTAAGTTATAGAATCAACCAAGTTGTCTATCAACAACAGAAATTAGTGATGTATAAAGCAATTATACCATACTCTCAACAGAGACAAAAGTTTCTATACAATGACTAATTAAAATGGCAAATCTTTACAGACACATGGATCAGGGAAATAAAGAGAATCAGAAGAATTAATTAAAGTATAGTATAATTTAAAACTATAGAAACTTCAGACAGTATAGAATACTAAGAAAACTACCATAATTTTTCTATGCCAATAAATGCCAATAAGAAGCCTGGAGTAATATAGCAAACACAAATAGTTCTAACTATGAGAATAATTCCTTTACATACTCTTTAGATTTGTTACATTTTATGTGCTTATGTGTTCTGTTTATATCTTCATTACTTTTCTATTGTCATAATAAAACATGCCATGACCAAGACAAATTATAAAATAAAGCACTGGATTTTGAGCTTATAGTTTCACAGAGTCGATGACCAACATGGCAGAAAGCATCACAGCAAGCATGCAGGCAGACAGGCAGGCATGGCATGGCATTGGAGCAGTAGCTGAGCCTCTTGACACAGCGCCATTTTCCATCACCATATAGCAGCTCAGAACTATCTGTATCTCCAGTTACAGGATATCTGACACCCTCTTCTGGCTTCCATGTGCACTAAACGATAAACATGGCACACACAGGTACATGGAGACCCTAATAACACACATTAAAATAAACAAATCTTTAATGAATTCTTAACTAAAGGTATAGATACATAGCTATGAGTCTCCTATTCCTTTCTGGCTAACTCTAACAGAAAAGTGCCAGAGAAGACTTCAATACTTGCAGCTTTGAATATCTGCACAATTCTTACATCAATCACTAGGATAGCATGGCATAATTTATTACCTGGATAGCTTCTTGACACTAGTTTCTCTGGCTGGATTTTAGGAGTATTTCCCAGGGCTCAATTGTTATTGACACTATCAGTAGAAATGACATCACTCAAAGGGAACAAAAAGCAAAGGGTAATGACCTTGTTATTCAAAAATTTATATACTAATCCTCATCAACATTCATATACTAGTTGTAGTACTAGATGATTAAATTAATATCCAGCAATAGTTGGAAGATATTCACAGTTTCTCATAGCAACAGTTGTAGAGGTGACTTGTCTGTTAAGTGCCTGACTGTAGTATAGTAGAAAATAACATGCTTTAGAAACTTAGCACTAGTTGGGCAGTGGTGGCATATGCCTTTAATCCCAGCACCTGGGAGGAAGAGGCAGGCAGATTTTTGAGTTCAAAGCCAGCATGGACCACAGAGTGAGTTCCAAGACAGCCAGGGCTATACAGAGAAATCCTGTCTTCAAAAAACTAAAACAAACAAACAAAAAAACTAAATCAAAAATTAAAAAAAATAAAAAATAAAAAACAACTTGGCACTTAGGTGGTAAAGACATTTACAAAAACTGTCTATAAGATAATGAAATAATCTAGATTTAATTGAAATTTCACTCCAAACTCTAGCATTTCTTTATACAAAGTCGATTCTTTTGAAAATCAATTTGTTTGTTTTAAATTGGGCAATAACTGGAGGGAAAAATCAGTGCAAAATTATCTAAGGAAATCTAAGGAAATCAAAAAATTTGAAACAATACACTGTTTGAGACTACTGCATCATGTTTATTAGTCCAATCATTAGTTTGCAGTTCTTTTGGAATCCTTACATTTCCTTAGGTACCAGGATATTCTGGTCAATATTTCAACAAGGGCCAGAACTCCTTCAGCATCATATCAAGCAAGAGATAGAAACCATGAACAAGGGGTCAACTTATGACAAGGGTTATGCTTTGTTTCTTAGGTATTTATTTTTCTGCACAGCTAGTTGATTTCATAGCACTATCTTTTATTTATAATTTATTTGCCCACCTTACAACCCTAAGGAACTTCAAATTTCAACAACTGAGCCTCCTTACATAAACAAAGCAAAAGTCATGCTAGGCTTCTTTGAAGTTAAGGTTCCATCATTCTCTCCCCTAAAAGCCTGTACTCTTTCAGCCACACAAACATTTTCTATTTCTTATACATCTATGACCAATCGATATTGGAAGAGGTTTTCATTCTATTCATGTTAAAGAGATACTTGAGTTAAGAAACTAAATAAATGTTGGCTATTCAGCAAATGCATTTTCTCGATACTGCATTGATGAATATATCAATGTAAATACTGTAATGTATACAGTGAGATCTAGAACAATTCTAAAATTCAATAATTCACTGTTACTTTATTCTCTTCTGCAGATTTATTCATATACAACAAATGATCTTTTTTACCAAATTCCACAGAAGAATTTAAATTCTGTCACTTTTATTTCCCAATCTGTAAAATGGGAATGATAATACCAACAGGATCTTCTGGTCTTTATTAAATGAGTTAGTGCAAGCCAGTCCATCTGAAGCATTTAGAATGGAGTCTGATTCTGACGACTGTTTTAGCTCAGATGCTCCAAGAAGCCTTGTCAGGCCGTGGAAGTGTTCCCATGGGCCTGGAACCCTGAGATTGCAGGTGTTTGGCCACGCCCCCAGAACCCAAGGCCCTGACCAGCAGTCTCCATTTAACCTGTACCTTCAGTCACTGTAAGACACAGGTATCGGGCATGACTAACAGTCCTCTACCTTGAGATTTACATATTAATAAGGCTGGGGGACATAGCTAATTAAGTTTTCCCCTCCCTAGGGCCTCTTCTCTCCCACTCCCCAATATAAGGGAGGCCTCCTGGCATTTGCCAGGGAGCGCAGATCATCCAGATCCAACAATCCCACCATGGATAATAAAGCTACTACTTAGAAACTCAGTCCACATGTCTTCTCAGGCCTGCTTCCAGCATCCTGGAACCTGCAAATGCCAGGAGGGGCTCCCTTATATTGGGGAGTGGGAGAGAGAGGAGGCCTAGGGAGGAGAAAATTTAATTAGCTATGTCCCCCGGCCTTCTTAATATGTAAATCTCAAGGTAGAGGACTGTTAGTCATGCCCCATACCTGTGTCTTACGTGATTGAAGGTACAGGTTAAATGGAGACTGCTGGTCAAGGCCCCTGGGTTCTGGGGGCGTGACCAACACCTGCTATCTCAGAGTTCCAGACCCATGGGAACACTTCCACGGCCCAACAATTACTCACAGAACTTTGTAAACTAACCCATCAGAATAGTGGCATTTCATTTGGCACATAAAAGCTCAGAATAGTGAGAGTGGGCTACACAAAAAAACAAACTATCAAGACAAAGAAAAAAGAAAGTGATGTGAACTGATATTTCCACTTTAGCACCATTTTACAGCAAACTGCCAAGAGACCTATCAGATACTCAACAGATTCTCTGGTTGTCACATAGGACTTTTCCAGCCGGACTCTACAGGAAAATCAAATCTTAGAGTAGTCCATAGGAGACATGGAAAAAAGGAGAGAAAAGTAATCTGCCAGATTTCTTTCCCCTCCTAGTTCCACAGGGTAAATTTTCACAGCTCGCATCCTTGTAGGGTGCCATCTCTGGCTCCTCTGAGAGCCTGCAGGAAAGCTGATCCCACCCATTGCAGCTGCTGTATTCTAATCATTTTTCTGTTACATTCTACTTGCTATCAATCAAACTATAACCTGGAAACCAAAACCAGCACCAAGGTTGCCATTGAATCAAATCTCCTTTTCACAGTTCTCAGTATAGTTGATCAAAGCAGGGCTGTGGAATGAGACAAGTGATTTTGAGTCCTGGAACTGTGACATTCTAGCTATGGAAGGTATTTAAGCTGCCTGAGTCTTGGTATAAAATAGAAATGTTAATATCTACCTCACAGAGCTGTTATAAAGGATGAATGAGCAGTAAAGTAATTAGAGCTGTGATTGGCACATAAATGTTCAATAAATGTTTACTACGACCATAATCATCACTGCATACAAATGAAAGACTGGGTAAGGCCATTCAGAGCACTAACTGTGAATCTGCCAGGAATGTACTGAAGGAACAAATGACAGCAGACAGTGGCAGAGGAGAAGCAAAGCTGAGTAATGACCATGATGGATTGCATCAACATAGGAAACTTGAACTAATAGCTCAAAACCCAAATTGCATATTTCTCTTATTGCCTGAATTATCCAGGAAATTGCCCAGATCCTCAGACCCTCAAGTTGTTAGCATTGTTTAGTGTAGCATATTACTAATAACATACCTTAGAATGAACAGCAGCCTTACAGAATTACTCATGGACACTCACATAAGTGTTTTTGAAATTTTTAAAATACTCATCTTCCTGTAGATTGTGACATTCAGTCCCTCCTCATTTGCTCAAGGCTTCGATTCAGCTCTTTTATGTGACAGTGGAATAAACATATTGTACAATGAATTTATTTTACATCAAGGCAAAATGAAAGACCTATTTTTTAAAACAATATGTGACTTACTTTAGGCAGAAAATATAAATTAAATTTCCTCAAACATTTTCATATTTATAGATGTTTTACTATTTTTTAGTCTTTGCCTTTGAAGACCTTCAAAAATGGAATCCAATGAAATCATAATTTAAACAACAATATGAGGAATAAATTTTCTGCAATGATTTCTTTATATTATAATTACTTACTATACCAAGAGTCTGAGCTCAAGTATCAGATACTAACTTGTATTATAAAAGAATGTCAAAAATAAACAAACTATGTTGAAGCCGATTATTACTGGACTACAATTTGAACAAATGAAAAAAATAAAGAAGCTATTTATGGAAGAGAAATCAAAACCCAAAAGGAAAAAAGTATTCATCAGTTTTTAATATATCTTTCATCTTTTATGTTGATGGAAATTCATAGTCAAATATAAGAAGAAAACCAACAACTCTTATTAAAAAGCTTTTACTAAAGGGATAGGGAAAAACTATATAATTATACATTGATTCAATTAATAAAAATTTACATATTTATGCATGTTTATATACATATATATGCATTTATATACAGCAATTATGTATAATACACATATTATAATTATATATTATACAAATTATATATATAATTTATGTAAATTATATATATATTATACAAAAGGTAAAATCTTAAGTAAAGAAATAACCAAATTCTTTTCTAACCCTTTTGCTTCCTGTGAACACATGTGAAATTCAGATTAAGACAATAAATTTAGTGTAAAATAACAGAACTGAATTTCAAGTAATTGACAGTTTATTCTTTGAGTCCATCTGAGTTAATTCCTGACTGAAGTAAAATGAACACAATCTGGTTATCTATATGCAATAATCTAGACTATGTCATGTCTACAAATTCCAGAATGCAGTTCAAAAGTATCCAACATAGAAATTTAGGAACATATAACCAATATTCAATAAAAACACAACCAATTACCCCTTCAAAATATGTAACTTTTGATTGAATTCCATCTATCATGACTATGTTAAGTATCATCAAAACAACAGAAAAATCTAAAGATAACTCAAAACACAGTAGAAACTCTAAAAATGAATTATAAAAGTAGTTTAAAGGAAGATGTGATTCTCCAGAATCCACTTTACTACCTACTGTTTCACTTTTACTTGAGTTTAGAAACTTGAGCTTATTTTCCATTGAAAAAGAACAATCTCACAATGGAAATAGACAGGCCATAAGCAGCCCTGAGGATGGCACTTCATACCTGTCTATGGTAAACCAAAGTGAGGTGAAATTTAGCATACTAATTTATCATTTTTCTCTGTGATTCTAGTTAAAGATTGAAAATATTAATACCACTACTATCTGACCTTGGAAACACAATTCCTGTAAAGATAGTTGTTCAATAAATGCTATTTATGGTGACGTGTAATTGTAGTATGGAAATAATTTTCTCCTTTATTTTTAAAAATAATCTCTGTGTGTGTGATGGGTATGTGTGCACACTCATTGGTGTTCATGCTGGTGCACACACGACACAGCAGTATTCAGATGGAAGTACAAGAAAAACCTTACATGCCAGTGCAATCTTCTATCTTCTACTTGATTTGAGGATCTCTTGTGGTTTTCCATTGTTTGGTTGGCCATCAATGTTCCCATAAGTCAGTATATAACTCCTATCTTGTCAAAGGAATGTTTCGATAACAGACTCAAACTACTGTGTCCAGCTTTTTATAGGTCCAGGGCATCCAACTCAAAAAGAGCCAAACACTTACATGTCTAGTGTTTTACACAATGAGCAATCTTTTCAGCTCAGAATCTGCCCTTTTAAAAAGATGGTGTTGTGTAGATAGTAATACTAAATGGATTTTGGAGCTACCTAAAAAACAGAAGCCAGGAGCAGATAAAATGAACTTAAAGAAAGGTTAAATGTTGTCTCTAATCCCAAAACTCAACTCATAATCCTATGTAGAATTTTACACTGCTAATTATCTTCTGGCATGTGTGTCTCTCCTCTCAATTTAACAGTCCTTCTCCGATGTTGCTATTAATGGGTCTTGTTAACACTAAAATAATAGTGAAATGATTAGCATTTAGGTGCTGACTTTAATATCATTAATCTTGTTGAATCATTTGGAATGAATGTGACTGTCATGTGTACTTAAGACTGAAAGCAGCTTTCTAGCTCTGTCATGTCACAGAAGCCAATATCTAGAGAAATGTGGGGGCTGCCCTCCTGAGAAGCATATGCTACATGCTTGATACTTACTAAGAGCCTTTGTAATTACAATATGGAGGGAGGGGAGAAAGAAACCTCAGCTGCTTATCAACCACTCTTCCCCAGCCTTCCTCCTTGACAGGAATTGACAAACCTGTGCAGAATGTAAATTCTAATCATTTCTTGCTACTAACCTAGGGCCTTGTTTCAAGACAAAGCAAATTCAGGGACTATTTAGAATAAAGCACTGCATGGAAACACGTTTCTTGTTGTGGTGGTGTTTTGATGTTTTTGGGTTTTTTCTGTTTGTTTTTTTATTTGTTTTTTCCATCACTCTCACTGTTCTGTAAGCAACAAAGACTGGGAGAAATAAGGGGACAAGAAACAGAGGACACACACACATCAAAAACTGTGTGGCAGTGAGCTATGGAGACAACCAGGCACTTGGTTGAACAAGCTTTGAACCCCGGAGATCCCCTGGGATGCAAGCATCAGCTATGTTCCTGGGCCCCTTGCTCGCTCAGCTTCAGCCCTCACAGCCCCTCTTGTAGGAGTAGCACCCCAGGCTCTCCCACATGCAGATGAAGCAACCCCAAGCTCTCAGACCAAGCCAATAGGGGTTACCTGCTGCCCACACCAAACTGTATATATTTAATCTAACTCAGAAGTAAAGTAGGTGCGAGAATCATCCCATTGTCTGAGAGCTGTCATGGACCCTGCCCTCTTCGCCAGCTAGCCGTCACTTCACCAGGGTACTTCACCGGTTCAGTAAGAGCTGTGACACTGGAAAACAGATCTGTTCTTCCTCGCTGCCACCCCCAGCTAGCAAGCCTGCACCTCCCGGCTCAGAAAAGAGCTGTAACACTTTTCCCCACTCCACTGAGGAGACGCGGTCGGAGGCAGTAGAGGCAGCAGGACTCTCCCTGTCCAGAGATTTCGTGGGACCCAATCTGGAGCGGGTTCCCACAAAACACCAAACACACACACTTACACACACGTACCACATATATACACACTACACGCATACACCAAACATACAAACACATACCAAATACCAAAATGATACACCGCATATACGCATGCCAAACACGAACCACATACACACACACTACATACACACAACACTCACACAAAACAAGCACATGTACACATATCAAACACAAAATACTCACATAAACACACACCACATTTGTACAAACCACACATACACCAAACACACATTCACATACCAAACATCAGACATACCACATATACACATATCAAACACTAAACATATACACACAGTACTTTTCCTGGCCACAGATTCTCCTGCATCTCTGGAAGCCTTTGCTGCCTGAGACAACCAGGTGAGATCCTCAAGCCCCAAATCCCTGTCCACTGGGTACCCCAGGAAGCCAATTAGCCTTGAAGTCATCTCTGTCCCGTCTAAGCTCCATTTTCTGGTTCATATCTCTAGCCACAACCCCAGAGGCCTGCAGAGGCTACCAGGTGAGACTCTTACCCTCTGGGTGAACCCAGCAACGTGAGATAATCTCTGTTCTATCTGCACTCCATTTTCCTGGGCCACAGGACACCTGAACAACTTTTTGCCTTTGAAGTCATCAGGGACTACACCTCTACTTACAGCCACAAAGGCTTGTTCCAATCAGGAACTATCAGGCCTGCCAACATTAGGGACAAGTTGGCAAAAGGCCAGCATAAGAGTAAAAGCAACAAAAGCCAGGGCAATATGGCACTGCCAGAATCCAGCTACCCTAAATACAGCAAGCCTTGGAAGTCCTAATGCAAAGGAAATCTACAGATTCAATGAAATCCCCATCAAAATCCCAACACAATCCTTCAAAGACATGGAAAGACCAATTCTCAAATTCATCTAGAAAGGCAAAAAACAAGAATAATAAAAACAATACTTAACAATAAAAGAATTCTGGGGAATCACCATCCCTGACCTCAAGCTTTACTACAGAGCAATAGAGATAAAAACTGTATAGTATTGGTAAGAGACAGACACATTGATCAATGGAATAGAATTGAAGACCCAGAAATAAAATCACACATTTACAGGACTTGATCTTTGACAAAGAAGCCAAACATATGCAATGGAAAAAAGAAAGCATCTTCAGCAAATGGTGCTTGTCTAATTGACTGTCCATATGTAGAAAAAATGAAAATAGACCTATATTTGTCACCCTTGAACAAAGCTCAAGTCCAAGTGGATCAAGGACGTCAACATAAAACCAGATCCACTGAATCTATTAGAAAAGAAAGTGAGAAAGAGCCTTGAATTCATTGGTATAGGGGGAATCAAAGATCAAGAATTGTTAAATGGGGCCTCATGAAACTAGAAAGCTTCTGTAAGGCAAAAGACATAGCCAATAAGACAAATCTGCAAAATGTAGATTGAGAAAACATCTTCACTAACCCCACGTCAGATAGAGGGCTAATATCCAAACTATATAAAGAACTCAAGAAGCTAACCACCAAAAAACCAAACAACCCAATCAAAAAATGAGTATAGAACTAAACAGAGACTTCACAACAGAGGAATCGCAAATAGCTGAGAAACACCCAAAGAAATGTTCAAAGTCCTTAGTGATCAGAGAAATGCAAATCAAAACAACACTGAGATTCCACCTTACACCAATCAGGATGGCTAAGATAGAAACCTCAGGCGACAGTACATGTTAGCAAGGATGTAGAGAAAGAGAACACTCCTCCATAGCTAGTGGGATTGCAAACTGGTACAACCACTCTGGAAATCAATCTGGAGATTCCTCAGAAAACTGGAAATAGATCTATCTGAAGATCCAGCCATACCACTCTTGGAAATATACCTAAAAGAATCCCCACCATGCCACAGGGGCACGTGTTCCACTATGTTCATTGTGGCCTTGTTTGTGATAGCCAGAAGCTGGAAACAACCGAGATGTCCCACAGCAGAAGAATGGTTACAGAAAATGTGGCTCATTTACACAATGGAATACTACTCTGCTATTAACAACAAAGAGGAGTCTTGGGTTTTGCAGGCAAACAGATGGAACCAGAAAATATCATCCTGAGTGAGGTAACTCATACCCAAAAGGACATGCATGGTATGTACTCACTAATAAATGGATATTAGGAATAAAAACGTACAGAATATCCAAGATACAGTCCACAGAACTCAAAAAGGTCTACAAGGTAAAGGACCCAAGTGAGGATGTCTCAGTCTCACTTGAGAGGGAGAAGAAAGCAATCACAAGTAGGGATGGAGGGAGGGACCAGGGAGGAAAGTGGACAGGAGAAGGGGAAAGAGAGAACCTAATCTGGTATGGATGGGGGAAAAGGACTGAAGCCCTGAGGGAGAGCAGAAAGAATTTAAACACAACCTAGGGAGGTAGGAGGTTTGGGGGACCTTCCAGAATGCACAAGAGACCTGGGATGTGAGAGACTCTCAAGATTCAAAGGAAGGGACTTAGATGAAATGCCTGACAGTAAGGAGAGTGAAGTTATAGAGCCCACCTCCAACAGGAAGACAGAACATCAAGTGAGGGAGGGGTTGCCATCCCACAGTCAAAATTCTGATCCATAATTATTCCCATCTGAAAGAACTCCAGGGGTGGAAATGGAGAGAAACCTGAGGAAAAGAAGGTCCAGTGACAGGCCCAAAGTGGGATCCAGCTCAAGGGGAGGTCCCAAGGCCTGACACTATTACTGAGGCTATGGAGCGCTCACAAAAAGGACCTATCATGACTGCTCACCAAAAGTCCAACAAGCACCTGAAAGAGTCCGATGCAGATATTTGCACCCAACCAATGAACAGAAACTGCTGACCCCTGTGGTTGAAATAGGAAGACCCAGAAGAAACTGAGGAGGAGGGTGGCCCTGTAGGAGGACCAGCAGTCTCAATTAACCTGAATGCCCTGACATCTCTCAAACACTGGATCACCAACCAGGTAGCATATATCAGCTGATATGAGGCCCCACACACATTTATAGCAGAGTACTGTGGGGTCTGGGTTTAGTCAGAGAAGATGCACTTATTAGAATCAAAGATGCACCTATTAGAATCAAACCAGAATTCTCAGCAGAGACTTTAAAAGACAGAAGGACCTGGGCAGATGTCTTACAGTTTCTAAGAGATTTCAGATGCCAACCCAGACTATGCTCATTTAAGGAAAAATCCACCAAAATGCCATCTAAATTCTGAACATCTATGCACCAAATGCATGGACACCCAAGTTGGTAAAAGAAACATTACTAAAGGTTAAATCACACATTGAATCCCACACATTAATAATGGGAGACTTCAATTCACCACTCTTACCAATGGACAAGACAGAGATTAAACAGAGAAATAATATAACTAGCTGATGTTATGAATCAAATGGAACTAACAGATATCTACAGAACATTTTACCCAAACACAAATGAATATACCTTCTTCTCAACACCTCACAAAACCTTCTCCAAAACTGACCACATAGTTAATCACAAAGCAAGCCTCAACAGATACAAGAAAACTGAAATAATTTCCTGTATCCTATCAGACCACCATGGATTAAAGCTAGACTTCAATACAACAGAACAACAGAAAGCCTACAAACTCATGAAAATGTAACCACTCTTTACTCAATGATCACTGGAAGAAATAAAAACAGAAAATAATGACTTTCTAAAATTCAGTGAAAATGAAGGCATAAAATACTCAAACTTATGGGACACAATGAAAGCAGTGCTAAAAGAAAAGCACTGCCTTTATAAAGAAACTGGAGACATATTATACTGGCAACTTAACAGCATACTTGAAAGCTCTAGAACAAAAAGAAGCAAACATATCTAGGAGGAGTAAATGGCCAGAAATAATCAAATTCAGATCTGAAATCAATACATTAGAAACAAAGAAACAGTTCAAATAATCAATGAAAACAAGAGTTTTTTTTTTTTTTTTTTGATAATAGCAACAAGATAGGCAAACCCTTGGCCAAAGTAACAAAGAGTGAGAGAGACAATATCAAAATTAACAATATCAGAAATGAAGAATGAGACATAATAATGGACACCAAGGAAATCCAGAGAATCATTAGGTCTTACTACAAAAGCCTATATTCCACAAAACTGAAATCTAAATGAAATTGATGACTTTCTAGACAGATACCACTTTCCAAAGTTAAATCATGATCAGATAACCTACCTGAATAGTCCTATAATTCCTAAGGAAATAGAAGCAGTCATCAAAGTCTCCTAACCAAAAATGTGCTGGGCCAGATGGTTTTAGAATAGAGTTTTGCTACACTTTCAAAGAAGAGCTATTACCAATACTCCTCAAACTATTCCACAAAATAGAAACAGAAGAAACACTGCCAAACTCATTCTATGGGCCACATTCATTCTGATAATGAAAACACAAAAAGACTCACAAACAAAGAATTTTAGACCAATTTCCCTTTGAAAACAATAATGAATAAATAGTCAATAAAATACTCATAAACTGAATCCAAGAACACATCAAAGAGATCACCCACCATGATCAAGTAGGCTTCATCCCAGGGTTGCAGGGGTGGTTCCATATATAAAAATCCATCAACTTAATCTACTATATAAACAAAATGAAATGAATAAAACTGCATGATCATCTTATTAGATGCTGAACAAGCCTTTGACAAAATCCAACACCCTTTCCTGTTAAAAGACTTGGTGACATCAGAGATTTTGTTAGGCACATACCTAACAAAAATGAAGGTAATACTCAGCAAGCGAATAGCCAACATCAAAAGCAGGGAAATTTAAAGCAATTTCATTAAAATCAGGGACAAGACAAAGCTGTTCACTCTCTCCTTATCTCTTCAATACATAGAGTGCCAGACAGAGTAGTAAGACAACTAAAAGACATCTAGAGAATATAAATTGAAATAGAAGGAGTCTAAGTATCAGTATTCTCAGATGATATAATAATAATATACATAAGTGACCCTAGAAATTCTACCAGAGAACTCCTTCAGCTAATCAACAACTTCAGCAAAGTGTTAACTCAAAGAAATAAGTAGCCCTCCTTCATACAAATGCATAACAGGATGAGAATGAATTTAGGAACATAACACCCTTCACAATAGCCTTAAACTATATAAAATATATTAAAATAATTCTATCCAAGCAAGTGAAAGACCTGTATGACAAAAACCGCAAGACTCTGAAGAAAGAAGTTGAAGAAGATATCAGATGATGGAAAGATCGCCCATGCTCATGGATTGTTAGGATTAACATATTGAAAATGGCCATTATACCAAAAATAATCTACAGACTCAATGAAATCCCCATCAAAATTCCAATACAATTCATTATTGATCTTAAAAAAGCAATTCTCAACTTCTTATGGAAAAAAAAATAAGCTGGGATAGCTAAAACAGTCCTGTACAACAAAACAACTTCTGGAGGTATCACTGTACCTGACTTCAAGCAGTAACACAAAACAATAGTAATAAAAGCTGCATAAAATTGGTGTAGAAACAGAAAGCAATTGAGTTAAAGACACAAAAATAAACCCACACACCAAAGAACACTTGATTTTGACAAAGCCAAAACCTAACAATAGAAAAGGGTAAGCATCTTCAGTAAATGGTGCTGATCTAACTGGATGACCACATGTAGAAAAATGCAAATAGATCCATATCTATCAACCTGTACAAAACTCAAGTCCAAGTGGATCATAGACGTCAGCAGAAAACCAGATACACGAAATCTAATAGTAAATAAAGTAGAGAATAGCAATGAACACATTGATACAGAAGACCACTTCCTGAACAGAGAGCACCCTTAGCTCAGGCACTAAGACCCATAATTAACAAAAGGGACCTCATAAAATTGAAAACAAAAAACAAAAAATCTTCAGTAAGTCAAAGGATATCATCAATTGGACAAAACAGCAGCCTACAGAATGGGAAAAGATCTTCACCAACCCTACATCTGACAGAGGACTAATATCAATATATATATATATATATATATATATATATTATATATAAAACTCAAGAAGTTAGATGCCAACAATCCAAATAACCCAATTTTTAAAAATGGTATACACTTTAAGAGATAATTCTCAACAAAGGAATTTCTAATAATTGAGAAATACTTTTAAAAAATGTTCAATATCCTTAGTCATCAGGAAAATGCAAATCAAAATGACTGAGTTTCCACCTCAGAGCCATCAGAAATGCTAAGATCAAAAACTGAAGTGACATCATTTGCTGGTGAAGATGTGGGAAAGGGGAACATTCCTCCATTGCTGGTGGGAGTGCAAACTTTACAACCACTCTGGAAATCAATTTGAATGTTTCTCAGAGAATTGGAAATATTTGTACTTCAAGACCACGATACTTCTATACTACTCCTGGGCATATAGCCAAAAGATGTTTTCACCATACTACAAGGATACTTACGCAACTATGTTCATAGCAGCTTTATTTGTAATAGCCAGAAACCAGAAGCAACCCGGATGTCTGTCAACTGAAGAATGGATTAAAAAATGTGGCTCATCTACAAAATGGAATACTACTCAGCTATTAAATCATGGACATTATGAATTTTGCAGGCAAATGGAAAGAACTAGAAAATATAATCTTGAGTGAGGTAACCCAGACTCAAAAGTACACACATGGTAAGTAATCACTTATAAGTGGATATTAACCCTAAAGTACAGGATACCAATGCTACAATCCACAGACCCAAAGAAACAAAAAATAACAAGAAGATCCCAAGTGAGGATGCTTGGAATCTTACTCAAAAGGTGAATTAAAATAGACATATTGGAAGTGGTGGAGGGAGGGAACTGGGTGAAGGAGATGGGGAAGCAAATGGGATGTAGGACATCAGGTGTAGGTAGAGCATAGGAAAGAGAAAGAAAATAGGCAGAAAGCAGTAGGGGGCATTTCTAGGATGTGACAGAGATCTGGAATGAGGGAGAGGTCACAGGGAGTCTTTGGGGGTAATGCAAGCTGAGACCTTTAGCACTGGGAGTTATACATCCTGAAGTGCTCCCCTCCTATACCCAAACAGGACTCCCAACCAAAAATGTGTACCACCTACAAGATGTGCAGAAATGAAGATGGAACAGAGATGGAGGGAATGGCCAACCAATGACTGGCCAAATTGAGACCCATCCAATGAGCAAGAACTAATCTCTGTCACTATTAATGATACTCTGATATTCTTGCAGACAGAAGCCTAACATAACTGTCCTGAAATCTCTACCCAACAGCCATAGAAAGAGATGCAGAGACCCACAGCCAAACATTAGTCAAAGCTCGGAGTCTTCCTGAAAAGTTGGGGAAGGATTGGGAACCTAAATGGCATAGGGACACCACAAGAAGACCAACAGAGGTAACTAATATGAATCCTAAGTGGCTTCCAGAGTCGGAACCACCAACCAAGAGCAAACACAGGCTGGACCTAGGCCTCCCATACATGTAGGAAATATGCAACTTAGTCTTCATGGGGTTCCCCAAACAACTGAAGTTGTGGCTGTCTTTGAATCTGTTGCCTGCCAGTGTATTCCATTCTCCTAACTGAGACACCTTTTCTGGTCTCCAGAGAAGAGGATGTACCTAGTCCTGCAGTTATGTGATGTGCTAGGGTGGGGTGAAAACTCAGGAGTTGGGGCTCCCCTTCTTAGAGGTGTAGGAGAAAGAGGATGGGGAAGGGCTGCATGAGGAGGGAACCAAGGCAGGGGGCTACAATAGGGATATAAAGTGAATAAATATGTAAATTAATGAAAGAAAGTTTGCAAGGTCATACATAAACTATGCTCAAGGCGATGATGATTATCAAAACCCGTGTGACCTTTGTCTTTATCCTTGTGCCTCTCTCATCTGTAAACCTGAATGATAGACCTCACCAACCCTGTACTATTTCATCCACAGAAGGAAATTCTTTTAAGAGAAATACATATTTGGTTGTAGAACTTTACTTACTTTTCTAACCGTTTGTAATCTGTGAACTTGGTCATAGTTACATTATTTATATGATGTAGTTTCAAAAATCATAAAATCACATAGAATGCCATTTTTGAGACAGTTAAGTCTTTCTTAAGACCCATACACTGATTGCTATGTACCATCTTTGCCTTAGTAAATTCTTTCTGCAGCTGAAGCCAACACCCCAACTACATCTGAGTGGCAGTCCTTAAAGGGAGAAAACCATGAACTGCATAGTGCAATAGCAGGTGTGCCTCCTGATGTCACTAGAAAATGAAACTTCTGAAGACTGAATGATCTGGAATTAGTCACAGAATAAGTGTTATTCAAGTTATACTTATATATAAGTAAGTATGCAAATAGTCAGGCATGTAAAAATGAGGCATATTCCTAATAAAAAGTACCCATGACTAGCAAGAAAAAGGAATTAAGTTTTTCTAAAACTCTTGAGCTATCTTCTATGATATATGCAAAATTTTAATTGATCCTCCTAAGCACTCAAATAAGATAGTTAATAACGTTTACATTTCAAATTGGGGCAACTGAGAATCAGAAAAAAATGTCTAAGTTTACAAATTAAATTATTGCTGAAGCCCGGGAAAGAGCTAACCGCCTGGATTTGGAAAATGGCAGCCTGGTCTTAGTATACTCTTAGTAAGGGATTCCATGATAACTGTACAGAATAGTTAGAAAATAATAGTTTTAAAAAAAAAAACCTGCAGAGCTCAGTAACTTAGTTACACACACAGACATGAGAACAAGTGTAGATACATCAGTAGCCTTGCTTGGTATTTCTTTACAAAACCCTGAAAATCGGGGGAATATATTCTTCACACTTCAGCAAGCTACAGAAATGCATGGTTGATAGGTACTCTTAGGCTGAGTCACTTTCTTTATAATCCATGTTTGCCTGAATATTCAAATAGAAGTCAGTTACTAAAACAAAGTTTTGAAGTAGATAATTATTTGGTTAAAAGAAACAATTACCATCTTTTATGTTACCAATCCTCATGTGATATATATACGCTATATAAGTTTGACAAGGTTTCTGAGGCAATATTACCTTTGATTGGCAATCAATAGTTTGGGTTATCACACAGGAGGAGAGGACAGGCTAAGAACCTTTGTTAATATAATTATTTGTCTTCACAGCAAATCTTGTCCAAGAAATCTTTTAAGTGTGTATGTGTGTGTGCATGCATATTCGTACATGCATGTGCACATGCACACATTCTCATGTGGATATGGAGAGCAGATGTCAAAATGAGGTGTCTTCCACTAATACTCCACATTTGTTTGTTTGTTTATTATTTATTTATTTATTAAAAGAAGCTCCATCATAGTACCTAGAAATCACATTTCAGCTAGACTAGCTGGCCAGTAAGTCCCTGTCTCTTCCAACATTTCCACCCAACACTAAGATTATAGACATATCTCTTAGTTCTGTCTAGCTTAGGTTCTCATGCTTACACAATAAGCATTTTACCCATGGAGCATGTCTCTAATTCTCAAGGAAGACTTTAAAGTAAACAACAACATATTTCTCCGTTTGCTTCAAAAAGGTTATTGCAGTTCTATTATCATAGCAAATAGTTTATTCACTGAACACACAGCTCTTTCATATTAACAGACAAGAGTTTATTATGACTACGTCAAGACTTGTCTTGTGTTCTACAAGCCCAGATCATTACAACTTTAACTGAACAGAATTTTTTCTGCAAAAATTTTAAAAATTATCTGAGAATTTAATACATAAAAACATTTTGCTAAAACAAAGCCCAATTCTTTTTCCTCTCATTCCTCCCCTATCCTCACCACAAATTTTTCCTCCAGATTTCATCTACTCTAAGTTTAAAAACCACAATTCCACTTAGTGCTACCTGTGTGTGCATACATGTGGGTCAGTCTCCTGGAATACGAATACCCTCTCAGAGGTCATATCTCTCTCCCCTAACAGTCACCAATTGCCAATTGCTCCTCAGATTGGGCTGGGAATTCATGGCATCCTCCACTAACCATTCTGTGAATTTGACTGTCTTGTCTTTTTGTATGTCATGTGCATCTAGCCATGACCTCTATCTCTTAATTTGTTCAATGTCCCTACTATGTCCAGAAAATATTATTTCCCTGGAGATGCACATTACTCTTGGATCTTAACATCTTATTGTGTACTCTTTTGAAAGGATGCCTGAGTTTAGAAGTGGGAATATAACATAGACATCCTATTGAAAGCACTCCACAGTCCTTCATTCTCTGTGAGTTGATCAGTTGTTGGTCTTTGTATTAATCACTATCTACTGCAAGAAGCAGCTTCTATGATGAGAGCTGACAAATGTCATAATATCTGTGTATAAATATAAGAACTCAGAGGCCAGTTGATTATTATGTACATTTATAGTAGTAGTAGTAGTAGTAGTAGTAGTAGTAGTAGTAGTAGGTTCTTCCTAGGGACTATGACCTATCCAAGCATAGATTTTGGCCCAGTTAATAGTACCACGCTTAAGTTCCATCTTGTGGAGTGAGCTTCAAATCCAACTATGAAATGGTTGGTTACTTCTCTAACATTTATGCCACTATTGCACACCAGTATCCAATGGTGTATCTTGCCAGGGTGGTGAATACATCACACAGAGTTCACAGCTGGGTAAGATTTTTGGCTACTATTTTCTCTTTGCAGCACACATAGAATCTTCTATTATTATGAAACCTAGCCAGTATGGGCAAAACTTCCAGTTCAGTGCCATTTTGATTTTCCCATGTCCTATGATTCTGTGTGTGGTATCTTTTTAAAAAATGTAAGCTTTCTGAATACACCTGATTGAAACATCTTGAGTTTCTTTTTACTAAAGCATTTAATTATTTAATTTATCAGAGTTGAGAGAAATGATTAATGATATATGTATGGGTACGTATGTATATGTCACCAAAGAAGATATCCCCCTTTGACATTCATCACACAAATGCCCTAAGTACTTGAAAGAGAAAAGTTCTCAAACGTTTCTAAGTTTTTACCATTATTCAGATTATAAGTAGAAATTAATAGAACAGTAACTACTATAGCTAAGTTGAGACTGTGTTTCTTTGTCATATCTTTATTGCCTAACATGTGTCTCTCTGTAGCTGGAGTGTATAGTATGAGATCTTATTTACATATTTGTTTCCAAATATAGTTCTTCAACTGAGAGGTAAGTAGCTGTATTTTATTTCTTGATCCTTGTATTCTCTTACATATTTAAAAAAATCATAAGTCTCAGCATTTATCCAAAATATGCATAGCTGCAAATTAGTAACAAATTCTGCTTATGTACCTTAAAGCAACATTAATTACAATTTTATCTGAGGTGAAGGGCTATAGAAGCCAAGGTCATTTTTTTGAGTGGAATGCTGCTACAATCTCTGTAAATGCTCTCAGCTATTGTATTAATTTCCATCCATGTTCTCTAGAGACATATTTTGGAAAAAAATTGATTAATTCAAGCTGAAGAGGGATCTGTTTCTTAGGTCTGCTTTGAAGGATGTGCAAAACAACACCAAATTGATTGCACAGGGCAACTGCAAGCACTGAGTTTCCCAGCTACCCACAAAAGACAGCAGCATAATTAGGAAGCCAAAACAAGCAGGGGAAAGGAAAAGGTTAGTGGAAGAATGAAAGGAAGAGCAAGTAAAAGAGAAGGACAAGTATGTTCACAGAGAAGCAGCCAGAGCACAAATGTAAGATAAATTATAGAATAATAAAGGTGGGCTTAATCTAACCTTTGGATTTTTAGAACAAGGAAACAAAGAAGTCTTACCAAACCAGTGAGCCACATGCCTTTCTCTTTGTTATTTGGGTGATCATGGAGAACAACTCTCTTCACAGGAACGAATGTGAGTGTGCAAATATGGAGAGCAGGGAGTTGAGTCAAATCCACCCAACAGGATCACCTGTCCCCACTAGCTTTGTTCCAGCCTGTGGGATATACTCAGAGTCTCCCAGGGATCTCAAACTTTAGCAGCATCCCCCATGGGCCTGCTGAAAGTCTTCACTCTGGGTCTACAGTTTCTTCTTGACTAATACACAGCCAGAGAACCGGCTGGAGTCTGCAAGTCCAGAAATATGACAGAATCCTAGCCAGCAGACAAAGAGATTCGTACCATAGCACAGCGCTTTTTTCTCTACCGCAATGCATCCTGACTAAAGGAAAGAAATCTTAAAAGTTGAAACCTGCCATGGGTGACAGAATGCAGTCAATGAAAAGCAGGCTAATGTGTTAAATATTTAATATCTGCTGATTGCTTTTGATCTCTCAATCACAGTGTGCAGGTGAATTCCTCTCTATTTTAAAAGCCTTTCCCTCTAGTATTTTATTCACAGTTTTAATATTAGTATATCAAATATTCATAATGAAAATAGAGAGGCCATTGGCAGATATAATAGAAAACACAAATCATTTCTGAGGTGTACAGAGTGAAACCACGTGTCCTTTCCATTTCTCATACTCAAGTATATGTTTTCCAACACAAAGGTTACTTTAAATATGCCCTTCTATATCCATGTGTGTATCTGACCTTGTACACCAGGGGGATTCTTACAGCTTTGAAACCATTTATTTTAATGCCTGTAAAACATCTCATGATACCATTTACCCTAAATTACCTAAAACTTTACTGGTATTGGAACATGTAGGTTATTTTCAAATTGCTGTGATTATGAGTTACATTGAAATAATTCTTCCTCATACATAAATGTATGAACTCATCTTAGAATGATTGCATACAATAAATTTCTAAAGTAGGACTAATGTTTCAGAGACTATGGTTGCTTTAAGTCCCTCAAATTAGAAGAGTGGGCTGTCAAATGCAAACACTAATGTGAAATATAAACTGTGGACAATTCAATTATACCCTGAGGTCCTCTTATCAATGAGAATGCATAACTACAGGATCCATAAGTATATTTAGAAATTGAGAAACAAAGAACTTTAAAACTACATCAGAAGGTTGCTATGTATAGAAACTGCTGCAGGCTGTTTTGGCAGATCTGTTCGTTTGTTTGCTTGTTTGCATAAACCCATTAAAGTTGAACTCTCCTCTAAGTGTGTCCCAGTCATGTCTGAGTATCTTGGTCTGAAGGACCAGACTCTAGTATAGAACAACTCCCCACCCAGAGATTCAGGTTAAGAGAATGCTTACTTGGTGCGAACCAGGTTCTCATACATCATTTTTGAGATTTCACCTGTTTTAAATATCAAACATATCGCAAAGGATATGGATTTAAAGTGATCTATAAGAAGGCCTGTTGATAAGATAGCTTGGGACTCTCATGTCATAAGCTGAACGTGTTCATTATATCCATGCGAGAGAAATTTGGACATTGGACCTTGTTGCTAACTAGTTGAGCTCAATAAAATCACTGTGTTAGGAAGTCATCTAAAAACAATGAAACAAAGAAAACTGATACATGAGAAAGATACTAGACCTTTATTTTTACTCTATATGTATATGCAATTCTCTAAACCCCCCCCCCTCTCTCCTCTCTCTCTTCCTCTCTCTCTCTCTCTCTCTCTCTGCAAGAGTAAGGCTCAAAGCAGCATACTGAACATCTTCTGCACCTGGTTTCATGCTTTTTCCTGATGGTTGCACAGCTCCAAACTTGCAACTTCATTCTTAACTGCTTACAGTGCTTTGTGATTGGACTCCAGTAGAACCTGTCTTACAAAAAGTAGCACAAACATGTAATGGTGTTCAGCTATGGGCAATGCATGAACATTAAGGACCAAATTCCATGGAAAAGGGCTTTTCCTTCCTCTTCCTGGACAGAAGGTTCTGAGAGTCTTCAGAAGGCTCTGGCAGAGACACCAGTCTCCTAGGAGGGACATCTGAAGCCTCATAAAAACAAACAAACAAACAAAACCAAAAGAACACTTAAAAAAGGAAACTAAAACAAGTAACATCAAACATAAGTCATGCTGCTTATTTCTGTCTTTCTTAGGACATTTCTAGATACTC
The DNA here is from genome assembly GCA_021653895.1 of Mastomys natalensis. Lineage (NCBI taxonomy): Eukaryota > Metazoa > Chordata > Mammalia > Rodentia > Muridae > Mastomys > Mastomys natalensis. The sequence goes on from JAJTUV010000429.1 coordinate 701,610, forward strand.
AGATGCAAAATGCCCAAATGTACCTATCTCTGACTCCATCTTTCTCAGAAATTATGATAAAAATGTGCATCTGAATGAATCTCAAAAAACTGGAATTGGGAGACATTTATAGATGGTGTGGAAACCTAGTGCAGTGGAAATCTATGAGGGTGACAATTTAGAAGATTCTAGCATTGGAGGAGAATAAGGAGTCTGAACTGGCCATCTTTTGTAACCAGGCAAGGCTTCCAGTGGTGGGACTGGCTTACATTTGGTTGAGTTGTTGGCTTGCTGAGGTCCTGTGGAGAACCCTAAACAACCTAGGCTGATGCTAGGACAGAGGACTGCTCTCTATAAACTGATAATGGGGTCCTGTTGCCAAGGACAATTTCCATTCAGCTCACTGAACATGAACTAGTGCAGACTTGGAGCCTTTATCCTACATTTTAGTGTCTTTGGCATGAGAAGGTATTCTGCAGGCTATGGAAAGAGAAACATGGATACCAACTCAGCCATAAAACCCTTGATCTACAAGCTGTCCTACCTGCAAGATGTGCTGGGGCAATGGTGGCATAGAACTTGGTGGTGAAAGCGGCCAACCAACATCTGATTTAACTTGAGGCCCACTCCATGATGGGTGTCCTTCCCTGACATTACTTAGGTGGCCAGAAACTGGAGAGTAGATATCCCAGAGACCTATAGTAGAACCAAACACAACTAGTCTAAAAATCAAAAACCAATGAAATAATTCCTAATGATATTCTAGTATACTCATAGATCAGTGCCTTGTTCAGCCATCATCAGAGAGGCTTCTTCCAGAAGCAGAAGGGATCAGGTGCTAAGATCCACAGCCAGACATTATGTAGAGAATGAGTCTAGATTTAATGTCTCCATTAGATCCCTTGCCTCTTAGATCAGAGAACTCCATAAAATAGGAGGAAGAAAGACAATAGGATTCAGAGGGATTGGAGGAGACCAAGAGAAATGGACCACCAGCTCAACTAAGCAGGACTCACATGGGTTCATAGAGACTGAAACCACAAGCATAGGGCCTGCATGGGTCTACACCAGATCCTTTGTATATATCTTATGGTTGTTAGAGTTATGCTTTTGTGATAGTCCTTACAGTGGTAGCAAGTGTACTCTAACTCTTGCCTCCTCTTGAGACTTTCTCTCCTACTGGATTGCCCTGTCCAGGCTTGCCTCATTGTATCTTGTTTTGTCCTGTTTGGTTGTTATTTCTTGGAAGTCTGTACTTTTCGAAACAGAGGGATAACAGATCTTGGGGAGAGGGAAGGTAGTGGATAGGCTGAAAAGAGAGTAAAATGGTTAGAATGTATTGTATGAGACATGAATTTATTTTTAATAAAATAATTTTAAAACTATACACCCTTTTATTTCGACAGGTTTTTTTTTAATAAGTTATTGATACATTATGTCTTTGCTCATCACATTTTCTGTCTCTTTGCTCTCCATCACTATGACCCTGTCCCTCCCACTTAATCTCTCTTACTTCTAAGCTTCAATCACTTCTTTCCTCTTCTTTTCCCTCATTTTTCTTCTTTTTACATACACCACTACCACACATACACACACACCAAATACACAAACACATACATATTTTTAAAATCAATAGGATAGGGTAAGTCTCTAGAGAGGTCCTTAGTAAACTAATTAAAGATTCAGCGATGATAGTATATTGATAATAATTATAATTGTTATTAATTAGTAATTAATTTACTATTTTTATAATGTGAATGTATAAAATTTTAAAATTGTTTTTTCAGTCCCTGTAGATCCCTAAGATTTTTCCATGGAGTCCATGAGGTCAAATTTATTTTCTGAATAATAATAAACTAGTAGTTGCCATTATTTGGGCAAAAGCAACCGTAGGTAATGCTTATGGGACTCAGAACAAAACAGGAGAAATCAGCACTACTAATGTGTTCCTTCACTCAAACGTCCTGTCGTTCCTTTTGAAAAAACAAGTTCATCTAAGACAGTCCTTGAGGAAGAAGCAAAGGTGGCAAATTCTTTACTTTTGGGTACACATCTTTTTAATATTTGACACATGTGGGAACCATATAGGTTTAAAACAGACACATGATGCTTATTTTGAAAGAAGATTCTTGTACAATTATTTTAATTGTCAAATGTAACTGAATACTGCTTACTCTTCACAGAAGAGCAAGTTAACAAAGGACATTTCGCTGGTATATTCTATAGAAATAACAAAGTAAGTTTATCACTTTAAGGAAAAATAAAATGGTTAATATTCAATGCCACATAATAAAGTCTGAGCCAGAAATAAAAATAAGAATACTGATAACTATCACCTCTATCACCCTGACTGCTTCCTGATTCTTTTATGCCTGTTTTAATGAGTTTAGCTGAATAGAAATGAAACAAAGTATGTTTTATCTTAAGATATTGAGAAAATCTCTCTTCATGGCAAAACTTCAGTCAAAATGCCATAAGAACTGTTTTCAAATGCCTTAACTATACATTAAGTATACATTGCCTAGTTTCTGCAAGAATCCTTAGTGATAAGTCAGTGTAGTAAGAGTTCTTCCATATTTAATGAACTCAATATATTATATGTAAGTCTTTAACTTACATCCAATAAGAGTACTGTTGTGTCAATTGGCTAGATTTGCCTAACCTGCCATCTCTCTTCTTAGTATTTTCTATCCATTGTCATAGCCTGGAGCAACAAATTTCCATCTGTCTGCTTTATTTCTTGTTGGGTCCAACCTGTCTTGTCTGCTGGACTCTGTAGATAACAGAATAGACAAATATTCTTCAAAAAAGAAATACCTGATGGCACAAAAATCATATGTAGTTTAAAAACTCTCACTCACAACATGAGAGAAATGAAAGGAGATTCACATGTCAGAGACATAGAAGTTCACTGATGAAACTTTACGGGTTGCAGTTACACTTTAAGCAGCTACCATTTGCCCACTTGCACTATACTCTCAAAGATTAACAAGAATTGTCTACAAATAAGATATTAAAATACTGCTTTCCTTGTCTCATGTGTTGGTGAAGTCAGATTCTCTTCACACACTTAAATCCAAACAACATATTGCAACAGATTCCCCATAGGACAGGTCAGAATCCACCTGCCTTTCAATGTAGCCATTGAAGAAAACTGTAAAATAAAAAAAGATGGTCTTCTCTTACTGCCTGTTGTTTTAAAATATCATAGTATGATTTTCACAGAACAATGTTGTTAATAATAGCATATCATAGATTTACTTAAAGAAAAATTCTAATTTTTCAAGATAATTTTTAATTAGATAGTAAAAGCCAAAATTCACATTAAACTCTAAATAGTGTTCACTCTTTGAGTGTAAGTATATGTATGCCTGTGTGTAAGCATGCTGACTCTGAGAGTCATCCTCTACTGCCTCCAACAATATGTTTTTTAGATATGGTCTCTTACTGACCCAGAACTCACTATTTTGAGAGAACTGACCTGTTTCCATACACCCAGCACTGAGGATACTGATATAATCACCCTACCTGGCTTTTACATAGATGCCTATACTGAACCTGAGTCTTTATGCTTCTCTAAAAGGAATTTAAACAATTAAACTGTATTCCTGAGACTTACTTAGTGAGGTGTGCTTGTGTGTGTGTGTGTGTGTGTGTGTGTGTGTGGTGTGCATGTAGTGTGTAATGTGTAGTGTGTGTGTGTGTGTGGTTTGTGTGCATGTAGCGTGTAGCATGTAGCATGTAGTGTGTGTGTGTGTGTGTGTGTGTGTGTGTGTGTGTGTGTGTGTGCATGTATGTCAGGCCAGAAGCATTTTTGTCCTTCCTCAGGACACCTTGATTTTTGAGACAGCATCTTTCACTGACTGGGGGACTAGACAATAAGTCTAAAGAACAAGTGAGTCCCTAGGATTTGCCTATCTCTGCCTTCCCAGTGCTGGAATCAGAGGCATGCACCACCATGCCTGACTTTTTATGTAGCTTCCATGATCCAATTCTCATCCTCACTCTTGCCTAGCAAGCAATTACTAATTGACCTGTCTCCCCTTTCTAAAGGATTTTGTGAGCAAAGCACCTGAGAACAATATATTCAAGTGAAGCAGAAGTTCAACATCCCCTAATAGTGATTAAAAGATGTTTTAAGACTGACAGAATAGTTCAGACAAGTAATAGCATTAGCCAGGCAACCCTGATGACTTGAGTTCTATTCCCAGAATCTGAGAGGGAAAGAGAATGAACTCTAAAATGTTGTATCCTGACATTCACATGCACTCTGCAGAATATGCCATCTGCACTCAGATACAAATAATACAAACACACACTTGCATGCATGCACATGCACACACAGAAACAGAGACAGAGAGAAAGAGAAACAAAGAGAAAGGCAGAGACAGAGACAGACGGACCAACAGACAGACACAGACATGTGTATGCATGAACACACACATATACACAAATGAACATAGCATAAATATTTTTAAAATAATAATCAAAGATTATTGAAGGTAACAAACTGACAAACATCATTGTTATTCTGTCAAATTTTGATAGAATAGGAAAACATGGCTATGGATATGATGCCTTATAATCATAGAAAATCTCAAATACCGAAATAGGAAGCAAGGCAAAGGAAGATGCTCATTTGGAGAACTCTAATCATCAAATCAAATTAGGATCATTTGATTTCATTAAACTATCCCAGGACATAAAAGTGTTATTGTTTCTCAAACAGAAGATAATGAAGCTAATTTGAATATGAGTTCATACTAAAATGAATTTATGATACACAGTAAATAAACAGAGTAGCAGACATGTTTCCAGAGGCTGCTTTCATCATCTTAATAAAACGTATCATTAACATTTCTAGAACATTTTACCAGTGCCTCATCATTTTCCCTCATTGAACACGAAACTCGCACGTTGTCCTTTCTAAAGCCACCACCTTGCAGAAGCTCTACAGAACTCTGAGAATTCACATGCAAACCCTACCTAGAACCCTGGAGGTCACTCTGTATGAATAATAATCTCCCTGGAATCTAATTTTATGAAGTCTTACACTAAACTATCACAAGTTGGGTCTATTGAGATGGCTGAATGGTAAGATGCTTGCTGGGTGAGCGTGAAGACCTGACCTTAAATCCCTAGAACTCATGTAAAGCCCAGTGCAATATTCTCTGTTATATTCCAATCACTCTTATTGCATGACAGGAGGCAGAAACAGGAGAATCCCCAAAAGTTTTCAGGCCAGATAGTCTGGCTTATGAAGCATCCCAGAGAGAATCTCAAACAAGCTGTAAGAAGATTAGCACCAAAATTTGTCCTCTGACTGTGCTATGGACTATGTGAGCCTCAGATTCACACACAGACACACACACACACACACACACACACACACACACACACACATTAGACACCATGTACACATATTTTTAAAAATGAAAAACTTAAAAAGAATCACAAACTGATGTACAAAAGATCAGGGACAAAAGCTTTTGTTTGTTATGTTGTGAAATTCCCCAGAAGATTTCTTTCCAATTTTGTTATGATGCAGCCAGATAGAGGGATAAATAGAATTAGGAAAAAATTTAAAATCCAATCTTATCTGTTTTAGCATATTTTTTTAGAATTGTCCATTCTTCTAATAGTAGTATTAGGATTGTTCTATATTTAATTAACATGGATCTATTAAAACATTCAAATCATTGTAAATCATTTAAAAATCAAATATCTGTCTATATAAATTTTGGCTTTTTAATTTTTATATTGATTTTAACTTTTTAATTAATATATAATTATATCACTTCTTCTTATAACCTCTTTTCAAAATCACTGTCTTTAATATAAATGTTACTTGTTGAGTTTGTGTAGTTTTGTTGTCATGTCAACGATTTCAGTCACTTTGTATTCGATAACTAGTTAGGAGCCTCAACAATGGGAGAGACTAATTCTCTGAGCAGTAACCGATGTTATCAAGTTTATCTAGTGATGACCCCATGAGATTTCCCCTACAGTCTTAGTATATCTATTGGTAATGTTATTGTCAGTTCTCAGTTAAGAAAACATATGAAGTAGAAATTTATGGTTTCTTTGGAGACTCAGTTGTGTCATGTGATGTTTTTCTGAAAACTGTCTTATGAGGGGATATTTTTGCTGAAGCAGACACATGGGAGAATGTTTTGCTGAGAACAAACTTGGGTTTTTTCTGGAAGCAGCCTAGAAAAGAAAAGGCATGTGGTGTTTGGCTAGAGTGGACATTTGAGAGAATATGTGATGTTTGGAAGGGGTATAAATATAACCCAACAGGCAGTGGATGCTGTGGTATTGGCATGTCTTACCACTCTTTGCTGTTCATTCTTGGGCTTTGCTGATGCTGATCTTTCACTGATGACACTGTATGGCATTGGTTCACCTTTCCATTCTTTGCTGGTCATTGTTTGTTATGACTTTACTGAGAGAAATACAGCAAAGAATTTCTGGTGGTGTTCTGGAAGCTTCTTACAGCATCTACAAACTCGGGTCAATTGCCAGAGCCTCATGGTTTCTTCATGATTGAGGTTCTGCTGGTGATTCATGTGAACTTACCTGCTGATATCCTGACAACTCAGATTGGATTTGCTTCAAGGAATTATTTCTGAACAGGTCCACATCCTCCTTTGCTCTATTAACATTTTCTTTTCACTACCTCTGGTGCATACTGGGCTAGAAAGGGGGATAATGCATTTAAGAACAGTTATTAAAGGTAGGTTTTGAAAAATACAAACCTACAGCCATATTATTGAAGTGTCATATCTTGAAGAAAGAGGACATATGGTTGATCATTCACTGGGGTAAACTAAAAATTATTTAAGAAAGTCTCTGGTGGCCAAGGCCTATGGAACTATTCCGTACTTGTTTAATGAATTTCCAGTCTTCTTATGCTGACTACATTTAGTTTTCAATAAGGGCAGAAATTTTCATAATTTTCTAGTTCATCCAACACTGAAATTACTCACCAAACTTTCCTATGCATTACTTACAATAGCAAAAGCTTGCAACATCTAAAATGTCCTATCTAGGAAGCTAGTTAAACTGAAATAGAGACCGCTAGGAATTATCACACAAGTACTAAAAATGATGTGTTCAAAAAACGTTTTAAAATTAGAATGAATGACCATCCATTAATGGAAAGATTAGGGGGAAAGACTTCATGTACTAAAAGCCAAGACTTCTAAACCATGATATAAAGATACAAGAATTATTGGATGCCATACTGACACTCGTTGAGTATTTACTGGTGGCAAATGTATCAGAAACCAATTCTTAAGATTAACAAAAAAGAGGATATTAAAGAAAACTTCATATATCACCAAACTCAAGGAAAGATAGAAAAGATAGAAAATAGGCAGGGGGAATTATGGACAGTTCTTCAAGGAGTGTCTAATAGCTACTCTACCTCTCCCCTTCCCTCTTTCCCTCTCTTCTTTCCTTCCTTCCCCTTTTTATTTCCTTTCAGATTTAATGACTATTTTTGCTATGTAGCCCAAGATACACCCACCAACTTAACTATTCCTAACTACAGATTTCTATGGGGTGTCTCAGTACATTTATGTGCTCCAGTATTCATTCTTAGCCAGAAAAGTTAAGGTGACTTGACTGGCTAGCCCTATTGAAAATCATGCAAGGAAGCATTATGAATGTAAGTTAATGGCAGAATATATACCAACATAGGAGAGACCTGGGTTAAATCTCTAGTACAAAAAAATAAAAGAGCAATAGAAGTAACAAAAGATTTTTTAAAATAAAACATATTATTTATTACTGACAAATAAAGGCATGTTGGTCAGATTAAAAGACAATGCCTTAATAACTGTAATTACCATAGGCTGAATACTTCATACTCATCAAATCCTGTCATGATACAGTTGCTTGCATTGTAATAGTATAGTAACCTCAGTTTACTTGGATGAAAATGGTTGCTGAGAATTGCCCCATGTCTTAAAAAGACGGTGTGGAATGTCTAGAATTGGATATGTAGTTTGAGCCTGAAATACATATGATTCTTTATGGAGTGACCAACTCCATAAATTTGACTGTCAAAATGTATCACTAATGGTGGAAGACCCCATCCTGGGGCTGGTTTACTTCATTACCACAAGACTAGAACAACTTTTTGCCAAACTCAAGAAAAATAAAGTGTGTCACTCTTTAAATTAACCACTAGAAATGATAAAATTAGTGCATTTTAAAAACATATGCTCTGTTCTGGAATAATTTTTAAAACGTATTTCAAGCACAATTAAATCTGATATTGAAATAAAAACATAATTTTATGCTAGAGCACAGTTCAACTCATCATGGAGAATAAACACATTAAGTCAGTTAGAAATGTGGGATCCTTTCCTCTCCCAAATGCTAAGATCCTCTAGAATCTTGAAATTCTACTATAACAAATGAGGTCTGCTTCACATTTTTTCACACTAACATCTCATGCTGCTGCCCTGAACATCTAATTCTTTATTTTATGGACCAATATTTAAATATTAATAATTATTTTGCTAGTAATGCTAGTCATGTTTGGTGTAAATAACTGTGCTAAAATAAGCTTTCTGTTCCATAAGTACTGCAACTGACTGATTGCACCATATAGGAGTAGACAGGTGAGAAGCCCAGAGGGATGCAAAGAATGAATGGAAATATGCAGCTGCTGTGTTTGCAGGGGTAGGGGAAACCTCTAGAAAGTCCCAGAGAACTGTAATATGAGAGGTCCTCAGGACTCAGTGGGGATGACATTAACTGAAAGGCCCAATAGTGGGAGATGGAACCTAAAGAGACCACCTCCAGCAGATAGACAGGGCCTCCAGTGGAGGGATGGGGTAACCAACCTACCTTAAAATTTTTGACTAAGAATTGTTTCGGACTAAATGAAAACAGGGACATATGTGGAGTAGACACTGAAGAAAAGGCCATTCTGTCACTGTCCCAACTTGGGACTTATCCCATGGGTGTGCAACTAACCCTAACGCTATCTGATGCCATATTGTGATTGCAGACAGGAGCCTAGCATGGCTGGCCTCTGAGAGGCTCTATAAGCAGCTTACTGAGACAGATGCAGATACTTACAGCCAACCATTGGACTGAGGACTGGTACACCTATGGAAGAGTTGAAGGAAGGATTGAAGGAACTAAATGGATGTCAACACCATAGAAAGGTCAATAATATCAAGTATCTTGGACCCCTGGAATCTCCCAGAGACTAAGCCACCAGTCAAAGAACATAATCAGCTGGTTCATGGTCCCTGCACATATTTAGCAGAGGACTGCCTTGTCTCTCCTCAGTGGAAGAAGATGTGCCTTATCCTTTGGAGACTTGATGCCTCAGAGAAGGGGGTCATAAGTGGAGGTGAGCTGGGGTGGGTGAGTGAGCAGGTGAGGTTGGTACACCCTCCTCAAAAAGAGGAGGATGGGGTCAAGAACTCTTGGAGGCGGACTAGGAAGTAGAGCAACATTTGCAGTGTAAATAAATGAAAAAAGTTGTGTGTGTGTGTGTGTGTGTGTGTGTGTGTGTGTGTGTGTGTGTGTGGCTTTTCTGACTTGAAGAAAGCATTCCTTCAGAAATTATTAAAAATAATTTAATGGTTTTTTAACATACCAGAGTTGTTGAGTAATTTAAAATACTAGAGTTCTTGAAGCTCCTTGAAGCTTTCACTCTCTGTATACTTGAGAACATATTTTCTTATGTGGTCATTTACCTACTTGAAAGGGAAAAATATTTCTTGATAGAAGTCCTTATGGCCATTGTGACAGTTTTATCTCCATTCTCAACCCACTCTATAGTTCCATCCTGGGGTAGTCCTTGTATTTGTCAACCCATCAACCAGTTATGAATTCCATCCCATGACCCCCTGCTAACATTTCCATTCTCTAAACCACAGCATTAAGAGTAACTGCTTCTGATGGCTGTTTCTTTCTACAACTGCTTTTATATAATGATCTGTATCATTGTCTATTACTTAGGAAATCCGTTCTATCTGATACTTCATCATCCGAGTGTCACCATTTAACCATATCTCTTTCTGAGCTCTTAGGTTGTGTGTGAGGAACATTCAGTATTTTAGTCTGTTTTCTGTTTCTATAGCAAAATACATGAACGTAACTTATAAGGGGTTTGTTTATTCAAGATTCTAGAGGTTGAAATCAAAATTGAAACACAGGGTGGGGGTTCCATGCTACATCCTAGAAGAATTCAAGAATGGAAGGAAAGCAGGCATGGGCAGAAAAGAAAAGACAGTGACCTTCTTCCTTGTCCCTTGTAACAAGTTGCTCTCAGTAGACAACACTGTACTGAGAATTAGCCCATATCAACAGGAAAAGCATCCATCCCATCACAGCCATAGAAGTAAGCAAATTTCAACCTGAGTTTCAGAGCAGACAAAGCATCTTCAAGCCACAGCCTTCGGCCAGCTGTGATGGTATGGAATTCTTGCAAAATTTCTGAGGACCTCACTGAATTCTAACTCACTTCAGAGAATTACAACCTCTAGAAAAAACTGCTGCCCGAAGGACAATTCAAATCTGTGTTTTTCTTACCAGCGTAAGACTCCAGTTATCTCAACACTCCCATTATTAAGGAATTTTGCCTGATGTATAGATAGTGAGCACCTAAATTATATAAAGCACAACTATGTGAATGACAAAGCCAAAAGCAATACAGTGGAAGATGGAAAGGACACATTTCCTTGAGTCCATAAACGTGGTAATGAAAGAGAAAATTAACATGGAGAGTTTAATTTAGCGTGAAGTCAGAACAAGACTTCAATGTGAGCTGTTGTTATTAGTATTAGTTTCAATTACTTCAGGACCATAGAAATAGTAGATAACAGAATGCCCATTATAAAGATCATGAACTGCGAGAAGGAAAATATATACACTGAGCTGGAGAGGAACATGACAAGTTTTGAAATCTTAAGCAAACTACTATAAATGTTGGTGAAGTTGTGCTGGGACAGTTTGGGGATAGTAAAGACTCTTTCTACCACAATAATCCACCATTTTCAGTGGCTGCCACATAGATGTTGGTGTGCCTTAGCCTAGACAGCTATTTTTCTTCTGCTGATGAAAGATGTGCACTTTGTGTTTAGGTTTCTATCTGTGATATGCTACCTGTGTGTTAGGTCTGACTGTAAATTATTGCATTCCCACTCTGTTTTAGCTTGACAACTTGAGTGGAATAAACAGTTAAAATGGTCCATTGGTTTTCTTAGATGGAGGTAATAATTTCACACGGACTGAAGGTAATGTGATATTGAGAAAAATTATCTGTTTTGGTGACTGTGCTATTGGGACAGATGGGTAGTGTTCAAGCCATAATAAAACCCATGTAATTCCTCTCTAGTCTCGGCTCAGATAAAGATGACCATAGACAGATGAACTATGAGCCAAGGTGTGTTTTCCTGCAGAAACTGCCAGTTAATATCTCAAAAACTCAAGGTAAGGATGTCTCCTATGTGTAAGAATTTTTTTCTTGTGATTAATGTCAAATCATCAAGAAAAAAACAGATTCTATTTGCCATTAAAAGTGGAAATTTCCTGTAAATATGTCCTGCTAAACTTAGCAACTGTGAAAATTTGTTTGTTATCTCAGGAGAGAAGAGAAACTTTCACCCTGGAGGTGATTTTGTCATATGATACCCCACTTAATTTCCAAACTATATGGATATTTCTTTACTTCTATACAGAAAAATTTTTATAACTGTATAAGGTTTTATTAAGACAAACATCATTCTGAATGGTTAGCCTTTGGGGTTTTACCCACACAACCACAAGATGCAGAGAGCAGTATATTCTTGTATACAATCTAGAGCCCCAATTCTCCAGTTGTCATCATTGCCACACACAGAAGACCTGGTTTTTATATTGAAGGTAGATCTGGCATCCAGAGGACAGAAACCAGAGATACTAACTATCTTTAAAAAAAAATGTGAGAGTGCTTTTAAAAGCAGCATCCCTTTTTGAGTATCGAGGCAGAATCTCTGAGTTTAGGACACTACCTACTTACTTACCTAGTACCTTACTTAGTACCTACTTACTAAGACACTACCAGTGATATTTTCCATACAAGCAGTTAAATATTACATTGACTAAACTATCAGGCTATGTCTTAAATAATTTACTTGAAAATAATTAGAAAATCCCAATTACAAGAATTGGAAAGATAAATTCTGTTTCAAAATTTTACGTTCAACATATAATGATTCATTTTGAGATCCATTAAACCTTGAATTAATAAGTGTTAAAGGGTCAAGTTAAAAATTATAAATGAGGTTTTAAAAGATTAAGCAGTAAAACTCAAGGTTAATACTGTCAAAGTCACTTATGGCATGTTTACCTGCCATAATGGTGTGTAGGTATGCTTCTTACAGGCACTCATGCTCCAAGCATGGATGAATGGTCATAACTACATTAATAACCCAACAGGTCAAGAGCATCCTGGTGTTGTTGGTCTACAAAATATAGGGCTATGCCTGAAAACTATGTCTCTTTTCAGATACTGTAATGACTAAGAGCAAGCATTATACATTCCTAGCTTTAACAATTTATTTTTGCCAAAACAATTAGAATTCCCAGCATCAAAAGGCTTTAAAAATGTTTTCTGAATATTAATCTTTCTTGAGGATTTTATGCATGTGCCAAATTAGATAATATGGTAAATGGATTTGAAAAGAATAAATCCAAAACACATTTGCATTAACGCTTTCCAATTTCCTGAGAATGCTTCCCTGGTTAATTGTTAGATAGCCCATAGTAAGCAAGTTATCAGTTAATTGCTGGTAAATGCACTATGTATATTACTTTGGTCTTTAATTGGCTACAAGTTTTCTTTCTCACTAAATGCTAATTTAATTGTTTAAATAAACAAGGCCATTAAAACACTAGTCAACAATTTGGAAAATTGTTTAATAAAATACAAATTCCATTTGCAATTATGATTGATTTTTTTAATCAATAGACAGCAGAAATGAAGTTATTTCTTGCTTTAAATTATGGGCGTTAATCACAGCAGGAGGTGTGGGCAATAAAGGAATACCAGAGAGAAGAAATGTAGGATGCATTTTGCTATGAAAGAGGAAAAGGAAAAACAAGTGAGAGACACTTACCTGGAGAAGGAGGAGGCAAAACAAGGAGAGCAAGGGAGGAGGGAAAATACCACGAAGGATGTGTGAAACAGTCACAGGAAATTTTATTATATTTATGCCTACCTAAGACTATATGTAACAGAATAGTATATAAATGCATACTTTAACTGAACTTTTGTCAGCTGGGGCAATATTTACTGGAAAAAGCATGGCCTATTTAACAAAACCCAATGCCAGGCATAGAAAATCTATTTTTAAGTTATTAGTCATGAAGTCCAAGAGACACCAAAACAAGATAGGCTATTGTCATAGCCTGGTGCCTCTAAAAATAGAAAATGGTTATTGCTGGAGATACCACATACTTCAGACATAGGGTTTGGAGGAATAAGTCTAGATATTATCTGGAAGCCTCCTCATGGAGGGCTAGCTCTAATAGTTTTAGAAGGACGCATGTAAGCTGACAAAAGACAAAATCAATCAATAGTCCCATCCATCTATAATGCCAATAAATCATAACAATGACCAGCATAACAATATATCCTAAAAGATATAATAGTGGCACTTATATCCTGAGAGTAACCAAAAGCTACATAACTGGCCTTAGGTCCACTTATTGGGAAGTTACTCATGCCTGGCACTGTAAATTTAGCCAACTACCCATGGATAGTAACACATAGAACCTAGAAGACAACCTATTAGTGACAATTTCTTAACAGTATAATCTCTCTCTCTGCATTTTAAATACTCATCCTCACACCCACAGAGAATTGTGTATATTACTCCACATCAAAGAAGCTCTTTTTGCAGTTTATGGAGACTGTTACAGAAAATTACTACTGGTCCATACTGTGGAATAAAATCTGGTGGCCAAGAAGCTTTGGCAAGATTAGAAGGTGGGACACCTAGTAGAGAGAAATAGGAATTCTGAGAAAGAGTCAGGCAAAAGGAGATTTTTCTCCCTAGACTTGAAGGAGAGAGGTAAATGAAACCTGAAACTGAGGAGAGGTAACCCACCATGTGGAACACATAGACAAGCATAAAAAGTTACAAGTTACAAGCTAGTCAGGGAACAAGCCCAAGCTATGGCTTCGGCATTCACTCATAAATAAATAGCCTCTGAATCATCATTAATCAGGAACTGAAGCACAGATGAAAAGCCTGTATTTACAATTGGCATTAGATATGTTAGAAGAAATCCAAGCAATAGGGCCCCATAAGTTCACAAAGCCAGGCACAGAAGCAGCAGCTCCTGGGTAGGAAAAGATGGTTTCTTAGCAAACAACGTTTCTCAGGCAGGCCCAGGGCTCATGGTTCCTTTAACAGACAGGCAGCAGGCAGGCAGGCAGGCAGACAGACAGACACAACACCAAACCACAAACAACAAACACAAACACACAAAACACAACAAACACAACGACCAACCACAACACAAACACCAACACACACCAGCACAGTTTGGCTGGCCACCTGATACTTGAGCAGAGGGCCATGAGCCGCAGCATGTATGGCAAGAAAAGGCAGGAACACATGTTGGCCTCAGGAGCCTGTTGAACACTAGCCCTGAGTCAGAGACTTGGCATAAACTGGCACGAGGCACCATGCCAGTCTAAGGCCATAATCAGGCAGAGGGCTAGACTGCCTCTTCCCTGTGAGAGAAAGGGCAAGGGTGGGCTAGTCATAACTCTTGACACAAAAGACAGATAAAACAGACAAAAAGAAATCTGAGCACAAAGGAAAAAGGAAACTGGGTACAAAGTATTATAGATATAGAGATATGATTAGATTAGAATAGTATAGATATAGAGAATAGATAGATAGATAGATATAGTATAGATAGATTAGATGATTATAGAAGAATAGAGATAGAGATAGAGATGTAGAGATAGAGATAGATAGAGATAGATAGAGATAGAGATAGTATATAGATATATAATATTATACACACACACATATGTTCAGCTCATATATATATGAACTGAACATAAGCAATCTCTGAAGAAAAGAGAGAGAAAGAAATGTAAAATAAAGTCTCCATAGAAAGAAGAGAGATGGCCACTTCAGGTTTCATATCCCCCATTACTAGGAGTCTCAATTACTCAATTAGAGTCATTAGAGTCCTCTGGAACCTTCTCTATCCAGGTTTCTGGCATACTACAGAGGTCCTCCTACCCCCACCCCTGACACACAACCATTGATTTGGGTTAGATCTCCTGGACCTTCTCCCACATTCTTCTTACACCTGATGCTGCCCCCCCCAACCCCCAGTTCCCCTCTCCATTCCCTATCCCACAGATTTACCCTTTTCTGTCCACCTCTGAAGATTTTTTTATTTCCCCTTCTAAGTGAGATTCAAACATTCTGTACTAAGGATGATATTTTCTAGCTTCATCTATTTGTCTGCAAATATCATGATATCCTTGTTTTATAATAGCTTAGTAGTATTTCATTGTGTAAACAAACCAGGTTTTCTTTATCCATTCTTCAGTTGAGGGACAACTTGTAGCCAGGCAGGACTCCTGGTGGAGGGATATGATCACTAACTCACCCAAAAACCTTTCAACTCAAAACTTGCCCTGCCTATAAGAATTACAGGGACAATGACGGAACAGTAACTGAAGAAATGATCAACCAATACCTGGCCCAACTTGAGACCCATCCCATGGGCAAGAACTAATCCCTGACACTATTAATGATGCTCTGTTATGCATGGAGACAGGAGCATAGTGTAACTGTCCTCCAATTGGCTCCACCCAGCAGCTGACCAAAACAGATACACAGAACCACAGACAAACATTAGGTGGAGCTTGGGGAGTCTTGCAGAAAAGTTGGGAGAAGAATTGAGGCATCCAGAGGAGATAGAAACACCACAACAAGACCAACAGAGTCAACTGACTTGCACCCTTGGGGGCTCCCAGAGACTGAACCACCAATCAAAGAGCATGGTTGGGCTGAACCTAGGGACCCTGCATATATGTAGCAGATATGCAGCATGTCATCATGTGGGTCCGCTACAATGAAGCAGGGCATATCCATGACTCTGTTGCCTCCCTGTGAATCCTGTTCTCCTAACTAGGCTGCTTTGTGTGGCATTAATAGGAAAGGATAACTCTTAACTAACCCTTTAGTGACTTGATGGTCAGGTGTGGGTTAGTACCCAGAGGGGACCTCCCTCTTCTTAGAGGAGAAGGGGAAGGGGAGAGGAGAGCTATGTAAGGGGGGTTCTGGGAGGAGATGGGGTCAGTGACTAGAATGTAAAATGAATAAATAAATTAGTGGAAATTTAAAAACAGAAGAAAGAAAGAGAGATATAAAAATAAAGTCTCCCAAGGAGGGCAAGAGAAAAAGAACTAAAGTGAAGTCTCCAAAGAAAGGAGGAGTTAGAGAGATAAATAAAAGTCTGTCTCAAAAGGAAAGAAAGAAGAAAGAAACAAAGAAACAGGAACAGAACTTGTGATCTCATTCAGAAAACCAGTGAATTTTTACAGTAGTTGTCTGTTTTTACACTCCAGTTTAAGAAATGAAATACCTGACAGAAACTACACACATATTATATTCCTTCCTATTTGTGAAAGAAGAGTGTTTTAAACATAAATATTTACATGAATTACTTTATTTTAAATTTTTCATTAAATTTGTAACATCCAAATTCTTGGTTTCTAACAGTACATCTTTTTAATAAATTATTTATTGAGTTAAATGAAATTTCAAGTTACATAGATGAGCATTGTATTGACATGGCCTTTAAAAAATTCATGTCCATTCTTCCTTCCACTAGCAAAAGAAAAGCATAAAAATTTAAATACAAAGTAACTATTTTTTCAGGGCATCTAATAGAAAGATCAAATACTGTCAGAAATATTTTTTTAAGTATCTAAACTTGTGAGTTATCTCACAAATCTAAACAATACTAATTGTAGTAATCAATTTTCAATGTTTGAAATAAAATATTTCTGAATGATTATACTGGTTTTAAAATAATTCACTTTGTCGATATTCTTGACATATATCCAGTCATGTTTACCACATGCATATTCAGTACCAGTACCCCAGTTACCTTTGACTTAGTTACCTGGATCTTAGTTAAAACACTCTATGGGCAAAAGAGAAAAGAACAGCCTCGAAAGAAACAAGAATCTGTGGGGAGGAGGGTAAACAAAGCTCTATAAATAACAATCACCTGGAATACACAGCAGTAATTTCTGAACATTTGTAATGAAAAGATGAATATAAGTCACTCTCAGATTTTCTAATTCATGATAGAAAAATATTTTTAAAAATGAACCATAACAATCTCATGGTATAAATAGCATTATGCAAAGGGTACATAGAGGAAATGTAGAGTGTACAAGGGAGCAACCAGAAATTCCTAAAGCTGGGATGTCTAAGGAATGGAAACACTTAAATAAAGTGGCTAATGATATTATGAAAAGGGAAACTGTGTTAGTAACCACACAACATAACGAAATTCTAAATAAAAATCTAATAATATCCTATTATATAACAGTTTATTTTAATGATTGCTTATTATTAAACATTTCAAATATGTATCTAAAACGTTTTGATTAAATCCACCCCTTTTCCTCCCTCCTATTCCTCCTCTGTCCCTGCCCCCCCACCCCCACTTTTCTATCTAGATTTTGTGGTCTTTTTAATAATCTACAAATTCCATTAAGTACTGCCTCTATGTGTATGCTTGCATGAACATCAACTGGAAATGTGAATGCAGTTGCAAAGGCCATATTCCTAAAGAAAACTGACCCATTCTCCCTCATTAGCCATCAGTTGCCAATAACTCCTCAGCTAGTGGCAGGATTTCATGATCACCTCCCCCATGTATTCTGGAAATTCGATTGGCTTGATCTTGTGCAGGTCTTATTTAAGATCAGTCTTTGTAAGTTCATATGTGTAGCAGCACTTGTAACAAACAAATGGAGCCATCATTGGAGCCAAAGAGATGGTTCAATGCTTAAAGTTGCTTTCCACCAAGCCTGATAACTTGAACTCCATCCCAGAATGCAGGAAAAGACAGAAAAAAAAACAATTCTGTAAAGTTGTCCTGTGAATCTGATAGGTGTGTTGGCGAACATGTGCCACACAAAGTCACGTATACATACCTGTTCTTATGCACATATGTGCACATACATTCACACAAATAATAAAGAATGCTAAGAAAGGAATAACGAAGAAAAACCCAAACAATTCCTACTTCTACGGATTATTTACTTTTTATGAAGTTAAGTATAAAATATTATTAAATTATTTTCAATCAGTTTTAAACTAATAATAAATGTCAAATCATGAACATACATAGTATTTGTAATAACAAATATTTTGCAAAGCTAAAATGTTAATTGTGAAAAGAATGATCTTGTTTCACACCTTTGCTAATACTTGTAATATTCAGCTGCAGAGACTACAACTAGCCTATTATATCAGAATTACATTCGATCTATTTGGCTACTCTAGGTAGTTAGCTAGTGACCACTTGAGAAAGCATGGGTTTGTTTTGTATAGCAAATGTCAACATCGTTTTTCAGTTTATGAGTGGATTCCCATTTGAGACTAAAAGGCTAGAGGAAGGTTTACAAACTACAACTATAAGAAATTACAACTAGAGTAGATACAAATGAGAAAAAAGAAGAAAACCAAAGAA
Source organism: Mastomys natalensis (assembly GCA_021653895.1). Taxonomy (NCBI): domain Eukaryota; kingdom Metazoa; phylum Chordata; class Mammalia; order Rodentia; family Muridae; genus Mastomys; species Mastomys natalensis. The sequence continues at coordinate 720,351 of JAJTUV010000429.1, forward strand.
ATTCAGGAAATGCTGGATTAATCATCACTACAGATGAAAAGTAATAGCAAATAGCTATAATTCAAGTTACTGACACATGTTAATGGCTATGATGACTAATACACAAACTTCAATACATATTTATAGATATGCAGATATGGTCTTTGAGTTTCGTTAGAGGTTCCATTACTCATAAAAAAAGCCTAGCAAGTTGACATGAGCAGTTATATGGGAACTAGACCAAGAGACAAAGAAGAAACGTGATAGCTAACTCCTTTGTAGACAAAGTGGTATCTGATCAGCTATAGAACATACATTTGAGGCCTTCCAAAACAGTCTGGTTGGGGCACTTTGAAGAATGTTCATTGCCAATAGTCAGATGAGTGAAGATTAGAAGCAGCATTCTATACACATACATTACATATATGTGTATATGTGAGTCTCTCTCTCTCCTTTTCTCTCTCTCTCTCTCTCTCTCTCTCTTCTCTCTCTCTCTCTCTCTCTCTCTTCTCTCTGTGTGTGTGTGTGTGTGTGTGTGTATAAAATGTTATTTTTTGTCACAGGAAGAATATGGTAGGATTATTCTGTCAAAGAAAAAAATAGTAAGAAAAAAATCAAAAGTTGATCTAAGTCCCCAGGTATAAACTGTTATTTTCAACCCCTTTTGAAGTTCTGCTTCAAGGTGTCAACAGCCTTGTGGTCCCAAGTGGAACTTCCTAGCATAAACAAAGTTTGTTTAAAGCTTATCATTTTAGCAAGTTAAAGAGAACCTGTCCTCTAGCCTTTCTCTCCCAAATGGGAATCCACTTGTAAAGTGAAAGGATGCTGACATTTGCTATATAAAACAAACCCATGCTTTCTCAGGGTTAGGAGCTAATGAATCTTGAGACCAGTCCCAATAAATTACCAGTAAAGTCATTCTGTACACACTAATGATGGTCTATGGAAACTAGACTGCCACACATGGTCAAAGTTATAATTCAGGCTCTTTTTTTTTTTTTTTAAATAATCTGTCAATTACTTGATTTTAGGATCTAGAAAGCTTCAGTTCTTAATTCTATTTATCAGATTGCATGCTTCCTAATTTTTAATATAGATTGTTGCTCCTTTTCTATTCTAATCAAAATTAAATGTAGAGCATATCAAGAAAATAAAAATCATAATCTTTTCAACTTACTTGATGTGAACTGATAAAAGCCTTGAAGCAAGCTCAATGGCTCATACTTGGTTCGAGTCCATTGGGCTGCCTACTTCTAAGATAAAACACAATGCATTTTTTATTGGATAGTGCTAAGGGAAACCATACCACCAGAAGACCACAATACTGAATTATTCATAGGCTTTTCATCTTAAGAACTATTTCAACTCAGGGTACCCTTGGGACTTGGGCACTTAATTACCAACTTTGATTGGATGCTTGCACCTTAGCTACAGGGAAAAAATTGTACGATGGTTGATCAGTATTAATGTCTGTCCAAGTCCATTGTTTGTAGAACAATAGGAAGAATCTTGCTAAAGACAAATAGAACTCCTACAATAAACTGTTGTATAAGTTTATATCTTAGGAGTTCTGTTTGTTTTTATTTCTATTGCCACATGTCCTCAGATAAATTTAAAATCTTAAACTGTTTTACAGTTTGGGCATTTAGAAGGTCCAGAAGTAAAGAAAGAGAGATCGAAAAATATTTCTTCATAATTTATGTGATATAAAATATTATTACTAAGCATTAATTTTCAGAAGTAGACTCAACAAGGTTCTATGTGACTATCATCCATAAATCAATTTCTTTCTCTTCAAAGACAAGTAATTGTCTTAAGTAATTGTAATTACATAACCCCATACAGATTTTCTGCTTTTTGTATTTTTCTGCTGGCTTGAAGGTAATTCTGTGGTGTGTTTATGATACTGACCATCAGTTAGTAACTTGTACAATAAATTTATCTATGCTATCTATAAATTTGAAATCAGTAGGTATTTGTGTTTGGTTGGTCTGTCCTTAGAGCTGGTGTAATGAAGGAGCCTTGTCTGTGTCTGGAGCATGACAGAGTACAGGGTGAGTGCAAGTAAGATCTGACTATCCTCAGTATCAAGTCCATATAATTTGCAAGAGAAAGACTCTGGACCATACAGAGGTCTGGTGCTATTGGCTATCAGAGGCTATGCTCAATGTGTTATGATACACCATTATCTATACTAAATACTGTATGCTTCAAACAAAGTGTATCAAAATCACAGTGACTGTCTCTAAAAAGATCAAAAAAAATTCCCATCTCTACACTGGACAGTTCATACAAAGTACTTAGGTGTGAGTTTTTACATTCATAAGCAATGAGGAAACATTGGACCAGGAAAGTGTCTCCTAGGATCTTGTCCTAATGTTTATGTTCAATTAATGACCTCATCCTAGTTAACCTTAAGTAAAAACACCTCTTCTAATACTGACATTTATGGCAAAGATTATGGCTTAGAGGTAAAATGTTAGAATACTTGGTTGTAGAACTGTTTTAGGAGGTTGTAAAATTTCTGGAGCTGAGACCTCATGCAGAAAATTAGAAATCTAAGGAATAGACCTTTACCTCCTGCACCATGTCTGTCTTTTTGTCAACAAAGACATCATAAGCAGCAAAAAGTCTCTGCTGATACAGCCCATTCCTTCTACCATGCTTTCCCTCTATGATAAACCATATCCTCAAATTGTGAAGTTAAATCCTTCCTCACTAACACAGTAAATAGGAGAGGGAAATACAAAGAGAAACAATAACAAATGAAGTATAAGTCCAGCTCAGGGATACAAGATGGTTATAGGTTTTCTAGGGCTGGTAATAAGAGTAAGTCTCTAAAAAGACACAGGACCATATGAATTGCCCTATTATTAAAGGATTCACTTTGAGTATTTTCAATCCCAAATACTTTCTACCTCACTTACACCTGCTAATGATGTAAAGTAGATATGCCTATTATGCTTTGTTTTTCTGATTAGGATACAAATTTTTCTCAAAAAAAGCCATATATACTAAAATCCAGAAAAAGAATTTTCGATACAGAAAGTCGCTTTAAGGTAACTCTTACTATATGACTACTATATATCTATTCTTTATTATTATCCTCCATTAATTTCTTCTACCTCTGCCATTCATTCTCTCCTTCAGGTCCCTTGTACCTGAACCAGAGCCGCCCCTGAGCAACCTGTTGGCCACAGCAGAGGAAATATAGGTTAATTCCCAAGTTTAGACTTACGAAAGGTCTAAAATTTCCACCTATGCTTCTGAAATACTATCATTTAAGGACCTAAGACAACTTGTCCAATGACCTTGAGACTGCCTTATTGACAGAAGGAATGACAAAGAAATATGAAGGAACGTGACCACTATATAAACAGAAATAGATGTATTTAGTAACAGCAAGTTATCCCTTCTGGAGGACAGGTTGTTCCCTATGAACTCAGGCTAACTTACAGATCTATTAATAAGTTAACTTGTTATTGTTCATATCAAGGCACTAAGTTTGAGATTATTTATCATAGCACAATAAAAAGTAGAAAATACATTCTAAAATTCAGGTTCTTTTCTCTACTAGGAAGTTTCTCGATTTCCTTGTCATCAAACTCTGAAGGTCTTTAGTTTGCTTATTCCACCCCAAATCATACATTCACAAAAGTACACATTCAGCTGAAATGAGAACCAACTAAGCAGCAAAGCCTACCTCCACACAGAAAAAATAACAAAAGAAGAAAGAAAAGAAAACCTGCCAGAAGCCAGCTTGTTGGTGCCTCTGATGGCAAGGGAGGGGGAAGAGTGATCATCAGTTAGAGTAAGATATTTAGTGTTTACTAGATATTTAGTGTTTCTCTTTAATAATAAAACATTTACCTATCTTAATTCTAATTCACTAAGCTACTGTAGCTGACCTGTCTGAGTATCTTTTGAGCCAGAAACTGCAGTCTCTGGCATTTGCATCTATTGTAAAGAGCAGGGGATAAAATAAAGGATTACTTGCTAGAACCTTTGTCCCTCTAGTCCAGATACCTCTCCCTTGTCAGGCTATGAGGGAGGGTTGGAGCAATAAACTTCTATTGAACCAGGAGAAGAGAACCATGTTCACAGAAGGAAAAACTTTTACACACAAGCAAATATGGATTAAGCTCACACAAATTCACCCACAGATTCATGTATACACATTAATATATTTCCATTTAAACTAGTTGTTCCCAGCTTACATACTATCTCATAATTGCCTACTTGCTATCTCAGAAGCAATTAATCATAACATTTGAAGACTGACAGAGTTCTCATTGCAATTTTGACATCAGAAAGAACTTGATAGCAGTACAATTATAAAAGAGCTTAATAATTACTATAATTTTAGGGATTTTTAGCTGTGGCCTTCTGCTTACATGCTTCAGTTAAGATGTCTCCTCTTAATCCAAGTTGACCTGAATGTACCCTACAATATCACTTGCCCATGTCTAGAGATCTCCAACATTTGATCTGCTGAACATTTTAAAAACGTAATCGTTTCATGTGCTTCACTTTGTTCTCTTAATAGAAGTTTATATTTACAATAATTTTTTAAATATCAATTTGGTGGCACCCACAGTAATTATCATAGATGATGTAGTTATAAATCCAAAAGACTTTCTTCTTCAGAATAGATTTCTGATACTATGAACTTAAACTTACATACTAAATAATCAGGGATCAAGTTAATGCCACAAACATCACAGATGGTTAGTTATACACTAAGACAAATTGAAATTAAATTCAAATCAGGACCCTGGAGGCAAATAATTACCCTTCAAGGAAAGGACCCTTTGCTCACATAAGCAGAATCTCCTAAACCTACACCACACTGCACTGAATTTCCAGACCCTGCAGATTTACTAGTCTGCTGTCAATCCACTGGAAACCACTGATGACTTTGGCCATCGCTTTGTTCTTTGTTGTGCTTAACAGAATACTGCATTTTTCACTTGCAAAACTTTATTCCTTGTGATCCTACTTTTCTGTAGTGTGTGTGATAGGATTAGACCTGCAGTGCTTGGCCTAATAAATGACTCCTGTTTGAAATCAATTTGTTCTCTAACTTTGTTCCTAATGCCCTCGCACCCATCTAAAAGTCAATTTTTTGGATCCAGAATTATTACTCCTTCTTGGACCATCTCTCCCTCTAGTATTATTTTCTCTATGGTGGTTCTCTACCTGTGGATTGTGACCCTTTGGGGTTCGCCTATCAGATATCCTGCATATCAGATATTTATATCATAATTCATAACAGTAGCAAAATTCCAGTTATGAAGTAACAACAAAAAATAATTTTATGGTTGGGAGTCACCCAATATAAGGAACTATATTAAAAGACCACAGCATTAGGAAAGTTGAGAACCACTGCTTTAGGGGCAGATCTACCCCGAGAAATCTTATGAAGAGGTGTCATGTGACTAACAGTTTGCTCATGAAGATAGTTCAAAAAATTCATACTAGACTCTTATTACACAAATATTTCTTTCTTAAATGACTTTCTTGTTCCAAGGATAATAGTTAAGTGAGCTAAGATCTAGAAAGCAACTTCTCTAGCATAATACAGTGGGCCAGGAGAAGAGGCCAAATATGCACAACAAAATAGCAACTTTTTGCTCTGAACTAAATATTTTCAAGACAACAATGCATGACACAAATACTTGAATCAGCTTCTCAAGCAACCAATGGATCTTTCCTAATTTCTTACTTTGGTCCAACTAAGGCTTTGAACCTCTACCAGACCAATGTAATATGAAGGTATGCAACCCAGGACTGAAGTAAGATATAAAGAACATAAAATTTGAGATGTAGGCACATGTAATAAAATCCTGAGAGACCATTCATGTAGGATTAAGATAACAAGCATGAAAGCATCAGTACTGTCAAGCCGTGGGACAAATATAATGGTAGATGCTATGAAGATTGTCATAAACTTCTTTGTCTTAGGGCATCTCATAGACGTAACAAGGTATGTGTTTCCTTCCACTCTAAGGTGCTCTTCTCCTATGACATATCAATAAGAAAATTAAATTAGTATAAGATTTGAAGCACAGTGTGCCAGAAATGGAGAAAAAGTTAATCTTACTTTTACTCTTATAGTTTTAGAGGGAAAGACTAAATCAAGACGTCAAGCTCTGGTTCCTTTGTGTTATTTCTCTAGCCCTGATTCTCATTACTTCCCCAAAATTACCTGATTCTTTCTTCCTCTGAAGGAAAATATAGATAGCATATTGAGTATGTTTAAAAAAAAAAAACAACATACTGAAGAATTCAGGAAGGAAAACCTAACATGTTTCCCATTGGCTAAATTAAAATTACATTTTGTTGCCCATTTAACGGAAGGGTCTTCCCCAGGACTGATGAACATTAAAGTAAGTAGTTAGCTGCCAAGCCTTCACATGATGGAGTCCATGCACGACAGTCAGGTAAGTCATGCTTCCTGGCCAGTACTGTCAGTTGGGCTATCGCTTCCAGTTGCTTCTAATGGAGGGTGCTCATCACATCCCTCAGCAGGGACATATGGCCTCTGTAAATTTCACTTGTTGCCTCACAAAGAATAATCTTCTTTAACTTTCCCCTTTCTTTTGTCTTTTCTCCAGGTTCTGGTATGTGACATTAGTAAATACTGGGTCATGTGAGGAATGAGACTTTCCAATAAATAATTGACAGGGAGACGGATCCCCAACACCTTTTGGTCTCATTCACAGGAGGCAATCAGCTTTTAAGGCAGAAGAAACAGGTTTAGTAACAGATGTCAACTGTCTGCAAAGCCTCTAAACATTTGTCAATCCGCTACATGGCTCTGTGCATAAACCTATCTTTGGATGGTAGGGTGGGTAAAGCACCATCAGAATATTGTAATAGAGGAATTCACATCAAAGTTTCCTTAGTATCTCAAAAGTTACTTTTAAAAATAGAAAAAATATAAACAAAGTGCTTTGCAAAAACAGAAAAAAGAACAGACTTCACGTAAAGCTTTAATTTTTTTTTCCTTCCAGAGAAAGAGAGACACCCTGTGGATTTCATAGAGAACCCAGTTATGTTCATTTATCTTTGGTGATATACAAAGCAGAATATTATTGTTTAGGAAGTAGATCACATAATAAGTTTCAAAGATCTATTAGAAAGTTAGGTAACCAGCAAAGATAGAAAAAAATCTATAGCTTTCTGAGTCTGAGTACAAATGCTTGGGGGCACTTTTCCCATACTGTGTAATGCTGCAATGCAAAACATGAGAAAACTTACAATTAAAATTCAAAAGTCAAAAGCTATAGAAACTCAGAGTTTGGTGAGGACTCATCTTCCCTCTATTGTCCTAGACAAGTCACATCAAGATGCTGTGCTGTCAGCTAACCATTAAACTGATCATGGGGTTCTCAATGGAGAAGATAGAGTGAAGGCTGAAGGAGTTGAGAGGATTCGAGACACCATGAGGAAAGCAACAATCCCAACCAACCAGAGCCCCCAGGGTCTAAACCACAAGCCTGGGAGCGCTTAGGGAGGGACCCATGGCTCCAGCTATATATGCAAGGGAGCTATATATAAGTGGGAGAAGAGATCCTTGGTCCATGAAGGCTGGACGTCGTGGGGTGGGGGGATACTCGAGGGTGGGGAAGTGAGGTACAGGGAAGGGTGGAGGGGGTACACCAACGTGGAGATAGGAGGAGGGGGAAGGGATAGTGAGTTCCTGGGAGGGAGGGGGGAAATGGGGTAAGGAGAGAACATCTGAAATGTATAAAAAGTTTCCAATAAAAAAAAAAAAAAAGATGCTGTGCTGTAGCAGAGACCCACTTGGAAGCAGAATCAAGGCAACTGATTCTACCCACTGGGATAGCAATTCAGATTCCACTGCTCCTTTTGCCTCAGGAACTGCATGACAGCACCATTAGGGGATGAAACAAGGTAAATATACTTGCAATCATGTCCCACGTTACCGATGTTTTGGTTTGATTTGAATCAACATTGTAGAGAGTAGAACCTGGTTTGAATCTGATCTCTTCTGACATATACAAAGATGCAAGAATCGAAAGCAATTTAGTTTGGAGCTCCCTTTAGTAGTGCCTGGGAATTGGTATAGAGGGAGGGAGAGCAACCTACAGCCTGAAGGGCAGAGGAGAGGAACAGACTTCAATACTAGGCACAACTGAAAAGGAGCCATGTGCTATCTCATCTGCAGAGATCACAGGCGCTGCTCACTTTGTGATTTAAATGCTGCCCCAAAGACCTGCAGAGGAAAGCAAGTACATACAAACCATGTGCCCTTGCCACTAGCTTCCAAGAAATGCATAACCTCAAATTATGCCAGTCTGCTCAGCATCTTCCTTCTCCCTGCTATTTGGGCCCAGAAAGCCCCTACAAATAGAGAGCAAAGAGAAATAGCAGGCAAGCAAGTGCACATAAACATCCTTGCATTTAGAAATAAACACAGCAACTAAGAAACTGTAAGGCAGGAAGAAACAGCCCAGTGGCTCCTACCACAAATCAAAGGAAGAAGAACCAAAGAAATGGGGGAATCTAAAAACTCAACCAGCTAGGCCAATTTCAGACACAAAACAGAGACCTCAGACCCTCGACATTAGTCAAGTGTGGTATGTGTTACAAAATGTGTTATATTATTCTGTGTTGAGACACAGATAAACATTACATATACACACACACACATATATATATATATATATATATATATATATATATATATATACATATACACATATACATATACATATACATATACATATACATATACATATACATATACATATACATATACATACATACATACTCACATACATATGCATTAAGACAGTGTGAAAAGACATCAAGCCTGAGGACCCCAATATGTTCCCAGACCTAAATGGTGGAAGGAGAGAATTCCACCAAGTTGTCCCCTAACTTACACATTGCACCATAACATTCACAAAGAAAAAATAAATCCTGTATAACTTCTAGATGTTCTTTAAACATAATCAGTATATGTGAAGAATAATACAAAAACATTTAAAGGACTTGATAAATATACTTGTACTTGTATATCAAAATAAATTGGCTCTTTTAAGTAGTCATTCTCAAAAGAAAGTTATTCTGGAGTCCAATGCACTCTGGAAATTTCAACCCTGACACTTACAATGGAGCTAGTATTTAAGCCACACAAGAAAATGGTTCTTTTTAAAGTCACAGGTTACATAAGTCAGAGTCCTATAGTGAAGAAAATGCAATACTGATGTTCAAAAGGGAACATTTGAAAGATGAAAGTAACTCAGAAAGGTGTGGTCTGGAAAGCAGTCCACTGCTACTGTCAGGTCCATTATAACTTGATAAATTGCCACATGTTGAATATCATTGGTGTAGGGCATGTGAAATGTTGTTACCAGGCAGGCATAAGAACTGGTAAGGTTTAGTAAGCTCAAACCTCGATAATCTCAGAGAATTGAAAAGGCCAGTAGAGCTACCTTCCTACCTATCTCTGTACCTGCTCTATACCACAACCACCAACTGAAATGACCATAGGCACTCAGTCACATAGCATAGCACCCCATGGTAATGAGGTATCTAGATAGTCTTAGCCTTCAAACAATGACCTTTCCTTCCTGGGTTCATCGTGAATAAAGTGTATGCATCCACATTCACCTCTAATAAGGCAATATGAACAATCAAGGATCATCTCAGAGAGCTGCTTCATTAAATATAGACCTGCCTAAGACTCCTGTAGAAGGCTATTTTCTTCTCCTGCCCCTTTGGTTCTTGGGACTCAATCTCAATCAAACTGAACCCTGCTTGTCTCAGGCTCTGCCTTCCCCTTCCTGTCTGGGGTGTAGACATCCAAGGGGAAACATAGACCTCAGCCCCTGTTCCTTACTTCCTCTGCAGGTAGTACACTGGCAGAAACTGGGTACCCAAAAAGAAGACCAGGAACCATAGCACTGAGAACAGTCAGACTCAGAGCTGACTGTTCCTCCTCCTGTCTGGAATGTAGCAGTGTCTGACTCACCAAAGGGAAATAAGGGCTGCAGACTCTTCATTTTAGCCTTTGTTCTGCCTTCTCCAGGCCAGTATCTGAACACCCCTGTCAGAAAAGCAGAACATGGTACAACACCGTGGGAGGCTGACTATGGAAGAAGAGCTGCTTTCTATATTTAAGATTTAAGCATGTACATGTCAAGTAACTCCAGACCCCATGCCTGGGGCTGAATAATAACTTCTCTAATTCTGTGAAGGTGGCAGGGAAAGGAATAGCAAACAGCCCAAGAGTAAATATATTGCATCCTTCAGAACAGCTGCAGGGTAAACCATCTCCAGCAGGCATTATTAGTGTTTATTCTATGATATGAAGCCTGCAGTGGGAAAGAAAAGCCAAAAGTCTAGTTCTGAGGAGCTCATCTGTAGAGAGAAAATTGAACCGGGAATTTCATCAGATTGACTCAACTTCCCCAGTCAGTTTCTGGCAGATGATGTGAGCATACAGTTTGATGTAATACTGACCTATTGCTACTTGTTCTATAACTTGGAACCCTTATCACAAAGGAAATAGCTCTGTCTGGACACCCTCAATGAGAACTCTAGCTGACTATCTCCACAAGACTTCTGCTGGATGTTTTAAGCTCCCTGTATGATAATGTCTGCTAATTGTTCTTTTACCTGGAATCCTCTCCCCAGGGGGGACTCTATGCTTTACCTGGGACTCTCTCTATTAGGAAATCCTGCTGAGTGCATTAAAGGACTTCCCCAATTTCTGCTAGATATTCAAAGCACAGGACTTTAATGCTTCACCATCTTTCAGTGACTATTTATTCTTTTACTTTGGCTTGCTACATATTTAATAAATTCTTTCATTCAAAACCAGCACTACAAGCAGATGGTTTAAGAGTGCTTATGTTCCTACAAAGGACTTGAGATCAATTCCCAGAAAGCTAGGTAAGGTGACTTAAAACCAACCAGCTCCATGGACTCTAAAAGGCTTCTAAATTCACTGGGCTCTTCATTCACTTATACATATACATAACATTCACTCATATAATGAAAAATTACCAGTAGGAAAGTTGCTTTGGAATTCACTGTGAACCATGCCAGTGTATCCATGGGCCTCAGTTACCTTCCCCTCAGATTGCTCTGACTTTGTTTAGTTTGCCTCTGGGAGCTACTATATAAATTTTACTTTATGCACATACGCACATCTCTTATCTAAGCAGAACTGAGTTTCAGCTTAGGAACAAACATTTTCCATTTAAAGAAGAGCTGTGTATTCCCTTTAGTTCTGGAGGCCTTCACAATAGCCAGCAAAAATGGCCTTCCAGACATATTTGCCTTTTAGAAGTTCTGTTTCTAGCAGGTCTTCGTAGACATTGAGATGGTGGAAAGAACTCACAGAAACTGAAGCAACAAATGCAGGGCTGGCATGGGTCTGCACTAGCACCACTGCATATATATTATAGCTTTCAGTTTAGTACTTTTATGGGACTGCTGAGTGTGTGAACGAAGGAATGGGTCTCTGATTCTTCTACCTATCTTGAGTTCTTTTGCTTCTATTGTATTGCCTTGTCCTGTTTTGATGTGCCAGTTTTTGTTTTGTTTTATCTTACATCTGTCAGAGTAGATAAGATCAATAATACAAGTGATAGCTCTTGCTGTCGAGGATGTAGAGCAAGGGGAACATTCTTCCAATGCTAGTGGGAATGCAAACTTATCAGCCCTATGGAAATCAGTTCCTCAAAAAGATGAGAATACATCTACCTCAAGATCCACTCTTGGGCATATACTCAAAAATACTTCATCCTACCACAGGGACACTTGATCAATATGTTCATTGGGGCTATATTCATAATAGCTTGAAATTGGAAATACCCTAGATTTCCTCAGCAGACAAATGTACATTTACACAATGAAGTATTACTCAGCTCTTAAATGATGTGATTTTTAAAAATGACATCATGAAATTGTGGTGCAAATGGAAGGTTCCTAGAAAAAAATTAATTCTGAATAATGTAACCCAGACCCAGAAAGATAAATATGATATGCTTCACTTATATTTGGATATTAGCTATTAAATAAGTGATAACTAAACTATAATCTGCAAAGCCAGAGAAATTAGACATAGAGAAAGGGACTAGGAAGAACATGACTCTCCATGGGAGGGAGAAATAGAATAAATTTTATGAGTGAACTGCATTGGGAGATGGGGGGAAATTGAGAGAATTGAGTGTTAAGGGAGAAAAGAGATGGGATTGGGAGAGGGAATGAGGGGAAAGACAACTAATTGAAGAGCATTCGAAGGACAGTATGTAAACCTAGTGCAGTAGAAAGTGCCTATAATATACAAAAGTAATCTTAATAGTCTTCAAAAAATGAAGTTTTCAGTGCTGGGACTTGGTTTCATCCAATTGAACTATCGGCCACAGAGTTTTTATGGAAATTTCTAAACACCTCAGGATATTGCCAAGATAATAGGTTGCTCTTCAGAAACTGGCAGTGGGACCCATTGCTGCAGATAACTCATTTGAACATGGTCTTTAAAAATATATGTATATTGTAATATAATGATTCTTCATGATATTCTACTGTATCCATAGATCAATGCCTTATAAAGCTATCATCAGAAAGGCTTCCTTCTGCAGCAAATGGGGAACAAATTCAGTGACCCACAGCAGATATTATGTAAATGAGATGTTACCTTCAAATCTCTCCTCTCAGAGCCCCAGAGAACCTTGTAAGAAGGCCAGCAGTAGTGGGTGTCAGAGGGCATAGATGACAGCGGATATCGGTGGAACAAATCCCTCTAACACAGCTGAGGCAATCTCATATGAGCTTACAGAAACTGAAATAGCATAAACGGGCCTCCCTGGGTCTGCACCAGGTCCTCTCTCTGCATGCATACTATAGCTTTTATTTTAATACTTTCATAGGTTTCCTGAATGTACAAATGAGAAGATCAATGATTCCTGTACCTTCTCTTGGGCTCTTTTATTTCTCTGTTAGCTTGTTTTGTCCAACTTCAGTAAGGTGGTTTTCATTTAATCTTATTTTTTATTTTGTTATGTTTCGTTGCTATCTCTTACAAGCCTGTTCTTGTATAACAAGAGACAGATAAGAGATATTGCTGAGAGAGGATATAGGGACAATCTGGGAGGCATAGAGGGAGGGAAAACTGTGTTCAGATTGTGTGAGAAAAGAATCCATGTTTAAAGGGAAAAATTAAAATTACCACTTGGATAAAAAGTATTTTAAAAGAAAGGTAAATGAACACTGAAATATTTTAAGTTAGGCTTTTGTGGGTTATCTCTCAGGTTATATAGTACAGCGGTATGATGTCCTAGAATAATTTATACTACCAGCTTCTGTTACATCAGAACAGTCAGTCCTTCCTGGTGTTGGTCATCAGAGATAAAGTGTGCTCTTGCCCAAATCCATTTGTAATTGAATCTGTGGAATGCCGTGCCATATCAGAAGCACACAAAGCAGTCAGGGACTTGATTTGGCTTCTAGGCAGTTTGACTTCAGGCAAACCACTTAATCTCTGAAAGCCTTAAACTCTAAATAAAGTTGTGGTTTTTTTTTTTTTTTAAGCCCTGTGAATTTGTGCACTGCTCTGTCTAAGCTGAATTGCACTATTATATAAAGACAACCATAATATTGACTGAAGAAACCCAGAAGTCCTTCACTTCTCCAACCATTCATGTCTCATTCAAAATCTCTATAGAATTAAAAACAAAAACAAAACAAAAAAAAAAGCCCACACAAAACAAAAACAAACAAACAGAAACAGAACCATACGGCTTCTAGAGAACTGTTGCTCGGTTAACTTCTTCTAATATTAGTTTCCACAAAATATCAGGTAGATTTTTTTTTTATTTTATACCCATAATGCATAAAATTTAGCAGCGATACTTTTATAGACACAGTGATAACAAGCTCACCATCCCATAGTGTCTGCAACATAATTGTGTTCGTTTCCCTTTGTGTATTTTAGTAATGAGAGCATAATTGTCAGTGCTTATAATACATGTAATCTCATTACTGTCACTCCCATTAGTACACTTTCACTTTGGCCTACAAAAGGATGTTCCACATTCTCTCTCATTGACATCCAGAAGCATCCCTCCTCTCTTACACTCAGACTCCAGCCTAATTCCTGACAGTTGCCATGGTTAATCACAGGGCAAGGCTGCCTGCCTTGTTTTTAATATGTTTAATTTACCATTTTTGATACGATGCCAAAAAGTCAGTGCTGCATTGGTGTTAAATTGCCATGACCACATCATAGCACTTCGCTAGGTTAGTGGAGACTTCAGCTGGAACAGAAACTAATTCAGACAAGCAATATGACTGTTTGGAAGAAGTAATAACATTAGACACAGCTATGACTTATGACTGTCACCAGTCATAAAATGGTATAGACATGGCTTATACATCACCTAGATGCTTTCTACTCCAGTAATACTTATTTAAATATTTAAAGAACTCAAAAATTACAGCTTTATGAACATCCTTTTAATTATCTATATTCTCACAGCAATATATAAACACAGTTTTAAAAGTCAAATGATACTAATTGGCTTGTAAGTCCCAAAGATGTCTAGTATCCTCCACCCTCATTAACCTCCAACTTCTCCCAGATGTAATGTCAGCAACTTTTCACAATTAACTCCTACAAAAATGTATATCTGTACAAAGTATTACTTTTAAATTCATTCATTTTATTCAGAAGATTCTCTACAATCTGTGGATCATTTCATTTCTATGTAAATTGCTATGCTTAAACTTCATATTGACTTTCTAGTTGTTAAATAGGAATGTGACTGTCACTCAATACCTTCCTAATTCTCCTTTAAACTCAGATATGTTGTACTTTCTAGCTGGAATTGCTATCAGTATTTTTATGGTCTTCTAAACTTATTATCTTACACATATTTAGTTAATTATTCCTTTCTAGACTGTCTCCTGTTTCAAATATTATAGATTTCTCTTTTTAAAATATTTATAATTCTTTGCTGTGTTATGGGCAGAGAATGAAATAAATGTACATTCCATCTAGCATTCTATTTACATCATATTAACCACATCCTTATCTACCAAACAAGAAGTCATGGAAAAACTCTTAACTTCCCTTTTAATCTGTATGTCATAACACAGATCAATCAATACTCATTGCCTATCTACCTATAAGTGTGCCCAAAATTCACCCTCTTTTTGTCCTATCTATGCAATCCTGCTAGTTCAAAGATTTGTTTGTTAAGGTTTGCTTTTTAAGAAAGTTGCTTAAATCTTTCCTATAATGTGGAGATATAGATAGAACATGTTTGGTATTCTATAGAATGAGTGACTTAGACTCTCTACTATTTAGTGTCATCTGTATATAAATAAAATCAGACACCATTCTGTCTGCACTAGGGGTGGGGGAGGGGTTTGGGGGGATGATTATCATAGATATTACTTCCGAGGATTAGATCACATTGAGACCAAACAAGGTCATGTATTTACTTACAAACTTCATGCTGACTATAACCAAAAGGAAGTCCTCTAAGGATGCCAACAAAAATAATTTCCCCTTAATTAAAGACTGGTATCATCAAAAGAACCTCATTAGGTTAAGAAAACAAACATTTGTGGAAATTATACAATAAAACAAGGACTATAAGACTCTTAAGAATAAATGTCTTAGTTAAGTAGCTAGAAACAGATAAATGAGAATCATGAAAGCTTTTAAGAAACTTGTGCTAACTAAGCAAATGACCATGAGCTAAACTAAACTTAGCATTTCCCAAGAAGCAAGCTATGTTTATATTCCACCTTAATGGCGGCAGGAAAAAGAAGAGGATTTTCTGTCTAATTGGGTATAATTTTTAAGTTGCTTCCATAAGGCATGGGTGAATACTCTTTGAATCTCTAAGGAGAAAAAAGTATATTTAGCTTCATAACCAAATGTTATTACAACCTGACATGTATCTGTTAGTCATTCTTTTTTGTAGCTTTCAATAAAATCCCCATGTTTTCAACTCCATAGAACCATTGTGATTAAATATTACTGTGTGAATAGTTCTAGGAGCAGAAGGGTTACAGATCACTTGGGCATTTAAGAACAAGTATATGAATCTCCTACTTTTTCTCCAAATATCAAAGCAACTGTAGGAGAATGGAGAGTATGAATTTCTGAGTTACCACATAGAAGAGAGATGCCTTAAAGAACCATTACAGTTATTCTAAAGGAGCAAAACAAAAAGAAATTTTTATATGGTTAAGTCACAAGGATTTAGGACTTGCTTATTGTTGCAATGGGACTTACTTTCAATGAGGTATATTTTAGTTAGATATAAATCAGAACTCAAAAATAGATATCTATCAAAAATCCTATTGACATGAGGCATGGTCCATTTCCTAACATTTGAGATGCTTAGTCAGAAAAGAGTAGTAGTTTCATCAAGAAGAACAGAAGACCTTTTGGTACACCAAGATTCTATGAAAACAACATTTAAAGTTTAGATTATTCTCATATTATATCATTTTTGTGTCATGTTAATTCTATAATAAGAAAGTGAATCCTATAGACAGATACAGAAACCCCAAAATCCCTCTGTTGGAACGAATATCTAGTTAATCTGGTTATTTCTGAGACTGATATTTGCAGTACTAGAAATATTTGATAGTAATGAAAATACAAAATGGGAATAATATGAAACAAGGAAATGGAGGAAGACTGACAAAGGATATCAAACAAATTACAGTGTTATTTATAAGAAAAGAGGCAGGCATTTGGAAACAATGTGACCTTAAAGTTGATTGGACTGTGTACATTAAATGAGAAATAATTAAATTAATTAATAAAATCATTGTGGTAGACTGTTCCAAGAATAGCAACTGATCTAAATTTTACATAATCATTAGTCTAAATCACTTGAAGCATTTTGGAGCAGAAGTAAAACAAATATAGTTCAATATAGATGCTACTGCCCTTGTCCCTTTTGATAACTGAATATTTAACAAGCAACAGAAGCTGAGAATTAATAGTGCTTCAGCAATTCTTTATGAAAACCCACTATAGACCAGTAAATCTATCAATCACATTTATTTACTAAACATTCCCACAAATCCACTCTCTTTCCTCCATATCTACAACCAAGGATGAGGTTCAAATGAGAATAAATTATAGCCTTAAGCAACAAAATAAACTCCAAATAAGTCTACTAAAAATTATTTCAGTTGTGCATTTGTGTTCTGGTTTATTTTTCCCCACTAGGACAGTGGTTCTCAACCTGTGGGTCACAACTGCTTTGGAGATGAATAACCTTTACACAGGGGTCACCTAAGGCCATCAAAAACACAGTTATTTATACTATGATTCATGACAATAGAAAAATTACTGTTATATGAAGTAGCAACAAAAATAATTTTATGAGTGAAGGTTACCACAATATGAGGAACTGCATTAAATGGTCACAGCATTAGGAAAGCTAAAAAACCACTGCTCTATGACATGAAATCCACATAGACTGGCACCCTTCCTCTCTTTGTTCACTGTTGTATTCTTATCATACAGAATCAATACTGTGACATAATTAGAAGAAAGCTGACCAATAATAATTTACTGATCTTATAAATAGGCAGCCTCGGTGGACAGTACTAACTTAGATAAGGACAAGTGAATCATGGGCAGCATCATAGTGACCTGTCACCTGAACCTTCACCCAGCTGATACCCTGTTCTGAAAGATATCTGTACTCCCCCTGAACACCTATGCTCCAGTGTCATTCCCTTCCCCACGTCCTGCCTTTCTGTGTTTATAACCCCTGTGTGAATAAGTAAATTACGCTATGATTTTAAAAAAATAAATATAAAAAAATAAAAATGAACACTTGAATTTAAATGAAAAAATAATAATAATAATAATTTACTGACTACCAAACTCATTCTTCTTCCCTTTCACTTCATCCTTCTACTTTCCCCTTGAAACTATGCCTCATTCTTAGAACTTTACCATTTTCTTTGTAGAATTTTATTTGAAAGTAATTGACTGACATAAAAGTGATAAAATAGCTCAAAGAACTCCTAATTCTGTTTCAAGAAGACTTCTGCAATTCTTAAAGGATATTTCCTTCCATCTGTAGATCAAAAAGGAAGAAAAGATGGATGAGTAGGAAAGAGAGAGGTGCTATATCATTATTTTTATAAGGCATGTGAGTGTAATTTCAAATCCATTCCTAAATACCTATATATTTTATTCATTTTATGAAACAAAGTTGGAGTTTATTAAGAAAAGGGTTCAATATTGGTTTACAAACAGGAATTAAGGGGAAAGAGGGTGCTTAGAAAAAGCACCTTTAGGAATAAAGAAGCTGGGGCTAGCAAGATGGCTCAATGGTTAAATGCCTGTGCTGCTCTTTGAGAAGACCTAAAGTCAGTTTTCTGTGCCCACATATAACAGTAACTATGTACAACTCTAGTTTCAGGATGATCTGATTACTCTAGCTTTGCATGGCACCCAAAAGTGCTTATCTATACACAGATACATACACATAATTTAAAATATGAAAATAAATCTCTGATAAAAACATGTAAGTTCTTTTACATGATCAGAATAAAATAATCAAAATCACAAAATTGATATTAAGATAGCACTATTAGCTACACATTTTGCTCATATTTCACTAATTTTCCAGGAGTTTCTTTTGAAGCAGAAAATAAAATTCACACCCCCAAATCAATGCTTGGTTACATATTTCACCTTATACATTTTCTTTGTGTCTTTAGATATGTGTAGTTCCTCAGCTTGTCTTGGTCTTTGCAAACATGATACTTTGGAAAACTATGAAGTAGTTTTTAATGGTTAGTTTTACATTTCAACTTCCCTGGGACACAGCCTTCCTAGGTATCTTATTAAACACTATCCATAGGATGGTTGAATGTGTCTATGAAAACACTTCTAGAATAGATTACCATAAAGATAGCAGAACAGAAGAAAACAGAATCACCTTGTGAATGTACATTAGCATCATCTAATCTACTGAGTACATGAACAGAACAAACATGTATAGAAAACTCTATGTTCCTTCCCTATGGCTGATTAGTTGAACTAGAACAGATATATCACCAAACTTCACCCTAGGACAAGAAAATAACCATTAGTCTTTCAGTTATTAGTATTTTACCACTACCCATCCCTACTCTATAGCTAACACAGGCAAAAAGCAAAGAAATTCTCAGCCTCAATAGCCACAGAAGCCAATTCTTGAACCAGACTCTATATAGATATAAATGTGTGCAGCATCTATGAGTTTTATCATTCTAGAAAATCCTAGATAATATTCTTTTTAAAAATTATTTTTGAGATGAGAATATGATTATAATATTTTCCTCCTCCCTTTTCTTTCTCCATACCCTTCCATTGACTACTTCTTGCTCTATTTCAAATCCATGACCTCTTTTTTCATTAAATGTTGTTACATAAATGTGTGTGTGTGTGTGTGTGTGTGTGACACAAGCTAGAATTGTCAGAGAGGAAGGAACCTCAGTTTTAAAAAATGTATCCGTAAGATTGAATGGGTTATAGGTACACCCATAGGGCATTTTTTTAAATTTTCCATTTTTTTTTTTTTTTGGGAAGGCCAAACTCATTGTGAGTGATTACGTACCTAAGCTGGGGTGCTAACAGCTATTAGAAATCAGGCTAGACAGATTATAGATCAAAGGTTTTTGTGGTCAGGATAGTGTTTACTTTTCTCTTTTGGTAGTCTATAGAGTACCTTTCCATGTTATAGACACCAGAATATGGGGGTTACAGTTCTATGTAAGCACCAGCTCAACCTCTCCATGTTCAGTGAGCTGTGTGGGTGATGTCTTCAGCAGTTGGGCCTTATTGTCTGTTTGTGGAGAGTAACCTATTATCCCAGCAACAGCTTGGAGATTTTTCATGTGATCTTTAGCCAATGACTCAATTGTATGAAACTCAGTCCTTGCACTGGAAATTTGTTTGGTAATAATATACTGTCAGTATATGTTCCACCTCCCTCATTATTTGGAAACTTCATTTGGATTGCCTTCCTATATTATAGAAAGTTTCCACTGCACTATGTTTCTATATCACCCCTCAAATGCCCTTCAATTATAGCTGTCTATTGCCTCATTGACTCCCTCAATCCCATCTCCCTATCCCCTTCCCACATAATCCTCCAGTTCTTGTCATGTCCCACCCCAAACTCACCTCACCCTACTTATCCTGCCTGAAAAATATTCTAGTGGCACAAACCATGCAGGAGTAACCAACCAATGTGTGATTGTATTTAAGGCCCACTCCATGAGTTGGAACTCATACCTGACTCTGCTTGCTTGACCATGAACTATACTCTAGATAGCCCAGAGAACTTGGGTAAAACCAAATACTACTAGTTGAAAGAGAGAAGGAGAAAATAAAGAAGGAGAGAGAGAGAGAGAGAGAGAGAGAGAGAGAGAGAGAGAGAGAGAGAAAAGCATCAATAAAATGATGCCTATATTCATAGATCACTGCCTTATCCAGCCATCATTAGAGAAGCTTCCTCCTACAGCACATGGGAACAGACATAGATCTTCAGTGAGAGAGAGGGAGAGAAAGAGAGAGAGAGAGAGAGAGAGAGAGAGAGAGAGAGAGAGAGAGAACACTCAGAACACACAGCTCTAAATGAGATGTTACTATTAACTCTTTCCTCTCAGAATTCAGAGAATCTGCAAAAAAG
This sequence comes from Mastomys natalensis, assembly GCA_021653895.1. Taxonomy (NCBI): domain Eukaryota; kingdom Metazoa; phylum Chordata; class Mammalia; order Rodentia; family Muridae; genus Mastomys; species Mastomys natalensis. The sequence continues at coordinate 741,041 of JAJTUV010000429.1, forward strand.
GAGACAGAAGAAGGAATTGGGGATGGAGCAAATGAGACAGTGAACAGAGAACAAATTTCTCTAAAAACAACTGGGCAAAGCTCATATGAACTCACAGAGACTGAAGTAGCATCCACAGGGCCTACATGGGTATATATCAGATACTCCACAAATATAATTTTCAATTTAGTACTTTGATGAGACTCCTGAATGTGTAAATGAATTGGTCTCTGACTCTTGTATCTTCTCTTGGGGCTCATTTATTTTACTGTTATGTCCAACTACAATATGATGGTTTTCATTTTATTTTATTATATCTTATTTGGTTATGTTTTGTTGCTATCTCCTAGTAGTCTGTTCTTGATGGGTGAGGAGGTAAAGAGAAACAAGGAGGCATAGAGGGGAAGAAAATTTATTTAGATTATATTATATGAGAAAAGAATCTACGTTTAATGAAAGGGGTGGAGGAGGACAAAAGTAAGCTGAACAACATGAGGAGCATACTCCAGCCTCTACAAGAGCTCAAAGCTCCAGGTTTCTGCCCGATTTGAATTCCTGACCTAACTGCCTTTGATGAGGACCTATTACATAGAAATGTCAGCAAAATAAACCCTCTCTCCCCAAGTTGCTTTGGTCACATTGTTTCATCTCAGCTATAGAAAATCTAAGAGAGTAAACAACTCTCAAGAAACTATCACATTTGAGTGCCCCCGGATTTTATTTCAAATCCTGGTCTTCAATTTCAACATGTCTGGCTGCCTTATGGAGTCACAAAGGGGAGTTGGTAAACCGAAGTGATGTCTGCAGTCCTGTGTTAACTTTATTCATGGTGACAAAGATGTGGAAACAATGGATGCGCCCATCAGTGGAAGATTAGATAAAGTATTGGAAAGAACAAGCTTGGAAGATGAAGAACGATAAGTGGGAATAGAAAAACAAGTATCACATAATCTTGTTTATACATGAATGTAAAATTAAAAAGTAAAAGCAAAGGCTGAATGCATAGTAACAACATAATGGTCATTACCAGTTATTATGGAAGTAAGGAGCACAGAGCAGGATAGAGAGAGAGATGTCCATGAAGAAACAAAACACAATGTGAATTCTGGAGGAGCATGTGGGGCACAGTAATCCTAGGAATGAACAATGTAATTTGTACTTGAAATATCCTGAAAGCACGTATCTCAACCGTTCTCCCATTCCACCAGTCCCAGAAAGGTCACTGTGGTGAGGAAAACCTTAGAGAAAGCAGGACCATAAGAAGCTGAAAGAATGGAGAAAAGAGCATGTTTAAAACAACAGGCAAAACACAAAACAAAACCAATATTTAAAAGTACAAGGTCCAAGAATTTCCAAAACCTATAAGAGATTCTGACATCCACAGATTTCTTTTTAATAAAAAAAGTTAAGCAAATTGAATACAGCAAAAGTAAAAATGAGATGCATCATAATGAAAATGTTGAAAATCTAAAATAGAAAATAAAAGTCTTTAAAAACTATTGGCAGGTCTGAGGCCTTAGGAGACTTACAAGCTAACTTCTTAAGAAGTCTCATTTTTTTTTCTTCAAAAACTTGGGTTTCCTAAGATGCAAAGAAGGATCTTTGTACCATCTCTATTCTGTACAGAATTTCAGGGTAAATAATGACACTCTCAATACCTAAGGGGCATAGGGTGACTTTGAACTAGCAATTATATTTCAAAGTCTAGATCTAGTACACAGCATGTCTGTGTAAGACATGAAACTGAAAAATAACAACTGTCTCAAATCCCTAGCCCCTACATGTCACTTGAATTGAATTTTCTCCCTTTCTCCCATACTCCATCACTGCATCTTTTCCATCTGGTCTGTTTCCTTTGGAGGAAACAGCTTCTGAAGGCAGCAGTGGGTGGTCATCTCTAGCTTTGAGAAGCAGCCTGCCAAACAGAAAAGTGGAGTTAATTACTTATATGAAATATTGACTGAAAAACCAAGGGAATCTACATTTGATGGTGCTAATACATTTGCTTGATTGTAACAAGGTTTTGTTGGTCCCTTGATGAGACACTGTATAATACACAAAAAGCAAATTTCATGCTTAAAAATGTCAAAATAGCAGCCCACCAAAGGAGTTATGACATCTTAATGAGCTATTCCAGGAAGCTCATTGCTCTGGTGGTACGAAGGACAGCATTTTTATTCAATGTTTAGTTCTTCATGCTCAAAATAGAAAAGATTTGGTTCTATTTGTAGTTTTAGTTGAAGGTGTATAGTCTTTTTTTTTTTTTTTCAGCCTGAAAACAAAAACAAGAGCATTGCCATTCTTTATTTGGCTTACCTTTACTTTTACCCTAACTTTACTCTAACCAGCATGAACACTTCTTATGGAAGTATTAAGTGTTCATTTTCATGCATGCAAACTATCTTATCCTTCCATTATCTGGGGCGAGTATGATCAACCGAGGACACAGATCTACTAGTAGCACTTCCTTCTCCTGGTCCCCAACTAGTAAAGTAGCTGTATATATAAAAATTGGTCCTTGGAAAGTTGAACAGAATGTACCTTCTTTGAATTATAAAAAGGAAAAGGAAATAACTCTTATTTAGTAATTCAAGGTAGACAGATAATATCTCTTTCTCTGCTTCTTTCTCCTTGGTTTGTAAATGGGACTTATATTAAATGGGAAAAGGGGTTTTGTAAATATAATCAAAGTTATGAATTTTAAATTACATATGTCACTAGTTCCAGCATAATGACATGGACTATGAAAACATAATAAACTAGATAAATAGTTTTCTAGTAATCTACCATGTTCCTGTTTTCACAGAATAAAGACTATGAAAATAGCTATATTACCAAAATCAAACTTAAAATTCAATGTAACTTTCATCAAAATTCCAAAAGCATTCTTTATGTAACTAGTAAAAAACAATTGTCCTTCCTAGTCTTGTGTCACCTTGACGTGAACTAGAATCATTTTTGAAGAGAGACTCTCAATTGAGAAAATTCTCCTACTAGATTGGTCTGTAGGCAAGGCTGTAGTATATATTCTCGACTGATGGTTGATGTGGAAGGGGCCAGATCACAGCATGGAGTGCCACCTCTGGGATGATGGCCCTGCATACTATAAGAAAACAGTCTAAGCAAAACACTAAAAGTAAGCCAATAAGCACCATTCCTTTATGCTCTATGGCTTTTCCATCAGCTCCTGTCTCCAGGTTAATGCCCTAATTGAGTTCCTGACTTTACTACATTTGATGATGAACTATGATATACAAGAATAAGCAAAATAAACCTTTTCCTTCCTAACTTACTTTTGATCATAGAACTTCATCACATAAATTAAAAGCTTAACCAAAATACCAGTCCTCAAAATCACTTGGAAACACAAAAAACCCACCAATAGCCAAAGTAGTTATAAGAAACAACAGTCAGAGTCAATACATTACACACTTCAATCTACACTACAGAAGCATAATGATAAAAACAGCATAGTACTGACAGAAAACAAATATGCAGACCAACAGAATATAATAGACAGTTCATGCTAAAACAATATAGCTATAGACATCTAATTTTTAACCAGGGTATCAAAAACATAGACTGGAAAAAATAATTTTTTCAACAAATGTATTATGAAAAAAAAGAATATCCACCTGCAGAAGAATAAGATTAAATTCATACATATCACCACACACAAAAGTTAATTCAATCTATATCCAATACCTTAATTTAAAACAAGAAACATTGAAACTGCTAAAGAAGTCAGGATGTAGGTAGTCATAGGCAACAAGTTTCTAAATAGAACTCTAATAGAGGAAACAGCCACAAACACTTTACGGATAAGATCACATGAAATTAAAAGGCTTCTATACAGAAAAAGAAAATATCAACAGAGTAAATAGCCTACGAAATGGAAGAAAAATATTTTCCAGTTATACTTTAGATAAAGCAACAACGGCAAGGCTATATAAGTATTTGCAAATGCTGAACACCAGAAAACAAAACTGCCAATCAACAAATGAGACATTTCCCTTTAAAAAAAAGAAAATGGCCAATAAATATGTTAAGGGTGTCCTACCAATTCTATCCATTAGAAAAAAAAATTGAAATTATGTTGAGAATATTCTCACCTTTGTAAGGATAGCAACTATCAATAAAACCAAATTATTATAGTGATGCACACTATTAATCCCAGCACTAGGGGGACAGAGGCTGGCAGATCTCTGTGATTTCTAGCTTAGCTTGGTCTACATAGTGAATTTCAAGACAGCCAGGGATATATAGTGAGACCCTGTTTCAAAACTAGGGGGGAAAATGTAAAAGGAAAGAATAGAAAGATGGAAAGAATGAAAGGAAGGAAGGAAGGAAGGAAGGAAGGAAGGAAGGAAGGAAGGAAGGAAGGAAGACAATTATTAAGAGTAGCAGATAAGGAATGGAAAAAAAAAAAAAAAAAGCAAATCTCTACCCAATGCTAGTAGGAATATAAACTGGTGAGGCCACTATGGAGTCTAGTGAATAATCATAAAACTACACATGGAATGCCATATGACCACACTATATCACTCCTGGGAATAGGTAGAGGATTGTATAGGCCAGTACAGAAATATTTGTTTGTTGAGCTTATCACTGCTCATTATAAATTTCAAAAAATTCAATCAGCATAGATGACCATCAGCAGATGAATGGCTAATAGAAATATTGTATATGTGAGATATGTATACTAAAGACTTTAATTCACCTGTAAGGAAAAAAATGAAATGATAAGATATGAGGAATATAGACAAAACTGAAAAACATTACAATGAGATAACCCAAGCCTAGAAAACAAATATTGTATGTTCTCTCTCATAACCCAAGTGTTAAATATGTGTATCCAGATGGAAACAAATATGAGTTAAACCTAGGAATCTAGAAATGAATGCTAGAGATGAAAGTGTGTTGGAAGTGTTAATGGGTGATTTGACAAAGAAAATAGGACAAAGTGGAAGGTGGTACATGTGGGGTGGGGGATAAATGAGGGTAGAGGACAAGGGACGACAGGGTGACAAGGTAGGGCAACCAACCAAAGTGAAATATATATAAAAATCCCATATGAAAACTTTTCTAACCGAATCTTAATGTGAAACTTGGGGGCTAGAGAGATGGCTCCACAGTTAAGACCACTTGATACTCTTGTCTAAAATCCAAAACCCACATGGTAGTTAACAATTACACAATTCCAGTTCCAGAGGATCTAGCACCCTCTTCTAGCCTCTGTAGACACTGCATGCACATGGTGTATGTAGTCTTTAATGCAAAAGAAAAATACTAAAAATCAAAAGCTGTTGTAGACATAGAGCTTTGGTAACTATTGTGGAAGAAATTCTCAGAGTACCGTGGAAGGGTCTGGAGTGAATAGGATGTTTTAGGTTGCTCTATAGATTCATTCACAACATTGACTCTGACAACCTAGGAGCAAAGAAGAATCCTTCACTGACTCTTCTTTCTTCTCCTGTTCCTTTGAAGGATTTGGGTGATTACTCTGGAGCCATCAACATCATTTAAAATAATCTTACTTTAAAATTCATAACTCTGATTTCACATATAAAACCTCCCATTCCATTTAATGTAAACCTGTTTTGAAGCTCTAACAAGACTTTAACAGTAATTCTCAAATAAGTTTCCTCCTTAAAAACCTAACCTCCAATAATAGTGTCTCTACTTAGATAAATGATTGGTGAGAACAGTATCTCTCCTTTATGGAAATATTCAACAGTGAACTCTAGCTTAAGAAAAAGATCAATTGCTGCTATGAGAGTTAAACAGCGATCCAACTGACAGAATCACCAGCTGCAGAGACTGTACCATGGTATTGAGGTCGTGTTCTAACACATCTTATTCCACAGACAGCAGTTAGACTACCTGAAAGTGGTTGCTCCCCACCCACAACCCTGAGTAGCACCATATGTTTACACCTCTGCTCCACCTACTCAGACACAATGCTAAAACTTTTTCACCCAGTAGCCAAAGATGGTCTCTTAGATGAGGGCTGAGACTGCACTGTTTCACAACAGAGTTTGAAGAAAGGAAAGAATCTGAAGTGTAAATAGTATGTCATTTCATAATGAAATGAAGTTTCAGCCTCTGTGACAAAGAGAATTTCAGAAATAAGAAGCTTCCTAGTCATCCACATACCATATCACATAAATACGACACTGTGCTTGTAAGTGTGGAATCACAATGATCATGAAAATAACCCAAATGCATTGAAAACATAATCTGATCTACCTCCTTTGATGTATTACTGGAAAACTTCAACCTTTGAGGCACTCATCAGCTTGAGAATTAATATTATATTTTTTCTGTAGCTCCTGGCATCCTCATTCATGGTTTATTGATCATTCATTCATTCATTCATTCAGCAAATATTTCAAGGACATACATTAATCACTGCCAGTCACTAAGGATTTAACCATGATAAATATGGTATAGTAAGATTATGTTGGATATTAATCAGTATTCTGAATGCCTTATGTTTTTGTTAGCATGTTTTTTAATTATGTCCCTGGTTCGCTATTGAGTTATTTTTAGTTTTAATAGAATTATTGTAAACATCCCTATCCTAAGCATCACAGCTGAAGTCTTCCCATAATTTTATGCCTAGGGGACAAATTTTTTCATTGTTATAGGATTTTAAAATATATGCATATATACATATATATATAATATTATATATATATATATTAATATACATACATTTTAATACATAATATAATACACACACACATATATATAAATGTATTTTGATCAAGTTACCCTTGAATATCCTCTATTGCACTTCATCTCAACTACAAGCATAATTTATTTTTTTAATTTATGAATAACAAAATAAAAACTAATATTAATGTATAAGCTTCAAAAACTTCAATAAATTGTAATGGAGTCCTGAATCACAAGCATCAACTCACAGACATGTCCATGCAACAAAATATTGGACAGAGTTCTCTTCTTTGAAAAAAATCATAATCTATTCAGTTAGCATAGGATAAGCATCTTCAAAGTAGAACACAGGAACATGTAGCAAATAATTATACCCATACAGTTACATAGATTATGTCTAAAATGAATGCAAGTTAACAGTAGGATTTCCCAGCCTAGGCCTAGACGGGAGAGTCCATGTAAGGAATTACCTTAAAAGGGAAGACTAGCACGACAAAAGAAGAGGTAGAAAAATGTAAGGTCCTATCTTAGTTTTATTTCTATTGTTGTGATAAAATACCCTAACAAATAACTAAAGAAAAAATGAATTTGTTTTAGCTCACTGTTCCAGCTCATAATCTATCGATGGAAATCAAATGACAGAAGCTTCAAACAGATGGTCATATTATATTCATAATCAAGAAGCAGAGAGGAATGAGTTAATATACATATAATTACACTCACCTCACTTTCTCCACTTTCTAAAGTTCAGGACCTCCTGTCTAGGGAATGGTGCTACCAATATTGGACAGGTCTTCTTGCTTTAGTTAATGTAATCAAGATAGTCCATCACAAACATTCTCAGAAGTCTTTCTCCCATTGTATCAAGTTGACAGTTAAAATTAACAGCCACAGGTACATTTAGTAATAATGAATAAGTAAATTTTATTGAAATTTGTTGAAAATTGATGCTGAACATTACTATACATTCTTATTTAGCAGTTCACATGCAACAAAAATTAGACAAGAAAGTGGAAATGAGGGGAAATAGAGGGTGGCATAAAATGGATATGATTAAAATATATTTTACCCATGCAAAATTAACTGGCTTAAGTTATTTGAAAAACAATGTACAAACAAATCTGAATTTGAGTAAAGAAAACTTTAAACCATGACTCCATTGGAAAGTACACTCTCAACTCTGACCTTATTCAAAACAGAGCAAACTTCACCCTCAGCCTGATGGTTTTGCCTTGTCACAAGTGTTACTTGAAGTCTGTGAATGTGACACATTTTCTGTAGGACTAATAAATTCATAGATCTGCCTACTGCCTGGCCAATGCAGAGCAAACTTCACCCTGAAACTGCAGGCTTTTGCCTTGCCATAAGGACAACTTGAAGTCTTATAGATGTCAACATAATAGAAAACCTGTTTAATGCTAGGATCATTCTATATTGCTTACTCCAATGCTGTTCCCTCAATATCTATAGACATAACTAATATTAATTTCCCAAATATTTTGTTGTGACTACTGAGCTTAGTATCTTATCCCCGATGATTTGTACAAATACTGTTACAGTTATAAGGGCTTATTAAATGTATGTGAAGAAGGTCTAATGAATTAATATAAAAGAATGAGAACTTTTTAATTTCATGAGATCCTGGCTGTATCCCAGCAAATGATAAGAACGAAACCCTAAAGAAAGGGCTCTGTATTCATTTTCTTTAATCATAAATAGTCTGGGCTGTTGTGATGGCTTGGTAGGTACAGGTATTTTCAACACAAACCTGTCAGTCTGTGTTAACTTTCCAGAACTAAAAGGAATGTAGAAGAGATGCAGAGTCCTCTGAACTCCACTTGCATGCCTGGCATGTGAGCACTGATACACATCACACACACACACAACACACAATTATAATAATAAACAAAGATTTTAAAAGCTTTCTGAGCAACCTTATTTTAAAAAGAAAGAATACACAGAAATCAACAAGAGGGCTATTTCTAAGACATGAAATTGACAGCCTTCATCTCAAGGCATCTCACTCGTAACCCCTATCTGCAACACAGATTTGCAGCCAAACTGCACATTTTTTCTATCTAATTTCAGCACCAGTTCTCCCTGTAATGCAAATCTATGCTCTGGATCACCCCTGAGTCCCATTTAGGAAGCTATTTTGGCACTTCCTTAAAAGATGAATTACCCCTGACTTGGTAAATGTCAATAGTTTTAGAAACAGCCATTAAGGCTTGGGTGGAAAACTTCTCAGTGTAAAGATCTGCCAGTGATAGCCTGTAACAGATGATCTGCAACTAGGACTGGCCATCATTTCAGCCGGAATGCTCACCTGGGACCCATACTAGAGCTGAGTAGAAGGGGAGAAGAGAAGGGGAAAGAAACAGATACAGAAAAAGGGAGGTAAGAACAGTTTAAGAAAAGCTAAAGACCAATGGGCTGAAAACACTCACTTCAAACTGTATTTTTGTTCTCTGTCCTTCATAAGTGTATGAATTGTGCCATTGATACATCTTTTCAATCTACCTTATAGATCATATGTTATGATCTAGAAGACAAATTTCCTCTGTAAATCTCACTTCTGCCTCAGTGGGTAGATTTGCAGTCTCTTGCTCCTATTTAAATTGTCCAAAGTTTATACCATGGTACCTGAACCAGAAAGAGACTTAATGTTGACAACACATGTGGAATGTAAACACTCTTCTAGGCTGGGTCTTCTTTGAGCATTAGCCAGAGCTGAATGCATGCTATCATTAAAGTGATTTATTTCTTTAAAGAAAAAAGCTTGATTTACATGGAGAAAATATCAACTTAATATCTTACATTGGAGTTTCTTTACTTAGTGACTGCTTGAAAGGTCCAGCAAATCATACATACCCTTTCTTAATCCTCTTGGCCTTTATCCCTCTGGGATTCTTTGATTGAAAGCAAGATATTTCTTTTGATTGAAAATATATTAAGTAGGGTCTATGCCAAAAATAAAACTAATTCATTATATTTAGCCAAAGAAGACCATTATGAAACTAGAGAAACACTCAAGAGAAATTAAGTCATGGTTTCCACTCAGAAAATTCTAGACAATTTAGTAATCATTTTCAATAAAATGTTCAGAAGGCTGTTTCTCACCCAGACTAATTAGACGAGCTTCTAAAAAAAAAACTTTAGACATGATTGAACCCCACATTTCATCCTTGGAAAGCATTTAGGATCAAAGCATTTGGGTGCTGGTAGAATAGCACAATAATAAAGCCTATCAGATAAAACAGCAGGATTCATGATGGCTTAAGAAACAAAATTCAATAGCATCTAGCTCTATTGAGTGATGTTTGCTTCCTATTGTGACCAGAAGAAAAAGCACTAATCTATGATCACCCACATAAATAATAGATTACTGAGGTCTGTAAAAGTACAGATGTATTTCTGTGCACATGCTAATATGTGGGGGGGGGGGTTGGTGGGTATGCATGTGCACACACACACACACACACACACACATCATCCCAACTCATCCACACACATCCACATACACTGTTTGTTGGTATACTAACTATTGCACTTTGTCATCTCATTTTCTTCTCAAGAACCTTTTCTCTATAAAGCCCATTAAAACTAGATTGCAGCAAGTATTCCTTTAGGGAAGGAAGGGACAAGCCAAACAAGAAAATATTTGCTTGTTTTGTCTTTAAGGAATTTAGGACCTTCAGAAAAAAGGGAGGGTCCTGATAGAGATGATGGGCTTAACAACACACTATTAGTAAGAACAAGGATTTCCATGTGTCATGATGGAGATGAAGGGAGTGTGTGTGTGTGTGTGTGTGTGTGTGTGTGTGTGTGTTGTGTGTATGTAGTGTGTGTGAGAGGAGAGAGAGAGAGAGAGAGAGAGAGAGAGAGAGAGAGAGAGAGAGAGAGAGAAAGAGAGGGGGAAGAGGGAGAGAAAGGTGAGTTTATGCCTTCTGGGTTCAGCTTCAAGAAAAGAGGAGAAAAATAGCCAACATGGATAAGAAAACATCTTCTTTATGTGGTAATAGCATATACTTCTATGCTTATGAAAACCAATGTCAGGGCTAGTGAGATGGTTCAGTGGTTAAAAGCACTATTGTTCTTGCAGAAATTCCAGGTTTGTTTTCACTCACCCATCTGATGCTCTCTTCTGGCTTCTTCAGGCACTACATGCACATGAGACACAGGCATACACACATGCATAATATACATCCACACAATATAAAATTAAGTAACACTTTTTGAAAATGTGTATGTATCTTCCCCCACCCCCAGCCATTCTTCAGTTTATATGGTGGCAGAGTTGTAATTTATCCAGTTCTCAAACAGGATGTGCTGGATGTAGAGGCCAATGAATAAAACGAAACGTAGTTTTCCTTCTGAGGAGTCCCCAAAAGATCCTGCACATCATCTCCAAAGAAAAGTTCATTTGTCTCAAGCAGCACAGTCCAAACAGAAGTAAACTCAGTGAGCATGGTACTTCCTAAGCTGAATAATTCGACCATCAGGTGAGTGAGTTTATCAATATTTCAGACTTTCTTGTTGTCTCTTATATTTTGGAGACACCATAATCATTAGTTAGAAGTCTGTAATTTCAGAGAAGCTCTAGGTGTAAATTGAGCCAATCCTGCTAATTGCTTCCATTATTTCAGGAATTTGCTTTCATTACTCACAATCAGTTGACTCATATGTGAAACAGCCTTGTCTTGCTGTCTGTTGCATTTGTTGTCAAATGCACAAAACCAGGTACATAAGTGATACCCACTGTGGGCATGATAGATGATTAATATATTTTTATTATTATTAAAAACTTTAGGTTCAACAAAACTGCCAATAAATTAATCAGTTTAGTTAAATCAAGGCAGGAAATCATGACTCAAGAATCAGAAACCGAAGAGCTCACTAGTCTTTCATCTAAAAGGGAAATTCAGCCCCAGACTCTTTTCACGGTCTCTTATGTTCTGGGCAATGTGGCTAGAACAGAAGATGAATAAATCATGGACTGTGTCCTCAAGAGTTTACACTGAGTGTGGAGGTGAAACATTCACATGAAACACTCAAATCACTGCTCCTGTGCCAAGGGGAACTATTTAAAGGAATTAATAATAAGTGAATAAGGACCTGAAGGATCAGTGCGGACCATGATGCTTGGGGAAGTTATGTGGAAGATGGCAAACATATGATCAGCCATTACTGTGTAGAAAAGCACAGGAGAATAAGGGAGCCAGCTTTCTGTAAAACATAACAATTGGCTGGCTGGCAGGCTGGGGATAGGAAGCAGCTGAAAGTGACGAGGCACTCCACACACATGTTTCAGTAACACCTACCATTTCCAGGCAGAATGGCCAGATCCCATAATTCTGTGCATAAGAGATTTTTTTCCTAAAGGAAAACATACAGATATAAAAACTGGACATGAAAAAAATGTTCAGAATCTTTAGTCACCAAGGAAATGCAAATTAAAACCACAGTGAAACCTGAGCAACTGAACAAAACTTTGTCTATAAACAAAATTAAAAAGATAAAAGAGTCTGGAGATGCAGGTCAGTTATAGAGCTCTCATCTAACATACTGGATTTAATCTCAGTATGATGTTTTAAAAAGGTAAATTAAAAACAAAACCTATACATATTATATCATTCTGGTCAAACTGTCTACAGTCAAAACAATTGCTGGCAAAGATACAGAGAAACAGGAGCCCTTATTACAGGTTTAATACTGTTGTATATATCTCTTAGTAGAGCCAAAGTAGAAAATAATTCAGAGATTCCTTGATAAATTAAATTAAACTAAAATATGATCCAGATATCCCACCCTAAGTATGTATCTGAAATAAATGAAGCCAGCATGCAAATGAGATACCAGCATATCCATATTTATCATGTCACAAGTCACAATTTCTAAGACATGGAATCCAGGCTTGGTGCCTATCATAGATAAACAAAATAGTATTAAACACAAGGAAGAATGAAATTATGCCGTGTGCAGAAAATGTACAAAACAGAAGATTATCATGTCATGCCAGACTCATAAGACAAGTATCTTATTTTGTTTCATTTACAAAAACTAATGGGGTTGGGAAAATGGCTTGAAAGCATAGAAATAGGACAGAAAAGGAGGGGAAAGGGGAAAAAAAGGAATAGATTTGAAGAAAGGTCGTGATCAAAGTATAATACTCTCTGTGGGGAAGGGAAGAAGCCCTGAGTTTGCGAAGACCTGAGTAGATGGCTGTTATGTGTAGAAAATGTCGACCATAGCTTTCCTCCCTTAGACATTTTCAGTCTGAAGATGACTTGCCGATGAAAACAGTTTCTTCTGATTAGCTAAGTCCGCTTTGTCATTTATTTGTATTTAAGCCTACTGTACAACTGTAAACAATAACCTTGTTGTCTGTTCCATGTATATAGTAAATATGCTATTTCTAGAGAGCATAGTTTCTCTAAGAGCCCCGACCATCCATTCTAGATTTTCCTTGTGGCTATGTGTCACTACCTTCTTTATTCATTGCCTCCTAAGTTAGGTCAGTACCCAAAGTTATGCCAGACACTGCAATTCACATGTATTGAAACTTCATAATGAAACCCTGAAGTGGAAACTTAAGGGTTCTTTGGAAAGTCAGTTGGATGTTTTCCTGGGGCAAATATATGAAGGAACATTTCATTAAAGTGGACATAGGTGTGAAAGTCTAAGGCAGACCCCTGAAGGAAATTTCACAGACATAGGAGAGAAGATTCTCTGCTAAAGCAAGCATATGAAAGGACATGTGATGAAAGATTCTTCACTAACCCACACGCATGTATTGGTCCACCTTACATTGTGTAGTTAAGCTGCATTTGTCATGACACCATAGAGAAAGGCACACCAAAAAACCTTGGTGGTGTACTGCAGGTGTTGCTGCTTCCTTGAACTTTGGATGCATGTGCTGAAGCAAAGCACGTGGAGGACACTTGAATAGGACTCCATAGAGTGACAGAGACAGAGATTGGCTTGCTGGTACAGCTAGCTCGGCAACACTTGTGGGTCTTTCATCTTTGCTGATCTTTGCTTCCCTGAGAGAGGCATAGCCACCGAGAACTTCTGATGTTCCTCCTGATCCCTCCTGCTGAATAGAGCAGAAGCTGAAGCCTGGCAGTCTCTACTAGGTCGTGCATGTCACCTCTTGTTGCTAACCAGACTCTACCGAACTGGACTGCTGTTGTATCCATGGAGTGTTTGCTAGTGGATAGAGCTGCCACTGCCTGCTAACCTATGAACTGAACTGCTGATTGCCAGACAACACAGACAGGAAATGCTCCAAAGAACCTTTCTAAACAGGTCACTTCCCCTATATTCTTTCTTTTCCACTACCTCTGATGAGTGGTGAGGTAAAAGGAAGGTTAAAGCATTTAAGAACAGAAGAATCAATCCAAAATGGATTTGAAAAACTTAAAGTTACAACCCATTAATTTTGAGGATTAATATGTGTAATAGTAACAATTATTTATTTTTTATTCATAGGTGACAACTTTCCTTTCTTGATCACAGCACATAATGAAAACATTGAAGTTTTTGGTCAGTTGACTTTCCAATACCTACAAGTAATTGAAATACTCTGTTACAATGCAGATTTTGAGCTCTCATCAATTCCAAATCCTCTGGACAACAGTATACTCCCAGGATATAGACTTAATCACCTTTCAGCATGCATATGATCTCCAGCCAATGTAGGAACATCTTAATCCATGCTCTGACTCATTAAAAGAAACTGAAAGAATTATTCTGATATTTTAGATGAAAATAATTCAGGAGTAAGAAAAGAACACTGATATTCCTTTAGTATTGGCATTTAAAAGTAATTAATCCCTTCACTCAAAAACAAGGTCACTGTCTCTATATCTCAAAGCAGACTCGATAAGGTCCCAAAAGTAAAAATTAAGAGGGAGAAAGTCATTCACTCTGAAATATGCAAACATCAAAGGGAACAGACTGTTCTTTTTGAAGGAGTACAAATGAAGGTCATGCTGACCTGAAAAGAATCTGTTAAAACATGATGCAAGTAAAGAATTTGATGCATATTTTGCCAGATTTGGAGCTCTGTTGATAGCAAACCAGGCCATCCCACACAACCTCAGGAATGGAGAAAATTTGCTTCCTAGAATAGACTGTAAGTTTGAAAGTTTCACCTTGAACAGTGACGTTAGACTGAGCCAAGATAAGTATCTCCATATGACATCTTGGGAGTTGTAAACCTGTGAAAGTCCAGGCTGTAGCAGTCAAAGGGAAGTCTAGAGGTGGTGGCAAATGGGTGGGTCAGAATGTGTTTCTAGGACAGACATCAAGGTATAGTCATTGAGCTGAAGTCTGGGGATAAAAAGGACTCTTGATTGGACTGCTGGATGAAAGCAGATTTTCTATCCTAAATTTGTAAAATAGAGGTCAGAATACCAAACCAAGAACTCTTAGATAAAGAAAAAGAAATGCTACAAATAGAGAACAGATTAAAAAGAAAGCACACAAAAATGCTACAGTTCTAGTGGAAGTCCAAAGACAGATGCACCAATTTAAGCAAAAGTTGTTACTTAACCTTTAGATTCTGTCTGGCTTATAATCAAGTGGATGTCCACCTACCACCAGGAAGACGATCTGCTTTTTGAGTTTATTGTTCAAATGTTAATCTCAACCCCTCAGACACAAGAAGTGACCTTCTTGACATCTAGTCAAGTTGACACAAAAAAATTCACCATACCATGGTCCCATTCACATAATTGATAGCTAAGCTATGATCTAAATAGGAATATCAGAAAATCAGGAGAGGAAGAGAGTAGCATGCATCTCCAGGTGCAAAATTCCTCTGGGACAGCTCCTATACTTGACACACAGGTAGAATTAAACTTATTATATTATTCAAAGATTATAGGACAATGCAAAGATTCTTGGTCCAAAAACTACTTTTTAGTTTCTGTTTTTTAGGATGGCATCTCTCTATGAAGCCCAGTGAACTCCTTTGCATGTCCTCCTGTCATAGTCTCTCAAGTGTTAGATTATAAAAATGCACCACTTGCCCAGCTGAAAGAATTCTTTTAAGTATTTATATGACTGGTAGTGCAATGGTTGTTTACAACAACACCACCACAAACACATGAGTGTTTACTTGTTCTCCTAAACTATTATGATGGTTTTGATATCACTGGATGGTAAGACTTTTCAACACTTATAATCTTATGGGATGACTGTGATTATCCTAAATGGGAGACAGCTAGATCATGAATACATTTCTGGGTATGTCTCTGCTGGTATTTGCATAAATGAATGGCATGTTAAAGAAAAACAGAGAATAAAATCTACCCTGAATGCAGGAAGTACTGTACTATAGGCAGGAGGCAAGATGAAACAAAATGCAAGATGGGGAAGCCCTCTAGTGCAGGCTTACTCTCATACTTTCCACTTCTTAACTGTCATGGGGAAAATAGATTTCCTTTTACAATGATGTTTTGTCCTCTGCACAGGATCACAGCAATGAAGCCAGCTACTTATAGAAACCTTCAAAGTAATAAATCAAATTAAATCTTCCCTTTTAAAAGTTGGTTTCTAGCCTAATATTTAGATTCCTACCTGAAATTATTTCTCTGTTCTAGCCTAATGTCACCTTCCTGCCTGAAGCCCACTTCCTTGTCCTTGGCCAATGTCATATTCCTGCCAACCAGCCCATTTTCTTGTCCTTGGCCCATGTCAGATTCTTCCCAAGCAGCCCCAAAACTCTCCACCTTTCCTCTTTTTTATTTCATAAACAAGACTGAATATGTCTTAGGTTGTTCTGCCAAGAATGCCTTTCTTACCCATTGTGGAATATGCATTATCAAAAGCAATGCATTTATGTCTTAGGTTGCTAAGTAATTTTAAGCAGGAATCTAAATTTTAGGTTAGAACAAGGAAGTGGGCTTCAGACATGAAAATGACTTTGGGCTAGATCAGGGGAGTTGGCTTGAATATTTTGGTCATCCTGATAAGCCCTTAGAAACAGTGATCATGGAAGTGTTCATGGAATTTTGTTTATTGCCTTGCTTGATCCTTGACTATTTGCATCTACTGTATTGCTACTTCCTCAACCTAGAACTTACTTTAATACTTGCATGTAACTAAAATGGTATAAAAGCAAAAAGGAGGAGGGGGGATGGGATAGAGGGTTTCTGGGAAGGGAAAATGGGGAAAGGAGAAGGCATCTGAAATGTAAATAAATAAAATAGCCAATAAAAAGTTGGTTTCCTCACATAAATGTCATAGCAAATAAAAAATGAGTAATCTAATAACCATCACATATCTAAGTTGATTCTTGACTGGCATACTGTCATATGCTATTCGATTACAAATTAATTTCAATGGCATGAAGCAAAAATAAATGAAAATACAGGAAGTCGAAAGAGGTCAGGATGAAGTAAGTAAAATAAGTAGGAGCCAGAGGACAGAGGTTACAGGGGACAGCATTCCAATCAGAAGGTGCATCTTTTTTGACACTATTCTCAGGGAGATGAAAACAAATGTCTACTGGGCCAAGATAGGGAACCAATAAAAAACTAAAGTTAATATAGCATCAAATTCCAACTCATTGAACTTAGCAATATTATTGAGGTTACTTACAGGTGTAGGCGACAACTCAAAGGAGCAGGAGCAACTGAAACACCTTGAATCACCAAAGACCTATACTTTGGTGACCATATACAAAAGCTAGAGCTAAGTACATATCTTGCCTTTGGAAAATTTTAGGGACTTCCTGAGACTTCTGATTTGTTTACTTCCTGATTCTCAATGAGCCTCTCTTTGCAACTTCCTGAGTCTTGATGAGCTCCATGGGAAATTGCTATACAATAGTACAGTACAGTACATGTAGGTCCAAAGAAGAGAAAGTTTGGAGTAACAGAGAACCAAAGGTGAAAAATCATCAGAAAATCAAGGATAACCATGTAGGAATGTAACAAAGCTAAATAGGGCACTACAGTGAATGCTTAGCAGAAAACAATTGGAGATTCTCAGTTTTGAGAGCAACATTGTTATCATAGTTTAATCAGCTTCAAAATACCAGATAGATATTTCCAGATGCTCCAGTGAAATATTCATTCCAAAAGGAAGGAGACCATTTTCAGACACTCTAATTAGAATAAATTAAAGTTATACTACTAGAGCAATTACATTTTATAATTTGCTTGTGGGAAAATAAATTAGAAATAAAATAAAATGCCATTGGTCATTTCCTTTCTATTTCCATGGTCCATTGCCTTATACAAATTCAGTGCCAAAGGTCAGTCAATTTAATTCTGAACATCCCTGTTTGTAGTAAAGATGTCAAGTCAACTGTACCATGCCTTTTGTATTGAAATACTAAGTTCTCCATGTTCCTGAAAATGAATGAAACAAGTGCCAAAGGATGACTATGCATTTCTCTGGGCTTAAAAATCAAGCTGAGCAGTCATGAGATGGTAGCTCAGTAGATAAGACAACTCACTGGACAAACATTTGGACCTGAGTTTGGGTCTCTAGTAGTCATGTATGTAGATATCATTACAACTGTACTGGTGAGGGACAGAGGGTTGCTGGGGTTGTTGTTACCACCCTAAAATCTAAAAATCTTTGAGCTCCAGTTTCAGTGAAAGATTCAGTCTTAAGGGAATAAGAAAAACTAGAGACCAATAAAGGAAGATACCAATGTCCTCCTTGAGCTTCTATACCTATATAAGCACACCAGCATAATGCACAAATATATATACATACACCACACACACAAAAAAAATTAAAATTAAAAACAATTTGAAGCTAGATATAGTGGCTTGTGGTTGTCTTCCTAACTAATCTAGAGACAGTAGAAAGAAGATAGCCTGGTAAGTTCAGCCAAGCCTGGACAAGCAAATCTCAGAACACAGTGCACAAAGAAGAGGAGTAATTCCTTTCAAATTCCCAATAGACAAGCAACAACAACCCTACTATAAACCATTTTCATTTTCATAATTGAATTTTTTCTAATAGAGAACAGATATTTTAAAGGAAATATGGCAATCAATCAAATGAATTTCCTCTTCTACTTGGACTAGCATTTTAGTTCTCCCCAAGTAAACACTTTAAAAGTTAGGATTGTCAATATGAAGTATGTATTGCTTTCTTCTATATTAATGACATAGAATTTGTAGTTCCTGCTCATACAGAATATTTAAACTCTAAGTTGGCCAAAGAAAAAAATAATTTTATTTTCCATTAAGCTTGTTTATGGGAAAATAACAAACTGTTGGCCTCAAAACTACTTTTCATTTCCACCAACAAACCTTCCCCTTGCCAAATTGTTTTATAATAATTACAGCTTTTAAAATGGTTGCTCAGTAACACTCAGAGATTCATTTTCCTGTGAGTATTCCTTCGAATTACAATAGCTAGAAAAACAATGTTACTTTGGAGGGGGGTCTAAATACAAATAAATCCGTGGTATGGAAATAACATTAAATTCTTATGTATAGCCTTAAAAGCCCACTATATTGGGACTATAATCTTTTAATCAACATGTCTGTTCTGTTCACTACTAAATACTGAAGAGTAACTCTCTTAAAAACATTACTCCTTACAAGGCTTACTTTAAGTTGTGAATACCACCAGCTTATTTACACTCACCCTCCTCAAATGGTCATTGTCTGATTGCACATGCCAGAGTTCCAAGCTTCAGTGCTTTCCTTGGCTTTAGAAAGACACCCACCCTTCACTTAGGCACACAGCAGATCTGGTCATTTCAGATTCTAAGAATGTCCTCTGACAAATGACATATAGTTACTGGCTTCATTCATCACATATCAACAGTCTCTCATGGCACACACAGCAATGTCATTACTACTCACTTCACTTGACCTGGATTCCATTCTCATCCCTCCCTCACTTTCCCATCCCTTACCAGTGCTATCCTGGATTATTTAAATTAAACCACCATTAACTCATGCCACTGATGTAAGTCCTTAGATTCCAGGGAAAACCACCAGATGTAAATATGTTTTGTATTTACATCACTAAGTTCAACCCACAACTTTTGCATAGTACATACTCACAAATAACTACTTTAACATTTGTTTTCACAGGTAAGGAATTCTAAGACCATTAAATGATACATTGTTCCTGTTTGGAACAATCAAGAGTGTACTCCAAGTACTAACAATAAAGTGCTTAAAGGGTTACTCAAGCCATTGACTTTACTTAAACAATGACATTAGAACAATAAAAACATATTTATGCTGTATTGGTTTCAAAAAGTAAGAGCTCTACATTTTATAATCTAAATTTGTATCTAAAAATGTCAGGTCCTTCCACAATTCCAGATTTCATGCTCATTGCATGGTCTCCTTATTATTTTCTAGTAATGTAGGAACTAGTAAAAATTCAATTTTGGCTATTATAAATAGAGCTGCTATGAACATAGTGGAGCATATGTCCTTGTTTTATGTTAGAGCATCTTCTGGGTATATGCCCAGGAGTGGTATAGCTGGGTCCTCAGGTAATGATATGTCCAATTTTCTGAGGAACCGTCAGACTGTTTTCCAGAGTGGTTGCACCATCTTGCAATCCCACCAACAATGGAGGAGTGTTCCTCTTTCTCCACATTCTCACTAGCATCTACTATTACCTAAGTTTTTGATCTTAGCCATTCTGACTGGTGTGAGGTGGAATCTCAGGGTTGTTTTGATTTGCATTTCCCTGATGACTAAGGATGTTGAACATTTCTTTAGGTGCTTCTCGGCTATTTTGCATTTCCTCAGGTGAGAATTCTTTGTTTAGCTTGATACCCCATTTTTAATAGGGTTATTTGGTTGTCTAGAGTCTAATTTCTTGAGTTCTTTGTATATATTGGATATTAGAACCCAGATATCCTTCAACAGAGGAATGGATACAAAAAATGTGGTACATTTACACAATGGAATATACTCAGCTATTAAAAACAATAAATTTGAGAAATTCTTATGTAATTATAAAACTAGAAAATATCTTCCTGAGTGAAGTAACCTAATCACAAAAGAACACAAATGGTATTCATCACTGATTATTGAATTTTAGCCCAGAAGCTTGAAATATACAACATTCAACTCACAGACCACATAAAGCTCATGAAGAATGAAGACCAAGTTGGGGGCTTCGGTCCTTCTTAGAAGGAGTAACAAAATACTCAAGGGAGCAAATATGGATACAAAGTGCAGGACAGAATCTGAAGGAGGGGCCATCTTCAGATCATTCCACCTGGGTATTCATCCATGTGCAGTCACCAAAGGTAGATGCTGATGTGGATGTCAGGAGGTGCATGCTGACAGGAGCCTGATATAGCTGTCTCCTAAGAGGTCTGCAAGAGTCTGACATTTTCAGACGCAAATGCTCACAGCTAACCATTAAACTGATCATGGAGTTCCCAAATAGAGGATTTAGAGTGAAGACTGAAGGAGTTGAAAGGGTTTGCAACCCCATGAGAAGAACAACAATACCAACCAACCAGAACCCCCAGGGTCTAAACCACCAGCCTGGGAGCACTTAGGGAGGGACCCATGACTCCAGCTATATATGCAAGGGAAGTATAGGTGGGAGAAGAGATCCTTTGTCCCATGAAGGCTGGATATCTGTGGGGAGAGGGGGATTCGAGGATGGGGAGGTGAGGTGCGGGGGGGGGGCAGGTGGGGGCACACCCTCATAGAAGCAGGAGGAGGGGGGATGGGATAGGCTTTCTTAGGAAGGGGGGGAAAATGGGTAAGGGGAGAACATCTAAAATGTAAATAAAATATCCAATAAAAAAAATTCAATTCTGTTCCAATCATGATATCACACCATTTGTACCCACTCTAGCTCTTCTTGAAGACAAACACTCTGGTTACATTTTATGTTTATAATAATCATCCACAGCAGTTGCTGACAACAGAGATTCAGCTTTGCCACAGTAACTAATTCTGATTGTGCATTATTTTAACTGAAGAATATCCAGAGATACTGAGAAAAGTATCTTGTTAAAAAGATACCACTTGTATAATCAATCATCTTTCTAATATATATTTCTCAATGTTGTTCAAATTCAGTAGTTTGAAAGTCATCTATTTCACCCTGGTTTCATGTGGTTTGATTCCATTATCAGGAAATGGACTCATTGTTGTCATTTATTGGAAGTATGCCAAGCAATATGTTACCAAGGCACAGTTATTATATAAAATAATCTAGGCTAATGAAATCCTGAAACAATATCCAAGAGCAAAATAACCTCAGTAAAGTTATATCATTTGGCACAGTCAATAGAACACCAGCTATATAACCTGTTTATAACAACACTTGCTGAAATGTGGAGAAATAAGTTATATAAAATACATATGTTTTTAAAAATTAGTCTTGTACTTGACACAGCATATCTCAGTTCAGATTCTTTACATCTCAAAGTCTCAAGAAAAATATAGATACAATAGCTACTGTATTACATGCTAATGCTCTGAAATCAGGTTGTTTCCCTCATATTCTTCCTCTTACCTGCAAGATACTTGAGGTGTCATGTCACTACAGAATACTCTGCAGTTCCTCACCCCATTTTGAGTCAAAACCTTATTCTAATTCTCTGTCTTCCATCTACTGTGAAATGCTCTCAGTTGGCTGTCATGTTGGCAAAGATTTAAACACCCATTCATACTCTAATGTTAAAAGTTGCCAAGTTTTAGAATAGGGATTACAAACAGGCTCTATTCAAATGCCAAGTCTGATCTTTTCTTACGATTACCAATGCTGAGGAAGAATCTGAGCCCACATATGAACGCAATGAAAAGAAATGTCATGATTAGTTAGCTATGTTCTTCTCCACTGGCACACAGGTGAGGAGAGTGTATGACCTACACAAATTTATATATACTGTATAGGTATTTATTGCATAATAGCTGAAAGAAATTATTCTCCAAAAACTTCCAGCCAAGTATATCTGGCAGTTATTAATCTATGCTTATATTTCAGTGGTCTGTCCTTTAACAAATGTTTAGACTGTGCAACATGTTAAAATATAACATTATGGATATAGATATAGCTATCTTTCCAGAAGGAAGTTAAGCTGATTTATGACAGAAATGAAAACCAAGTTTTATGGGGGGGGGGGGTAAAGCACTAAATAAAGGCCAATGATCAAGTTCTAATGCTAGCAAGAATAGCTGCTCTATTGAAACCACCGTAAGCCACTCACTACTGCAGCTTTGTTGCAGAGTTCATACATCTAGCCAGGCTTTAAATTGATTATCATGACAACTTTGTAAAACAAAGAGGGGAGGAAAATTGCCTGATGGCCAGATGGGCAATCTGTGGGGTGGAAAAATGACCAGTGCTCTCAATTGCAAGAGTATTCATAAATGCTGGGGACATTCTTTTCCCTAACCACCATTGACACTTTTCTCCCTACTCTTCCAAAATAGCAAACACCAATTGCCAATGGAAAGTTATCCTTTCTACTTTTCTAAGTGTTTGGAGTTAAAAAACCCTACCAATAGCCTTTTGTTCTCGTGCAGAATTAGGCACTTAATTGGCTATAATCATGGTCATTAAAGCTGTTCTTTTTTCTCTCCATGTGAAAGAGGCTATTTCAAGGCACCCTCTCCTTTGCTCCCCACATGCTGTCAATAAGTGAATTTTCTATGGCATCCTATTTTTAGATATTTACTTGGGTTATGCCAGGGAAAATCATAGGTAGAAAGGAATATTTCAGGGTTAAGGAAATAGGAACAGTTGCTTCCTACACAGATAGCTACAGACCCAGTTTATTATGACATAGAAGCCAGGAGATTTGCCTACAGGATTCACCAGTCTTTCATCATTAGAATATAGTCTGTTAGAGCTTTGTTTAACAATGGGACAGATGTATACTGCCCAGAATGCTTTAGGATTTTAAAACATGGTTCATGTACTCACCTCTGACTGAACATTTTAATCCTAGCAAATTAGTCCATTTAAATAATCATTTCATTGAAGTATTTCTGTGCCAGAACTCTTCAGAGTGACCATCATTCTCTCTTTCTTTGCCCCTCATTCTACCAGCACTGAGCTATGTGAATAAGAGAAAGGATGAAGGCAGTGACACATTACAGCAAACCACTTAGAACTAACTTGACAGACAACTCAGTCGAGAGAAATAGAGGATAGAATTTTCTGGGGGGAGTGACACAAAAGGCTATCAGATTATAGACAATATGGACTTATATGGAAGAAATCTTTTTTGGAAATGGATTTTTTTCTAATGGCTTCTTAGAAATGATAGAGCACTTTCCACTTATGGTTCAGCCCTTTGTAGAGGTGGAAAAGGCAGAAATGGGAGACATTATCATGGCTTATTGTGGGCGATACACAAGCACGAGCTGAGAGCACTAGAGCTCATCTAATACTTAAAATGGCTCTATGACATAATCTCTAATATTCTCATTTTATAGCCATTGAGGAAAAGTGTGACTTAGAAAGTAAAATCCAAGCCAAATACAGTGTCTCCTGCCTGCATATGAGCATTTCAGAGGTAAATGAAGAAGGACTATGAATCTGATGCTAGCTTAGGCTACAGAGTAACTTCCAGGTCAGAACAAACAAGAAAAGCAAGCTCTGTCTCAGAAATTAAAGTGGGAGAGTACTGGATAAAGGCCCCAGTAATTTAGATAACTAACTGGCGGCTCTGCCAGAGGGCTAAGGTTCAAAGAACAACACCCAAATGATGGCTCACAGCATCTATAATTTGAGTCCTGGGGATCCACTGCCTTCTTCCAGCCTCCACTAGCATTGCAGGTACATGATGCATAGACATATTTGCAGAGGAACCAGCCATATAACTAAAAAGTTCAAAACTAAAAGAATTTTTAATAAATGGAAGAAAAAGATATGATCCAACAAAGTCTAAGACTATTTCAGGACTAAGACTGAGAACACCTGTCAACCAACCTAAACTCTTGTCCTTCTACCAATGAGACATTGTCCTAAAATTAAAATTTTATGATCCTCAAGGCTACAGAATAAATCAGGAATGAGAAATTATCATTAATGAGATTAGCAAGAAAAAACTGATACTGTAAATTATTATAGAAAGCCCCCCTCAAAACAACAAAAATATGACCAGATTTATATATAAATGCATGTCTGTGTTGTGCAATGCTCTTTGCTTCATTGATAGCTTTCTCTCTCTCTCTTTTTAAAATCATTTCTTAAGTCCCTAGTCCTTTAAATTTGCTAAGGGAAACTGAAGAAAATGAGAAAACAGTATGTAACTTCTCCAACATCTGTTAAATCTGAAACAAAGAACTTACACAATATTCTTTAGAATTTATAGAAAGCTTAGAGTGCTTGCCTATTATAAATGTCCCTCCACTGTGCTATTCCTCAGAACTCAGAGTTGCAAAGAATCAGTCCATAAAATGCTATAAAGCCCAGAAGAATTGAGATGTTATGTTTGCTGTGGCTGGGTAACTGACAACCACAAAACAATATTTCAAAAGTGAAAAACAATTTCTAGAGCCCTCTGAAATGACAGTTGGTGATAAATGTTTCACATGAATGGTATCAATGCTAAAGAAATTGATTATTACTGACTGACCTTTAACCACTAACTGCCCTATTTTTAATAAATGCCTGAAACATTTCAAAGGGAGCATTATAATATATTTTATTTTATGGCCTTTAATCTTTCTCATAAAAACCTTTCATTTTGATGAATGGCAAGCGAAAACAAATAAAAGAATTAGTTTGGAATATTTTAATGGCACCTCTATCTGCATGAACAATGGATCATAGACTAGTACAATGATCCCAGAGGTTGTCAGTGGCCCAAGAAAGGCCACTGATTTTTACTAGAATAGGAAACAAAAAAAAATCATGAAATGAAATGAGTCTGTGATATATGGAATCAATGACAGGGCAAGACATTTGGTTCCTTTAACAAATATTCATTTCTGAAAGGAAAATATAATTCAACATCCAGAGCACTTAAGGGGGATTACATGAGCCTGAGCTATTATCTTAGAGGGTATATGAAAACAACCGTGGTCTGAATGTATTTGTCTGTTGGAGGATAGGGAGAAAGGGAAGAACATGTGCAGTTTAGTTCTTTTAATATTTTAACAAACACAATTTTTCATTTTCACAAGAACCGTATTTACTACTGTTCCAGGCTCTCTGGTGTTATAACAAATTACTCTTAAAGATCATGTTTTAAAGCCACCAATTTTTTTATCATCATGAATTCTACAGATCAGAAATTCAGACAGGGCACAGCAGGAAAGGTTGTCTTTGTTCCAGATACCTGGGGCCTCAATGAGAAACTGAAGGCTAAGAAGCAGGAGGCACCAAATTGTTCTATAAAGAACCAGGAAATAAATATTCCTGGTTTGGGGGCCATAAATACAGTCTCCATTGTGACCATTCACTTCTGCTATTACAAAGGAGCATAAAACATGAATACTATATAAATGAATAGGCATGGCTGTTTCCAAATACAACTTTATTTAAAAAAGAAGGAGTAGGTTGGACTTGGCTCTCTCAGAGCATCCAAGTCTCAGTTACTTATATGTCATGTTAATAAGAGCTGTTAACTCCAGAGTTTCCTTATTTCTAGATGAGGATTCTTCATTTGAGGCCATTCCATTTGAGATAATTTGAGATTCTACTAATCACAAGAGCTGAGATCTCAGGATATGAATCTTAAGAGAAACAAAAAGAGAAAGAGACACTCAAATAGAATCCCTCTCAGAGCCTCAACTCAAAGATCCTCTCAGTTGAGGAAATCAAAAGATCTAGTCTATTTAGGTATAGTGACATATGCTTAGAATTCCAGTAGTCAATAAACTGAGTCAATAGGATAATGGGTTCAAATATAATCTGAGATACAAAACAAGACGTTCTATTCCTCAAATATATAGTCTGCTCTAGGTAGGGTCAGACACAAAGAAAAGATATTTTTCTTTGTATGGTGAGATATGAGAGTCTATAAGCAAATGTAGATCTAAATTAACATTCTTTCCATTGTTAGAAGATGTAATCTTCAATTTATTATATCACAGAGCAGACAAGGATTTAATAAAGATCACCATTTTTCTTGGAAAAGTCAGTATAAGATCAAATGATGGCCTTGTAAAAACTAGATTTGCAAAGATAATATAGTGGTATTGCAGAACTATAAACCAAACAAAACACAGGAAAATATAGATAAGTGATAATAACCTAGTTTTAAGATATATCATTTACACTGGGTGCCAAAATACAGCCACAGACAAGTCTGGACTGCTTTTATTAAGTGAAGTTTTACTGGGATACAACAACAATCAATCATTAACACACACAAACACAGCACACACAATATGCACATGCATGCATGCATACACGCACACATATTTTTTCCATTGCACTTGTACTATAATAGCAGAGAAAAATAAATGCAACAACTGTCTCACAAAGCTAACAATGTTTCCAATATGGCACCTAATAGAAATAGGTTGCTATCCTCTACTTTAGTTATGGAAAGAAATTTACCAGAAATTATAGAGGAAAGGAAGAGATAAAATGTAAAAATTAAATATGTATATATATTTAATATATATATATATATCACTACTAGAGTCTCTAACTATATTAATCAAGAATAGTTCTAGGTTTCACTTCTTCTGGGGAAGTGTTTAGACACTTGATTCACATCTCTGTGTAAAGAAGATGTGTATACTCAGGAATTCAGGCAGAAGTGCTTAATTACACCAGATAAGTAGGGAAAAATAAACAACATTAAAATACTGCTAGATAATTGCTACCTTGGGTATACACCATATTCTAAGAAAATGATTTGTTAATTTTGAGAAAGAAACAAGTCAAATTCCTCCCTATCTACTTAATATATTTTCTCAAAAATAGTTAATATAGATAATATACATACATGTGTGTATGTGTGTGCGTGAGCACGTGGGGCGTGTGTGTGTGTGTGCTAGAATCAAAATTAGCAGGGTTAAAACTCAAGTCAACATCACACTATGAAAATTCTCGCATGACTGCTCAGTTTTGCCATGTCTCAAAGCCCTACTCTACTAAGATCATAATGCTATTTTCCTTAGATAATGTGTATTTAAAGACCTATGCCTGATGGGCTTATTAGTTTTTGTTATGGTTTTGTTTGTTTATTTGTTTGCTTATGTTTGTCAGCAAGATTCAGTCATCTGTAAAAAGGAAGTAATTAAGAAAATGCCTCCATCAGCTTGGCCTGTTGGCTCGTCTGTGAGGGTGTTGTCTTGTTAGTGATGGATAAGAGAGGGTAGTCCACTGTGGACACTGCCATCCCTAGCTAAGGGTCCTGAGTAATATTAACAATAAATGAATAAACAAACAAACAAACAAAACAAACAGGCTGAGCAAAACAGAGAGCAAGGCAGAAAGCATCGTTCCTCCATGGTCTCTGCTTCTGTTCCTACCTCCAGGTTTCTGGCCTGAGTTCCTTTGATAATGGAGTATAATAAGTTGTAAGGTGAAATTAACACTTTTGTCCCCAGTTGCTTTTGTTCATGGCATTTATCACAGTAACAGCAAGTAAACTAGGACACCGGATTTTAAAAAGTCATGACATAACTGTAGGCTCCATCTACCTCACTGCATTTTCTCCTTCCTTCTCTATAAACTGATGATGTCTAATATTACAAACTTGATAAGATCTAGGAGCCAAGGCTCCATGTGTACCTGTGAGGGATTATTTAGATTTGTTAGCCTCTAGGTATTCTTATGAAAAATTCTCTCCACTGGGTTATTTACGGTGGGAGAGGTACTCTAAAGGAGAGAGCACGCTCTGTGGGCTTGGGACCACAGGAAAAGGAGAAAGCTATCAGCATGAGTGTTCACTGCTCCTGTTTCTTGACTGCAGATGCAATATGATCAGCTGCTTCAGGCTACTGCCAGCCAGATTTCCCAACTGTTGCTTCATTTTTGTCCTTGCAATAAAGTATACTGACCAAAAAGGAACTTACTGGATAAAGAAACTATTATATCTCATAATTCTAATTTACATTCCATAATGCAGTGAATTCATGGAGGCAAAACTTAAAACATCTAATCACATTATATCGCAGTCAAGAGTACATAGGAAGCCATGCATTTATGTGTGCCACTACCCCACTTTTATACAATTTGGAAACAAAAATCTAGTGAATGATATCTCCTATAGTGGCTGGTCTCCCCATTCCAATAATATAATCAAGACAATTCCCTATAGACTAACCTATTCAAGTCATAACTCATTGAAACTCTCAGGTAATTTTAAATTTGTCAAGTTGACAAACACACCTTGATGGACTGTACCCTCAAAATCTAGCCAAAATAAACTCTTTTTCTCTTAAGCTGATTTTCTAAGCCTTTTTGTCTTGTTTATCAGGATAAAACAACTCAGGACTGCTCAGATTCTAGTAGAATGGAGAGTTTACTTTCCCATTGGGAAATAATCTATGTTGGTAACATAATCAGTTACCACCTCAGTAAATTTCTCTATTTTTATTGGATATTTTATTTATTTAATTTCAAATGTTATCCCCTTTCCCAGTTTCACCTCCAGAAACCCCCAATCCCATTCTACCTCCCCTTGCTTCTATAAGGGTGCTCAACCACAAGTCCACGCACTCCTGACTCCTCACCCTGGCATTCCCCTATACTGGGACAAAGAGCCTTCCCAGGACCAAGGTCCTCTCCTCCTATTGATGTCTGACAAGGCCATCTTCTGCTACATATGAAGCTGGAGCCATGGGATCCTCCATGTGTATTCTTTGGTTGGTCTCCTGGAGCTCACGGGTGGGGTGTCTGGTTGGTTGATATTGTTGTTTTCCTATGGGGTTGCAAACCCTTCAGCTCCTTCAGTCCTTTCTGTAACTCCTCCATTGGAGACCCCAAGATCAGTGCAATGGTTGGCTGCAAGCATCCACCTCTGTATTTGCCAAGCTCGAAAGAGCTTCTCAGGAGATAGCTGTATCAGACTCCTATTAGCAAACACTTCTTGGCATCCAAAATAGTGTCTGGATTTGGTGTCTGTATATGGGATGGAACCCAGGTGGTCAAGTAGGTTTCATCACAGGGATGCAGGGATTGTCCAATATACAGAAATCCATCAATGTAATCCACTATATAAACAAAAAAAAAATCACATGATTGTTTCATTAGATGCTGAGAAAGCATTTGACAAAATTCAACACCCCTTCATATAAAAGTCCTGGAAAGATCAAGAATTCAAGGCCCATATCTAAACTTAGTAAAAGTAATATACAGCAAACAGGTAGTCAACATCAAACTAAATGGAGAGAAACTTAAAGCAATCCCACTAAAATCAGGGACTAGACAAGGCTGCCCACTCTCACCCTACCTATTCAATATAGTACTTGAAGTCCTAGTGAGAACAATTAGACAACAAAAAGAGGTCAAAGGATACAAATTGGAAAGAAACAAGATGAAATATCATTATTTGCAGATGATATAATAGTATACTTAAGTGACCCCAAAAATTCCACCAAAGAACTCATACAGCTGATAAACAACTTCAGCAAAGTAGCTGAATATAAAATTAACTCAAACAAATCAGTAGCCTTCCTCTACTCAAGGATAAACAGCTGAGAAAGAAATTAAGGAAATGACACCTTTCACAATAGTCACAAATAGTATAAAATATCTTGGTGTGAATTTAACCAAACAAGTGACAGATCTGTACCACAAGAACTTCAAGTCCCTGAAGAAAGAAATTGAAGAAGATCTCAGAAGATGGAAAGATCTCCCATGCTCATGGATTAGCAGGGTTAATATAGTAAAAATGGCCAACTTGCTGAAAGCAATCTACAGATTCAGTGCAATGCCCATCAAAATTCCAACTCAATTCCTCATAGAGTTAGAAAGAGCAATTCTCAAATTCATTTGAAATAACAAAAAAAACCCCCAGGATATTAAAACTATTCTCAACAATAAAAGAACTTCTGGGAGAATCACCATCCCTGACCTCAAGGTGTATTACAGAGCAATAGTGATAAAAAACAAAAAAACAAAAAACAAAAAACAAAAACAAACAAAAAAAAAAACAGAAAAAAAAAAAAAAACCCTGCATGGTATTGGTACAGAAACAGTCAGGTAGATCAATGGAATAATTTGAAGACCCAGAAATGAATTCACATACCTAGGGTCACTTGACCTTTGACAAAAGAGCTAAAACCTTCCAGTGGAAAAAAGACATCATTTTCAACAAATGGTGCTGGTTCAACTGGAGGTCACCATGTAGAAGAATGCAAATCAACCCATTCTTATCTCCTTGTAGAAGCTCAAGTCCAAGTGAATCAAGGATCACCACAAAAAACCCGATACATTGAAACTAGTAGATGAAAAAGTGGGGAAGAGCCTCAAACACATGGGCACAGTGGAAATTTTCCTGAACAAAACAATGGCTTATGTTCTAACATTAAGAATCGACAAATGGACCTCATAAAATTGCAAAACTTCTCTAAGACGAAGGACATTGTCAATAAGACAACATGGCAACCAACAAATTGGAAAAGATCTTTACCAATCCCACATCTGATAGATGGCTAATATCCAATATATACAAAGAACTCAAGAAGTTAGACTCCAGAGAACCAAATAACCCTATTAAAAATGGGGTTCAGAGCTAAACAAAAATTCTCAACTGATGAATAACAAATAGCTGAGAAGCACCTAAAGAAATGTTCAACATCCTTAATCATCAGGGAAATGCAAATCAAAACTATGCTGAGATTCTACCTCACACCAGTCAGAATGGCTAAGAACAAAAACTCAGGTGACAGCAGGTGCTGGCAAGGATGTGGAGAAAGACCACTCCTCCATTTTTGGTGGGATTGTAAGCTAGTACAACCTCTCTGGAAATCAGTCTGGCAGTTCCTCAGAAAATTGGACATAGTACTACCTGAGGACCAAGCTATACATTTCCTGGGCATATATCCAGAAGATGCTCCAACATACAACAAGGACACATGCTCCAGTATGTTCATAGCAGCCTTATTTATAATAACCAGAAGCTGGAAAGAACCCAGATGTCCTTCAACAGAGGAATGGATACAGAAAATGTGGTACATTTACACAATGGACTCATTTTACTCAACTGTTAAAAACAATGACTTCATGAAATTCTTAGGAAAATGAATGGAACTAGAAAATATCATCCTGAGTGAGGTAACTCAGTCACAAAAGAACATACACAGTATTCACTCATTGATAAGTGGATACTAGCCTAAAAGCTGGGAATACCCAAGGTACAATTCACAGACCGCATGAAGCTCAAGAAGAAAGAAGACTGAAGTGTGGATGCTTCAGTTCTTCTTAGTAGGGGTAACAAAATTCTCTATTTTTTAAAACTATAACATGAGTTACCTGTCTACAAAGACTTCACATTTAACAAGCTGTGGTGGTAATGGTAATTACATGTCTAGTCCCTTTAAATGGTAGGCCAGCCATACATGTCTCACTTTAATTGCTTTCTTTATCTGTACTGGCCTTCCTCATCTTGTACTCCCTTCACTCTTTTTTTTTTACCCCCTTCACTCTTGATATACTCCTCACTTGGTATTCAGCTGTGTAGCATCAACACTCACCCTTGAAGAATTAATGCTATGAGCTTTTCTTAAAATAATCTTTTCAGACATCTGATGGTAAACAAGATAGTAGTCCCTTTGCTGTCAGTCACAGAAACCATATTTTTCTTCACTTTTCCTTCAGAAAATGACCAATCATCTTTACGTGTATATTTAATCAATGCTTGTCTTTTTCACTATACCAGGAGTCAGTAAAAGTAGGCTATATTCAAATCTGACTCGCAGCCTCCTTTTGTGCAATGCCAGACCTAAGAATTGTGTCATGGGAGCCTAGCATAACTGTCATTAGAGAGGCCTTACAGAGCAACTGATGGAAACAGAGGCAGATGTCCATAGCCAAATATTAGGTGTGACTTAGGGAATCCTGTGGAAGAAAGGGAGAAAGGATTGAAGGAACAGAGGGTCAAGGACATCACAAGAAATCCTATAGAATCAACTAACCTGGATGCATAGAGGCTCACAGAGCCTGAATCACCAACCAGAGAGTATACATAGGATAAAGCTAAGCCCTCTGCACATATGTAACAGTTGTGAAGTTTACTTTTCATTTGGGACTCCTAACAGTACAAACAGGAGCTGTCTCTGACTCTGTTCTCTGCATTTGGATCCCTTTTCCCTAACTGGGCTGCCTTGGCCTTGTCTAGCCTTATTAGGAAAAGATGAGCCTAGACTAATTGCCACTTGTTATGACGAGGCTGGTTGATATCCATTGGAAGCCTCTCAATTTCTGAGGAGAAAGGGGAAAGGGTAGATGGGGAGAAGGGAGGAGAGAGGAAAAGACTGGGAAGAGAGGAAAGAAGAATGCAGCAAATGGAATATAGTGTAAATAAAGAACTTAATAAAAATGAATGGTGTCATTTTAAGTGGTTATATAAGTATCTATGTAGTACCCTTGACTTTTCTCATTATCTACTGTTTGATGTATTTCCTCTGTGGTCCTTCACAGATGAAGTGATCAACCTTCAGAATATTACATATTTCTATTTTGACTTTTACTTCTTATATCTCTGGCACATAAAAGTATGCTGTCATGATGTAAAAATAGATAAGTGGCAGTAAACAAAGTATTTTAAACTTTTAAAACTTGTTTTTGAGCAAATTCTATGTGTAGGAAATCATATGAAAGAATGTCAATTCTATGAACAAAGAAGAAAGGGTTTGAACCAAATCGCCCCTGGCAGTTGTCATCTCTAAAGAAGCATACCTTCAACATTAATTATAACACAAATTGTTTGGTTTGAGGGTAAAAGCTCTTTTTCTTTTTCTTTTTCTTTTTAGTTTGTATGCTGTTGTTCTCTGTCATGATGTCATGTTCCCCCATGTGTCTGACTCCACACCTTCTTCAAGGCCAATCCCAGTTCTCAGCCCTGATGCCTTTCTGGACTGCTCTGGTTCTCTCAGATCTTGATTTTATGCTAGCATACAATGAATGGGAATGACACCTCATGCTTGAATCTCATCATCCACTCAATCATCAGAGGGCATGTCTAATCAAACAGTATATAATTAGAGTAGATTTAATCCTAGATTCTTTAAGTCCATGGGCTAAAGTTGAGTCAAAAGGCCAGAATTGTAATCACCTCAAGAGTGTGCACGATAACGAAACGCTCTCGTCTAGATCAAACCCAGTTCTACTGAGTTTAAATCAACCTCAAGAAAAGCAAACTTGCTGACAACTTATAGGAACTAGCAATCCTTCAATTGGCATTTTAAACCAGGAAACTAGCATAAGACAGCTTTCAGGTGTTGCTTCTAGCCTTCTGTCATATGGATTCTGGGAATAGAACTCAGATCATCAGGCTTGACAATGAGCACTTTTACTTGCTGAGCCATCTCACAGGCCTGAGTGTGGTTTAGAAGAATTGTGTGAGATAGACTAGGTTAGATCATTGCTGCTCTTGCTTGCTTGCTTGCTTGCTTGCTTGCTTGCTTGCTTGCTGTTTGCATACTTGGATGAATAAATGAAGCCATCTGTATACCCATTCATTATCTCCTGGTCATTTTCTTGAGAAACCAGAAGTGAGAACTATGCATACATCTTCAGACTTCACATTGTCAACTGACCTTTCACTAAAACAGCATTTCAATGGCTTCCAGACAGCATAACAATTCAAAGTACAGACAAGAACATCATATAATAATAAAGTAAAAGGAAAGCAAAGGAAGAATTCTTCAGGTGCCAAGCACAATAGTCAAAAGACTAAAATTAGCTCCTGATTTTTCACTATCCCCTCTGCCTTCCCAATTCAAATGTGTCTGAAATTTTATGTGTTCAGAATTTACCAAGAAAGAGACAAGAAACAATACTCAGTTTTGGAAATTGGTCACTACAGGACTTAGGAGAAAAAAAGTGTCATGTTACTAATATGTATCTTCCATTTGCATGAATACTTTGTCATCTCAAGATCCGTAAATATGGTTTATTATTATCTTCTTCACTAGGATAAAAATTTTGCTTCTGAAAATGTGACACTAGCCCTGAAGTTTCATGGGTGACAGACAATATACTGGCCAGGAAATCATCATTTTACATAACTGATCATAAGGGGCATACTATAAAGAATACACATCTAGCAAATATTTGAACTTGACAAGAGCCTAGAAGAAATCAAATCAAACAATATTTTTGAGTTGATCTACAATATGAGGGGGGGCTCAAAGAGGACAGCATTGAGAATGTTCTCTTGTAAACAGTGAGTTAGCTTTGGCTTACACAAAACACCTTAATTAGAATTTTCCCTGCCAAGTAACATACTCACATAGCTGTTTGAGACTCATCACCCTTTAGACTCACACTTCTGTTTGCAAATGGACTAATAAAGCCCACAGAGTAATTGGAGAACAGCTGGACTATTCCCCAAAGGGGAGCAGAATTTGGCCAAGCTGCCCAATGCTGTTACACCGTAACTCTTTGCCATCTGACAAGAAACACAAGCTGGCAAATACATTCCCCAAAAGCATTCAGCTTCCTCAGCTACCTTCCCTTCCTCTACAATGACCTATGTCCACATGTTAACCCTCAGCTCTGGGCCTCATTCACAGTGTTTCTTGCTTATACATCATCCTTCATTACCCTCTCCTAGAGTAGACCTCTGGTCAGTTATTTTTCTCAATGTGTATTTTATCAACCAGTCTAGAATCAATTATCCATACACTTTTGATTATTTAATTGTCAATATATTACAGGTCAATAACTTAGTGAAATCCAAAATTTATTAGTACAGAAATACATCTTTAGCAGACATATAAAAGTATACATTTTAGCTTTTCATTGCCATCAACAAACAAATAGTACTTTCTTTAACTCTTATAGAATGTCCCCACACCTTCGTTTTAATTGTTTTTCAGACCAGTATGACACAATTTAGGGCAGAACCAAACATATTTTGAGGGATTCTTATTAATTCTGGTATCTTCTTCTCCATTGCCTACCAACATTTTGGCACCAACCCACATAGATCTTAACCCTAGAATACATCCCAGAATCCTAACCATATTGAAGCATATTAAAAACAAAGACTAGTAATTAAACCATTAGCAAAACACTGATGACCTCTCCAAATGTAGCAATCTAAAGCACCACCAATTAATTTCCTCTTCTCTGGGTTTCACAGTTTTAGAAACAAGCAGATCCCCATGAAGCAACAATATAATGGCAGGTGCTACTCAACGCAAAGCAAAGTTCTAAGAATCCAGGTCCCACAACATGCTCAGCAAAAATAAAAGCTGTGGAAATTATGTAGGACTCCAAACATTGTAGGGTGACGTGGCATACTAAAATCCCAGGGAAGAGTTGACAGCACATTTAAAATCCAAAGAATGTCTGCCTGCTATAGGAAAGTCTTTTGCTCTAGTCAGGGCTTAAACTGATTATATAAAGCCCATCTGTATTATAAAGGAAAATCTCCTTTTACTGAAAGCCTACCAACTTAAATGCTAAGCTTGCCTGAAAACACACCATGGAAATATTCAGAAAAGAAATTGTTTGACCCAATATCTGGCCCCTTTGCTCAGTGAGGTTGATATATAAAACTAACCATTATAGTATCACTATCAGGGCCATGGATCATGCATATAAGCATAACAATGAAGCTCCTTATGTCTTCCTTCCATTCTTTTCAGGAAATGAGAATTTTGTTAGTAAGCAAGCCCAAGAACCAACACATGCTAGGTCATTATTCTACCAGTGAGATACACTCACAGTACTTAGTTTCCTTCTTATTTTATTGAAAAATACCCATCCAATATATTCTGATTATGACTTTCTCCTTCCCCAACTCCTCCTAGATCTCACCTACTTCCCTACCCTCCCAACCCCACACTCTTTCTTTTTATATCTCTGTGTATAAAACTGACTATCCCTCTTCCAGAAGCTATCAGTTGCCAATAGCTTCTTGTTTACTGGTAGACATTCAGGCCTACCTCTCTTATTCATGATGGGATTTGATTTGGATTGAAGTTCACAGGAATTCTACAAGATATTATAACTAGTGCCAACTGTATGTGCAGTTGCCTGGCTGTGGCCAGAAGACATTGCTTTCTTCATTCACTGCTTTTAGTTCTTGCAATCTGTCCATTTATTCTTCAATAATCCCTGAGACTTGGGAGCAAGGGTTAAAGTACAGGTATTCCCATTAGAGCTGAACACTCTAATTCTCTACACTTTGATCAGTTGTCAGTCTTTGTTTAATCACCATCTATTCCAAACAGAAGCTTGTCTGATGAAGGTTGAGATATATAATAATCAATGGATAGAACAGTAAATCATTATGAGTCAACTTAATATTATATCTATTTAGGATAATAGTGGTAGATTTTCCTCTGATGCCAATGGCTTTTCTAATCACAGGTTTTGGGACCTGATAAAGGTCCTAGTTGTGGGATTTGTAGAATAGGACTAAAATGCATCAGAAAGCAGCTACTTCCATAATGTTGGGACCACTATTGCACTAGTGGGAATGTCTTCACAATCCAGTAGTTACTGTAGCTCATAGCACTTTTACTGAAGACACTAGATACTTATTTCAAAGAATATGTAAAGCTGGTATTTACCTAAGAGCTTCATTCCTACTGTCTGGCTAGTTTTTATAGTACTAGACAGTGCTATACACACTACCTGAAAAGAAAAGTAATAATTAAAATTACCCAGTTGTGAACACTGAACTACAATAAAGACTCAGGTTTTTCCTACAACTATAACCCCAAAGCCCTCATCAACATTTTGTTCCCAGGAAAGCAAATACCTAAAACAATACATGCTAGCCAACTGATAGACAGATGAATATTCTTCAGAGAAGTAATACTCTATAGATTATTTTCATGGTTGTTCAGGAAAAAAGGATAAGCAGATAGCAAAAGTAGTTGGTAGAAATAGTAGAATTTATGTATATATCAAAATTCTTATCAGTAGTATATGATGGTTGAGATCAGTTGTCAACTTAACGATATCTAGAATCAACTAGAAGACAAATTTGTGTGTGTGCATGTGTGTGCCTGTGGGACCATGAAAGGATAGCATGGTTTCTGGTGGAGCACTGGCTAGAGATGGCTGGAGACCCAACAAGTATCCCTGTAAGGGGCAGCATACATTTCGCCTCCCTCACAGACTCCAGGCTCCTGACATGAGGCCGAAGACCTCCATTGATCAGTGCCTTTCAGTCGTAGGGCAATGCCCCTACTCGCCTCTCCATAGGTAGAGGGCATGACTACAGGCCTCAGAGCCTCAATAGATCTCCATATTAATGAGATACCTAAAGGCCAGAGGGCATAGCCAATTAAGCATTCCTTCCCAGACCCTCCTCCTTACAAATGGTATTTAACCTCAGGACTGCCCTAAGGACACGGGGTACATATACAGGTACGTCTACTTTCTGCCAAAGGACCTCTCTGAATTCCAGCCACAGAGGCCTCCCACCTCAAGCAAGCTCGCTGAGCCAGCCTGACCAAGAGTTTCTACCCCATAGGACTCAGCTGGAGCTTCTCTCCCTCATCCCTTTTGGCTGCGGGCTGGTCCAGCCCTTACACCCCAAGTCTCAGTTCTTTTGCGGCTCCCAACAGCATCCGGAAGCCGAAGGACAGAGATCACCGGTCTCCCAGTCAGACACTTTGGCTCAGAGACCCCCAACCCAGGAGCTCTGTCCC
Source organism: Mastomys natalensis (assembly GCA_021653895.1). Classification (NCBI taxonomy): domain Eukaryota; kingdom Metazoa; phylum Chordata; class Mammalia; order Rodentia; family Muridae; genus Mastomys; species Mastomys natalensis. The sequence continues at coordinate 779,425 of JAJTUV010000429.1, forward strand.
CACAGGACTTCAGGCTAAGACCTCTCCACTCCCGGGCAGAGCCCCGCATGGTCTGCCCAGTGCCACGTGGAATAAACTCAGTCAAATTCCAGCGCTTCTGTACCCGGAACCATGGTTCAAGCCACCTGGGGCGGCAGACACGCACGGGATTTACAACTCAGCACAACAGGACCCATAACCACATGCAAGCTACAAGCCCCGTGTGTGTGTGTGTGTGTGTGTGTGTGTGTGTGTGTGTGTGTGTGTGTGTAAGAAAATTTCGAGATTAGATTAATAGAAGTTGCAATATAATAACTCTCAATGAGGGTGTCACCATTCCAAGGACTAGGGCCTTATACTGCGTAAAAAGTAGAAAGCAAGTAAACACTGATGTTCATTTCCCTCTATTTCATAAGTGAATCAGTGTGACCAGTGTCTCATGTTCCAACTTCCATGACTTCTCAACTTTAATATATGGCTCAGTGAAATGGCACAGTAAGCTAAAATAAACCCATCTTCCTTTAAGTCACCTTTTGTCAAGCTTTGGTCATAGCAATGCAGTAAGGGAGGAAACTAACACAGGCTACTTTCTCATTTCTCAGTAACAGTCTACCACAGATGGCAACACAGACATATTCTAAAAGGCAACTATGATATATCTGACTCTAATAGAGCTGTTTCCTAAAGCAGCTTTCATCTCTTCCTTCTCCCCTTTTCCAAACCAATGTTACTTAATAAAGTCCTTCAACAAGTCTTAGCTTTAGTTTATTTATGTTTTTAATTATTGGTTGATATTTTACTAGCATTTTTAAAAATGTGGATGCTAGTGGATTCTGGAGGGTTCCCCCAACCTCCTACCTCCAGAAGTTGCTTGTTTCCATTCTTTCTGCTGGCCCTCAGGGCTTCAGGCTTTTTCCCTCACCCAATACCAGTTCAAGTTCCCCTCTCCTCTGCTCCTCCATCCACTTTCCCTCCCTGGTCCCTCCCTCCCCACTTGTGATTGCTTTCTTCTCCCTCCCAGGTGGGACTGAGACATCCTCACTTGGGCCCTTCAGCTTGTTGACTCTTTTGAGTTCTGTGGACTCTATCTTGGGTTTTCAAGACTCAAAGGGAGGGACCTTAGATGAAATGCCCAGGAGTAAGGAGAGGGAACTTATAGAGCCCACCTCCAGCAGGAAGATAGAGCATCAAATGAGGGAGGGGGTTGCCATCCAACAGCCAAAACTCTGACCCATAATTGTTCCTGTCTGAAAGAACTGCAGGGATGGAAATGAAGAGGAGCCTGAGGAAAAGAAGGTTCAGCGACAGGCCCAAAGTGGGATCCAGCTCAAGGGGAGGTCCCAAGGTCTCACACTATTACTGAGGCTATGGTATGCTCACAAAAAGGGACCTATCATGACTGCCCTCCAAAAGATCCAAAAAACAGCTGAAAGAGTCAGTTGCAGATATTTGCACCCAACCAATGAACCAAAGCTGCTGACCCCTGTGGTTGAATTAGGGAAAAGCTGGAAGAAACTGAGGAGGAGGAGGACCCTGTAGGAGGACCAGCAGTCTCAATTAACCTGGACTCCCTGAAATCTCTCAAACACTGCACCACCAACCAAGAGGCATACATCAGCTGATATGAGGCCCCAACACATATACAGCAGAGGACTGCTGGGTCTGGGTTTAGTTAGAGAAGATGCACCCAACCCTCAAGAGACTGGCCACAGGGAGTTTAGAGGCATCATGGGTGGGGGGTAGAAACAGCCTCGGGGAGACAGGGGAGTGGGGAAAGGTATGGGGTATAGAACAGTCAGAGGATGGACTGGGAGGGGTATAAATTTGGAGTTTAAAATAAATAAATAATTTTTTTAAATGTGAATGTTAATTAATTTCTGAAATTAAACATATAAATTGCAAAGGTTATCACAATGACATAACAGAGCAACCAAATAAAATACACAAGACAATTTGTAACATCAATGGTTCACTAAAAGCATTAGCTGTTGCTTACATAAGTGTAACAATGGCAAGAAATATAAGATTTGAATGTGCCTTCCAGTAATACTGAACCCAGATGGGAAAGACAGAAAGAGGTGATCTTTATACAAAATTTCACTAGAAGGACCTTTGTGGTTATTAAGAGTGCAGTGAAAGGAACTGAACACTCTGCAGATTTGTAGATCAAATCAAAAAATGACAAGTATATGTATCATTTGTTTGAAAGAGCATATTTGGAAAGTCCATCACAATTACCAAGCTAGTTTTCAAAAAAGAATATCAAAAGAATGAGACAATAGAAGGAATTTACTATAACAGAAAGCAATATGCATTGCAGATACTAGAAAACAATTTAAGTGTAGATGGCAAGATTGTGGATCATCTTATTTTGTAAGCCTTACAACACTTTCACTTTTCAATTTTGAAAAAGTATATGAAAAATGTACAAAAAAGTACAAAAAAATGAATATGTCTTTCAGACTATGCAAGTTTCTAAGTCACCAGGACCCCATGTAGCTACACCTCCCTACTCATTTGCATTTCTTCATTTGACTGGGTAACTGCTTCAGAGATTTTGAACATGCCCTGGGCATTGTCTTAGGCACTGGCCATTTCTTCATGTTACCTTCCATCTTAAGAAATTAGACACAGATATTGCTAAAGCAAGCCTTTGTAATAATGTCTGTGTGTCACTGCTCATAAATATCATCAGCCAGAATCTCTACTAAGCACATACTGTGCATAGTCGTCAAGTAAATATTTACTTACTAAATATCAAGGATGTGTGAAGTATTGCACTGTATGTAGTAATGACGAAGATGAGAGTAGCCTTTGTTAAGGAAGTCGCTCATCGTTATTGCAACAGGTGAGATAAATGTCTTTCAAAAGGACCAAGTGCTGTTTTGTGGGGAGTATAAAAGGGAGCTACTCAGTTGGAAATACAGCATTTGGCCTTTAAAAAAAAAAAAAAAAGGACCAAGTGATAAAGGCTTATTTGCCAACCTGTCACTGTTAGGAGATAGTAGAGATAATACTTAAAAGGAGGAAGAGCGGTCATTTAGGAATGTATTCTTAAGCAAGTTATTAGGACTAAGACATTGGTCCCTATTGTCTCCCCATTTGGCTTCCAGTTGACCTGAAGTAAGAAGTTTCTGTGCATAAGAATGCCTTGCCTTGACCTCAACAGCAGTGGAACCAAATGATTATAGCCTGAATCTTATAACACTAAAATAAAATAAACCTTTTCTTCCAGAAAGGATACTTCTTCAGGTATTTTGTCACAGTGGAAGAAAGCTCACTAACACAATGGGATACAGAGAAGATGCAGAAATCGACTGCATTTTTCAATCTCGTATCCATTTCTTACAACTATCTTAGGCACTGGCCATTTCTTCATGTTACCTTCCATCTTAAGAAAATTAGACACAGATATTGCTAAAGCAAGCCTTTGTAATAATGTACAACAGATATTTCCTGAGGATGATGATTACCTACCTCTGCTTGGTTCAGCCTCTGAATACAGTGTATGTCAGGATTCCATTTGCACGTACTCCGCCAAAAGCCAGCAACTGCAGCCAACCCACTTGAGGTTTATTTTTCATTTCACTTGAGAAATTTTCACTTATTCAAAATGGCTGACATAACTACTCCTTGACAGCATCAAGGACTCATAATTACTCTTCTTTTCCATCTAGCCATGAACTTGTGACTGTCACTGACAGTATTTTAGCAAGGGGAAAAGCAGATCCAGTAACCTTTGTGATTACCTAAAATAAGAAAAGCAGAATACAGTAGTTAACTTCATATTAACCAATATGAATTAACCAATGAAATAGAGGGATATCTGGAAACATAACCTCAAAAACACAGATATATTGAATATCTCCAATAAAACTCATTGAAATACAGTTGCTATTGCAAGGCATTAAAGAAGAGGTAAGAGATGTGGCCTCTAATAAGGGACTTTGTTATGAGGGCTGACTCTCCTGCATTACTTTTTTTCCATACTTTGGATTTACAGGTTAAAGATTTGTGCTGTAAATGGATCTGTTATATGATCCAAGTTGGCTCAGCATTATATATGCATCTCATTTGTCATGTGCTACACCATGTCACCTGAAGTTGCTACAAAGTCTCTACTAGCAAGGGGGTTACCTACAAGACGCAGCTCCTTCAGCTTTGGAGCTTATAGCCTCCAGCACAGTATGCAATATATTTTTCTTTATAAATGACTCAATTTTAGGTATGTAGTTATAGTAACAGAAAACACACTTACTCAGATGTCACCAAAAATAAAAATGTAAAAAACAAAACAAAAAAATAACTTCACCAGGGATTGAGGAAACTGAAGAATAGAGTTCAAGTGTACTTCCCATTCCCAGACAGAGGGAACGAGGTTAAATGGTATTCTAAAAGCTCAATGAGAGGCAGTCTGACTGAGAGCAAAACATGAGCCTTCTGAAAAAGATAAGCACATGTAGTCCTCCATCAGCACTTACAACTGCTACTGCTATTGCTCATAGATGTGAAAGCAAAGGACAAGAGGATAGTCAGCATCCTGAGCTATTGTAAGAATAAACAGGTGATCCTTAGATCCTATGAGGTAGCCTTTTTTTTTTTTTTTTTTTTGGTTCCTGTTTTACAGAGGTAGAAACTTAAAGAAAGAATTTCCAAGAGGCTCACAAATGTCAACATACCTGAAGACCACATCTGAAAATATTTCTACATTCATAGTGATGTCACTCAATTTCAGAACTCTCCCACCACTCAAGATACTACAGTCACCAAATTGAGTAATATGATTGAGTTCTGTGACAGCTAAGATGGAGATATTGTATACTTTTGTATCCTTAGTCACAGAATTCAAGTTCCTTGCATTAGAAAATATTCCTTAGAATGATCCTTTAATTATTTTATGCATAATGTGTGTACGTATGTGTGTATGTACATACACGTGTGTGCAATCACACACTTGAGCATACAACTGTACATTGATGTGGACAACAGAGATCAAACCAACATCTTTTTTAACTACTGTCCACTTCATTATTTAAGACAGTGTCTTTAACTGAACCTGAAGCTCATTCATTTGGTAGGCTAGGTAGTCAATGAGCTCCAGGAATACACCTGTCTCTGTCCCCACCAATGCTATGGTTATAGATATGTGTCACCACACCCAACTTTTTATGTATGTGCAGAGATCTGAACTCATGTCTTCATGTTTGCATCGTAAGAATTTTATCAAGTAAGTAATATCTCCAACTCTCCCTCCCCAAATCACTCTTTTACCTAAATACAGAACATTGAGTCTCAGCTGAATTGATAGATCTGCAGTAGGAGGAATATAAACAGATGCTACTTTAGATGATATATACCCATCCCCAATCCAAAGTCTGACCCAACACTCCAAACACTACTAATTATCAAACTCTCCAAGGGATTCTGATGGATTCTAGGGGTTTAGAAACTAAAATAAATGGTTTAATTTCCATATGGAAAAAAAATAGTCTCAGTAGATTGAGAATGACTTTGTTCTACTCATTCCTCAAAAGCAGCTGTTTGTTTCCACTGGGTCCTCTCCATACATGTGTGCTACATTCACTTGGAGATGAAGATCACAATAAAGATAAAGACAAACAAGAGGTGAGGCACTCACCCCTAAAGCATTTGCTGTTGGCTCATTTCTCAACTAATCCTGAAGGAGCCTGGATATTGAGGCAATCAGCTACCATTGCTTAAAAGAGGAAAATAAAAGGTAGTGGTGTGGTACAAATCTCTAATCCTGACAACAGCTTTGTGTGGTTTATTATGGTTTCAAATATCCTGTTCCCAATTCTGAAGAATGACTGAAATAGGGCACTCTCTACACAAGTATCATCATTCCAGAAGAAGGTTGTCATTTTTTAATTCCAGGTTAGCAGTCTCCCGGGTGTAAATTACTTATTAAAGTGCAGAGTACATCAGAAATACCTCAGTAGTTTCATATCCTCAGGTCATGGCGCTTAAGACTAATTTTGTATGCTACCAGGAGGCCTTAAGGACCTGCACCCTTAATAAGTGGTTCTACAGCTTCCATTCCAAAGGACATAATGAACAGTGTTATATGGTTAAAGATGCAGGCTTTATAGACCTGGCTCCATACTCTACCTCCTCTTATTAGATCTATGGCTTTGGGCAAGTTACTCTCCTGTCATTCAGATATCTTCTTCTTGATCTTGGAATAAAGAACATATATATAATATATTATATATTCTAGTATATAATATATATTATGTATATGATATATATCCTAGTATATGATATATATTCTATTATATATATATATATATATATATATATATATATATATATATATATATATACATATATATATATATATCACATATATATCATAGACTTTTGATAATCCATGCAAAGCCCCTTGGTGTATCCCCTAGCACAAAGAAATCATTCATTAAATACAAAATACTGACAACTCCCAGACCAGTGCAATCAGGTCCATTCAAGCTCAAGATATCCCCTAACACAGCATCATAGGGCATGGGTAAGGCACAATGAGACCACTCCTGAGACAACTCCAGACCCAAAGGTGCTGGGCACCACTAACATGAGCAAGTAAATGGTGAAGAAATGGAAGAGAAAGAGAAGCAAAAGGATGTGTGCACAATAAAGAGATGCAGAACTGGAGATACAAGGATAGTCAGAAGCATTCTGATATGTGTAACTGGCAATGCCACCTAAGGCCATGGTAAGGTCCTGGCCTGTGCTGCCACCAAGGGTCAGGTCTGAGTCCATAGCCCTATAAGCAGCAGAGACCTATTACCATCAAAGACCAGGCAGATGTTCCTGGTCTGTGCTACCACCTGGAGCCACGTTGTTGTCTGAGGATGATGCAGAGCTGGCCTCACTCCTCCCCTGGGCATCCCTGGGGAGCTAGCCCTGAAAGGAATGAGAGCAGGAGGGCAGGCTCCACACTTCACCCAGAAACACACAGTAGACCTGGCCCTAACTGTGGGGTTGCCAGTGAGCCAGACCTAAAGGGCATAGGATCAGAAGAGCTGGTTCTGCCCCTTGCCAGATGCAGCATTGGATGAGCCAGCCAAAGAAGTGCTGGAGACTTCACCCTAATAGTGTGGGTGGAGGAAAGGTGGCAGACTGACCAGCTCTGCTACAACCCAGGCCCAGATCCAGGCCTGTGAATTTGTCCCGCCCCAACATTTACCTCATCTACAAGCTGCTGGAGTGTGTGATGGGACCAGTGCTACAGATCCAAAGCTGCAGGATTTCAATAACACAAGGCAGGAACAGGACATCCAAAAAGAGCCTTAGCAAGGAGCCAGTATTGATAGAGGAGTGGAAGCCAGACCAATGACTCATTGCAATGAACATTTGTAAGCAAAGAAGTATGGATAAAAGGCTATATTGTGGGACACACTCTAACACATGACAGCTTCCATACTGAGGCATTTTTTCTTTGCTGGGGAAGTTGTGACAGTAGGTAGGAGGAATGGAGAGAGGAGTGGGATTAGGGTGCATGATGCAAATTCACAAAGAATCAAAGAGTTAAATAATAGAAAAGGGGAAAATACAGAATATTAGCCATTGTTATTTTCCTGATGACAATGGTGATCAATACCATCGTTAAAAGACCCTGGGGCTAGCACAATAGCTCAGTACATGAAAGTTCACACTACCAGTCCTAATGATCTGAGTTTACAGAGTAGAAGTAAAGAAACAAGCACTAAATTGTCTGACCTTTATACTTGTACCATGGAAGGCACACAAATGCATGCATTATCTGCCACCATCACCTCCACACACAGAAACACAGATACACAAATATGAAAAAGAAAAATGTTAAATTATACTGACTTAAAAAGAAGCCAGAAAACATATCTGACTTCTTTCTTTTGATAGTATCCCCATTGTGAGTCTGGATTTTCACCCAGACTGCCTGTTTTTGACATAATGGAATTGAATTTAAAACAGTAGTGTCCCTCACCATTATCCAGGCAAGGGAGATAATAACAGAGCTTATTAGGGAATTTTGAAAAAAAGAAGACAATCAACAGAAGCCTTGACTCATTGTCAGGCCAGGATGGGGATAAGAGTAGGAGGTGGAATGAGAAAGGGGCAGCTGGATCCTGCAGTGTTTTCTCAGTGCTGCAGAGCATGATAACGACAGAGAACATGCTCGATCAAAGTGTGAAGTCTGAAGTAAAGGCAAAAGACTGTCTCATCTAAAAAGGATTAGAAAATGAGCTTCAACATTTTGAGTGGGATATCACATCATTTGATCACCTACCCTCCAAGAAATAAAGTTAAGAAGATAAGAAGAAGATAAGAGACTTTTCTACAACTTAAAAAAAAAAAAAAAAAAAAAACAACTAATCCATAAGGTCATTTTAAAAGAGAAGAAGAAGAAGAAGAAGGAGGAGGAGGAGGGAGAGGAGGAGGAGGAGGAGGAGGAGGAGGAGGAGAGGAGGAGGAGGAGGAAGGAAGGAAGGAAGGAAGGAGAGAAAGAAAGAAAGAAAAAGAAAGAAAGAAAGAAAGAAAGAAAGAAAAGAAAGAAAGAAAGAAAGAAAGAAAGAAAGAAAAAAGAAAGAAAGAGTGGTGGAGGAGGAGGAAGAGAAAAAGGAAGAAGAAGAGAGAAACACATTACCTCTCATTCCTTAATTTATCTGAAAGTAAAACTATCCTGGATTAGCGAATCTTTTATCTCTAATCTCTTATAAACTTCTGAAAGAATTCTCCAAATAAGTTTAACTTAGAAGTAAATGATCAACTACTCAGACCCTCGCGTCATGTACTCTGATGATCAACACTGATTTCACTGTCATTGGTTACCACAGGGACAAAGGCAAAAATGAAAGTTTCTTTGGATTTGGTTAAATATGAAGAAAAGAAGGGAAAAAGCCATCTGCTTGTTACGGGTTCATCACCAGCACATGCCACAGTCCCTTTCATAAGAAGGCACTTGTGATGGTCAATCTTGTTAACCATGGGATTTAGAATCACCACGGAAAACTGTCTGAGACTGTAAATGAAATGTTATCTAGATGAGGCTAAAGAGATTGGATGTACCCTAAATGCAGAAGATAACCATTCAATGGGCTTGGGTTTAGGATGAATTACAAAGAGAAATTAGGTTGAGCTTCTAAACTATGTGAGCAGATGCCTCTTGTTCTGCCCACCAACCGATCTGTACCACTAAGGTCCTTGGCCAGTATAGTGGCTATAACTCTCATAACAGCTAAACCATTTCTTCTGTCCTCTTTTTCTTTAAAGCACTAAATATATTTAGTTAATCCATGTGCCATCCCGTTTTTGTATTTGAACAACAGGCTCTGTTAAGGTGATTTGGTCTGTAATAGATAAAGATTCGGCTAGAATCGGGTATCTAAGAATGCATCACATACAGACAAGGAAAGAACCAGAGATCTAGGTTTAGAACAGTGTGAAGATCTGGACTTCTGAACCACAACATCTGATAAGTTTTGAGTAAATGTTTAGGAGGCACTTCTAAAATTGTGCATAGATCAGAGCTTAGCAACCAGATTCATTACTATTCAAAGCCATTTGAGGTGAATAAGAATGTTAGGACTATCCTTGGTAGGAGGAGATTTAATCTGAATGTTCATATTCCTATAATAGAGACAGAAACTATTACTGTAAGTGAAATTATTATAAATATGGATGCAAACTGTCATAGATCACTATTGACTGTTACCAAATGGTGTGTCAAGTTAAAGCTTTGGGGGTTTTCCACCACAAGCTGTTTGAATGTGAAGGGAAATTAGGTTTTAAAGCTGATTTGCCTGTACTTTCTAGGGAAACACTCCAGTCACGCTGGATGCAAGTTGGCTAGTTGAATCAATTTATTCATTCAACAGATAATTTACTGATATCTTCTAGGGCCAAAAGTTGGACTAGAGAAATGACAGTGAGAAAAACAGACAGACAAACAAACAAAACCAATCTCTTTTCATGGAATTTATCATCATGAGGGAGGAAGCATTATAAAAATACATAGACACAAGATTAGGAAATGATAATATAACTTGGAGATGGAAGGAGCATTGGCTCCATGTGAGTCCATCACAGAGGAAAATGGGCTTGTTAAGGAAGGCTAAGTTCAGAAATAATGCATTAAACTGACTTCTGAAGCAGAAGTAGGAGGTGACTGGCAAAGAAGTTCAGAGAAAAGCCTTCCAGGGAAAGGAAATAGCATGTGGCACATTGCAACATATAGCATTGTTACTTTTAAAGATCAAAAATTATTGAACATCAACCATCTCTCGCAGTTTGGATTATTTTGAGAATTACATATCTGGCAGTATCCAGAGAACTGAAGATAATAGTACGATACTTTATGTGCTTCAGCACACGTTTCTTATAGTTCAGGTGGGGACTAGGGAAGGATAAGAAGCCAGTGAAAACAGAGGAAGATGGATCATCTGTGAGTGCACTTGTATTAGACATCCTCCTTCATGCATGTGATTTTGCTTGTTGTGGTATATTATATATATATATATGTCTGTTTACTGCAAGACAATACCCAACAGAAACAACTTTAGAAAGGAAGAGTTCATTCTGTCATACAGTTCTGGCCTATAACTACCCATAAGTCCATATTCAAGAGATCTGATAACCATTTCTGGTCTCCGTAGACGCATGCATATGTTGCCACATAGACACCGGCATGCATGTTATTAAAGTAAAAATAAATAAAAACGTGTAAACTCACAAATGTAAAATTGTAGTTCTTAGCATAGGAAGCTAAGTTCAGAAAGAAGGAATCTCTGGAGCTGCAGCGGAAGCTCAGCCTGTAAAGTGCTTGCTGTACAAACACGAAGTGTGAATGAATGCCAGAAGTCACATAACCAAGATGGTGTACACTTGTAATCCCAGGATTGAGTTGGCAGAGACAGATGGATCCCTGGAAGCTCCACTTGCCACCCGGACTAGCCTGAATAGGAGCTCCTGTCTAAAACCAGCACCTGAATAAAAATACTCAACACTGATCTGTGGCTTCCACATGCAGGTTGACACGCACCCACAGACACACACACACGCACACACAGTGCTCCATACATATTCATTCTTCATATGCACGCAAGCACACACATACACGGGTGTGCATGTGCACATGCATACACATACATGCACACTCACCCATGCACAAACATATACACACACAGGTAAGAATGCACACAGAAAAAAATAGAATAAACTTCATAGATTAGCTTCGCTGTTTTTAATCATGGTAGTTTTGTAAACTTCCTAAAGAATTATATATTTTACATCATTGCACTGGTGGAAAGATTACATTTTAAAAGTCTGTATTTCTAGTGTAATTTCTAGCAATGTAATAAACATAGATAATATCTATAATATAGATAATAACATAGATAATATCTATTGTTATTATGTTAAATAATATCTATTATTATTATTAATTATAAAAGATGGTGCCAATGTAAATTATACTTCCTTTCCCTGACACTAAGCTAAAATAAATGCTCTTAGCAAAGAATAGGTTTTTTTATTTGTTTGCTGGTTTGTTTGTTTTGTTTCCTGGGTTCATGACATATAACATAAATGGCTGCAGTTGGTCAGTTATGAAACAAGCAGACATTAAAATCACTGATAACTAAAATTCTTACTGTTCACTAAAATCTAATAAGTGGTTTCTAATTGCCTTTCTGTATTCTCCCTGTAATTGCATTCAAATTCCCAGATCTGTGCAAGCCGGGAAATGGGCTTTGGCAAACCTCACCACCATTAGTGAGCACATCTCTATTTCCCAGATCTCCCAATCTCGTTTGTTTTGTAGCTCAGGGCCCATTTATGCACTGTCTGGTACTTCTTCCTGAGCAGTCACCAAATCTAATTTGGTATAAAATCTTGTCCATTTCATATGAGAATCACTGACCAACCATTCAGCATCAGCACCATTAACCCTTGAATCATGCAACAGCTGCTCTTAAGTTCTCATGCTGAGTAACCACACTGGCCCACATGCCTTTCATGCTGCAGACAAAGTCTCATTATTATCTTTGTTACCAACTTAATATACTATTTTTTCCTATATAACACACCCAGTGTTGCAATTTCTATTTTATAGAACTCATTCGTGACAGGTTTTTATATGTTTAAAGTTCCCTTTTCATTTTTATGTAATTTATAATATCTCATTGGTTTTTTTCCTTTGTATGAATAGAAGAGGTTTCTCCTTATTTGTTATATTATTAAAAGAGGACATTCATGGGTAGGCAGGATGCTAATGAGTAAATGTACTTGCTGCCAAGACTGACAATCTCAGTTCAATCCCCAGAACCCACATGGTAGAAGGAGGGAACTACCTCCCACAAGTCATCCTATGACCTTCACGTGTGTGCTGTGGCAGGAGTGAGTCTCCGCACATTCACATACAAACACACCACACAAAAATACATACATACACCTGCAAGTGGAAATAAATAGTAAGTGTAAAACAATTAATAAAAATATCAAAGAAGACATCAATCTGACAAGACTTAAATATCAAAGCAAAAAACATTGTACCATAAAGGTTCTTCTCAATCCAGGGAATCACTCCTGTTTATTGCATGTTACGCATCCCAGGGCTCTTACTCACATTGGCCAACACAAATATATAATGGTCTCTTCTTCATAAGACAAATGTTGCTTTTATAATATTGCAAATTTGTTCACTTAAACATGTTCTACTATTTTCCATCATCAAAATATGTTCAGCATGATATTGCTTCTTTTTTTAAAAAAAAAAAAAGAATATTTCTCCACAATAGAAATCTGCCAATATTTAGGAATCCCTTACAAATGAAAACCTGTATCAAGACTAAATTCCATCTATTATAACAGTCTGCTATTCTACGTGTATTATTCCATGTTTACTTAAGTATAGATATAAGGTAAACTCTTAGTAGTGTATTTGCTTAGCCAAAGGGTATACATACTTATTTTAAATTTTGACATAAACTACAGGCCCCCATGAGATCCTACCAACAAATAGTAACATTTATGGCTTCTTTTTCTCACTAATGAAAATATTTGCACTGTTTGGAACCTTGTCATTTTGACAGGTGAACAGAGGGTTTCTTCACTTTCATTAATATTTATCTCTCTAGTAGTCTAGTAGGGCTAGCCTTTCCCAAGTGCCAAGAGTCACTTTGTTTGTATCCCATATCTATCGCCAATATATTTACCAATATTATCCACTAAAAATGTTCCAATTCCTTTTCATTATAAATTTTGAGCCCTTTTTCTATAGCAGTAATATTTGCCTTATCCATGGCAGGCACTGAAGAGAATTTAAGTGTGTATTCTGTTTCACAGTTATCATCATTTAGTGATAAGAGGGCAAAAAAGGAGTTTATCATTACATACAAATTTCTAATTGTTTGTTATTTGCTTTGGACTTTTTGTTGTCAAATTCACATCTGGAAGCCTGTCCTCTCAGATTTCAAATCATCTTCTGCTGCTTTCGTAGTAATTGTGTGGTTTTCATTTCTGACACTGAAAGTTTGTTGAAATGCTTCATGGGGTATTAAATAAAGACTCAAGTTTTCTTTTTCCATTAATGTCTGCCTGTGCCCTAAAGTCACTGAATGACCTTTTTTCAAACATTAATCCTATACTTAATCAACTCTATTTCCAGACTTGTAAGATCACCCTGCTGATATTTCAGCTCATGTATCAGGGTCAAACTCTATCTTATAAAAGTTTATTTCACATCCCAAGATCTGACAATGCTTTTTAATTTCCTAATATAAACCTCACATTGCATTATTCAAGCAGCAAAGGAAAAGCCTACCTGTTAGCATTGTAATGGACATCGTGTCATTTTTATGCAGTCACTAAGAAAGGACAAAGAACATTTCACTTTATCTTTTTCCTCGAAGACCTCTCAGTTTGGTCACACTTGTAGCATAAGGATCTTGTGCAGTTGTGTTAATCTTGTTACTGAAATTAGAAGCATAATTATTTCAGAAAAATGTTCTCTCTGATTAGAGAGAACATTTGTCTGAAAAGGTTTGTCTGAATGTGTGGAAATCCTGTTGTGTGTGTTTGTGTGTGTTGTGTGTGTTTGTATATGTGTGTGCACCCAATAACTGGTTGAATTACCATCAGTGTTAATGCTGTTATTTTTTTCAATAATATAATCTTTTCATCTGGAAATAAAAATAGTCTCTCTCGTCTTCACACATTTGTTACATCTATAATTCTGTTCTTGACCCAATTGTGTTAGCTGGCACCTCTGATGTAGCATGGAATACAGCAAAGGAAGAATAAAGCCTGATGCTAACTGCCTATAGAGCAATGTTAGCTCCTAATGCTGACTATGCCGCAAAAAACAATGGTAACTAACCACTAATGCTAACAGACCATTCACAACAATGTTAACCAGCAGTGCTAACTGCTGTCTACAGGGAAATGTTAGCACCTATCTCTGACTCTTCTTCCCAGAGAATGAGTTCCAAACGCTGCTTGTTTCAGACAGAACAATGTTAACTGTTTAACTCCTAATGTTGACTGCTATGTACTCAGAGCTCTTAACAATCTTAGCCACTTAGCATCAACACTCCATACAAACGAATGTTAAGCACTAATAACACTGTTTCTGACTTCAGCAGGACAGAATGGGTCCTACTCTTACTCTAGCTTATGCTCCATCACCTTGAGGAAGACTTCACACTACTTTGTTGACTGTATTTATTCTAAACAAAGCTAGTTCCATCAAAGTCCTTTCTAGTGTGCATGGACAGCAGGCCTGCCTTTTCTCTAAGTCATCACCAAAGCAATTGCATTTGGAAGACTTCTCTTGGTTTTGTAAGTGTGCTTGGTTTACATTTTTTAGTTAATATTTGTGCGTGTGTGTTTGTGTGTACATCACTGTATCTTGCTCATATTTACACTATTTACTATATTTACTATATTACCATATTTACTACCCTTTGTATCCCTCCTCACACATTCACTGATCCTCTCCTCACCCCCCCAAAATTGTCTTTTCTGCTTCCATGATTATGTAAATATTTAAATCTAGATTCTATATATGAAAGAATACATATAATATTCTATTTTTCTTCACCGACCTCCTCTCTACCTCCATGCTTCTGAAACATGGTCTCACTAAGTAGTTCAGGCTGTTCTGAAGGCAATGCATTCATATGTCTGTCCTCCAACTTGAGAAGCTTAGTCTCCTGAGTCTTGAAATTAGAGGTATGTGTCCCCATGTCTAGCAGGAAACTTTTTAATAATGTAGTATGATTTGTGAATATGAGCCACACAAAAGTTGATGCTGAGACTGTGGTAAGTGATATGTGGAATCCATTCTTTTTTCAATATTTTATCACACACGGGTAACAGTTTTAAAAGCACATCTGATTTTATGGCCTACGGCTCCACCTGCTTTCCCAGAGGCCAAGCTGGCAAGAATGATACCTGTAAGACACTAGTCTATGCCCTATGCCAGCCAATTTCTCTTAAAGCACACCCAACAGCCCTAAGTTACATCCCTATCCTCTGGCCCACAACTCCACATGAATTCCCAGAGGCCACAAAGCACCAGGGACTCCAGACCATACTGGCACTAGGAAAACAAAGAGAGAATGTTAGCACCCATGTGTGAACATTGATGCAAAATATTTCAATAAAACACTCGCAAACTGAATTTTGAAAAAGATTATCCACTATAATCAAGTGGGCTTCAATCCAGAGATGTAGGAATGGTTCAACATATGATATTTCATCAATATAATCTGTCATACAAATGAACTGAAATAAAAAGCCACATGATCATCTTATCAGATGCAGAAAAAGCCTTTGACAAAGTACAATACCACTTCATGATAAAAGTGTTGGAGAAGGACTGCCTTATCTGGCACCACTGGGAGGGGAGCCCCTTTGTCTCGTGAAGGCTTGATGACCTAGAATAGGGGAATACTAGGTGGCTGAGGCAGAAATAGGTGGGCAGGTAGGGGAGCACCCTCATAGATGCAGGGGAGGGAGGAGGAGATAGGAGGGGAAACTGGGAAGACCGATAACATTTGAAATGTAAATAAATAAAATAACTAATAAAAAAGTAATAAAAAGTGTTGGAGAGATCAGGGATACAAGGCACATGTCTAAACATAATAAAGAAAAGATACAGCAAGCTAATAGCCAACATCAAAGTAAATGGAGAAAAGCAAAGCAATTCCACTAAAATCTGATACAAGACAAGTCTGCCCACTCTCTCTCTATCTATTCAAAATAGTTCTTGAAGTTTTATCTAGAGCAATGAGACAACTAAAAGAGATCAAGGAGATACAAATTGGAAAGGAAGAAGTCAAAGTATCACTATTTGCAGATGATATAAGAGTATATATAAGCAGCCCCAAAAATTCTATCAAGGAACTCTTATAGCTGATAAACACCTTCAGCAAAGTGGCTGGATACAAAATTAATTTTAAAAAGTCAGTAGACATCCTATATACAAATGAAAATCAGGCTGACAAAGAAATTAGGGAAACAATATTCTTCACAATAGATATTTAAAGTATAGCTTGGTGTAACTCTTAATGAAGCAAATGAAAGACCTGTGCAGTAAGAATTTCAAGTCTTTAAAGAAAGAAGTTGGGAAGATCTCAGAAGGTGAATAGATTCCTCCATGCTTATGGATCAGTAGATTTCACATAGTAAAAGTGAGCGTCTTACCAAAAGATATCTAAGATTCAATGTAATCCACATCAAAATCTCAATACAATTCTTTACAGATCTTGAAAGAACAGTTCTCAACTTTATGTGGGAAAACAAACAAATAACAACAAAAACTATGATAGCTAACAACTTCTGGAGGTATCACCATCTCTTATTTCACACTATCCTACAGAGCAATAGTGATTTTAAAAACCACATGGCTTTGGCATGGTATTGGCATAAGAACAGACAAATTCATCAATGGTATTGAATCAAAGACCCAGACATAAATACACGTATCTATAAACACTTGATTTTTGACAAAGAAGCCAGAATTATACAGTGGGGTGGAGGAAGGAAGTATATTCTACAAATGGTGCTGGACTAACTGGATGTCTGCATGTAGATTCAAATAGATTCATATTCTATTACCCTGCACAGAGCTCATGTCCAAGGGGTTCAAAGGACTCAATATAAACCTATATACACTAAATCTGATGGAAGAGAAAGTAGAAAAGCTTGAACACAATGGCACAATAGACAACTTCTTGAACAGAACACCAATAGCTCAGACACTGAGACCAACAATTAATAAATGGGATCCCATGAAGCTGAAAGGCTTCTGTAAGACAAAGGGTACTTTCAAAAAGGGCAAAATAGCAGCCTACAGAAAAGATATTTATCAATCCTACATCAAAATATATAAAGAACTAAAGAAGTTAGATATCAAAATATCAAATGGTTAATATCCATGGGAGTCCTGCCCTTTTCAGAAAAGGAAAGGAGTGAATGAGGGGTGGAAGGACCTGGGAGGAGAGGAGGGAGGAGAAATTGCAGTCAGGATGTAATAAATGAATGAATAATATATTTTTAACAGAAAGAAAAATGTGCACCACTCATCTTATCACCTGAACCATGCTAGAGACAGAGAGCTATAGCGAGCCTCCTGGCACCCCTGTCTGTATGCTGTACTTTACCTACAGGAGTACTACTCGTTATTCACTCTATAGATGCATATTTTGTCATCAGGCCTGGAAAGACATGTTTGCAATCCCAGCAATTATATGGCTGAGGCAGGAGTTGCAGACACAATGAGACACTGTTCCCTCACCAAAGAAAAAGCTAAGAAGAATGAGTCGACTTGGAAGAGAGTTCCTAGGCTCTGGGAAGCTGTGTTCTCTTTTAGTTCTATCACAAGTCTTCTGCATGAAGTCAGTGGCTCATGAAAGTCTTTAGGAATATTTTGTATCTCTTAACAAAGTTGACAAAGTAATGTCTGTATCATTTTCACTGTTTTCCTTGTCACTTTTGGTATGCTTTTCATAAAGAAAAGAAGGGGTGTTGGGTTAAGGACAATAGTTGATGCTTTTCTGTACTTATGTAAAATGTAAAATACTTATTAAAGGGGCTGAATCTGTGTTATATAAACACAATCTTGAAACAGACAGCATCCAATGTCTCTCAACTTGCCAAGTCCATGATTTCTGTATTTATTCAGAACAGCTGTTGCTGCTCTAATGTGAACATCTGAGGCACAAGCAGAGGCAAGCATAATTCTTACTTCCTGATGATAAGGAAATTAGAGGCTATTTGATTGAACACGGCCCTCACCTTTTAATAATTGTGTTAACCTTTTCACTCACTGTTCATATCCTCTCTCCATCTCCACGGAAAGAAAATTGTTGTTTTCCTGACACTGATCTGTCTCCTAGACCAGAAAGGTAATTAATTAGTCCAGGAGACCACTCCCTAGGCATTTGGTTCAAACACCAGGAAATCTGAAATCTAATCTTAGGCCACTGGATGTGGGCTCTGCTTTACAAAGGACAAGAGAGGATTTTTCAGAAGTCAGAGGATGGAAAGGTGTCTATACATGCTATAAACAGTTAAGAAGACATAAATGTTTCTTGGTCCTTAAAAGTGTCATGACGGGAACAAGCATATTAATTAGCTTTTCCCAAAGACATATCACTCTGTCTGTCCTATGAATTTCTACATTCCATGATTTAGCTGATAAATATCAGATTTTATGGTTCATCCTTCTGTACTCTGGAGATGGAGTGAGCCTACAACGCTTCTGAACTCAAGAGGCACAAAATATGCCAGGGCTTACCAACAATATTTAAAGGAAACAAATGGAGGTATCTTGCTACAGCAACACAAGCAGGAGGGACTACAGCTTTGCAGTTGGATTCCATAGGGTTGTAAGAAAATGGCAGACAAGCAGGACGTGGAGAAATCACCAGCTTCCATAGGGCCAAGCTCAAACCTGAAACTCAGAACACCCTGTTAACCAAAGAGACTATTGAACAGGAAAAGTAAAATGAAATTTCCTAAAACCTTAGACTGAAGGATTTGTCCACACGATCCCACTCTGAGACCCTCTCGAGATGCAGAGAAAGAGCCACCTGCAAAATGGATGCAAGTCCAAGGCTGCCCTGTAAGCTCAGGTGCTCAGTACCTAGCTACCTAACTGCCTGGGTCTCTGAGTGGGGAAGCCCTACTAAGCAAGTACATAAATTTCACTGCTTTGCTCTGTGATATTATAGAAAATTGCTTGTATGATTGGTGAAAATAAAATACACCTTGTGGCACACACACACACACAAACACACACACACACACTTGGACACACACACACACAGGAAATATGTAGCTACTTCTTCCACAGGTCATTAGGTTTTCCTGCTTGCAAGAGATATTTAACTCATTTTTCAGATTAGAAACATCAACTACAGTAAGCACCTGGCAGGCAGAAATAGACCTAGAAATTATTGCTGTTTTTTTTTTTTTTTTTAACCAACAAAGAAAAAAATCAAGTAGCAAATAAAGAGTTGGAGGTAAAAAATCATATTAAATCATAGAATGATTCTTTTGTCTTTTCAAAAGTATTCCATGCTGGGTTTTACTAAAAGCCTACCTTTCTAACATGTTGATTTTTTTCCTAAATAATCTAAAAGAAACTAAGTTTTTCTCAACCTCCCTCTTCTCTACATGTGAAAATTTAATTGTTTGTATCAATGGCAAACATCTGAGGAAAACTACTTTATACACTGGGACCCCATTTGACTTTAAGAGTACTTGAGAATTCTTTTAATTACCCAGGTCTTTAATCTTTACTAGAAGAAGTGTTTTCCTCCAGATCCTAAGTATTTTAAGAGCTGTAGTATTCCCAAGGTCTGAGGTTGAAGACAAGAGTCATCTACATGTCTACATTTCCTAATGTGTCAATAAATTCTGATGGTTCTTCTGTCCTGTCACAAGACTACACCTTGATAACCATGGGCAATTCCATTAGCATTAGCTTTCCTGTATACTTTTCAGTGCCGGCTTGTCACTTTAATTCATCTTCAGCATAGTATCCAGCCCCAGATACAAACGCATCTCAGTAGGCATGTCCATTACTGGGTTCTAGAACTTGGAATATAAGTGTCTTCCAAAAGTTCATGAAATAGAGGATTGATTTTGCATAAGGTGTGCTATTGGAAAGTGGAGGCACCTGTAAGAGGCAGGACCCAATGGAATGTAAGTTAATTGGAATATCCACTTGAAGAGTTTAATGGACCTCAGAACCTTTCTGTCCATCAGCTTGGCTTCCTTGACAGGAGGTGAGCAGTTTTGCCATCATAATATTCTGCTCTGCCATAGACCCAAAGTCCCTGGGGACAATCTATCCTTTCCTCTAAAACTGCATTTTAACATAAGCCCAAAGTCTTACAAATGGTTTTATCTTTGGTATTTACCATTTGCAACTCAAAGCTGACTCATTAGTGCAGAGACACCTTTACCAAAAGTTATTTCACCATGAACTTTGTAAATATTTCTTATGTGTCTGTGCATAGTATGATTATAAGAAACCATAGGAAGTAGAAGACAACACAATTCATAAATTATTTTCTATGTACAAATATTAAGACAGGATATATGTGTCATTCATATATATATGTGTGTGTGTGTGTGTGTGTGTGTGTGTGTATAAGTATATGTATATATATAAAGTGCAGTTAAAATGAAAAACATATTAACATATTAAGCTTCCCAGTTATAAGTGACAAAATGAAGGACAAAGGAGCTTAGCTTGTCAACTGTCACTCCACAAGGAGACAATTGAGTTTACAGCTACCTATTTTGCAAGACATTTTGTTTCACATAGCCTATGGATGAGAGTTTCATCTCTCCTGCTTGCTTTAGATGATTGAGCTTGTGTTTGTGTTGCTGTTGAGTGATAAAATGGTTACAACAGATGCAAAGCTCACACAAGGATGAGTAAATGACTTGCCAAGCAGTAACTGCCAACAATCTAGTTTCCTGTTTTTCAGCTAAGAACTCTCTTTCCCCAGTAGGGGGCTACCTTGAAGTTTTGTGAATCCCATGAAAATCAATCACAACACCTGTAATGCTTTGTGGATAGAGAGAGAGGAATAAAGAATGTCAATCTGAAATCTATGAGCCCCCTGGCTCTGTTACAACCTTGGGCTGCACTTCAGAGAGAAATAAACTGTGCAGCCCTGAGAATCCATCAAAAGATAAATTTGTCTTGATTGAGGATAATGCTGCTGACTAGCACCACAATGTTTTCGTTTGTTTCTGGCTTCAATTATTAAGACAGCTCTATTTACCTTTCTCCTTTTGTCTGTGATGGCGTCCAAAAAGTTAGGATGTATATTCTTTAAGGCCTTGCCATAGACAATTTATACCATACAACAAATGTTGACAATTCTGACTATGAGACAATTGTGAAAGAAAAAGAGAGGCTTAAAATATAAATAGATGGCCTGGATGGGATGTGGGCTGATTCAGTTACTGATAAAATGCAAGGCATATGTTATTAAAAACAGAAGACCTAATTGCTCTGAGAATGTGAGAAAGTTATCTTTTAAGGATTCATTGTTAAATGTAAAAGAAAGAATTCTTCCAAATGAAAAATTATATAATTGCCCAATAAACTGCATTCTATATTTCCAGTAAGTAATTCTGGGATACGAAGGAGAAATATGCACATAAGTTAGAAGTCTGAATCAATTGGGCCCCTGAATTGAATACAATAAAGGAAATAATTTGTCCTTTGTCAATAAATGTAATGGGATGTGACTTTAAAAATCCCTGTGGGGAATAACTTTGTTTTATTGTTTATCTGTAGTGTGAAGATTCCCTTGGAAGACTTTATACAATATGTCATTCAAGCAGATGAAAAACACACTCTGCTGAGGTACTACCTGCATATTGTGCTATAAAGAATAGCTTTCGTCAAAAGAAAATTCTACAAGTATGTGTTGTACCATTGGCTGAAGCACTGGCTGCATAAACACATTTTCAACTAAACATGAAATGCCCGAACACAA
The DNA here is from genome assembly GCA_021653895.1 of Mastomys natalensis. Classification (NCBI taxonomy): domain Eukaryota; kingdom Metazoa; phylum Chordata; class Mammalia; order Rodentia; family Muridae; genus Mastomys; species Mastomys natalensis. The sequence goes on from JAJTUV010000429.1 coordinate 801,432, forward strand.
GTAGAAACATAAGTATCATATAAGAAGTGCCACTGACCCATATAAAACTAGTGAGATGTTTGCATTTATTCAAATAGACCAAGTGACATTAAAATCCACATAAGACATAGAAGCCTAGCAGAGTTTTGTAAAGGGTATACTTCTTTGATGTTCAAGAAAATAAAGGACTATTTGACCTATCTAACATAGAGGAAACCCCAAGATAAGTAACATTTGGTTTAAAGTTGGGGATCTAGACAATTGCATTGAGACTCCAAGAATGCTTTCTGAGCATCAGGGTTATGTTTGTGTTTACATACATGTATATGTATCTGTATGTGTATGTATACATATACATATATGTGTGTGTGTATAAGTTTATGTATCTACATGTAAAACAGCCCTTCTAATATCTGATTTTATTCTGAAACATAATTTATAAACATATGAATACAAAAATCCCATGTATTATTCCCCAACCAGCATATCTGCACTAGAAAAGGCAGTTTGCAATAATGAAAGGCCATCTAACCATCTTATCTGTCAAAGAAGGACCACATCCTCCTCCCTCACTGTGTCAGATAACTCTGGCAGGACAAACTGGGAGAAACAAAGAAAGCAGAAAGATCTGCTTAACTATTATATTATAAATGTACTTTGAGTCATAATTTGCCACAGTTAATTTACAAAATCTTTAGTCTGGATTTATTTCAATATCTTAAAATTAACCATGAATAGGTATACAGGAAATCTAGCATCACAAATAGTCAACCATCAGCAGTACATGAATTATTACTCATTTATATACTTAGACCAATATCTACTAAACACTTCTATATATTTAACACTTGTAGAGTAATGGAGAACATAAATGGCCTTACCAAACTTTCATTTGTTCATCTTTCTCATCTTAAATAAACAAGAGTTACTACTGGCTTACTCTAAGACTTGAACTAATAAAATGTCCATTTTAAGAATGTCATTTTGTAAAAGTAATCGATATATATTTGCTGAATATTTCATCATTCCTAAGTTTTACCTAAGCATACCACACTAATTTGAAAGTACCTACTCATAACTAGTGTTTTTATTCCTCTGACCCAGAACTCACCTTTGTATTAACATCAGAGCCACCAAGTAGCCAGAAAATTCAAAACAGATGCAGTAGTGAAATCTCTTTTGTCTCAAAATCTTTATCTTTTAGGCAAATAGATAGATATTTTACTACAAAGGTATAATGAAAGATCTCAGCATTAGCTTAATAATCTTTTAGAAAAAAATGAATGGAAATAGAAAGAGATAAACTCATACACAAAGGGAGAGAGAATATAAACAAGGGAGAAATATCCAGGTGTGGTAGTGCACAACTGTCATGCCAGCAATCAGGGAGTGGAGGCAGGAGGATCAGGACTTCAAACTGATGCTTAGCTACATAAATGAGTTCAAGGTTGGCCTGGGCTAAATAACACACATACACACAGAGTGGGAGGGTGGGGGACAGAAATTGATAAATACAGATAAAGAGAGACAGGGAAAAAGAGAAAAAACAAACAGAGACAAAGAGAACAAAAGAGACAGCTGAAATAAACCAAAGTCATCCCACATATAACTATGAAGGAAGTTATTGTACCCTGTTGTAGTGATGAACACTGGTAGGATTTGCTCAAGGAAATAGAGGCAGTATTATGAATTGGAGGCCAGCCTAGGCTACACATTTGTTGGGTATGGTGATCCATGCCCTTAATCCCATCATTTAGGAGGTAGAGGCAAGTGGATTTCTGGGAGTTTGAGATCAGCTTGACCTATAATGCAAGTTCTAGGACATCCAGGACCATTTAGAGAAATCCTGTCTCCACAAACTAAACCAAAACACATAAACAAAAAAGAAAAACAAAACAATAACAGCAAAATGTCATTAGGACTCTTAAGCTTCAAATTAAAATGTAGCCTTCCCATGAAACAATTAAGCAAAAATAGAGAAAATTATTGTTCATGTAGTAAAAATACTAGAAGTCTTGTTAGCTTAGCCACAACTGTTTTAAATTAGGAATTGAATAAAGTAGACATTCTTTAATCAGTTTAGACTTCTAGACACATAGTTTCATTCACAGAGCTTTCCAGGTCCCTTCTGGGGCTCTTTCTTATACCCACTGAAGGCTTCACGTATAAACCGAGTCATCAGTAAGAGTCCTCTGGCCAAGATTTCTAGGAAAATATCCTGCCATAACTTCTCAACTCTGACTGGACCACAGTAACTGGTAGTCATGTATACTTAGGTATTACTACCTCTGCTTCAGTTATATCCAAAACTCTTGGGCTGAGCATGTGAATAGAAATGACTGTCTACAGAGAAACCACAGAAGGAAATTTATGTGGGTGAATTAGTTCATAATTAATGTCCAGTAGAGAATAGATGATACTTATCTGAAAGTAGATGGGAAAAGTAAATTAGAGAGTTAGGGTCTCTTTATCCTCTGAATCAGGGGGTCAGGGAGGAATCAGATCTGCTCCTTTCCTTGCGTGAATTTTTCAAAAAAGAAAAAAAAAAAAAAAACAACTCCTCTTACTGGGAAATTAAAATATCCCCCAATCAAACAGATGGACAAAGTATAGGTTCATTGTTCTGAGGGTTTTTCTCTATAGCCAGACCCCTGGACAAAGCATGTACCACATTTAAGCATCTCCATTCACCAGGCAACTTAGTGCTATTCACTATCTCACAACGAGGCAGTGTAACCCTACCAGAAATCCTTCTCTGGGAAAAAATAGTATTATCGAATTGAGAATAAACTTTAATTTTCACACAGTGAGTAAAAGAAACTGTTGAAGAAATAAAAGAATTACATAAAACCTAAAATTTAAGCATGTTGGTGCTATGGGATGGATGGATGAGGTATACATTCTGATCTGCCAAATCCAAGATGCAACAGATCATAAGACACATAGCACAAAGGAAGAAGAAAGATGTTACCTGTCTCACTGTGGCGTGATGTAGTGCATAAGATTCATTTGTTCAAGGCATAAATGTTAAAGCCAAAATGCTACACAGCCTAATACTAATAAATCATGGGGTGGAGAAAGAAGGAGAAAAAAATAGCTATTAGTAAAAGTAAAACATTTTCTCTAGAATGGCAAAGGACCATTTTCCCCATTGACTATTTCCTGAATCAGTAATAAGTTCTAACCTGGACTGAGAGATGATATATAAATATCTCCATTACAATGCATCCATGATTCTTATTGTCAACAACAACAACAAAGACAATTCTCTTGAACTGATGCCATAGGTCTGACACCACCAAAAGGTCTTCTTTAAAAAGATGGCAGACGTGCTCACTTCGGCAGCACATATACTAAAAAGATGGCAGTCATTTTAGGCTTATGAGCTATGTGCTCTCTATCATAATCCTATTTAAGTCTGACATTCTGATGTGAAAATAACCACAGACAACACACAAATGAATGCTGTGTTTCAATAAATCTTCATGTAAAAAGCCTCATTGGCCTGTAGGGTTAGTATTTACTGCTTCATAGACATAGTAGACTCACAATTGCTAGAGTTAGAATTTTATCTCATTCTCATTCTGTTTAAATTTCCATCATGGTTAAATTTTTATCTGGATTCATTCTATCTTCCTTGGAAATGTCCAATGAAAGTATAGATAAAACTTGACTAGGTAGATATTACAGATAAGAGATTCACATTTGCATGAAAGAAGTAACCATTTCTATTTTATGGCTAGCTATCCCTGTCAAACAAGACAATGTAGAAAATGTTTTCTGAAAAAAAAATTTGAACTCAGAGTTTTGTCCTTCACTTTAAATGAAATATAAAATGTTCACAGCTGAATTTCCTTCCTTGTTAACTACTCTGAAGCACAAAGAAATGAAATGAATTACTATTAATTCAGCCAAGTCAAACTATTAATTCACTAAAGATATATTAACAGTCTAATTCTTTTGATTTACTGTTCTGTAAAAATTCCATTTTATGGATAATTAAGGAAACCAAGAGGTCATTTTTAATTATGTGTCACTTCCAGAAGATTTTCTTCTCAGGAGTAATTTTAAGAGGTTTGGAGAAATAGTCAAAAATGACTCTGCTTATCTACAGAAGACATAACCTCTTGGTCTTTTTGATTACTAAGTGATGGTGTTAGCTGCTTAGAGAGGCTTTAGATTGACATAGTGATGACCTGTCTTATGTTCAATACCTTGTCAGCATTTCTAAAGGATTGCCATTTTGTTCTTTAGAGACAATCCCTGTGCCTGCTTTTTCAAACCAGTGTAAAACATATTTCAGTAATGAAAAAAATCTAACCAACAGATTTTACAGTCAGCCATAGCCAACAAGGAGTCGCTAAAATCCAAAGGCAGTTGAAGTTAGAAAATAAGAAGAAGCCATAAATTTAGAACAAACTGCCACGGTTAGTTTGAGGACAAACAGAGCAATTTGGTGAGAAGGCCCAAAAGCCAGATTGAATCAGTCACGTTGGACAGGAGTTTGAGTCAGACAGCTGAGTTGAACCAGCCAGACCAAGTTCAGAGAGAACTAAAAAGGATGAACTTATTAAGCAGTAATCCTCCAAGGTTAAAATTATATCTGCAGAATAAAAGTTACTTTTACAGGATTGAAAAAATATGCACTGTCATATTTTCCAGCAGCTCTTTTATAAAGATATTTTCTTTGCTTATCTAAAAGCTGGGGTGATTAAATGAACTAATAATCATGAATCTTCACTTCTTAGAATAAGTGGGATTTCCCTAATACATACATCTATAACTTACACCTTTAGATATCTCTTCCAATTATAGACATTAGTATGAACCAGGTGTGGTGGCACATTACATTGGAATCTCAGCACATTAGAGGCCAAGGCAAGACTCCAAATTTGAGGTCAGGCCGGGTGACACAAGAGCTCCAAGAGAGAATTAATAATATAATATAATAATAAAAAAAATATAAGCTAGAATCAATATACATGATGGTTAGATTCCCAAGCTGCCCTACAATCACCATGATATGATAAAAGTAAATGAAGATATGCAATCATAACATTAGATAATTGAGTATTGAAAAATAATTTGGCTGAGAGGGTAGCACAGAGGAGGAGCTGAGGGAAGAATAACTAATATTAAGGATGTTTGAAGAGTCATATTGAAACCTATTATTTTAAAAACCTCAAAATCTGGGTTTAATTGGATTACCTTAAACAGAGGACTAGTTTCTCAATGAAGCCATAAGTTGTCAAAAACCAAGTGTTTCGATCTGGGAAACAACTGATCAAGATGTTGGTCAAGAATTGCCCATAGACCCCTATGAAAAGGCAGATTATTGCCGTTGTTCTTTATGATCCACCAGCATATTTTTGTAAGTCCCTATTGCTAAAGACACAACACACAGTAGTCATAGAACATGGATAAATCAAGCTGACACTGACAGCGAAGCTTTATCCTTGCAGGCTAGCTCTCATACTCCTAGAAGGTGCTATATAGGCTGCTGAGAGTAAAATACATTAATCATTCTACACAGCTGTGAATCTTATGAATTACAAAATGACCCCCACAGCAAGATATACTTGTGGGTGCAATAGTGGCACATATGTTTTAGAAGATAAGCAATCATAATCCAATCAGATGTAAGGCCCACATAGGAGTAAACTCATGCCTAATACTGTAAATCTGGCCAAAACCCATGAATGGGAAGCTCACAGACCAGAGCTGGGAACCTTCTACTATGACATTGCTAAATGTTCGTAATATCAATTTGTCCTCTAAAGTTTCCTGTCCATACACACACATTATAGCAACTCTCACATCTCATCAAAGAAGCTTCTTTGTGTAGTGGACAGTGGTAAAGGGAGGAACTCATAAATAGCCAAAGTATCTGTGCTGTATTCAGCACACGTAGGGCAGCTATAACACTATCCTCTTCATGAGACTCTAGGACCATTCCCAAAGAGGGAGTGGAAAGATTGTAAGAGCCAGAGGTAGAGGAGGATCCTATCAAAAGAATATCTTCTGAACCTGACAGGACAGGACTTTGCACTCAAGTACTCAAAGCAGCCATGTTTACCTATACAAGAACTGCAAAAGATCAAGCCAATCAACATTTGAGCATGACGAGTGGAAGGGCTTTATAAGCCCCTCCCATCACCCCTAATTAAAGATCTACTGGCAGTTGATGGCTTGTGGGGGAGGAACAGTCAGTTTCCTTTAAGAATATTGCTCCTATAGGTCAACCATGCTCAAGCCGATGGTCCCACATTCATGAGTATATGGACAGCACAAATGGAATTCAGTGAGTTATTTAAAATAGATAATAAAAAGGACATGAAGATAGGGGTGGGGCGGTACTATAGAAAAGGGGCAGATCTGAGATGAATTAAGGGAGGAGTGGGGCATGAATATGATCAAAATATACAGTATGCAGGTCTGAAGGTCTCAAATAATTAAATGATGGCTCTAGTCCGACATACTCAGAGGCAGAAGCCCACAGCTAACCATTAAACTGATCACGGGGTTCCCAATGGAGAAGATAGAGTGAAGGCTGAAGGAGTTGAGAGGATTCGAGACACCATGAGGAAAGCAACAATCCCAACCAACCAGAGCCCCCAGGGTCTAAACCACAAGCCTGGGAGCGCTTAGGGAGGGACCCATGGCTCCAGCTATATATGCAAGGGAGCTATATATAAGTGGGAGAAGAGATCCTTGGTCCCATGAAGACTGGACGTCGTGGGGGGGGGATACTCGAGGGTGGGGAGGTGAGGTACAGGGGAGGGTGGAAGGGGGTACACCAACGTGGAGATAGGAGGAGGGGGGAAGGGATAGTGAGTTCCTGGAAGGGGGGGGGGAATGGGGTAAGGAGAGAACATCTGAAATGTATAAAAAAATTTACAATAAAAAATTTCCAATAAAAAAAAAAAAGAAAAGAATAATCTTATCTGTTCTGTACCCTTTATCAGATTTTGCTATTTCTAGCTTTAGTCCACAAAATAAGCATACCAAGTTTTCACAGGTTCGGAACTTTTTAAGGACTATTATGCATTTCATGCTATATGCCAGGCATAGTGGGAACTATTTAATGAAACTGTGTGAGGGAGAAATCGCTACTTCTGTTTTGCAAGTGAGAAACTAAAAACTGTAAAATGTTAGGACATGAACAAGGCCAGCATAGACAGGTCTCAAAGCCAGTCATACCAGGCCTGTTCTACTGTAGAGCTTGTGATCTCAGTGCTGTGTTCCTGTACATTTTTGTTCATTTTAATCATATTAATAATACTAAACACAAGCTATACCATCATTAAAAGCAATGTGTTATGTGGTTGGGGAGTCAGTAAAATGCTTGCCTTGTAAGCAGAAGGACATATGCTCAATATCCTACACCATGTTTGAAAAAGAAAAAGATTGGAGAAATGGCTCAGTAATTATGAGTACTTGCAATTCAACCATGAGGACTAGAGTCATGTTATTCACAAATACCTTCAATTCCAACTCCAAGAAATCAAATCTTCTATTCTGGCAATATAAATAAAAAGTTAAAACTAAGCAAAGCAACAGAAAAAGAGACAGATGATGTCTAAGGAATAATATCAGATGCTGTATTATGGCCTCTGGCCTTCACATTCACAAGCTAACATCAGGACATGTACCTGCATATACATGTGCACCTGCACACAAACAAATACACACACACACACACACACACACACACACACACACACAGTTGTACTGCACCCTACAGTGTCATTACCAATGGATACAATGTTGTACAGCAGATCACCAGAACTTGCTGATTACATATTATTGCATCTTATACCAACCAGAATTTGGTGTGAATACATATTATTACATCTTATACCAGCTGAAGAACAAAGGCTTGTTTCTCCTTCACCCTAGTAGTGGTGGCCATAACTGTATCATCGGCTTCTTTTAATGACAGCTTTCAATTTGATCCTGGAAAGTCATCTCTAAGTCACCTGTCCCTGCCATCAGCACTCCTCAGACACCCCTACCATTTTACCATCTTTTGAGCAAAGCTTCTTCTGATTCTCCATCAGGCTCCCCAAGCTGCTCTTCTTTCTCCTTTACAGAGTTAAAAGAAACCACATCTCCACGCAGAGAATCCCCAAGTGGGTCAATTACCAGCTTTGTGTCCCTAGGACAATTATTTCAACTGTCTGAACTCATGTTTCTGGGAGTTTAAAGTTGGGACAGATTTAGGCACAATTACTACCACCTCCAAAGTAAACTCCAAAACAATTTCATTGTGAAAATACGAGCTTATCAGGAAGTATTCCTAGAGAAACAGGAGGGGGAATGTAGAACAGGAGCATTGATGAGAAGGAAATATGAGATGCTAAGGAGAACACACAGAAGGAAATAGTGAACTTCATCAAAGCTCTTGTAATCAGACTTAGTGTTAGTGTATTGATAAAGTGCTTACAAGAGAGGCAGGGGGGATGGCACAGTGGTTAAGAGTGCTCACTTCTCTTGCAGAGGATTGAAGGTCAATTTTCAGTATCCATGCTGAGTGGTTGCAGATGCCAGTCACTCCAGTTCTAGGGTATCCAACATATCCTTGTGGCCTCTTCAGTACCAGTCCTCATGTCCATATACACACACAAAGATACACAAGTATGCATAATTAAAAATAAAACTTAAGCCAGGTGTAGTAGCCAATGCCCATAATTCCAGCACTCAGGAAGCAGAGGCCTGTGAGTTTGAGGCCAGCCTGGTCTACATAGTGAGTTACAAGACAGTCAGAGCTACAGACAGATCCCCTGTCTCAAAATAAATTAGCATTAAAGATTTTTATAGTGCTTATGGGTGTGTCTAGTTCACAGGAGGCACTCTTTATGTTACATAAAAGGGGGTAAAATATGATTGTAAAGTCTTCCCAAAATAATGAGAAAAATTAATGAAAATCATTCTTTTAATCCTTTATGAATGTGACTGTGTTAACTTTTCAAGTGTATCTGGAAGTTGCAGCACCACAGATAGAGATCAGAGCGTAGTAACAGGAATCCAGAGAGAATGATTAATCTCTCACTAAGCAGTTTGCCAATAATAAAGGGAGCAAACAAGGCAAAAAGATCCAACTTTCGAGGGCTTTATCAAAGTTGAGGGTAGACTTCCTTGAGAAGAAAGGCCACTACAGTGGAAGTGAGTAGCTCAAGTAAATTGGGGACTCCTGCTTCAAACTATTTTTTTTTTTGCATTTGTATGTGATGGGGTATGGTGGTAGTGGTGAGCATGTGTGTGTGTGTGTGTGTGTGTGTGTGTGTGTGTGTGTGCGCGCGCTCCTGTGTGTGTGTGTCTGCCTGCAGAAGTGAGTGTCCTTCTCCATAACTTTCCATTTATTTATTGAAACAATGCTTCTCACTTGACCTAGAGCTTGGTGATCTAGCCAGTTTGTTCTGGAAAACCTTTGTCTCTACCCCCTAAAGAATAAAGATTACAAATGTCCCCAGCTGCTCTGGCTTTTATGTGGGTTCTGGGGAATTAAAATCCAACCCACTCTTGCATAGGAAAGCTTTCATCCACTGAGCCACATCTCTGGATCCCTAACCGATCTTGTTTCCACCCTCCACGCTCTCTTCCTTCAACTGCTGCTCACTTACAAATCAGTCCTCTGTCAGCTCCTCCCCAAATCCCCAAAGATCAGAAGCCATCTCTTACTACTTGGACTGGCCACTGTGCACAGAGGAGGAAGCATGAAATATGTAGAACTTTATTTATTTGTACTTATAAATCTAGGAAAGGAAATGATTTTGTCTTCCAGGGAACTTCCAACAGAAGAATGTTGAAAACGAAATCTAATTTAAAGGTACATAAACCGACCCTAATACCTACCTACCTTATTGATCTCAAATCCTATTCAAACCTCACAAGTGACTGCCCACTGCCTTTTTGGTGTGGTTTAAATGAAGAGACATCCCTTTTCCTCCTCCCAGCTGTCATTATTTGTTGAGAAACAAGGAATTATAGAAATTCGGGATGTGTTTCGAAGTTCTCTGTGTTCCTCAAGTGAAGATGAGCCCATCTGGTAGTCTCTGTCAATGTACAACACAACTCTTATTCCAGAATTAGATACTTGATTCTGAGCCCAATATGAATGACTAGGACCTAAAAACCTAGACTCAGGCTGCACTACCATGGGAGTGGTTAAATGAACTTTTATACTCAAAGAACAAAAGGCAGCCAAAGCCCTTATCAAATGTATTGATGATTGATTACATAAGTAGGTTGTAAGAAACTGAAAACTCTCTACTGCAGGCTGTCTATGCTGTCTGACAGCATTCTTTGCTTTTCAGCTGGTCAAGGCAGAGGCGCTTAAACTTAGCTGTATGTGACAAGACATACACAGTTCTATCTGAAAGTCACTAGAGTACTAGGCAAAACACAAAGGTAGATTAAAAATGGATATTGAAGACCCTAGAGAAATGACTCACCAGTTAAGAGTCTTTATTACTCTTCCACAAAACTCAGGTTTGGTGTCTGGCAGTCAATATTAGGCACTTTACAGCCCTGAGTAACTCCAGCTCCATGGTATCCAATGCCCATTTCTCACCTCTGTAGACATAAACTATATGTGCTCATATGTATACAAAGACATATACATACACATAAATAAAAGAAATAAATAAAGCAGAGATCTTAATGCAACTAGAGATGTGCTAGAAGGATTTTGGCTCTCTTATCTACAACAAACCCTCCACAACGAATCAGCTTGCTAAAATCTTTTCACATTGGCATGGCTTCTTCAGGAAGCCTCACTTACCTTCCTCAATATGGTTTTAACCTAAGAAAAGTCTAATCAGGATTCTCCTCTTTGAATAGCTCTTCATCTTGGTGCATGTTAGAATGATGATACAGCTTTGTATCTATATACAAATGTGTGGCATTGTAATCTATTAATTTTCAAACATATGGTGTTTTCACTATTATGATAAAGACAATTAGATTCTGTTAGGTAGTGAATACTATAAATATGCATATATAGCAAGATCTATTAAGGATGCATGGAGTTAACTCAAATTAGAGAAATAATGATAAATCATAGAGTTAAACTAGGATAAGCTGTTAGTAAAAAGTCCTACATGCTAATGCTATGAAGAGGTAGTATTGCAGAATGAATCACTTAATTAGTGGAATTTTAGATTTCTCTTCAGCAAAATAAAGATTTGCTATAAGACATTCTGAATGCCTGGTAAATGTAGATTCCTGCCTGAGTCTGAGACACATGCTCTCCCAATATCCTTTGTGTGTTAAGGGGGTATATCAGATTTGCTCTAGCACAGATGGATTGAGGGAAGTCCCAAGAAAGCCAGATTAGTTTGGATATGAGAGTGTGAAAACATGAAAATTTCAGAGCCCCCAGGGGGAGTATAAAGGAATCATATAATGTAAAATAAGATCAATGTCTCAGATAGAGATAAAGATAAAATCAGCAAAGAGCCAAGACTCTCTCACCTGATTTTCAGTCTGAGTAAAAGCCATAGGGACTATAGGTTAGTGAGATGCCCTGTCCAGGCAATATGAATCTTAGAGAAAGATACAGAATGGTGTGTGTGTGTGTTGTGTGTGTGTGTGTGTGTGTGTGTGTGTGTGTGTGTGTTGTGTAGTGTGTGTGTGTGTGTGTGTGTTTGTAAGGGTGGCCTTGTCTGGCATAGGTAGGGAGGAGATCCTTGGTCCCATGAATGCTGGATGCTGAGTGTGGAGGAATTTGAGGGTGGGGAGGTGGGAGTGGGGGAGTAGGTTGGGGCACATCCTCATAGAAGCAGGAGGAGGGGGTGGGATAGGGGGTTCCTGGGCAGAGGTGGAAAATGGGGTAAGGGGATAACATCTGAAATGTAAGTAAAATATTCAATAAAAAAAGAAATTTCCCTGGGAATATAGCTTTATATTTCTGAGAGTGCACTGTGGTTGACTCTTTAATCGCTTCAGAAGGCAAGGACATAGCTTTACATGTTCCCATACGTAAAACTTACTTCACCCAGCATACACTCTACTCACATCTGTGTCTCTGGGTCTCAGATCCATGACTGGTGGATCAAAACCAACTTTGACTCTTTCTCAGGAAGAGAAGCTCAAGTTTCCACTGTAGAATAGCAGGGGCTTTATACTGTCTTTCCAGAGGCTACCCCCTCCCTCCAGTCCTATAATAGAGCATCTCCTGTACTTAGGAATCACAATGTCATGATTCTGATATAGCCATCAAATAAAATAAATGGGATCAGAAAGGGCTAAAATCCTAGTCTAGCCTTCAGAACAATCAACCAAAAGAGCCAAGTTCAAGGCCAAGGAAGACTTGAAAAAATGCGCATGCATGCTTACACTTGGCTGGATAATTAGATTTCTTTGGGGTGGGACAAGAACCTAGAGTTTATTTATACTACAAGATTCAGCCTGCTAATTTCAAACAGTGATCTTACGATCCTCATCACTCAGCATATGTTTCAGGGATGCTGTGGAAACATTGTGAAAGATGCTTAGCATGCAATTACCCAGGTTCATGACTAAAGACAGCCATTCAGCTCACACCTAAGATGGAGATTTCTTTCAGACAAAATGATGTCTACTTCAAATCATGAGGGAGACAATCCCTATGATTTCCCCAAAGAGAGGAGCAGGTGTTAATCTTTGTGCAAATGCCACGATGGAGCTGGAGAATTCTTATAAGTTCTTGGATTTATAGTGTCTCTCTAAATTCTGAAAACCTGAAAAAGGAAAATTAGGTTAGTCAAACAGCAGGGAGAGGTGCTTCTCAAGAGACCCACTCCCCCTTCCCACACTGGCAGCTCTCATTCAGATAAATGTGATTAGCCATGTATACAACTAATTGCAACAATTAAGTCCACACTGAATATATTGTTACTGCAGGTGGAAAGCAAGAACACATTGTCTTAAACATCTCCACGCTGTCCTTACTGTAGAAAGATGAGGAATTTGACATAGGCCTGATGCTTCTCAGATCTATGAGACAAACAGTTCTTAGGCACAATGAATGCCAATGGATTGGTGTATTAAACATATGCACATTTCAGTACTTTAAAAACATTTCTTGATAGCATAGGTAGATTTGTAGTGGCCTTTTGTATCCTATGAAGATATATATGTTTTACATAATGGAGCAAAAATAAAACAAAATGATTCTTTATATATAAATGCCACGATGGAGCTGGAGAATTCTTATAAGTTCTTGGGTTTATAATAATAAAAATAACAGAAAAAATGAAAAATAAAAAAGAAATGGAAAATAAAATACTGTTCCCTAAAAGAAGGAAGCACTGACTCTTCCAGGCTTCTTAAATTCTTTAGATTTACTGAATTTTTATTGTCTTTTCAGCACTATGAGGGTGCCTTGTGCCACTAGAAGGCATCATCATTAACTCCTGGAACTGGAGTTAAAGCTGGTTATAAGCTGCCATGTGAGTTCTGGGAACTGAACCTCAGTCCTATGTAAGAGCACTACTAAGTACTTTTAACCACTGAGCCATCACCTGGACTCTATAACAAGGTCTTCTCTCAAATATTTTCTTGTTATTTTTGTTGTTGTTGTTGTTGTTGAAATTTTAAGTTGTCACATTGCATATATTCCATTGACAATTTTGTTTTGAAGAAATTTTCATTATATTACTCTTAAGATAAAATAAAAACATAACTAGAGACAACTTTTGTCACTATAACTGAAGTCTGTTTACGGTTTGGCCTAAATAACATAAGCTGTCATCCTCTTACCAATATTGGAATCTAAGTTGTTACAAGGCTCAGAACATTGCATTCACTATTTCAAAATGGTTTATTTACCATTTATAATTTATAAAATATGGCATGGAAAGTCATGTTTTCTCATAATTATTATGCTCTTAGAATTATCATTACTAGGTAAAATACATGATACCTAAATAAATTTAAATTTTAGATAAATAGCTAATACATTATTGTAGATACTTAGTCCAATTTTTGCTTTTATTAAATAGATTTTCTTTAAATTTTTAAATTCTGGGGCTGTGCATGGCTTACATTGATCTATTATGTATAGATCACCATTAGGAAATGTTTTTGATGAAGTTGCTTTTTTAATTAATATTCTGAGTTGGCATACAAAGTGCTTGTGTTCATTATGACATTTTGATATAAATATAAACTCTCCACCATTGCCCCTTCAAACTGCATATTGGTTTCCTTTTGTTCAATGAATGTCACCCTTTTGGTTACATGCCACAGATATTCAATCACCCTTAATTTTTTCCACCTTATTTAAGATACCTCTTCCTTCCCTCTCATGCTCCCCTTTCCTTTTCATGGCCTGCCTACGTGCATACATATGCATGTGCAAACAAACACATACATACAAACACATACACACACACACACAAACACAGAGAGGGTGGGGGATAATTTCCCATCTATTACAGCTTCTCCTAGAAAGGAAGCATGCAAAATTTATCTTTCTGCATCTGACCATTTTCATGAAATATAATCATTTCCAGTTTCATCATTTTTTCCAAATGACATGATTTCCCCTTTCTGCATGACTGCATATAATTCCATTGTGCATATGTACCACATTCTCTTCATCCAAAACCTGGAGTCCCAGAATGGATAAAAAAGGAGAATGGAAGCTGAGATTCAGCATAAGCTCTCACTACATTGTTCCTGAAGAAGCAGATCATGTCATCACGGCATCTCTATTGTGAATACTGTACACTCAAACTGTGTATAACATAAGCCCTCCCTTACTCAAGTAGCTTAGGCCCATTACATTGTTACATCATCAGAACAAGCAACTAATATAATATGTGATACAATTTTCAGAGATGACTGACATGCAGAGCAGCCATCAGTGAAAAAACACCCTCTGTGAAGGTGGACATCCCCACCCAACAGGCTGAGGGTCTTGATGGAACAAAAAAAGACCACTGAGCAGGCTAGGCTGATATTTTTAATCAGTAGAATAAAAAAAAAAGATTTCTTTCTCAACTTCCATTTTCAGGATTTCAGTTCTGAGCCCATATATGTTTTCAAGGAGGTTCTTTATGACGAACAGTTCTTCAGTTTTCCTGTTGTGAACTTACCGATTAAAAAAAAAAAATAGAGTCACTATATTCAGCCCCACAGAAAACAGATTTAAGAAGCCATTCTGAAAATGAACTCTGACATCTCCACCTGGAAGGAAGTGTGAAAGTCATCAAAAGCTACACCTCCTAAACTCCAAGCTTCAGCTGCCATGGACGAGCTTTTTACTTAGAGGTCTCCATGGCAAGCAGCATGAACAACTTGCTATCAGAATACCTACCACCATTTTTTTTTTGACAAATAACTTGTGTGATATGCTTAGAACATTCTCTGTCTTCATTTTTCTGTCCCTTTAAAAGCAGTACAGAATCTGAATTTCTTAGCAACACAGTGAAGTTTTTCTAACTAAATATGCATTCTCAAATACAATTGTTTTAAAAACAATATATTGCATTTAAAGCATGTATTATATTAAAAACAATATAAACATATCTATATTGTATATACAATGTCAATTTTTATTTTGTTTCAGATATGACAATGCTGTGGCAATAATAAGTTTCATAAATCTAAACTTAACTCTGGGACTAATAAAAGCTAGCAAGAATTCACTGTTACGGACTTAGTCCCTAAGGACTGATCCCATTTCAATGCCATCAAAAGCCAGTCAAAGCCTAGTGCTCCCTGTGGTGGTCCTAACAGGATAAACCAAGAGTTCCCGTGACCCTTTTCTTGACTTTGAATAGAAATATGAGTCAATATTGAAGCAAATAACTGACCAAGGGGCAGTACTGAGTGTGAGTCTATAATGAAAGCAAAAATTCAAATCTTCTAGCTCATAAAGGATTGCAGTACAGAGCTCTTCCAACCCGATTGGTTGGTTCCAGTTTAAGATTCACTACTTCTGGTGTAACCCATTGGCACTGCCAGAATAAGCAATGCTTCTTCAAACAAATTGATGTTAGACTTAGAAAGCTTCACTCTATAGTGCTAGTACTGTCTCTATCAACTATTGATTAGCCGAAGTTTGGCACCTACTTTTACAGATTTCATTTGGGAAGAGTTATTAGAATGGTAGATCCCCTATGTGGTCAGTACTGTCCACATTAATCAGATTATCTAGGCCCTAAGGTAAATGTGGGAATTATTGATGACTTTATCTTGGTTAGGTTATTTGAAATGGTGAATGGACTCAGGATTAATGGGCAGTCTTACCCTAGAGTTCTGATGATGTCAAGTGCCCTGGGTTGCTGGCCCTTATATTCTTGCACTTGCCTTTTGCCATCTGGCTCTCTTGGTGCTACCTGAGCTGTCTCTGACTGGAGCCTGTCTTTCCTATTCTCTTAGTTGTGTCAGAACTGTTTAGGTTGGGTGTTGCTGCTGAGGTTAGAGCTAGGGCCCAAGATCTGCTCAGTGCTTGGGCCCAACAGGGAGGAACCAGTGCTCTGGGCCAGGAGTGAGTTCCTGGATCCCTGTGGGTCCTGGTTACTCCCTGTTTGGGGCAAGTGTTGCTGCCTCCTTGCTTAAGAAACTGCTTGGGTTAGAGCTCCTGGGAGCCCCGCTTCCTCTGGGTTCTTGAGATTGGGTGCAGAGCTGCCACCTGGGATCTGCTGTGTGCTCGGACCCAGACCAGAAGGAACCGGTGCTCTGGGCCAGGAGTGAAATCCCTGGGTCCCGTGGGTCCCAGTGGGTCCCAGTTACTCCCTGTTTAGGGTGGTGTTGCTGTCTCCTCACCTGAGATACTGCCTGGGTTAGAGCTCCTGGGTGCCCCACTTCTGCAGGTTTTGTGAGGTTCAGTGCAGAGCTGCCCCCAGGATCTGCTCCGTGCCTCGGCCCAGCACACACACACATATGCATGCACACATACACACAAACACATGCACCCCAACAATCTCACTAGCATATTAACAAATATTTTTAAAATTCAAAAAATTTCAGGAGCACTGTTCCAGAAACTGGGTCAAAGGCAAAATATATTTCTCTTCGATCACACACCCACAGTTTCAGAAGAAGAGCTGAGGAAAAATATATATGTGTGTAAATATATATAAAACCTTCTTCAGAACCTTTCTCCACTTTCAAATAAGGAGGTTCTATTTTGATGGCCTGGCTTTCATGCTGTGAATTCAGAAAAGCATGTTAGGCGACAGCAGTCTGAGAAGTAAAGAGGAAGATATCGTTAAGATTGGTAAGTGAAGAAGGAAAAATCATAAAATCATTTTATAGAATATATATACGTTCTTTTTCAGATTTTTCTTTAAAGGGCATGGAAAATTCTCTCTGAAGCAGTTAAGAATGTGGACTGGCCAGTTACAGGAACTAGCTAACCACAAAAGGAGAAATGCAAGTCAGCTAGGTGGAACCAGGAAACTGGTGACCACAGTGGCAGGGCAGGACCGCACTCCTGAGAAAAACAGGTGTACACAGTGATTCTGCATGACCCTGACTCATATAGGTTGGGTTCCTCTGGAATGTTCTGCTATTTTTCTGTTATGTCTCCTTGGCAACCCTCGCCCCTCCCCATCCCTGGTTTGTGGTTTTCTCCTTTAAAAATTCCCTCAGACCAGCAGTTGGGGTCAATTCAACTCCTGCGTGAGCAAATGAATTGACCAACCGCCGGCTGTTCTCCCGAATAAACCTCTGCTTTTTGCATTCAGTTTCAAGTCTTACTGGGTGGTCGCGTCATCCTGAGACTTGAGTGAGGGTCTCCCTGAGTGGGAGTCTTCAGTAAGTGCTGAGGTATTCTTGGAAGGACAGAAAAGGAGAGTGGACAGAGGATAAGACTGCAAAGATGAGTGAGGGTATAATCTTTGAGTTAGTAAGATATGGGCATTCTGAGAGGGCATTTGTCTTCCAAGCAAATGACTATGACAGAGATGTGAATAAATTTACAGCATGCTTTCATCATATGGTTGTGTTCCTCTACTGATGGGCTTCCAAAGACACATTGATAAAGATTCTCACCAATCTTAGTGAAGGTATTTCTTTGACAATGATAACAGAAACATTGGCTTGTATATAGCCCATTCATAAATTACGAATATATACAGATTCATATACTGTAGGCCATTAGAAAATCAGATAGGATTAGACATACTTACTATTCTTTTTCTCTCCATGTCCTTGAATACCAAATTTTCCATATTATGGTTTTAAAATGCTATGGAAAAAAAATTCCTCCAGGTGGAAAAATATAATCATCTTTTACACAGGAGAAAAAGAGAAGGTCAGTGATAAACAGATTTGAGTGTGTTGATGATGTGGCTCATTTGATGATAAAGCACATTCCTCAAAGCCTGATGATCTGAGTTCAATACTCAGAATGCACATGGTGGGAAAAGAAAATCAGTTCCTACAAATTTTCTTCTGACTTCCACACATAGACCTCAGTATATGTGCCCAAACATATGCATTGGAAACAAGTAAATGAAATGTTTTTTAAAAACTTAAAGGAGTTTTCTATTGAAAAGCAAATGCTCTCTGACCTCTAACCTTTCTCCTACTTCTCTGTATCTATAAGACAGGCAAACTTAAAGTTACACCTCACTTACTCCCACAGGCTTCAAGTTCACTGTTAGGTTAATTAAACTGGCATGATAAGACATAAATAGAACGTTGAATGCATAGCTAATAAAGAGCTTCTCTTGCTCTTTTCCACCTCTCAACCATACAGCATTATTTTATTCCATTTCTTTATTTACACACCCACTCTAGCATAAGAATTCAGTTCTCACTGGAGATATGAATTAAATATCCATAAAATATCAAGCGTCTTTAAGAGAAGTCCCACTCTGAATTCCTTCAAACTGGACTTCAGCCACACTTAGCTAAAAGAAATAGAGGAAAGAAAGAAGATGTGCTTCCCAGGAAGTGACAGGCAGTACCCCTGGCCTTGGCATCTAGCCTCTTACCAGGGTGATGTGCCACGGTATGAGAAAGTAGGATGAGCAATAATAGAACAAGGGCAGAACAAAAATTCTCACAGGGAAATCAATGTCCTCTTCTCTGTATGACAGGTGTGACCTCCAGACGACAGTGTATAAAGGAAATAAAAGGAAATTGGTTTTTTTTTTTCAAGTTAATGTTGGCTTCACTTTTACAAATCAGCACAGGAAAGATATGACTTTAAAACCTAAATCTCTGTTATATTTAAGTGTTTTCAATATTACCCACACTCTTATACTGGGTTTTGCATACAACACATTAGGTTAGAAGCGGAGGGGTTTCAAGACTAGAGGAAACTGAGGCTATGGCAAAGAAACTAATACATTTAGCCAGTAAGATAATTTCTTACATAATCAGAACTTCATAAAATTAAGTGAGGCATTGCAAGTTAGAAGCATTCTGCCCTTCTCTAAGTCCATCATTTTCTCTAACATAACACGTTTAAAATTCCTTCTACATCCTACGTAAGAAAGACCAGTCCTGCAAATACCCACTATACATAAAGTTCTTAATATCATAAGATACTAGAGGAATGAAAACAGTGGAAAAGCACCTAAGTAAGGCCACAAAAAAGATAAAGTCTAGAAATTAGCCAAGAAGAGCCATGAGTGCAGCAAGAAATCATTGGGGAAAAAAGACCATTTCGGTCCTAAGAAAAATAGGAACAGAAATAAGCGTTTTCAGATATGAAACAAAATAAATTATAAATACTGACAATATTATTAAATATTGATTGTCTTCAAAAAATTTTAGCATTTGTGTTGATAGAAGCAGTACTGGGAAGTGATTAGAGAAATAATGTTATTAACTTATAATATTATCAGTCAACTATCCCTGACTGCAAAAAAAAAAAAAAAAAAGGTTAGTCAGGTTTATGTTCATTTCTTAGCCTTTTCTATATTCCAATGTCTTCCTTAAGCTTTCTTTGGCTGGTCTAACATAGCATAGGGAATGTTACCAGCCTACAACAGCCTCTCCTCCATGGACAGAAGCCTTTCCATCCACTCCTCTTCTCTAGCTTTGATTTGCTGTGTCCAGGAACTCTAGGTTTAAATTTTCCCACTAAAGATGAATAAACTAGCAGCTTCCTCCCACAAGAGAGCACCCCATTCTGTGCAAAAACAAAGACTTGATGGCTCACAGTGCTGTTCTTTATCCTGGCTTACATGGCCATTGTAAAGTACCTTCAGGAGTGTACCTGACTATACTTGCTGGTGTTATGGTAGGGAGGCGGTTGGAGAACTTTCTGAAATTAAAAATCTGCCCAACTTAGGCTCCATCTCATGGGCGGGCACCAAGGCCTGAAACTATTACTGATGCTATGATGTGCTTACAGACAGGAGCTTAGCATGGCTATCCTCTGAGAGTCCCTATCAACAACTGACTGACACAGAAGCAAATTCTTATACCAACCATTAAACTAAAGTCAGGAACCCCTATGGTTGAATTAGAGGAAGGATTGAAGATGCTGAAGAGGAGAGTTGAACCCATAGGAAGGCCAGCAGTTTCAACTTACCCAGACCACAGGGAGCTGCCAGAGACTGAGCCACCAACCAGGAGAATTCCAAGGCCAGTCCAAGGTCCCTGGCACAAATACAGCAGAGGTCTACCGGGTCAGGCCTTAGTGGGAGAAGATGCGTTTACTCCTCAAGAGACTTGGAGCCAGAGAAGGGGGAGGTTGTTGGTGGTGGTGTAAGCACCCTTTCAGAGGCAAGAGGGAGGAGAAATGGGATGAGGAACTATGGGATGGGGGAATGGAGATGGGGTGGGGCAGTACTGGAATGTAAATAAATAAAATAATAAATGATAATAAAAAACAAAACCCAAAAATTTAGATGGCTGTCAATCCAACCTTGAGAGAAAATATATGTTTAGGGATGCTCTTCAAAGAGTCATGAAAGAAAACAACTCCTTTTGAGATTTAGTTCCCAAAGTGCATGGTGTCTCCGTAAATGGGATTTGTCTTCTGCCTCTGGGAGATAACCAACAGCAACAGCAATAGGAAGTATGTTTTGGGAGACTCTTAGACAGCCCGGCCAACAACCCATAAGAGGGTCCTCTAACATATAGGTCATACCATCTCAAAAATAGGGATAGTTTGACTTCTTTTCATATTTTTATCCCTTTAATATTCTTCTGCTTATTATTTCAGCTAGCACTTTAAACACAATGTTGAAAAGGAATGGGAATAGTAAACATCCTATCCCCTTCCTGAGGTCAGTGGTATTACTTTTTTCCATTTAGAATGATGTTGACTGTGGGTGGCTCATACATAGTTTTTATTATGTTGAGGTATGTTCCCTCTAGCCCTACTTTCTTTAGGACTTTTATCATGAAGGAACGTTGGAATTTGCTAAAGGCAAATTCTATTGAGATATGTGATTCTTTGTCTTAAAGTCCACTTACATAGATTATCACATTAATGGCCATGCATAGATTGAACCATTGCTGCATTTCAGGGATAAGCCAACATGGTCTTGGTATATATTTTGATGTATGTCTTTATTCTGTTTGCAAGTATTTTACTGAGTATTTTTGAGTCTATATTCATCAGGGATATTGGTCTATCATTTTCTTTTCTTTGCCTAATTTCCCCTCATTCTTTGCATCTGTTTGATGAACCAATGTTTTTCACAAGTGTGTGCTATCTTATAAGTGCTCCCAGGCATTTCTATTTTACAATCATCTATACCGTGGGAGGTAGATATTTAAGAAATGACTCTTTGCAAACTATTATTGTTAAAACATTCAAAGACTCCCATACACCTTTGTCAATGAATAAAGGAAATCTCCCAAGTACCAGAATCTCTCTGAAATTTAGAATTTGCCTTTCAACTGTCTAATTTTTAGTTTCACATTCACAAATCTCAGACATGTCTGATTTACTTGCCCCAAACTACTTCATGACTTTTCCATCTCAAATCCAAACTCCTTATGCTTTTCTAAAATACCCTAGAATTGATAATTTATAAGAAAATAAATTTATTCATTACAGGTCTAAAGGTTGAAGTGTTCATATTTTTTGTCTAATAAAAGATCTCAGCTTCCAAGATGGTACCTTGTTGCCCTGTACCATGTGGCAAAATATGTCCTCATGTTTGAGGCACTTCCTAAGTGCCTCATTTCTTTATGTAGAGAGTATGACATTTCCAAAATGCAAATTTAACAGGGGTCACACATTCAATCCATAGCAGAGAACAAAAAACAACTTAAGATCTTGCCCTTTCCCACAAAGAATTCATAAAGCAGGAAGATTCACAAGAAAAAATACTATATATGTATTGAGGTTCATGTGTGTTTATATAATAATTAAATACAAAACATATATCCAAAAGTACTCATTGAAAATTAAATAACCATACATCTAGCATATTTAAATTCAATATTTTCCTTTAAAAAACAAAATAAACAAATAAAGAGACTTCAGCCAAAAATTTGCCGAAGATATACAAGACAAGTTCATTTCTAAGAGAAAATTCAACTGACCAAAGACCTGCACAAGATCAAGCCAACTGCCATTCTACCATGAAGAGACTCAAGCTAAGGAACTAATGATGGCTTCTGGAGAGAAGGAATAGGTATCCTTTGTGTGCCCCTGGTAGATCATTCAAGATCCAATGGATGGCCCAATTTTCATGAGTGTCTATGGGCAGCACAAATTGGATTAGGTGAGTTGTTCAAAACAAGAGGATATAAAGATGGGAAAGATAGGAAGGTGAAAGTGGATCAGAGAGGAAGTAGGGGTACAGTAAAAGGTGACCAAATACCCTGTATTGTGCATGCATACAATACTGAGAGAATATAAATTACACCTGAAAAATAATGAGAAATTTTATTTCAGAAATTAGCAAAGTTTCCAAAGATTAATAATTGTAAGTTATAGTAAAGTGAAATAATAATGTAATAACTGGTATTTTCTAAGTGTTTTCTCTATATTGGAGATGTTTCGTGTGTCTTACATTCTTGAAACTTTTTAGAGAGATATCTTATTACTCTATTTTCAGATTAGAAAATCAAAGTTGGGCCAGCAAGATGTCTTAGCAAGTAAAGGTACTTCTCAACTTGCCTGACAATATGACTTTGATCTCTGGGTGTCACATATTAGAAGGAAAGAAACAACTCTCACAGGTTGCCCTCTAACATCTACATGTATGTGGTGGCATGTGTGTACACACATATACATGAACATAAGTAAATAAGAAAATCCAACAAGAGAGTACATACAGGATACATGTTTTAAATGATAGATCATTGGGTGTCGAATTGGCTGTATTGAATTGCTGAACATTTGGTCAAATGTTATTCTGGATACATCTGTGAAGGCTCCTATTTGAGTAATAATAAGTCATAAATCAATGAGCCTGAATTAAGATATTATCTTTCATGAATATACAGGCTTTATCCATAAATTGAAGTTTTAAATAGAACATAGTCTGTCCTTCCAATCAAAGGATGCGACAAAGACTGCCTTTTTTTTTTTCAACAGAGTTTTTTTATTTATTTTATTTTTTAAAGAATCAAGGAATTAAGACAGAATGAAGTATTTTTAAAAGTATCTAT
Source organism: Mastomys natalensis (assembly GCA_021653895.1). Taxonomy (NCBI): domain Eukaryota; kingdom Metazoa; phylum Chordata; class Mammalia; order Rodentia; family Muridae; genus Mastomys; species Mastomys natalensis. The sequence continues at coordinate 824,940 of JAJTUV010000429.1, forward strand.
CATGCAGGGAGACAGCTCGCCATGAGAATCTAATTTCAATTCTCGAATCACAATAGAAATGCCCAGGTACTTAACTTGCCATCCAGTGTTTCCTTCTTGGCATTTTTGTCAAAGTATGGTGCTTCGTTGGTGCATTTATACCCATTTATCTCCCTTATGGGTGTCTGTTTTGTGTCAACACACACTATTTTCCTATGACTGCTCAGCAGCATCCCGTGAGGTGTGAATTATCATCCAAATTATTATCATTTTACACGGATTGAACTGTATCTATTCAGAATTTTTTGTGTCAAGATAATTATTTATAATTTTTTTTCCATTTCAGAAAAAATGCAATAGAAGAATTTTAGTTGTGATGACATTGAGTCGTATTTGCCATATATCTAATCATGCAGCCAGGATATGTTATCCTTTTAAATACAGCAGAACAATAAATGAGTCATTATGGATAATCTAAGACTTGTAACATTATACAAAGAAATCGAAAATACCAAAATAGACATCCAACAGATCCATAATCATCCTTCCCTGGATCTCCAACCTACAAACTCACCCACCAGATCTTGGACATGTCAACAATTCATTGTATCCATCATGCAAAATGTAGTTCTTTAAGTCTTATCCCCAATCTCCTTCTCTGTATACACAATTTTTAAAACATATTCATACATTATAACCTGTTGGGTTTGCTTCTTTGAAAAAGTCTAAATTTCATAATCTTCATATGTGGTGGAACCTGATTCAAAATTCACATTTTCAATAGCCCACCCTTCTTTATTATCCATTATACCTTCTGTATAAATTCTTGTTTGTAAAAAAAAATTATGTAACATTTTGGAATAGCTTTTTGATTATATAATATATATATATATATCAGTCACTACTCTATTTCTATGAAGTGACACCATGACCAAAGAAATCTTTTAAAAGAGAGACTTGTGAGTTTGCTTACAGTTTCAGAGGGTTAGTCCATCATTATCATATCAGGGACATGGGGGAGCTCATGGAGTACTGGAACAGTAACTGAGCTATATTTCATCCACAGGCAGAAAGAACAACACCGGGCCTTGTGTGGGCTTGTGAAACCTCAAAAATCACACCCTTAGTGACACACTCCTCCAACAAGGACATACCTCCTAATCCTTCTTATATAGTTTCACTATATAAGATGACTAAACATTCAAATACATGGGCCTGTGAAGATCACTTTCATACAAACATCCACAACACATTAACATCCTTTCAAGAGTTCATATATTGTAGGGGTTCCTTCTAATAGTCAAATTCCAGTGCTAAATTGTGTATATAGTACTTTTCGTGGTCAAAAAATGATTTGAATACATTTCCATTTTCAATAGAGAACATTAAATAAATTATGATACACAAGAGTAAATATTAGAAATCTATTAAACTGCTGCTGAAGACATGCCATAGAGAATTACTCAGCTGAATATATCAAATTTTCAGGATAGGGTGAATCCTTACCCATAGTGTCACAGAAATGAAATGAAGAGTAATCACAGATACACAGTGCAAAATGTAGAGACACTGTATCAAAAAACTCAGAAATTTTAATTCTGGATCCTGTCATTCAAGCTCATTTTCATCTTTATAATTTTCTATATACTTCGTAGGTTTTAAAAAAAATATTTCCTCTGTGTGTGTGTGTGTGTGTGTGTGGTGTGTGTGTGGTATTTCATGTCTCTGTATATGTTGTTTGTGTGTGTTTGTTTAAACATGACAAAAGAAGAGATAGCAATGAAACCCTCAGTCTTCATGAGAGAAATGTGGGACGATTAAGAAAATAGTTTCTTCCTGTGAAGTTATCTGCATATGCCTTAGTTTGGTTGCACCAGTAAACCATGGGTTACTTTCCTAACATCTCGGGCACTTCATAACAACAGGAAGAGATAGGAGTGTGGATGGTTAATGATGCTCAATCAAACTGATTCTTTACCAATGTTACAAGTCAGGATCATGAAGACATCCCATACATGCCTGTAACACTTTTTAATGTATTTAGCTCCATGGTTTTTCATAGCTTCCTAGAGTTGGGGCACCATCAAAACAATATGTTTGGGATATTCTACTCACTCTACAATGAAACCCCTAATCCCTATCAAAGACAGCACTTCCCATTCTATTCTTCCCCATCCCTGGAAGTCTTCATTAACTCTGCTACTTTATCTGGATATCTGCTGTAGACTTTTTCTTTTTTTAATTTTTAAAAATACAAGTAACAAGATTTATTCCAGAGAGAGTAAATTTACATATGACCAAGGAACCCACTCTCACCTCCCTCCCCAAATGACAGCGGGGCAGGTGCTTAACACTGTGAGACAAGCATCTGGGCTTCTTCTCTGTCATTTCTGGTATGGCCATTGGAAAGTCTAATCTGAACAACCTCAAGTGATACCTGGTGTAACAGAATGAAGCTCGGTCTTTCACCAGTCATCCCACCCCCAGGGCTGCAGAAACACATCCGGGAGGGGGAAAGTATGTTGAGACACCAAACTCCCAGAAATGAACTCTTAGCTTCTTCAAAACAGTCTTTACTCTCAACAGGGGCTTCAGAGCCTTCCTCTTGGCCCACCTGAGAAAATTAGCCCCACCTGCATGGACTTAGCAACCGATAGAGGTACCCCAGCAACATGTCTTGGCTCTGGCCTAGGTTATGTGTGCATGGTCCAAAAGAGTCCCATAAACTATTCCCTCCTGGAGGTTGGGCCAGTTCCCATGTTAGGAACAGCTTCTTCAACTCTTGAAATTTATAAAATAAGTTCTGAGCTATATTTAAAAACAAACAAAAAACAAAACAAGAATCTAACTCCAAAAGGAGGATCTTTAGAACAAGTAAACAGTTCGTTTAAATTATTTATACTAGTTATTAACAAGGAGAGTACAAAAGAAAAGAAATTGAGGGTAATACTTTCTGGAACTTTCCACATACCTCTATGGCCCATACAACTGTGGGAAGACATGTAAAATGCTAGGGTGGGCCCTGGAACTGGCCACCAGTCTCCTGTGGGCGACAGTGTGCCTGTGGTTTCAGCCCAGGGCCTGTGTCCAAGCCTCTCCTCTGGTTCTGTGGCAGAATAAGATTCCCTGCCCGTGTGGCTCTGCAAATGTGCAGTCAGCTGCTGCTTGGTCTCTGGATTGTTTTCATCTGCTTCTGGATGAAGACTCTCAGGACAGTCATGCTAGGCTCCTGTCTGCAAGCATAGTAGAGTATCATTAATAGTGTCAGGGTTGGCTCTCTTCCATGGGATGGGTCTCAGGTTCGGCCAGCCATTGCTCAATCGTTCCTCAGTCTCTGCTCTATCTTTACCACTCTGTTCTTGTAGGCAGGACAAATTTTGGGTTGAAGGTTTGTGGGCAGGTTGATGTCCCTGTCCATCCACTGGAAGTCCTTATAGAAGGTAGACACTTCAGTCTCTATATCCCTCTGTGGTAGGAATCTCAGCTGGGATCATTCCCATAGACTCCTCATAGCTCCACCATCTCAGGTCCCAGAGATGCTGCCCACCAGATTTTCATCTCTCTCACCATCATTCTGATTGAGATAAAGCAGATCTAGAAAGACAAATAAAGGGTAAACTTACTTATAATTGGATATTAGACATAAAGTGCAGGATAACCATGCTACAGTCTACAGAATCAAAGAAACTGGGTAATAAGGAAGGCCCAATGGAGAATGTGTGACTCTCACTCAGAAATGGAAACAAAATGGTATTCAGAGGTGGATAGAAGGAGAAACCTAGGTGGGAGAGGGGTGAGGAGGGATATAGGGATTTTGGTCAAGTGTGGGGGAAGTTGCTGGAGAGGACTGGAGTGACAATGTATGTATTTCTGCCTAGTTTCTTTCACTTAGCACATTTGAAGGGTCATTTATACTGTAACATGTCTCAGTATTTCTTTCCTTTGTTGCCAAATAATATTATACAATAGAAATATGCTACATTTTTATAATTCGTAAATGAGCTGATAGACACTTGAATGGTTTATATTTTGAGCAATCGGTGATAATGTTTCCATGGACATTACTCTACAGTTCTTGTGCTGATATCATTTCCAAAGTGTCTTTTTCATTTCCTAATATAGAGGTGATGTATAATATTCCATTTATGTCTAAGGATTTCAAACTATGATTTTGGAGAAAGTTCTGAGGTAGCACAGGACTTCAAACTGTCTATATAGCAAAGGAGAACTCCGTACCATAGACATCCACAAACACATGACAGTTTAAATATTTTAAGTGTCAGAACACATTCTATTTTCTAACAAGAGCAGCATGGTTTGAAGTACATGCACATCACCCAGCTTACAAAGGTCAAGTCTTGCTGATTAGCAAATGAATCCTCTCTTATACTCAGGATAGAACATTACATCCATCAGCAGTGAAGACAATGCCCCACAGACATGATCACAGCCAGGCTGATCCAGACAGTTCTTCAGTTGAGGTTCCCTCTTTCCAGGTAACCACAATTTGTACTAAGTTGACACAAAACTATTAACCAAGATAAATATGATGCACCAAACTCATTGTTGGTATATACTAAAACTATAAAATAAGTATATGGGAAAATACCTCAATATTACTGAAGATTATTCAGAGGAGCCTGTAACATGAAAGCTTATACAGAGCTAGACTTTCTTATTTCCTGAAAGCTTTGCTATTATGTTAAGGGCTGGTGTGGACTTACATAATGTGTGTGTGTGTGTGTGTGTGTGTGTGTGTGTGTGTGTGTCCTGAAGCAATCAGTGGGAAAGAAGCCTCTTTTTGTTTTCATTCTGTTTCACCAAGTTGTAAAGGAAACAGGCTTTTTAAATCCCACCCCTTGTCAATCTATGATCCAGAGTAGTAAAGAACACAGTTAATATGATCTATTCTGTGCATGTAAAACGTAGAATACTCATAGTCGAGAAAGCAAAGTTGTATTACAGTATCAGCAGACACAGGAGAGTCTCATCAGTGCTTCCTCCTTTGAAGAACTTTAGTAGGTTTGAAAGTCACCCTTCCAAAAGTTCTATCTTGATTGAACCATAGAGTTAACTATAACAAGAGCAAACATGATAATGACAGTAACATATCCTTTAAGAGACCACTGTCTATGTGCCAGGTGCTGGATACTACATGCATTATATTATTCCTTACTACTGACCTAAGAGGTACACATTGTAGCTATCCTATTTTACATATTCAGAAACTATTCTCAAGTAAGACCATGGAACTTAAATCCAAACCAAGTGCTTTCTCCCATTATGAGATTTTTTTTTTTTCTTACTGATCAGAAGTATCACATCTGCCAGGAACTAAATGTGCTCCTTAGAGTATTGGTTCTTGAATATGAGCATCGATTTCCTCTTAGACAGTGGCCATAAGAATGATGTACCTTATAGTATTTTAAGTTCATGGTCACTGATAAGTAGTTTTAGATTATTTTTTAGATAAAGAGAAATGATATGTACATGATGCAAAATGAGTCATCAAAAGAGTTTTGGGACCAATGAATATTTGTACTTAAGATCTACAGAAGAGAATAAAGGACTGTGGAGTGTTCAGCCACAAATGTCACATCTATTCATGCCCCTTTCCCAAGGCTCAGAAACCATCATAGAAGAGAGAGAGAAATACTGTGGGAATCAGAGATCTGCAGAACCAAAGAAAAGGAGTGTCTTCTAGACACAACTGGACCACTCCAAAAGCAGCTGATATTGCCTGTATACAACTTGTATAAGATCAAAATAGTCAAAATCCCAGCACAGAGTGAGAAGAAAGTCATGAACCTCCACTCCTAAGTGAAGACCTATGGACAATTGATGACTTCTGGAGAATGGAAAATCAGTTTTCTTTAAGGCTGTGGCCCTTGATAGGTCAACTATGCTGTAGCGGATAACCTCACATTCAGAAGTATATAAACAGTACAAACTGGAGTTGGTGGTTTAAAGAAAAATTAATAATTTTAAAGGAGTTATATAAGAGAGTGGCACTAGTTTGGAATAGCTGTTTTTGTTGTTTGTCTATTTGGGTTTGTCTGGTTGGTTTTGGATTTTTGTTTTATTATTGCTGCTGCTGCTGTTGTTGTTGTTGTTGTTGTTGTTGTTGTTGTTGTTGTTTTGATACAGGGTTTCTCTGTGTATCCCTGACTACCTGGGAACTAGATCTATAGACCAGACTGGCCTTCAACTCATAAGTTTGTATGCCTCTGCCTCCTGAATGCTAGGACTAAAGCAGTGCCCCACCGCAGAGCAAGAATACCTGTTTAACTTGCTCTGCATGAAGCTGCTGTATCAATGGCTGAAGCACGTGGGAACTGGAGGCAGAGAATGTGATTAATTTTTTTTCTCCCCACCGTGCATCATACAAGTCAAGGACAATGAAAAATAAACCTCTACCATAGTGCATAAAAATAAATTTAAAATATCATTGTATATAAGATGACAACTCAATAAAAGTGAATTAATATGATTTTATACTGAATGCAAGCAATGGCATATTCCATAGGGAAATAATCCTGGCATATCTTCATCACACAACAATATCGTTATTGTCAGCTGAAGCATTTCTCCAAAAGATGTTAGCAGGTGCTTAACAGCTTGTTAAGTGACGTGTCTGGTTTAGAGGGATGACACCAATAGAACCCCTCAAGGCTGATTATCTGCAGCCTGTGGTATTTCTTTAAAACACAATATCAGGACTCTGTATTCTAACATGTTAGTCCAGATTTAAATTTTAATTAGCAATTGACATTTTCAAATTCTCTATCATATATCATTGTTGATGTAAGTGTGTCTCTTGGATAAGCATGCCTTTGGGAGATGTTTCTATTGATTTTAAGAATAAAATTTAATTTGGGAAGCTAATTACCTTTTCTACTTCGTTCAAAAACTATGTCCAGTACTGCATTTGGTACCTTGTTTGGTATATAGCTGGCCAGGTGGCCAAATATTGGAGAGAAAGAAAAGCAGCTTTCAGTTCTCAGTACAATCTAAGATGTTTATATGTGAACTATTTGCTCCAAAAGAACCAGATCAAGCAAGTGAAATGATAAAAAAATACAATAACAACAACAAATAAATGACTTCAAAAGGTCAGCAATGATGCTTCTAGTGATTAAAATGTAGCTGTCTCCAATTCTAGACACATTTTAGGATATCTTCCAAGGTTGAAGAATTGTAAGCCATAAGTTTCATAGTCAATTATTGCTTATCTTCCTTAAAGTCTATACTAACATTGCGTGGGTCTCTAAGTCTGAGCTGAGAGCATTTGCAAGATTAAGCATGTGGTAAAAATCATCGTAAATATTTATGACTGTGCCACAAAAGAAAGGTCATTTTATATGTGTTTAATATTTTAATCTCAAAGAATAAAATTCTACCAATAAGGGTTTCAGGGGTTCACTTTACAATATTTAAGTGACTTCCATATATCTTTTCTTTCTGTAGTAAGCAACCTTGGCTTTCTGATACTTCTAATTACTATAGATTATATTATTCTTAAAATACTTATTTGGTTGACCTTCCTGGTCCAATGTGATATCATCCTTCTTTTCACAAAATAAGTTTACCAACATAAAATTAAATGTCATTCTTTGTAAGCCTTTGTTAAACATTATAATAAACTCATATAATGGAAAAGAAATATGTCTATTGTGTGCCTCAAACTATGGCCATCTTAAAACTGTGAACATGTTGTATGGTACAAAGTTGTGAATGAATTAAGTCATGCTTAAGAATGCAGTGCATTGCTGGGCAGTGGTGGTGACGCCTTTATTCCAGGACTTAGGAGGCAGAGGCAGGCAGAGTTCTGAGTTGGAGGCCAGCGTGGTCTACAGAGTGAGTTCCAGGACACCAGGGCTAACAGACAAACCCTGTCTTCAAAAAAAAAAAGAAAGAAAAAAAGAAAAAAAGAAAGAAAGAAAGAAAGAAAAAGAATGCAGTGCATTGATTCACACAAACAGCAGTTTATTTGAAGACTGTCACAGCACTGAGCAAACACTGACCAGAAACTGCTGATATCACAGAGAAGGGAGTCTACAGAGAATATCTGAAGCAGGACAGAGAAAGGAAAGGACTTGTAATGGCAACTGAGAATTTAATTCCCTAAGAAATATCCACTTAAGTCAAAATTTGAGGTTCAGTGTTATCATCACTGAACGCCATTCCAGGAATCTGCTAAGGCACAGACTGAGTTGTTTGTCCACCAAAATAAAGTTTTCCTCTCATTGATGACAGATACACAATAGTTCATGTTTGGAAAACAGTTCTCAACAGCAGCAACTCTCTCTACAGTGTCCCTGGGAAGCAAGGATATGTTCATGTATAATGTTTATCTGTCTAAATAAATAGTTATCATATCTATTAAAGATTATAAAAATGACAGACAGGGCCTACCTCATGCCCAAGGCCATATATATTTATAACAATGCTTCTTAGAAAGGAACACTAGGTTTATGTATGACACGTATATATGAAGCAGTTGTATTCTGTGTAAGGTACATGTGTGAGAATCATTATAAACAGCAAGATCAACAAAACTCATTAAGGTGGCCATCAAATAGGAAATAAAAGGTTTCCTCGCTCCACCATCAGACTTCGTTTGCAATGAACACTCACAAATAACACAACTGGGACATATCTCTCTTCCTAGGTACTTTTACTCAGTGTAATCAGAGAAGTATTTATTGATTGTTCTTCATTTACTTTCATTCTTTCTTTTGGAACAGAAAAAACAACAAGAGCAGACAGAGAAAGAAAGGCTATAACCCTCTGAATAAGTGGCAGTCAAGTTCTGCCACCCCAATCTTGCAAATGACCCAGTGGGCAAGCAGTGACATATCTATAAACACAGGAATGTTGGTGCTTCATCTGCTGCATTATAAATTAAAATAAAGAAGTGTCGTTAAGCACAGCGCCAATGACAGTCCTCACCTCCATCAAAACCCAAGCACACATTTAAACCTCAGGGACTCTGCCATTTCTGCAACCTGCTATGGTGTTAATGAGCTCACTTAGAGACAGCTTAATATAAATCCATGTGATAACTCAGTAAAGCTCAATAAATATTCACATGGAAAATGAAGGGGGAATAAAACATTGTTTAGAGAAATTGACAGAAGACAGCTCATTCAGAAACTTGAAGGCCATTTGAAGGGTTTTGTTCTTCATGCTAAACAGGTGAGAAAGTATTACATAAAGGCTTAAAGTAGGGCAGAAACAAGACCCTCTTTGCCTCTTGCTCAGTGCTTAGGATGTACTACAGAGCAATGACACTAACCCTTTCTTCTGATGCTCATATAAAAAACAAAAAGTTTTAAACCCCCTCTGAAAATCTTCCACCCTGCCCAGAGGCACCCATAGGATGACTTCTTAATTCTTAAATATTTCCTTGGCTTTTTCTATGGCTACTTAAATAAATAAAACCTGATTCATGAATCCAGGAGCTATTTCTACAAAATCTTCCAAAATACGTGCAAGGACACTGAGTTGTTTTCTGATATCAGAACAAGGCATACTATGATTTGCCTGAAGATTCTTTGGGGAGACTTATTTTTATTATTTTTATTTATGCATACATGTGGTGTGAAAGCATATATGCACACAAGTGTAGGTACTGGTCAAAGCCAGAAGAGGCTGAAAGACTCTCCCAGAACTACTTATAGGCAACTACCCAACATGGATGCTGGTAAACAAACTAGGCTCCTCTTCAAAGGCACTTTGTTCTTAACTGCTGAGCCATCTGTGGCTAAGAAAGTAACTCTGAGACATCCCTCAAGTAAGCTATAAGCCACAGGATACCAGGGAGAAGCGAAGAGAGAGATTTATCAAAAGAGATGATTTCAAGCTAAAACAATAAAGTCCAAGGAAAACCACTCTCAGTCTCTCACTGTGTGCTCAGGATTAGCATCCCATGTTCCCTTTACAACCAACCAGCCAACCAACCAGCCAAAAGACAGCAAAACTTACTTTCCGAATGACTCTCCCACCCTAGGTCTTTCTAGCCTTATGGTGTCCCACCACTTAGCCACAGCCAAGACAGGCTGGGTGCAAGCAATCTGTGTTCTCTACCCCCGTTTTCATTTAAAAAAATACTCTGGCTCCTTAGATTCCAGTGAATTTTTTTTTTGTCTGCTACCCAAACTGAGAATTTGTCCCAGGACTGGTCCTTTTATCTAAAGGTACCATCTGTAACAACCCAATAAACTTTTATTTTTCAGAGAACACTTGGTGTTTTCAGTTTGGTATTAACAGGCTCTTCCTTATGAAATCTGGGTTTGCAGTAACAATTCTATCCTGTGCCAGGTCTCCACAGAAACCTCTCCAAGAAGATAATCTGCCCTGCGGTCTTTTCTCCTCTGCTGGTGTGAAATCTTCTTTTCATCACCTCATTATCCCTTACACAGACTGATAGATTCTCTTCTGGACCAAACTCGAGGCAAGCTCTTTGGGTATGTCCCTTAGGAGGCTAGCTTTAGCAAGAAACCTGCTAGGACAGTGTCACGGGATTCCTTACACTTAATATCAGGTCATCTTCCATATCTAATTGGCTTCCACATTCTCCAGCATCCCCCAGATCATGTCCATTCCACCCTAACCTGCCTTCAGCACAAATCCCAATAGGCCAATTTAGCCAGAATCCCCTTATCTCTGTGTTTCTTCTAAGTAATTTTCCATCTACTGACCCACACCTTGCTCCTTGGTTATTTGTGTTTAAAGTTAAGCTACATTACTCTCCTATACTTCAAACTCTTTGTATTGGTTCCCTACAACCAATATGATAATTCTTCTGAATAAAACCCATATTGAAAAGTGGCAACACACTCACACACAATTGTATTATCTTCAAAGAGACAAGTCAATTTCTTCACAAGAGGACAGAAAGGAAGTTAATAGGATGTGTTTGTGTGTGTGTATGTGTGTGTTATGTGTGTGTGTGTGTGTGTGTGTGTGTGTGTGTGTCTGCATTTTGATCACAGAGAGAAATCAAGATAGACATGAGTTGGAGACTTCCTGCCTTTCAGCTAGCCTTCTTACAGAGCCAGAAGGTGCTATGCAGTCTGCTGCAGTAGAAAAGGGCTCAATGGTCTTCCAATCCTGCAAGCTACAATAATGACCTGCCCTGCCAAATGTGACCTCTAATATAATAGTGACATGACTAACGAATCATTTTGTGACTAGATTACAGGCCCACTTCACAGGTGGAAATCCTGCCTTCTTCTCTTAGCCTAATCAATAAAAATACCATGATTAGAGAGGTCACAGGCAGTAGGGAGAATCTATTTTTGTTTTGACAATTAGTCACATTACCAAATTGCCTTCTCAAAGCTCCTGTGTATAGCCACAGATTAATGGGGTATCCAGCATTCATCACAGAAGCTTCTTGCAGAAATGGACATTAATGAAATTAACATAGAAGTCATAATTGGTCAACATGCTGAGAATACATGGAGGTATGATGTCTTCTTGTAAATATTCTTTTTACATTTGCTTATTTATCGTGGTGCAAGAAGAGCACACACCATCACACGTGAGAAGAGATCAAAGGACAACTTGTGTGAAAGAATCAGTTCTTTCCTTTTCTCATGTGATCTCCTGGAATCAAACTCAATCTATCAGGCTTTGAGGCAAGTTGTCTTTATACACTGAGACATCTAGCTGGAAACAGTGTTATATTCACACGAAGAGTTCCAGGGTGTAATTTGTAAACAAAAGGGTTTCTAGATGAGTGTAAGCTAAACTAAAATTTTTGCTATGTGTGAAAATCATACCACTCAAAACTTAATCCCAGCCCTTGGGAAACAAAGTCAAAAATATCACTACAACTTTGAGCCCACAATTATAACAAGAAAACTCATCTCAAAAATTAAATTAATAACTATCACAAGAAAATATAGAAAGATTATGTTTATCTATATTTTTTAGTCAATGAACAATCTTCTTTCCTACCAGATACATATGTATTCTTTAGGAATATGTTTTATAACATGTTACAGATTTTAAACATATAAGTGAGAGAGGTGAGATCACAAGGAGATGAACTGGGAGGAAAATGTTACTTAGACTAGAGACAACTACTTGTTAAACATGGGAACCTAAGGCCCTATGTTTGAAAAAACCATGACACTCACTATCTGGGGCAGACAGCATTTTACTTGAAATTCTCTTTCAGTAGAAATCTTTATAAGCTGCAAAAAAACTTTAATATTTAATTTTCCCCCACAGGAATCGTAGCTCCCAATGAAAATGTCTAAGGTAATTCCAGTAAGATTGAACTAACTATCTTTGATGTGTTAATATTCAAACTGATGATCTGTCAGGATATGTCAGCCTTGACTTTTATTTTCAAAAACTCATTGTCCATGTATTTTAATTACATATTTTCAAAGATACCAGAGATGATTAGAAAGGCAAGGCAGAAAAGGAATTTAAATAGAGTTAGATGGTTTTGGTTTTGAAGCAGTTTTGTTGACATATGACTTTTTCATTGAAAGTGTACAAAAATTAATGGGTTTTTAGCATATTCACTGTTACAGTTACCTCCACAAGGGGGAAATATTTTCATCCTCTTTAATGAAAAAGTATACACCTTTATCCTCCTCTTCCTCCAATCTGTTAATTAGTCATTGTATTTTTAGGGAATTTGCTTCTTCTGAGAATTTCATATAACAAGAATTATACAATATTTAGTCCTTTTATTTACCACAGTATTTACTGGGCTTTCCCACATTTAACATGTATTGGTGCTTCATATTTATTGCATTGCTTAAATGTACCATGTTTCTTCTTTGGGGTCATTATGGAGAATACTTGTAAAAATATTTATATGTGTGCAATTGTTTTAAGTGTGGTTTAGAACCAGAGTAGGAAGCCCACGGAATTTACAGGATCCTGTGTTTCAGCAGAAAGAGATATATCAAGCACATATGGTTAGTGATAGAAATGGAGAGAGTTTATTAAGAAAGAGAAAGACATTCCTGAAGATGGGAGTAGGTTGGTGATCAGCGAGGGGCATGTACTCACAGCACTGGGTCAAAGTCTGTGAGTCCCATACCTCTTTAGAGTTGTCTACACAGCACCTGTCTTCTGTGAAGCATGTTTGTATTGTTACAAGAAGCAGGTGGGAAAGGATTTCTCGTCCTTTTACCAAGTAGTTCATTTGTATATAATGATGATGTCTCTGATACCACCTTATTCTTCTGCAATACAAATGCATTGTGGTCTTATACTTCGGTTACTTCTAGATAAATACATAGTATGGAATGGGAGGGTTAGATGGTAATGACGTAATAATTTTGAAGAACCAGCAGAACTCTTTCCAAAATAGAGCATTTTATATTCCTACCAGCAACATCTAAGAGTTCAGACTTGCTTCTGATTCACCTTAAGTTCATGGAATTTTACCTATGTTCAATGCTTGACAACTTGTTAAAACAGATTTAAGTAGATATTGAAGAATATTGTTAGGAAAAAACCTGTCTAAAACTTTTTTGGAAACTTTGCACATATCTTTCACAAACCCTTTCTCTTTAAGAAAATATCTATTCAATTGAAAGGAAAAACATTTGGGTAAACGGCAAGCTAGAAAAAGGAAATGTCAAGCAGCTCTCTCTCAGACAACTGGTTATTCTGTAATACCAGGCTGGAAATATCCCCAAGCCAATTCCCCAGAGAATGAATCCTTTATTATCAGACTCTGCTTAGGTGAGAATTGTAATTTTGAGACTTGAAATGCAGTACCTCTGTCAGACCTCTTCGGTCATTTATTTGATTTAAATACATCTGTGAATACAGACACATCAAAAAGGGTGATTTTTCACCTCAGTTTTTCCATTTTCCCATTACAAAGCTGCTGAATGTTGGAGCATTTGTTTGGATGAAATACTTTTTGGTACATACTACTTGTATTGGGTGCCTGAACTAGCATGCAAATCTACTCCTGTCTAAAAATACCTTTCTTTTATTTTACAGGGAAAGAATATTTTATCTCTAGATTGGAGGTTTATCTATTATCTTGTTTTTATTTTGAAACAGAGTCTTGATGTATAGCACTGGCTATCCCCAAATTTGCAACCCTCCTGCCTCAGCCTCATGACTGCTGGTATTTCAGACATAAACATACACACTCAATTCACCATAGTGTATTGAAGGTATAGTTTTTCTTCTTTTATTGTATTGTAGAGAATTCTTGTCACCAACTGAAACTTTTGCCTTTGAAAATAATTTTTCCATACAGCTTTCAAGTTTATTTTCCTATGCACTAAGCTAATCACTTTCACCAGAAACGTGTCTTATCTTGTTAATCCTGCCTCCAAATCTTATCTTCACAATCTCTCTTCCAACCCTTTCTTTTTTATTGGTTATTTTATTTATTTACATTTCAAATGTTATCCCCCCTTCCCAGTTTTCCCTACACAAGTCCCTATCTCCTCCTCCCTCCCCCTACCTCTATGAGGGTGCTTCCCCACACCCACCCTCTCCTGCCCCATTCTCATATGCTGGGTCACTAAGCCTCCACAAGACCAAGGGGCTCCCCTTCCAGTTATGCCAGATAAGGTAATCCTCTGCTACATATGCAGCTGGAACCATGCTGAAGAGGTTTCCAACTCTTTCTTTACATTTTTTTCCTAATTATTTCTTTTTTTCTTTTGCAAAAGCTGCTATGCATTTATGAGACTTGGCTTCCATGTATCTGCTCTCTCCCTTACAGTTTCCCCTCCACGGGCTCCTAACATTAGCCTATGTTCTCTGCTTCTTTCATTCGTTTAACAATCCAGCACACTTATTTAAGTCACTGTAGCATCTATCTATTTTTCGCTGCAAGGGATCCTAACATGTATTTATGTGACTTTCCCTGCTCTTGAAGAATATGTGTCAGTGCTTTGTCATCTGCAAGTTCAAATTCTTGTCTGTCTCTTTCAACAGTTCTAGGCATGAGATACCACTTTTCTGTCACCTTTCTTTTTAAAGCAGGGGTTATTTTAGTTTTTAATATTTTTTTCTTTATTGGATATTTTATTTATTTACATTTCAGATGCCATCCCCTTACCCCATTTCTCCTCCCTTAAGAAACAAGCAAGACAATAAACACAAATATTCAAAGAATAAGCAAGTCAATAAACAAAGTTCCGTGAACACTCCCATGATCACTGTTTCTAAGGGCTTATTAGGATGACCAAAATATCTGAGCCTACTTCCCTGTCCTAGCCCAAAGTCATTTTCATGTCTGAAGCTACTTCCCTGTTCTAACCTAATATTTAGATTCCTGCCTGAAATTACTTCTTTGTTCTAGCCTAATGTCAGATTCCTGCCTGAACCCGATTTCCTTGTCCTTGGCCCATGTCAGATTCTTGCCAAACAGCCCCAAAAGTTCTCTGCCTCTCCCC
This sequence comes from Mastomys natalensis, assembly GCA_021653895.1. Taxonomy (NCBI): domain Eukaryota; kingdom Metazoa; phylum Chordata; class Mammalia; order Rodentia; family Muridae; genus Mastomys; species Mastomys natalensis. Next base: position 840,323 of record JAJTUV010000429.1, read on the forward strand.
TTTTTTATTTCATAAACAAGACTGACCCTGTCTTAGGTCATTCTGACAAGAATGGGTACATCATGGAATATGCATTATCAAAAGCAATGCACTTCTGTCTTAGATTGGTAAGGCTCTGTGCAGAATCTTACCCATCCTTGGGTTGCCAGTTTGTTAATTTAATATCTCTGTCTGGGGTCCATTTTCAGTTTCAAGCCATGTACTAACTTTCTAATTGTGTTAGTGTGTTGAAATCCAGCAGCTTTAATATTTTTCACACTGGATTTCTCTATATAGCCCTAACTGCCTTGGAACTCAGTATGCATAAGATGCTTGCCTCAAACTCACAGATATTCACCTGCCTCTCTTTATTAAGTGTGTGTACATCACAATGCCACCTGTGAGAGACCATTTTTCCCTTTTCCCTTTCTGTTGCTTCTTTCTCCCCTTTTCTGGCTATAAGATCCAAAGAACTTTGTTTCCCTACATTGGTCTGTGTCCTGATGCTCTGAGGTAGCTCCACCACATGATACCTCACAGTCTGTCAATTTCTTAGATGCAACATAGCTGTCTTCCTGTTTCAGCACAGAACCATCTTAATCTCATAGGTAATTGTCTTTTAACCCTTTCACAAACACAGATTACAGAGAGCCTTCCCAACACCTACCCTGAGGCTATGCACCCCTATGGGAGGAAGTGGTCTCAAGACATTGGCTCACTGAGTTCTTAGTGTTAACCAGGGCCACCACATTTTGTATAGCTCCTCCATTTTGGTTGAACTATGACAATTCTAGTAAGCACAGTAATTTGGTGGCTAGAAGAAAATACATTTGTTTCTCTAGGTTTTTGACTGTCTCTCTCATATCCTCCAAGCAATGACCAGCTAAGAAAAATATTTATTGGTCACCTAACATAATTTATCTGATTATTCACTGCTTACCCCAGTAATGATAACTGCAGGCTACAGAGGGACATTGTCACTTCCTCCCTAGACTTCTTCAACTTAGAGAAGGATAGGGGCTCTGATGCATACAGTGATGCCCTGTACAAGATATTTTCACAAAGAAAAAAAAAAAAAAGCCTGTGCTCTCTAAGTCTTCCTCATTCCCTTCTCTGTCTTTGCCTCTCACTGATTTAATTTAAATTCTATTTTCCCCCAGGGCCCTGTCAGATGACCCCTAAGCTATAAATATAAGAACTATGTCTTTCCTTTTGTTTTATCTTTACTCATTTATCTATTTTAAATACAAAGTAGTCAGCCTTGAAATAGTATTTACATAAGCAACACTAAACCAAACTGTATCTTCTGTTAAATCTAGAGTATAAGGCATATTTCTCTCCTTGTACCATCCCACATCTGCTAACCTATGTTTTGACCTAGGGTAAATACAAATTATTTCATTAAGAATAATAGTGACAAACTTTATTATAAAGAACTTGCAACTAAAAACTTAAACAGAAAGAGTAGCCAGACCAAAAGTATATGCATCTCAATAAACTTCTGTATCATTAGCATAGCATTGTCTGTTGAAGAACTTCACAATGGATTATAATCTTTTATTAAATATAATTTATGTACTCCTCCACCAAACACACAATAGAAGCCCCCAAAACAATCAATGACAGTATTAAAATTTAAAATGTAAGTAAATAAATTTGATATAAAAATCATAGCAATAAATAAAAATCTTGGATATTTAACCCATAAAATGCAAATATTTAAAGTAGTTCTCTTTCCATAGGTGACATAGACAAGAAATTTAGAAGAAAATTCTGAGAGGAAAGCAACAATCTTACAGATCAAAAGAGCAACGACTTGTAACAAGCTATAAAGTGATCTGAAATTTCCACAGTTGGCTACAGAATCTAAACAATCTTCTAGTTCATGGATAAAACCTCAATCAAATGCAGAGATTCTGCAGCCTGAGAGCAGGTACATCAGTAATGTCTAACACAGATGTGATGCTTTGTTACCTGAGAAACTGGAATTGAGATTCCAATGCACATTAAGTATAAATACTTGAAACAAAAGCTTCTCAGACCTTATAGTTCCTGAGTATCTGCATAGTTTTTTTTTTTGGTTTTCTGGTCTTATTTGTTTGTTTGTTGGATGGTTGGTTGGATGGTGTTTGTTTCTTAAAGCATCAGTGCTCAAAAGTTTCTGATTTCAGAATATTTCCTATTTCCAACTTCAGGTTTTCAGAGGAGAGATGTTCAACTTGTACAGGTTCTGCATCTCAGGTCCGTCATGTGTGATAGGAACCAGTATTCATCCTACAAGGGTCCTTACTAAGTGAGCTAGCATATTATGGGACCTGGCATGCCATAAGTATGGAATAATAGTCAACTTTTATTATGCTGTCTTTCAAATTATTTTGTAAAACAAATCTCGCATGCATAGTGTTTGCTTTGCTCTAAAGAGTCCCTCCTACATGAAGGGTCTATGCTCATAGGAAATGGGGAACTTGGCCTCCACTCATTCAAGTGCTAAGTTCTCAGATCCCCAGAATGTAAAAAAGTACAACATAAGTATTTGTACAGTGTTGAAGAGTGATGCAGGCTAACCTTGACAAACTTTCTTAGTTTAAGGGCATCATTAACATTTAAAGAAAATGATGCTATTCCGAATCCAAATCTTTGTGCTCTTTGGTCCTAATTTTACTACGTTACTATTCTCCAATGACTTCCTGTGTAGTGTAAATGAATACCACTACAGTTTTCATCTTCTTCCACACAACTTATCCTACTGGGTCAGGTAGGGTGAAGCAAATTGTGTAGAATGTCCTCCATCATTAGCTTGATAGTTTAGTGGCCCATTCCCGTTAGCCGTACAGAGTGGCCTAAGGCAGCAGAGAACAAAAATGCTTTACCAAAGTGCAGTAAGCTTTCCATCTCCCACAAGAGACTATTAGTACAACCATAGTGATCTCAGCCATGAAGAGGGACAGGACAAGTTGCTCCAAGGCAAATTTATATATATGCTAGTGGAATGTCTGGGTATCCATCGTGGAACAAGAAAAACAAATGTCTTTATTTAAAGGAAGAAGAAACAGAGCTTCAGAGAGGGAACTCATCAGCCCAAATTTACATGACAGGTCAGTTAGGAACCTGCAGCTGTCAATCACGGAATAATAACTTCCCAGGCTGCATCATCAGCATCACCTGGGCCATAACGCAGATAAAAAATGATGGGCTACTGACAACTGAAAATGATCAGTCTATTGTCTGACTGCTGGCCTTCCATGAGCTGAGTCCCATACAGTAATGCATTTTGTCTCATTAAGGCTTCTGCCCACTTCATTAATTCTATTAGTTACTATGTAAGAAAATATTGGTGGGAAAATAAACTCGAGAAAAGTCACATACCTAGTGAAGAGTGAAATTATTATGCTCTCTTGTCCTGAGTTAAACAATTTAGAAATCAATCAAAAAGCAACAGAGGACTTTAGTTCCTCAAGTCTCAACTTCTAGAAGATAAGGCAATGAATTAACAAAAAAACAGTAAATGGTTTAAGTGTAGTGCCTTGTGTGGTATGTGAATGAGAAATGTTTTTTATTGGTTCATGTGTTTGAACATTTGATTCCCAGCTATTAGTGCTGTTTCCTGGAACCTTTGGAATGACAACTTGTATGTCCCTGAGGGCAGGCTTTGGGAACTTTTAGTTTGGTTCTCTCTCCTCTCTTGCTACCTGTGTAGAGCCAGCTTTCTGCCACTATGATTGTTGCTATGTTTTACATGCTGTGATGGACTCTATTTCTCTGGAACTATAAGGCAAAATAAATCTTTTGTCCTCCAGTTTGCTTTTGTTCTCAGCATTTTATGATAGTAACAAAAAAGTAACTATTACAGCTTGCCTCTCAATAGTTTCTTCAAGATCTTACCTCACTACCATGTCACAAATCCTCTCCTATTAAAGCCAGTTCCTTAACTTTGTAAGGCTAGCCAGAAAGATAACCACAGTATCAACTACAAAAAAAAAAAAAATACTAAATATTTTGGAACAGTTCCTTCTTTCAAAATTGTATTCTTATTGAACTGATTACTTTAAGCTCTTCTAGATCAGAAGATCAATCCTGTGGTTTTGGAAGACACATTGAGAAGTGAAGCCAAAATTCCAGTACACTAAAATTTAAAGTCTATATTATTAATAGCTTATCATAATCATGCTGCTACTTCACAATTTAAGTCAAATATACTGTCCTTAGAAACTAGTCCAATTCCCCAAGTCATCTTCAGGGGTCCCTTTCTTCTTAATAACAACAATTCTGCACAAAATGTTGCAATAAAATACTCTTCAAATTACACACATGCTCACACACACACACACACATACACACACAAGAGAGAGAGAGAGAGAGAGAGAGAGAGAGAGAGAGAGAGAGAGAGAGATTCATGTGCACATAAAAGTAGGAATCTACTCTCTTAATAAATAATTATTAAGAATCTATTATCTGTCAGGTCTTTTGTGATATTATGTGATATTAAGATATATATATATGTGTGTGTGTGTGTGTGTGTGTGTGTGTGTGTATGTATCCATAAAAGTCATTTAATTAATATTTATGTTTAAGTAAAGGGAATTTGTGAATTAAAAGGCAGATAGGTGAATGGATATGCTCGTAAAAGCAATTCTAATTTGTTGAAACAAGCTGGCAATACCCAGTATTGGTCTAGGTTGATGTTTTGACAGACTAACTGAAAATAGAAACACATATCATTTTTCTCTCTTAAAACAGGAGGGTCAGATAGCAGGAGCACACTACAAGAGAAGTTATATCCTGACCCTTCTCTTCTGTTAAAAAGAAGTTGTAGATCAACTTCTGTGAGAGAAGAGTTTATTAAACAGAGTTCCAGGTTATCTCAGAAACATACTTCTTTTGCCCTATTCAGCATGTCTTGAAAGGCCAGTTAGGGTTTTCAGCAGAATTCAGGTTGCAATTGAGGCCTCCTCGAGGCAGCTCAGATATGATTAGCAGAATGTCTGGGAGGCTCATAATCCTCATGTATCTCTTTCTCTATGTTTATTACTATGTACAATACAGTTTATTGTTTTATAGAAATGCCCAGAACAAGTCACAAACTGGTAGAGCAGAACAGTCTCCAGGTACTAAAAGAATATTGTCAAACACTGAAAGTCTTACAGTTATTTCTGTTTGTTTCCTTCCTCCATGGCTATGGAGAAACTACAAAGAGAACCTCATCAGAGAGCAGAGTCAAGAAAATTTTCTCTCTCTCCAGTCTCTTAGATTCCATGACCAATGGTGCTGAGAACACTGAAGGGTGAGTGGGGTGTCATTTTGCTAACAAGTCTTGATATCCATACCTCAGGTAGACATGAGCAAACAGTCCATGCATCTCTGCCTCCTTTTCTGAGAGTAAATACAAGGAGCCAGAATTCCATCCTTTCTCACTCAAAGTTGTAGTTTAAATAATAAAATAGTCACATGGGGAATTAGTCACCAGAAATATCATGGGGCAAGTGAAGTCTTTAGGAACAACAGAGCCTCTAGTTCATCTAGATAAGAATAACTTGGGGTTTAGGATCCAGGAAAAATGAATTGTTACCAAGGAAACCTCAAGCCAGTTGCTTCCAGTTCTATTATCTTGATAAAGAATAAAATTCATAGACAATGGGAGGATGCATTTAGAAAAAAGTTTTATTATAAAACAAACATTCAAATCCTTTTCTTGAGCAGTTAGTAAAAATGACATTGCTATCTCCAAAACAAGAAAGACAGACACAGACAATCAGAAAACATGGCTTTCTCTAACAACTCAAAGGTTTGGGGTCACAAGACAAATGGTCAGCCCAAAATATAAAGAATGATGGGCCAGCACACTGGTTCTCGCTTGCCTAGAGCAGACATTGCTGGACATAATCTGTGTGTTCAAATTGACAAAAAAAAAAAAAAAAAAAGAAAAGCTATCTTGAGTCATAGTCACAAGGACTGTCACAAAGTAACCTGGTTGGCTTTTTCTTTATTACTTTCTAGAACACTATGAATAGACAAAGTCATTGGAGTGTTTTGTGGGGCTTTACAACCAAACTCCAGCAGCAAAAAATGTATTAGACTGACATTTGTTTAAGATAAACTATGTACATCCCAGCTTAGATAAATTTGTTTATGTCTTAATCAATATATATGCCCCTCTTTCTGATCAAAATTATATAATTTTTGCTAGTTAGGACTTCTATTAGTAAGTTCCCCCAAGACATCTTACCCTGGGCAATCATGAATCCATTTTCCTCTTTCTGGTGACACTATGCCTTAGAACAAGTGGTTATTTGTCCTATGGCAGTTGGAAGAAGTCCAGCTGGCAAGGAGAGAACAGGAAAGAGTCTTCTTCCACACAAGGATGAGAAGCTCATCAGCTGGGAGCACAAAGCATCACTTGAGAAGGCCATAGGAAAAGCCACCAGAGACAAGTGCCACAGGGTTCAAGCCTGCATCACAACCTCAGCTACCAACACCTAGCTAATGGTCAAGCTAGTCACAGTGGCATATAAACAAGAGAATGAAAAAGACTTTTCATTCAGGAAAAGGCAAAGCCTACTAATGGACAACAGATCAGCAACAGCCAGAAGTGTGGAAAGTAAACAGTACTCACCTCTGCAAGCAACATGATGGGGCTGTTGGAGCTATTGGAATATTCCTACATCCTGGTTGTGGTGATAAATATGCTATTTTATGCCTTTGTCCAATTCATAAAACCTATGTAACAAAGAAATTAATTTTACATATGCCAATAAATTACTACAGGGACTGAATATATGAACAGACAAGGGTAACTATATATATATAATATAAAAAAAAAAAAAAAAAAACCTGTCCCACAACCTGCAGCAACCCATCCTGGAAACAACGTTATCTACAGTCAACAATACAGGGTGTTTGCCTGACAAAAGCTAGACAGACATTGCTCATGATAATCCTGGGAACTTCACAGTGACGTCAATAACCACAAGTATTAAGAAGACTTCATAAATAACTGGCAGCTTTCTAGTTTTTGTTCAGAGAAAGCCAAAGAGACAGAGAGAGAGTAGTTCTCAGCCACACAGGGTACCAGCTTCTACTTATCTGGCCTTCAGTTTCCCCATGCCAGCAGCCTCCAATGCAGCTGCACCTAAAGGATCAGGTATTTTCCTCACTCCAATGCTTTCAAATTTTTCTATCCTTTTTTGATGGTAACTGATTCTCTAATTACCCAAATGCTCAGAAAAACTATTCTTTATTTTTCTTGTTTTGTTTGTCTTTCCTTTTTGCTAAAATAATCAACATATTAATAATTAGAATTGCATTCAGTTTTCTTAACTCAGTGGAATCACTAGCATCCAACCTCTACATCCATAAGAGCCTAGCTTGTCCATTGGGAAAGAATATTAAATGAAAACAGCACAAAGTCACCTTTACCAGTGAAAATCTAAACAGACATAACGAATAGTTTACTGTTTATGGCTGAGACAGACTGAAGTTCATTTGCAAAATGGGGATTCAAAACATTTAAATTATTTCAATACACTCTTGTTGTATTGATTATCCAAATTCCCCTATATTGTAATTCATTTGCTGCTTAGATAAAGAGATAATGTGAAATTATTAATGTGCTTTTGCCATAAATAATTAACTGCATCATGGGAAAAACTGGAGAAGTCAATTTGAAAAAAGGACTTCTACTAGTAATTGGTATTTATCTCTTCTGTCTTTATAACTATTAAAAGCTGCTCATAACACTTATTACTGTCAGTTGTAGAAAGAATATTAATTCATCATAATATCAGATGATTTATATACAGATTGTGAAGGGGGCAGCTCTCCCCTTTTGCCATTCATAAAATGGTAAGCTTCCAATAAATCACTCCACAAAGATTTCCATTCAAGTGCCATCTCATATATCAGAATACAGAAAGGGGCCCTGATGCCATGATTATAAATCAAACCCTCATTGACATGACCAGGTCCATGTACTATTCATTAACAGATTTCAGATATGAGTAGATATTTTGCTTCCCATTATTTTTTTTCTGTTGCAGAGATGCAGACCATGTGTATTCACTAAAATTTTACACTTCCCTGATATCAGTGCACTGACTGGATTAATTAGCTGCAATAACCCACATGTGATCGTCCCTTTCTCTCTTTTGACCATGAATTATCTCCTGTTGTCTGAAAAAAAAATCTGAAGAGTAGTGTCATTCTCTAGCTTTGTGGGGACTCTTCACAAGTGCTGGGGGATCAAAATGAGATATTGACTCCATGTGTCATGTCCCTGACCTAGCCCTGTCTTCTGCTCATGGTGATAGAGAAAAGACTCTCAAGGCTATAGTGGAGGTAGAACTTAGCATAGGTACAAACATATATACAAATGGGCTATATATTTAATCATCGGATCATTTCCTTGACTCTGATTTATATTATATACCATTATCTTAGTGTGCTTCTTCCAAACTCCACATGTTAAAATTTAATATCCAAATTAAATTTAAATTTAAATTTGCAGAGTGTTACTGAACATAAGTTGCCTGAGACATCCTCTACTAGCATAGCAATTATTTTCTCCTGAGTTCCTTGGCAAAATATTAACAGCATGACTCAGTTTAACAGCATATACATAGGATTTCTGATGCTCTTGTCCTGAGACTTCATAGCATTTCATATGACTCATCTGACAGCAGCCTGACCACAGACCTATCGAAACCAAGAACAACAAAAAAGATTCACTGTTTCTTCAAACACACCTGAGGAAGCTGAGATTTACGGATGTTAAATAAGTGGCCTGAAACCACAGAGGAAATCTCTTTTTGAGCCTAAGTCCTTGTCTGTCAACATAACACTTTATTTCATGTGTTATAAAATCCCTTTCAACAGAAGAGTTTAGGTGACGGGAAAAGGCACTGAAGTAGGCAATTGCCCCTCAATTCCTAATTGTATCTCTTTTCCCCTTCACCCGTAGGGATGATACACAATGTCTGATATACAATAGTGTGTTGAGACTTCCCATATGAGTAGAGAGGGATGTGATAAGCTTTTGTGCAAGAAACTTAATTCTAAGAATGTCTAGCTAAAGCAAGAACTTGAAAGTGATCTTTATGCAGTTTCTAGGGTAAGAAATTGAACATACCACATCTATGTCTTTATATAAAAGAAAATTCTTAATGGGAGTGTGGCTTTGGTACCCTTTCAAATCATATACAGTACTCAATAAAATAATTTCTCCAAAGTCTCTGTTACACCCTTATTTGCCTGATGTCATACTGGTTTTTATTTTAATCTAATTTTAGAAACTTTCCCTGTCTATACCACCAGTCCTGGTATAAATTAACTCAATGCAAATGAAACACTTTGCATTTGTTCTTCACATGCTGGCATCCCTGACAATGACCCCATAAGCACTACATGGCCATAAGTTAAATCCTAAATTACCTAATACTAAGAGGCCTGCTTTACATTATGATTCTTTTATATTATGGAAAGCAAATTCCCATGTTTTAGTTGTCTCTTCTGTTTAAAAAAAAAAAAAGAATAGGAATAGTTTATCCCAAAACTTCTTAATTAAAAGCTTGTACTACAGGACTAAAGATGTTCAATGCAAGTAACAGGTGGGGTGGAGAGATGGCTCAGAGGTTGAGAGCACTGACAGCTCTTCTAGAGGTCTTAAGTTCAATTCCCAGCAACCACATGATGGCTCATAACCATCTATAATGAGATCTGGTGCCCTCTTCTGGCCTGCAGGCATATATGCAGACAGAACACTGTGTACAGAAGGAAGGAAGAAAGGGAGGGAGGGAGGGAGGAGGAGGGAGGGAGGGAGGGAGGGAGGGGAGGGAGGGGGAGGAGAGTTCAATGTAATCTTTCTATACTATACTATACTTTACTGCCACTAGGCGGCAGTGGAGGTAACTCAGCAGTCCTCATGGCAGGGAGGAGGGGGGATGGGGCTTGAAGCCTGACAGAGCAGCACTTGGACTCTAAAGACTGCTTTGAATATTTTCCCAAAATCTCAAAGAACAGGAATCTGAGATCCAGAATGGTTTTATGTTGCACTTTTGATTCTTTTTAATCTGTGATACAAGGTAAAGATGTTAACTCTGCAGTCTGTCATTGGTATGATTGTCTTCTTGGTTGTGAGTTTATAATGAAGCGATGGTATGTATAATACACTTACTGTAATGCCTGGCACCTGACCCATGCTTACTACAATGTGCCTACCCTTTTACTGAAGAGTTAACAATGGAACTGAGAAATGACTTTGGATCTAGGTTCTGAAATGTCTAAATGATAAGGATTTTTAAACTATTAATCTGCAACAGATCTTACAATGTCACAGTAGTATTTTTTGTCACAAGGTTTTTCATCAGAGTGATGTAACTTCTCACTTGAGTTAGCCCTTCCCTTCCTTCCTTGTCTTCCTGGAAGATATAATTACATTCTGATAGAGGTGATTTTGAAATTCATAAGTTTCAAACATCTGTCCTCAGACTTATGGATATCCACTTTGGATCTCATGTCACCTGCTCTTTGAAGTGTTAGGACTTGACAGATGTCAAAAAGATGAGATAAAATGGCCTCAGGTGGGAAACTAATAGTAAACTTAACATTTACTCTCTAACCTCTAACCACATGGCACAAATAGCTCAGAGACCTGATCCATACCAAAACTCCAGTGAAGCAAAGTGGGTGCTATTATGATTTGCTTTTAGGAAACAGAAAATTTATGATTTGTGTTTATGGAAATGGAGGCACAGAATCTATGTAGACATTTAATGTTCCATCCAATCATGAGATATATTCAGGACCTTCAGAACAACTCTTATATAAAAAAGTAAAAGAGAGCAAACTGATCATCCTCCTCTAAAAATCATGCTCTCTGGGACTCAGTGGAGAAGTTAGGCAAGGGGCACTACTTAGAGATCATGACATAGACCAATGTGACAAAGATGAAGCAATCTGCCAGCATCTCAACACAGCCCTTCTGCAGCCCTTCCACAGGCTTTCTAGTTAGTTAATTTCTTCATGGAATTATTTATATCATTTATAAATCATATTAAGATTGTGTTGTAAAATATTTATATTGTATAATATATTAAAATTATAAATCTTCATAATGTTTAATAAGCTTTCTAGCAGCTGACTCATTTTCCTGTTGTTTATGACAAAATAATGAAAATTAATCACCTCCTTATAAATGTGTTCAGCACAGTTAGTCAATGTTTGCATTTTCCTCAAATCTCTCCAATGAGATCTAATTACATCTTTACATAAGGCTTAGGTCAAGCTAACTCTGCTAGGGGGACATTGTGGATTATGCCTATAATCTCAGTACCCAGGAGGAAGAGGCAGGAGGATTGCCACAATTTCAAACCCAGCCTAGATTACACAAAATCTTCTCATCGAGCCTGATCTACAAAGTAAGACTCTCCCTCAAATAGCAAACAGAAAACAACAGCAACAAAAGAAAACTCTAACTTCTATTTTTAGTTTGTAGTCCTGAGTCACCTGCCTCTGGTCTCTTTCTTTCTCAACAGCTTTAAACTCTTTTAGAATGGGAATCAAATATTATACCACTATATCACTATGTTTTCTATGGTATTCCTAAAGTCCAATTGCTTCTTATTCTAATGAAAGAAAAATATTTAGGAACCTATCATTCAGAGATCTTATCTTAGCCTCATAGTCAAGAAATTTCAACAACCAGTCCATTTCTTGATAAATGTTCAAGGAAATTTGGGACAAACTGATTTGATGAATAAGCATAGCAAGACTACTTTGATAGAAAAGAGGTAAATATTTGTTCATTTAAACAAAACACTAAATGCCCCTTGCTATGTATTATGATGATTCTTACTGAAAACACATAGAAAAGATATACTTCTCAGAGCTAGGCATGATAGTATTCTTCTGTAACACCAATGTTCAGAAGGCATAGACAGGAAGTCAAAAGATCTAGGCTACCCATGAATTCTCTAATGTAAGATCTCATATCAAAGAGACATAGACAAACACACATGCATACCTATTGGGGTAAGGGAGAAGGAGAGAGACAGAGAGATTCACACATAGGAATGGGGAGACACACAGAGGAAAAGAGAGTCTCACAGAGGTTGAAAGAGAGAGAAAAAGAGAGAGGAAGGGAGGGAGGGAGAGGGGGAGAAGAAAGAAAGAGAAAGAGAGATAGAGAAATTTTCAGAATTCATAATGTTTTTTAAAAAAATGGAGTTAAATATTTTTTACTTAATGTTTTAGCTATTTTTCGATTGCTATGCATAATGAACACAATTTATAAAAGTGATCAATTTAGGTTTGTGGTTTCAAAAGCTTAGAGTCCAAGATGGCAGAACAAAGGCATTGTGATAGGAACAGCTGAGAGCTTACAACTTGATCCAAAAGTAAGAGGCAGAGAGATAGAAAGACATACTAAAAGTGGCCCAAATATTTTGAAAGCTGAAACCTTGCCTTTAGTGGCACACCTTCTCCAACAAGAAGATGCTTCCTAATACTAATCCTTCCCAAACAGATCCATCCATTGGGAACCAAGTATTCAAACATGTGAATCTATGAAGAACATTCTCACTCAAACCATCACATTCTACTCTCTGGATCCCATAGGCTCATAGCCATATTTTAAGGTAAAATGCAACTTAGTCCAACTTCAAAAGTCCTCATAGACTTTTACAACCTCAACATAGTTTAAACATCTCAAGTCCAAAGCCTCTTTGAGACTTGAAGCAATCTCTTAACTGTAATCCCTGTAAAATCAAAAGCAAAAAGGAAAATATAATCTTCCAACAAAAAATGGTACAGAATATACTTCAACATTCCCAATGAGAGGAAGAGAGGCATCGTGAGGAAATACTGGACCGAAGCAAGATCAAAACCCAGCAGAGTGAATTTTGTATCTTTTAGCTGCATGTCTGATGTTCATACACTTAGATGGTTCTTTCTTTTCAGCTTTTCTACTGTAACATATTTTTCTCTCTTAAGATGGTTCTGCTACATGTCTTTACATCTTCTTGGCAAATGTCTCATGGCTTTGGTATCTCCTACGTCTTGTGGTCTCCAATTCAATCAAGCCTATACTTTCATACAACAGACTATCAAGGCCTCCATTTAATGACTCTCCTGTCACACTCCTGGTTTCAGTCACTCTCTTTAATAATGGAGGAAGAGGAAGATTCCATAATCTCTTTCTTCCTTTATCTTTTATGATTCTAATGCCAGGACCACATGAACAGCACAGCCAAGTTCTTCCCCCTACTTGAGATGAAGCTTGCAGAGGATTTCCTTTTTTTTTTTTTTTTTTTTTTTTTTTTAGTATTTTGGGAAAAGAAAATATACCTCAAGTCTTTTGTTTTTGCAAGTTGTAAGCTTAGTTAATGGAGTTGGAGATCTTACCCTAAAGACAATACTCCCACATAACTCCTTTTATTTCATTTTGAATCAGAATTTCTTTTAAATTCTTTTCATTTCTTTCATCTCAAACATTACTTCCAACATTTATTGCCCACTGCAGAGCTACTAGAATACAAAGTATAGTCTCAAAAACGGCCTGGCTGGACCTTTACCTCCCCACACATGTCACAGATGTGAAGCTTGGTCTTCATGTGTGTCTGAACAATTAGAATGAGGGCTATCCCAAAAGCTGATGCTTGTCTGTGGTATTTGTTCTAGCTGGGCTACCTTGCCTGGCCTCATGGAGGGTGTGGGGAAGGAAGTGCCTAGCCTCGCAGAGACTTGAAGTTCCAGGGTGGTAGGATACCACAGGAAGCCCCCACAAGGTCAAAGGAGAACAGAAGTGGGTAGGGAAATAATTGTGGAAGGGGGTGACCCCAAGGAAGGCACTGAACAGGAAGCAAAGTGAATAAGTAAAAAAATAAAATTAAATACAAAAAGAAAAAGAAACCAAACTGAAAGATTTCTCCAATGGACTCATAAGGTAATGGAATGATTCTACCCAGCTCTGCCTTGTACCACAAGGAACTAGCTTTCCCATACTACATGCTGCAGCATTCACCTCTGGGGACTCCATGAGAAGTAGATCTGAGCCCTTAAAATTATGCTTCATTCATGGTCCAAAAAAGGCCAACAAGCAGACAAGACAAGACAATGGCAATGGTAGAAAGCAAAAGAATTAAGGCAAGGTGTCTAAGAAAGCACAGAAGGGTTGTTATCCAACAAAAATCCTGATGAGGAAAGCACCCTATGCAAGTATTCAATATATGATAGATACTGTATATGTGTAACATATATAGTCTAGACATACATATTTGATGGAATAAATACAAATGTTTTACATGTATAAATATAAAAAGGACAAAATAGCATATATAAAAATAGGCATAAACATAGACAGGACTTTAATATTTCCCAATTGTAATGTTTCAAACAAGAAGAAAACTATACTTAAGATAATGCTGAAATACATAGTGGAAGGCTAGGAGAAAATGTTTGGACCTCTACTTTAAGATAAAACTAAAAAGTATGAATACCATGATCAATTAAACGAGTAAAAAGTAAATCTGTAAGTATCATAGAGAAATTTCTTTTGTGAGGGTCAGGATAGAAAATTTTCCTAATTATGATAAATAGAAATACCGGGAAAAATGATCTGACATAAACTATAGCAAAAAAACTCAGTATCCTCATAGCAGTAAACAAATCGAGACAAAATTATGAGAGGGAAAATATTCATGACATAGCACAGATAGAAGACGTTTATTTTCTATGCAACGAATGTCTACAAGGCACCAAGTAAAACCAACACCAGAAATAAAACAGTGGACAGGAGCAGCTTGCTCTGGAAAAAATGCAGCTGTTAAATGCATGGAATAGTCCTTAACCTTTCTTTTATAAAATCAATCTATTAGTTGGCATGCTAAAACCACATTTGTCAAACCCTGTGTCAGCAAGGCTGTAGAAAGGGATATTTATTGGTGATTCTTAAAAAGACAAAGTGGTTTACCTTCATGGACAGGACTCCTAAGATAGAAAATTCTGAGATATATAGTTTTATTTATTTATATATATATATATATATATATATATATATATATATATATATATATATATATATATTAAAACCATGGTGAGGCCAGAGATCTGTTTTGTGTTTTAAATAAGCTCCACCTTATTTTCTGAGGCAGGACAGCCACACTGGCTATCCAATCATCTCCAGGGATCACCAATCTGGAACTACAGACAAGAAGCACACTGTCATGCCCAGATTTCTATATGGGTGCTGGGAATCTAAACTCAGCTAGTTCTGGAGTAGCCAGAGACAGGTACATAATAGGAACCATTTTACCAGCTAGAGTTTACCACTGCACCATCTTCTCAGCCCCTATGTGTACAAATTTAAAACAATAGAAATTTTACAAAATTTGCTCTCCTACAATGTAATTAAAAAATAGCAATACTAGCAGAGGAGATAGCTAACTATTTATAGATTAAGCAAAATTTTAAATCACACATGGGCAAACATTTTTTAATATCTTAACTAAATGACAAAGAAATACAAATTACCAAAATAGGTAAGATACGTCAGGAACAGTGTTTAGGAGGAAATCTATAGAATATATATGTAATATATACATTAAAAAATTAAGAAAACATTTGAAATCACATTCTGTTCTTTAATTTTAGAAAATGAGAATAAACTACATCAATTTAAGAATAAGGAGAAGAGAAATGAAAGAAATCATGGAGATCATAGTGGACATCAGGAAAAATGAAAACGGGAAACACATATATAAGCACCACAAGTTAAAAAAAATTAGCTATTCTATAGAAAATAAATAAAATTGATAAACAACAGTTGAGTAGAGGCAAAGTAATAAAAAAATAATTCAACTTGTCAATATGGAAAAAAAGTGTCTCCTCATTATAGATCTCTTGGACATCAAAATGACATAAGTAAGTTTGTTATGGTTTGAATGTACAGTGTCCCCACTCCATCCTACCCCAACATCTGTTTATAAACACCTAGTTCCCTAGGTAGTGCTGCTGTTTTAAGAGGTTAAACAATCTTTAAGAGTCAGAGTGATGGCCAATGCCCATCATCGACTCACTTCAAAGCAAGAGAACCATGCGAGTTCGAAGGCCACCATAGGCTACACACTGGGTAGGACCATGTGGCAAAGCACCAATTCAAGTCACAACAACAGTGATAAAAATGACATAAATAACAATAAAGGAAGTATTATGTCCAAGTAAATTCACTGGTCAATTATACCAAATATATAAGGAGGAAGTTATATCAATTATACGTAATTTCGTCCCCCAAATAGAATAATGCTTCCTGAATTGTTCTGATAACAGCATTTCTGAGTCCTATCAAATATATAACAAGAAAAGAAAACTGTAGGTCATTATGTCTCATGTCACCGCCACAAAAGCAAAATTCTACAAATGAGATTAAAGTTGGCAAATGAAGTTATACTTGGTATCTGTGGGTGCCTGGTTCTAGAGACTTTTGAACAACCATCTCTGCAGATGCTAAGAAGCCCTTGAAATAAACATCAGAGTACTTGCATATATCCTTGAGCATCCTGTGTATTCTGCAACTCTATATACTCAAAACACCTCAGACGTTATAACCACCGTGTTAATAGTCACAACATTGTGTTATTTAGAATTAACGACAAGAAGATGATCCCACAATGTTAAGTTCAGATCAATTTTTCTCAATTTCCAATGTGTAGTTGGTTAAATTTATAAATATAGAACCCCAAAGTAGAGAGGATTTACTGACTGATTGTCAAATTACAAAGCTGTGTGCAACAAAGGAATTTTTAAAATGAAGAGATGACCTACAGTATGAGAGAATGCAGTTGCAAGTGATATATCTGGTCAGGGTTGAATAGCTAAAATAATAAGAAATTCAACTTACCAGCAAAAAATGAAACTTTGATTAAAAGTGGACAAAAGGCATAACCATTTCTTACTGGCTGGCAAGACTGCTTAGTGAGTACTTGCTGTCAAGCTGACATCTCACATCACCCTCAGTTCCACCTCTAGGGAAACCAGCACCCTCTTCTGGCCTCCGAGGGCATATCACTAATGTACACAAGTATACATGAACACATACATATACATTATTTTCAAAAGAAAAGGGAAAGGACAAAAATTTTTTTATTAAATCTGAATGCTTGTCGCTAAGGTCAGAATTAGATGTCTAACTCTTTGGGGTCACTACAACAGGATAAAATAAACTAGGTGGTTTTGTAATCATGACGAAATTCATTCCTCACAATTCTGGTGTCTAGCAAATCCAAATTTGAAGATCTGCAAGAGTTGATATCTCACAAATGACTACTTCCTGGAACACAGACAGCCATGTTACTGAGTGTAACATGGTAGAGGGGACAAGCAGGTCCCTTATGGTATGCTTTATAAGAGCACTGCCAAAGTTAATGAATACTCCACATAAGGCAAGGATGTCCTCTCTAAAGCAAGAATTCAATACAGGAAGTTCTACACGGTACAATAAGACAAGAAAACAAGAAAGATGAATAGGTGGGATGTAAACACACAAACACATTTTTTGTCATAAATGATATTACTAAGTAGGAAACCCCAAACAAACCAATAAAAATTGCTTTGAAATAATAAGAAAATGAGGCTCAACACGTAGCTCAGTGTGCTTAAGAGTGCACACAGCTCTTGAGAAAGACACAAATTTGGTTTTCAGTACCCTTGTCTGACAGCTCACAGCTTCCTGTAACTCTAGCTTCAGGACACTAATTCCCTCTTCTGAATCCAATAGGCTCCTACACTCGCATGTACATAGTATTCCCATACACACACATGGTAAAAATCAGTCTTTAAAACATAATTATAAGTGTATGCTAACATTCTACATGTCAATATTTTAGCAGATGTATTTGTAATTACTCCAATACAAAAATCTACTAAGATGTGCTTTGATAGGTCACTGTATAAAATGAATGGTATAATCATTTAAAAGAACACTTGTCAAAAAAAAAAAAAAAAAACAGCTATAAACCTTGGGGGAAATGGATGGCTCTTAAATTTGTTTTGCTAAGTAAAAGATTGTAAATAGCTACACATTGAAAAGAAAGAATGTTCTGGAAAAGACACAACTGTGATAATGGTCTGTTACAGTTGGTATGATGTTGCTATATATTTAAATACTAAATACTCTACACCAAGATCTGTTTATCCTGAGCGAATTCTCATGTCTACCAGCATTTGTTCTACAAACCTTGCTCTGCAAGTTAACTGGCCAATAAAAAGCTAAAGCCTGTGATTGGGCAGTAGTAGAGAGCTAGGTAGGACTTCCTATGAGAGAGAAAGAAATGCTGGGAAGAAAAAAGAGAAAGACCTTTTCACCGGGAGACATGAGAGGAGACAGACAGGACTTTGGGCCCAGAAAGTATAGCTAGCCATGTGGCTGGATGGGGCTAGGTTGTCAGGTTAACTCAAATGAGCTAATCAAGGGTCTACCCAGCTAAGGCCTAGGGCTCTGAAATATTAAAAGGTCTCTGTGTAGTTATTTGGGGAACTGGTTAAGGAATAACTGCTGCCATATTATATTCTAGCATTAATATGTACAGAATAATACTCATTTCTTTTCATTTTTTATTGGTTACTTTATTTACTTACATTTCAAATGTTATCTGCCTTCCTGCTCCCCACACACAATTCCCCCATCCCATCTCCCCACCCCTTTACCTCTATGAGGGTGTACATCCCAGTTCACTGCTTTAGCATCACCCTCCACTGGTGCATCAAGCCTTCACAGGACCAAGGGCCACCCCTTTCATTGATGCCAGATAAGACCGTCCTCTAGCTGCTGGTACATATGTAGTTGGAGCCATGGATCCCTCCATGCGTACACTTTAACTCAGAATTGCTCCTGTCTAAAGGAAATGCAGGGACAAAGAGTGGAGCAGAGACTGAAGGAAAGGCCATCCAGATACTGTCCCACCTAGAGATCCATCCCATCTATAGATACCAAACCCAAACACTATTGCTGATGCCAAGAAGTACTTGCTGAAAGGAGTCTGATATAGCTGTCTCTTGAGAGACTGTACCAGAGCCTGACCAATACAAAGGCAGATGCTCACAGTCCAACCATCAGACTGAGCACGGGGACCCCAATGGGGGAGTTAGAGCAAGGACTGAAGGAGCTGAATGGGATTGTAACCCCATAGCAAAAACAATAATATCAACCACCCAGACCCCCAGAGCTCCCAGGGACTAAACCACCATCCAAAAAGTACACATGGAGAGATCCATGGATCCAGCTATATATGTAGCAGAGGATGGCCTTATCTGGCATCAATGGGAGGAGAGCCCCTTGGTCCTATGCCCTAGTGTTGGAAAATACTAGGGCAATGAGGCAAGAGTACATGGATAGGAAGGGGAGCACTCTCATAGAAGCAGGAGAGAGGAGGAAAGGGATAGGGGGTTAACAGAGGGAAAACCCAGAAGGGGAAAAACATTTGAAATGTAAATAAATTAAATAACCAATTTAAAAAAGAAAGATTTTTAGTAATATATTAAATTATCAAAATTGTCTCTGACTATGACTGTGCATGAACACAATTAAGGATTATTTCACTGCTTTCAAATTCAAATATGTTTCTATATATTGAATGAAACACATTTTAAGGAAAATGAGCTCATATTAGGTTCAAGTGACAATAAATCATTTATTGAAGATATTTTAACTTTTTTAAGATCAAGGTTTGGACACACCAGAAATAGGATAGTGCTAAATATTTGATCTTCATAATTGCAGTTACTCCATTCTTCCATTAGGATGCAAAAGCAGTCACAAGCAGTATTTAAGTGAAAAGACATAGTCCTTGTGTTATAATAAAACTTTATTTACAAAGTGTCAGGCTGCATTAGATGTATACATAGTAAGTTGGGCATGCTCACTCCAAATCTAGTGTGTGTGTGTGTGTGTGTGTGTGTGTGTGTAATCATTCGTATATATTATCTAACATAGATAGTATATATTAACTAATATATATATATATATAGATTTCTAAGATTGCTGATTGCTCTCTAAACATTGTTGACAAAAGTTATTTAAGAATATAGGTAGACATTATTGAAAACTCAGAAGAGTAGGGGATATCTTAATGAAAACAAACATTCTAAAATCACACTTTTCAAAAATAGAGGCCAATTAAAATTAACTTATCTTTTTTGTATAGTGCCTAACAGTCCTGTGTACTAGTGCTCACATTTAACATCATACTATAAGGAATACTAACATTTTTAAAACATACATATTTATATATTGACGTGACTTTTAACACTTTGGAAATTTCTATCATATAGTTAGTTATCTCAAGAACTATTTATTGATCTCTGTCTCTTTTATTTGATATTCTATCTTAGTCTTCATATAATGCTTAAGTGGTCATTTTATTCTTAAATCCCACTTCAGATCTCAGGCAGTTTTTAGGATAGACTCAACAGGAACAAAATTATACAGTGTGAACATTTTGTGGCTTACAATATACTTTTCTGAATTCCTTTCAACTCCCACCTATGGTGCCTGAGAAGCTCCCCTGAAATAAAGTGATATAAGCTCATTTTACAATTAGAAACCGATCCTCCCCTGAACGATAGAACTTGAGATAAGAGAAAAATCTCTAAAGGACTCCATTCAAGACAAGCTATATATATCACTTTCTTACAGGAAAGTAAGTTTAACTGTTTGTCTCTAGCAAGACATAAGGCATTTATATGCTTCACAGTGGAGGCTATGTAGGTAAGCACCACAGCAAAATCTCTGAGCAGTGTAATTGATCATCAGAGGTATCTGACGGTCCATGACCATAAATCACAGGCAAGCACTTTTACCTGACTGATATGAAATGAGCATAAATGTGGGGGAAGAGAATCTGATGTTTGTCAGAGGCTGATATATATTTTTTTCACTTCTTCCAGAAGCAAGTAGTATAAGGCTATACAGAACATATCATATTCTACTCTGTGATTTATTCTCTCTACCAAGTATTACTCAGAAATAGGGAAACTGCAACAGAATCTTCCTTCTAGCATCCAGGCATAAAAATACAGTAAGATAATATAATCTACAATCAATATAAATTTTCAAGGAATGCATCAAGCTTAAAATGACCATGGAACAAGTGGCCAATCCAACTGTTTACAAACCTTGTTCATCTTAAACTGAATGTGGAGAGAGGACATGTTTTCTACCTTTAATGTAACTCAGACAGCCTTAAAACAGGTCAGAGATTAAATTCCATTGACCAGATTGGAATTATTCCATTGTGTTAGTAGTTGAACTGTGATGTGGGAGAATTTACTTCTCTAAGAGTTCGCTACAACATGGAGAAAAACAATACTGATCTGATAGGTTGTAAATATGAATAAATAAGATAACACATAGCAGGTGCCTATCATGGATTCTGAAAATATGTGATTGTCAGTCAATGTTGAATAAAAGTCACTCTTGCTACTTTCAAGCAAACTAAAATAAACCTTACTATGCCATTCTTGAAAGTTTAGGGTCTCTGTTAATGGCAAAAACAAACTGCACCATGGTGTTTCACTGGCTTGAACCTTATTCCAAATGACAAAAGCTCTAATTATGATGCTTCAGCAACTCTGTTTAATTCCACTGAATGGAGAAACTGATAAATAGCTTGAAAGCCTCATAAGCAAATTCACACTCCTGGACAGCCCTGAGCAGAGTGAGTTTTCATCTCCGTTGCCAAGACTCACATTTTTCAAACTCGTGTTTGTACAAACCCAGGAATCATTTTACTGTACACATTTTATATGAGCCATTACCATTCCTTTCACTCTTATTAAAGAAGAGAAATGATTAAAACTCACATAAAGTGTACATTAAGGCTTCTGCAGAGGGAGTGCACACAATATTGCAGAAGGTACTCATTGAATTTGTCAGAGTTGAGTGTGGTGAGCATAGATTATGCAATCCTTACAAATGTATGCTGTTCACCTAAAACATAGTGTTTTAATGGGAAATTTTCAATTGAACCCATTCAAAATAGCACAGTTTCTTCCTGAAAAATCAGCACAAAGATAGGGAATCAGAAGTGTGTTAGGCAAACTCACTGAGTATTTTATGTTATGAACTAAAAACAGCACAGGTGGTTGCAGAACATTAGAGCAGAAGATGATTAAAAACACTTCAACAAATCCTGGTGTGCATTATTATAAAGAGGGAGGACTCTCTATGTGAATTCACTGTGGCTTCTATTATAATTGTAGGGATGTCTAGGGAACAACTCTCTCTAAGAGTAAAACCTGAGCCAATGATTTGAATATAATTATCCATTAAGGACAAGCTCCCAGAAGGATCTAGCGAGGAACTGGAAGTGGAAAAAAGAAAAGAAAGAAGTATCCCCTATTATGAAAGTTATTTGCCGCTATGTTTTGCCATCAAATTCACATTCTCATTCAATGTTTATTAAATGTCTATGGTTTATTATTGGAAATGCAAATAAGAACAAACTCAAATAATTGATATTTTTTTCACTGATAGATCACTATCATGGTCACAAGTGCATTCAACTAGATCTAAAGCCTCATGAAGAAATGAAAAGCCATCAAAAACCCAAACAAACTGTATCATCCATTCTATAGCATCTAATTCAACTGCACCTCTTTAGAGTAATGAATCAGGGACTTAGGTATTATGTAAAACCTATAGCTGTGTAGTTTCACTTGTGAATCATCTCTCACAATCAGGAATTTTAATAGTAGAAAAAGAAGGTCGAGGATGTAACTCAGCAGTCAAGTTTGTACTATACTTTCAGTCTAATGCTGAAAAAAATACACAAACAATAGAAAGAACCATTCTAGGCTAAAGAAATGACTCAATCAATAAAGAGCTTGCCATGAAAGTATGAGGACCTGAGGTCAGTCATCCAGGACACACTCACATGAAAAAGTTGAGTATAGCATCCACATATATAATCCCAGCTTGCTGGTCAACCAGTCTTGAAAAATCATTGAGAAATAGTGCTTCAAAAAAAATTAGGTGGGGACTGAATGATGATACTCAACCTCAACTCTGGCTTCCATATGCCTGCAGAAACATGAGTATACATACCACATACGTATGCACACAATCATGGCACAGACACACAAGCATGAACCATTTCTGAAAATTTTCACAAATATGTATATGAAGATATTCAACACACAACCAACTCATTCAAACTTCTCAACCGTCAACATGCATCTTCTTTGTGAGGATGTCTACAAAATTTTTCAACTAATCACCAGTTGGGCCTCAACTGATCATTTACTTGTTTAATCTAGAGATGCTCACCAACTCACACAGAAAAAGTTATTTACATAGAAAATGAAATAGTGATTCCATGTTTTATTTTCTTATACATTACAATTGAAAACCCACACACCCTGTTTATGAATATAATTTTGACAAATCCTAGGACTCCACAGACAACTCTTATCACATCACACAAACCTGGGAAGTCTGGAACAAAGACAATTGAGTGGAGCTGTCCCCCCATTCAGCCAGCATTTTGAGATCTTCTTAAATTCTTTAATTCTTAATCTGTTTTATTCATGCTCACTTTCATTAATGTTTAAAAACTTGCACATTAAAACACTTCCTTTTATTTTCATTTTTACATACTCTACTGTCAGAATCAATCTTGAATAATAATTCTAATATTTGAACAAACCGACTGTCTTCCAACACAAAAATAACCTTGTCTTTTCTGCAAATTGGGTATAAGAGGTACTGCTTTAGATGATTTACAAATATTTTCACTGATTTTAAACAAAATTTTAACTTTTCAAAGTCCTATAATACTTTGAAAAGAACAGGAACAAATATGTTCTTTGTGTTTAAACAAAATTTGAACTTTTCAAAGTCCTATAAGACTTTGAAGAGAACAGGGACAGATTTGATGTTGGCCTAGAATTCTCCTTTTCTAAACAGGTTTAAAACCAACAACTTCAGGACTTTAGCACTGGGTAATCAAAATACTACCAGACAAAAGTATAGATTAAGCCAGGACAGGGACCAGCCCTTTGTAAATGTGTTTATAACACATTCCTATCATTTGTATGCTTTGTTGAAATGTAGACTTTTCGTGGAATATAGCAAAACATTTCATAAAAGTTAGGGAGCCAATATCTAAAGTATGCAATTTTCTAAATTACTGTAATTGAAGTTATTGTTAGGTTCGGAGATGAATGACTTCAAGAGTTCCCTAATTGGTCCCCAAGCATGCCAAGATTTCACCAGATAATGAAATGCTCCCATTAACCCATGCTCCTTTGCTGTCTCCAGGGAGTGTTGCTCGTTTCCAGGTTAGTGAAGATGCCAAACTTTACACGGCCCTGTATTTCTGATTTGTAAGTGGATACAAGGATGAGAAAAGGTTTACATGCAAAAGCTTATAAACCACAGGCTTTTCTGGTGGGTGAGTAGGTAGTGAGGCCACTAAGTATTCACAAATTTTTTAAAGGGTATATAGCAATAAAGACATTGGCAGCTACCCAACCATGCCATAGGGAAAGATCTATACTGGATAACTCTTTTCTACTCATTTGAATTTCATGTATATCAACCTGCTGAAGGAATTCTTATAGTTTGAGTGTATCCCCTCAAATATCAAGTAAACAATTGTGATAGGAATATAAAATAGGGCCTTTAGAGTATGTGCATTCCTGCCACAGCAATGGGCAGAGTCCATCCATAATTGGGTATAATTTTAAGAAGACAAACATTGCCTGAAGATGAGTCCTAAGCTAGAGTTTACTGAAGAACAAAAGCAGAAAAGTCAGGAAGCTTTTGATCTCTTTAATACATTCAGAACTTAGCCATGAATATGAAGGAACTAAAGGACATGATTAGGACTCTGGGCTTTGATACTGAGATAAAAGAAATTTAGGACGTAGAATCTGTAAGGAAGAGGCAGGAAAATGACCATTTGTCACTTCTACTGTGAAAACTCAGAAAAGTCAGAGAAATATACCAAATAAAATTTCTGAGATGTTCAACTGCTTTCATGATGATGGAGCTCAGAGATGTCTTTCAAACTCTGAAGTATGCAGCCAAGGAGTTGAGCAAGAACATGACTGATGAGGCACTACTGGGAATTGCTCCTGAACATAAATGACATGGACACAGATCAGTGAACAGGAGATGCTGCATAATATCAAAAAAGCCACCTCTACTGAGATCGCTGTTAATCATGCAGCAAGATTGGCTGCCTGCTGCTGTGTGAATGAAATCTGGATTTTGATAGTACAATGCACTCCCCCTCACACAATCACACTAACCTACCTGGGAAACATTGGCTATGGTCTTGAATTTATTTAAGATTTTGAAATGTTCATTTATATTAATGGATTTTTCTAAATGACTTGGCAATTCATTCTGAAAGTACACAAAACACCTTAAAGAAAACAGTACCTACCATGGCACCTTTCATAGTTTTACATCACTATGAGTTTCAGCACTGATGTAACCAGAGTGAATTCTTATACAAGCACATGTCTTCATATCACCACCTTATCACAAGCCACTAACCCAAGACTAAGACATCAGCAAGACAGGTTTATCCATAAAGTAGTCTCAGAAATAGAATGGGAAAGATGGAACTCAAGAGCAGCCCACTGAGTGTCTTCATCTTTCTAGAACTTATTAGGTTATTCTTCTTGATGAAACAAATATTTATGTACATAGAGGAAGATAAGAATAAAGAAATGAGGGATAAAGAAGACAAAGAAGAACAGGAAGATGGGGCCCTATAGACAAAGTTTAGTATAATATACAAAGAACTCAAAACTAATAAGAAACTTAAACATTCTTCTTTCTTCTTTCTATTTATTTATTTATTTATTTATTTATTTATTTATTTATTATTGGATATTCTATCTACACTCAGATGCCATTCCCTGCCTAGAAACCCCACATGACACCTCCTTCCTACTGCCTCTATGAGGATGCACCCCCACCTCCTCCCAACTCCTACCTCCCCACCCTTGAATTCCACCACACTCAGCATCGAACATTCATGGGATCAAAGATCTCTCCCACCAATGCTCGACAAAGCCATCCTCCCTACATATACACTGAGTCATGGTCCTCCAGTGCTCCAGGTGGGTTTAGACCTGGAGCTCTCGTGGTTGGTATGTGCTCTCCTCATGGGGTCAACTTCGTCCTTCACTCTTCTCTTAATCCTCATGGAACCAATAGTCATGTTGAGATCCTCCTGATATGTCAACTTGCAGACTTAAAGACAGTTATATCAGGTCTCAGCTAACTCCTGCAATCAATTACCTTGGTGACGCCAGGGATAATACCCAATGGATGGGGTCCAGACAGTCCACTCAGTTTGCCACACTTGTCTCCAATTGCTCTTTAGATTTTGTACCCTTTAGAGGACCAAGAACACACTGTCTTCTCTCTTGAGCTTCTGCAGTCTGTAATTGTATCTTGGTATCGTTTTGGCTAGTATCATTATCAGAGTAATACTGTGTGTGTTCTTGTATTGGTACCTCACTCAGATATATTCTGATCACCATTACAAGAATTCTCAAATTCATTGTTTTAAACTGAGTAATACCCATTAATGACCACATTTTCTGTATCCATTTGAGTTTCCTCAGTTGGGAATTTTTTGTTTAGCTCTGTACCTCATTTTTTAATAGGATTATTTGGTTGTCTGGAGTCTAATTTCTTGAGTTCTTTGTATATATTGGATATTAGCCATCTATCAGATGGAGTATTGGAAAGATCTTTTCCCAATCTGTTGGCAGC
The DNA here is from genome assembly GCA_021653895.1 of Mastomys natalensis. NCBI lineage: Eukaryota > Metazoa > Chordata > Mammalia > Rodentia > Muridae > Mastomys > Mastomys natalensis. Next base: position 867,081 of record JAJTUV010000429.1, read on the forward strand.
TGTTTTGTCATATTGACAGTGTCCTTTGCCTTACAGAATCTTTGCAATTTTATGAGGTCCCATTTGTCAATTTCTGATCTTAGAGCATAAGCCATTGGTGTTCTGTTCTGGAACTTTTCCCTTGTGCCTAGGTATTAGAGGATCTTCCCACCTTCTTTTCTATTAGTTTCAGTGTATCTGGTTTTATGTGAAGGTCCTTTATCCACTTAGACTTGAGCTTTGTACAAGGAGATAAGAATGTGTTGATTTGCATTCTTCTACATTTTGTCCTCCAGTTGAACCAGCACCATTTGTTGAAAATGCTGTCCTTTTTCCACTGGACAGTTTTAGGTCTGTTGTCAAAGATCAAGTGACCATAGGTGTGTGGGTTCATTTCTGGGTCTTCAATTCTATTCCATTGATCTTCCTGCTTGTCATGTACCAATACCAGGCAGTTTTTATCAATATTGCTCTGTAGTACAGCTTGAGGTCAGGGATGGTGATTTCTCCAGAAGTTCTTTTATTGTTGAGAATAGTTCTCACTATCCTGGGTTGTTTTGTCATTCCAAATGAATTTGAGAATTGCTCTTTCTAACTCTGTGAAGAATTGATTTGGAATTTTGATGGGATTGCATTGAATCTGTAGATTGCTTTTGGCAAGATGGCCATTTTTACTATATTAATCCTGCCAATCCATGAGCATGGGAGATCTTTCCATCTTCTAAGATCTTCTTTGATTTCTTTCTTCAGAGACTTGAAGTTCTTGTCATACAGATCTTTCACTTGCTTGGTTAGATTCACACCAAGTTATTTTATGTTATTTGTGACTATTGTGAAGGCTATCATTTCCCTAATTTCTTCCTCAGCCTCTTCGAGTAGAGGAAGGCTACTGATTTGTTTGAGTTAATTTTATATTCAGCTACTTTGCTGAAGTTGTTTATCAGCTGTATGAGTTCTTTGGTGGAATTTTTGGGGTCACTTAAGTATACTATTATTTCATCTGCAAATAATGATATTTCATCTTCTTTCTTTCCAATTTGTATCCCTTTGACCTCCTTTTGTTGTCTAATTGCTCTAGCTAGGACTTCCAGTACTATGTTGAATAGGTAGGGAGAGAGTGAGCATCGTTGTCTAGTCCCTGATTTTAGTGGGATTGCTTCAAGTTTCTCTCCATTTAGTTTGATGTTGGCTACTGGTTTGCTGTATATTGCTTTTACTATGTTTAGATATGGGACTTGAATTCCTGATCTCTCCTTGACTTTTACCATGAAGGGATGTTGAATTTTGTCAAATGCTTTCTCAGCATCTAGTGAGATGATCATGTGGTTTTTTTTTTCTTTTGAGTTTGTTTATATAGTGGATTGCATTGATGGATTTCTGAATATTGAACCATCCCCGAATTCCTGGGATAAAGCCCACTTGATCATGATGGATGATTGTTATGATGTGTTCTTGGATTCAGTTTGCGAGAATTTCATTGGGTATTTTTGCATTGATGTTCATAAGGGAGATTGGTCTGAAGTTCTCTTTGTTGGGTCTGTGTGAGGTTTACGTATGATTGCGATTGTGGCTTTCATAGAACAAGTTGGGTAGTGTTCCTTCTGTTTCTCTTTTATGGAATAGTTTGAATAATATTGGTATTAGATCTTCCTTGAAAGTCTGATAGAATTCTGCACTAAAACCATCTGGTCCTGGGCTTTTTTTGATGGGGAGACTTTTAATGACTGCTGCTATTTCTTTAGGGGTTATGGAACTATTTAGATGGTTGTTCTGCTCCTGATTTAACTTTGGTACCTGGTATGTGTATAGAAAATTGTCCATTTCATCCTGATTTTCCAGTTTTGTTGAGTATAGGCTTTTGTAGTAGGATCTGATGATTTTTTGAATTTCCTCAGTTTCTGTTATGTCTCCCTTTTCAGTTCTAATTTTATTCATTTGAATACTGACTCGGTGCCCTCTGGTTAGTCTAGCTAAGGGTTTATCTATCCTGTTGATTTTCTCAAAAAAATCAGCTCCTGGTTTTGTTGATACTTTGTATAGTTTTTTGTTGTTGTTTGTTTGTTTGTTTCTACTCGGTTGATTTCAGCCCTGAGTTTGATTATTTCCTGCCTTCTACTCCTCTCGGGTGTGTTTGCTTCTTTTTGTTCTAGAGCTTTCAGGTGTGCTATCAAGTTGCTAGTGTATGCTCTCTCCAGTTTCTTTTTGTAGACACTTAGAACTATGAGTTTTCTCCTTAGCACTGCTTTCATTGTGTCCCATAAGTTTTGGTAGGACAAGCCTTTGTTTTCATTAAATTCTAAAAAATCTTTAATTTCTATCTTTATTTGTTCCTTGACCAAGTCATCATTGAGTAGAGCGTTGTTCAATTTCCACATGCATATGGGCTTTCCATTGTTTTTGTTATTGTTGAAGACCAGCCTTAGTCCATGTTGATCTGATAGGATGCAAGGGATTATTTCAATCTTTTTGTACCTGTTGAGGTCTGTTTTATGACCAATTATATGGTCTATTTTGGAGAAGGAACCATCAGGTGCTGAGAAAAAGGTATATTCTTTTGTTTTAGGATGAAATATTCTGTAGATATCCATTAAATCAATTTGATTCATAACTTCTGTTAATTCCACTCTGTCTGTTTAGTTTCTGTTTCCATGATCTATCCATTGCTGAGAGTGGGGTATTGAAATCCCCCATTATTATTGTGTGAGGTGCAATGCGTGTTTTGAGTTTAGTAAAGATTTTTTATGAATGTGGCTGCCCTTACATTTGGAGCATAGATGTTCAGAATTGAGCATTCATCATGGTAGATTTTTCCTTCGATAAGTATGAAGTGTCCTTCCTTATCTTTTTTGATAACTTTTGGTTGAAAGTTGATTTTATTTTAAACTAGAATGGCTACTCCAGCTTGTTTCTTGTGACCACTTGCTTGGAAAATTGTTTTCCAGCCCTTTACTCTGAGGTAGTGTCTGTCTTTGCCACTGACGTGAGTTTCCTGTATGCAGCAATTTTCTGCGTCCTGTTTATGTATCCAGTCTGATAGTTTCCGTCTTTTTATTGGGGAATTGAGTCCATTGATGTTAAGAGATATTAAGGAAAAGTGATTGTTCCTGTTATTTTAGTTATTAGAGGTATAACTATGTTTGTGTAGCTATCTTCTTTTGGGTTTGTTGGAAGATTTTTTTTTTTTTTTTTTTTTTGCTTTTTCTGTGTTGTAGTTTCTCTCCTTGTGTTGGAGTTTTCCATCTATTATCCTCTGTAGGACTGGATTTGTGGGAAGATATTGTGTAAATTTGGTTTTGTCATGGAATATCTTGGTTTCTCCATCTATAGTGATTGAGAGTTTTGCTGGGTATAGTAGTCTGGGCTGGCATTTCTGTTCTCTTAGGGTCTGTATTATATCAGTCCAGGATCTTCTGGCTTTTATAGTCTCTGGTAAGAACTCTGGTGTAATTTTTATAGGTCTGCCTTTATATGTTACTTGACCTTTTTCCCTTACTGCTTTTAGTATTTTTTCTTTGTTGTGTGCATTTGATTATTATGTGACAGGAAGTATTACTTTTCTGTTCTAGTCTATTTGACGTTCTGTAGGCTTTTTGTATGTTTATGGGCATCTCGTTCTTTAGGTTATGGACGTTTTCCTCTATAATTTTGTTGAAGATATTTACTGGCCCTTTAAGTTGGGTATCTTCACTCTCATCTACACCTATTATCCTTAGGTTTGGTCTTCTCATTGTGTCCTGGATTTCCAGGATGTTTTGGGTTAGGACCTTTTTGCATTTTGCATTTTCTTTCACAGTTGTGTCAATGTTTTCCATGGTATTCTCTGCACATGAGATTCTCTCTTCCATTTCTTGTATTCTGTTGGTGATGCTTGAGTCTATGACTCCTGATCTCTTTCCTACGTTTTCTATCTCCAGGGTAGTCTCCCTTTGAGATTTCTTTATTGTTTCTATTTCCATTTTTAGATCCTAGATGGTTTTGTTTAATTCCTTCACCTGTTTGGTTGTGTTTTCTTGTAATTCTTTAAGGGATTTTTGTGTTTCCTCTTTAAGTGCTTCTACCTGTTTTCCTGTGTTCTCCTGTACTTCTTTAAGGGAGTGACTTACGTCCTTCTTAAAATCTTCTATCATCATCATGAGAAGTGATTTTAATTCTGAATCCTGCTTTTCCGGTGTGGTGGGGTGTCCAGTACTTGCTATGGTAGGAGAACTGGATTCTGATGATGCCAGATAACTTTGGTTACTTATATTCTTGTGCTTCCTTTTGCCATCTGGTTAACTCTAGTGCTACCTGTACTCACTGTCTCTGACTGGAGAATGTCTTTCCAGTTATCTTGCTTGTGTCAGAACTCCTCAGAATCCAGATGTCTCTTGACCTATGATCCTGAGCTCCTGGGTGGAAGAGCTTCCTCTGAGATCCTGAAATCCTGCTGTTCTGAGTGCAGTGGTTCCTTCACTGCTCTGCTTCTCTAGGAAGGTTTAGGATATGGTGTCTTCACGAGAGCAGACCTGCTAGGTGTCAGCTGCTCTAGGCAGGTTCAGGATAAGGTGTCTTCACGAAGCATACCAGCCAGGTATCTGTCCCAGACAAAAGGACCAAGTGAGGGCAAACCTAAACATTCTTAAAGAAAATAAACCAAATTTAAATAGGACATGGAATTAAATAGTATTCTCCAGAGATGAAATACAAATGCCTGAGAAACATGATTTTTAATGTTTAACACCCTTAGCTATTAGATAAATTAAGATTAAGATTACTTAGAGATTTCATCTTTCCCCAGTCAGAATGGCTAAGATTTAAAAGAAAAAAATGGATGACAAATGCTGACATGGATGTGGATAAAGAAGAACATTTATTCACAGCTGTTGGAAGTACAAACTGATGCAGCTATTATGAAAGTGAATAGGGAAGTTCCTTAAAAAAAAAATAAGTCTACCACATGATGTAGCTATACTATTCATAGGCATATTCTGCAAAGACTCTATATCCTACTGTAAAATTGCATGCTTATTCATTGTTTATTTTTGCTGTATTCATAGTAGCTAGGAAATGGAAGATCCTAGGTGTCTAGCAACTAAGGGATGGATAATAAAAATATGGTATATTTAGTCAATAGAATATTATCTAGTTATTAAGAAATGAAAATATGAAATTCACAGGTAAATGGAAACAATAATACTGATGGAGAAAACAGGACCTAGAAAGACAAATGATGTGTTTTCTCTTGCTTGTAGATGTTAGCATTGAGTCTTCATATATATATATATTGGAATATCTATATGGTCAGGGAATTACTAAGAGTCCACAAATGGAGCATTTTCACAGATGGGGAGAGATATCAGTGGTATAAAAAAAAAGTGTACAGAGAATTAATGAAACTGAAATGGTTAAATTGTGAAGGAGATGTGAGGGCAGGGTTAGAGGAAGGGGTATAGAGAAGAATAATTGAATCTAAAGACTTCAAAGTCATGAAAATCTACCAACCAATGTGGAAGCTTCCTACATATATTTCTAAGAACATAAATGTCTAAGATACATACATACCTAAAAATGAACAACAGAACAATAATGACTCTGTAACACCACATACTAACAAAATTTAAAAAAAAAAAAAATATAAGTGTCAGGGCACTCAATCTCATATCCTTTTCTTGTTTTTTCTTTATAACCCACTGAGACAAATTAAAGCTGTGAGTTTGTACATGGAAATAGAGTTATGCAGCAAAATTTTAGAAGTCTTGTCTCTGAAGAACACTGACACTCCCTCCCAATGCAGCTATCAACTTCTCTTTTCTAGAGGATGTAGCTTTCTTGTCTCTGTCATCCAAGCTGGAATATTGGCTGGGCTAGATCTTGTGCAGCTCTTGTGTGACCATCCATTGCTGTTGTGAATTCATGAGTGTAGAAAGCCTCCCATGTCCAGAAGATACTATTGAATAGCTTTACTTCAACTTTGACAAAGTATCAGTAAAAAAGGTTTTCAGTCTCGTAAAACCCCACTTATTGCTTATTTGCCTTGATTTTTTTTGAATAATTTGTTTTCAGAAAATTCTGCCTATGTCTACATTTTCATGTTTTCCTCTAACAATTTTAGAGTTTGTAATATTACAATAACATCTTTGATATATTTGAAAATAACTTTGTACAGAATGAAAGAAAGGTCTAATTTCAACCATTTATATCTGTATATAAATTTTGCAGTGTACTAAAGAGAGTTCTTAATATATATTCTCAGGATGTTTATCAAAAATCAAGTATCTACACAGGTTTATTGGAGTCCTCTATTTTTTTTTTTATTTATCTACATACTTACTTACATATTTGAGTCTCTATTATTTTCCACTGATCTAGGTATCTGCTTTTTGAGCTGGTATCACATTAATTTCATTACTGTGGCACTGTGATCAAACCAGTCAGAGATTCTGATCTCTACCATTAGGTTTTTTAAACCAGGATTGCTTTGGGTGACCAGAGTGTTTTATGTTTCTATATGAAATGTAATTTCTCTTTAGTACTGTGAAGAACAACATTGGGACTTCAACAGGGGTTGCAATGAAATTATGAATGGGTTTCACTTTGTTAGTGAGGTTTATTTCAAGGTAGATCTTGAAGCTATTGTAAATAAGACTAGTGTTTAAAATCAATTATTTTATTAATTTTATCCACTTGTCTTCTTGTTTATGGCAAGAATACAGTTTTGTGGCAAATATTGCTTTATGAAATTAACTATCTATCTCTATTTTTTTTAATTTCATACATGAAATGTTATTTCCAACATTTTTACCCTTCCTTTTTCCCTATCAATCCCACCATTTCCATTGCCCTGTGCTCAATACCTCTTCTCATATTCATGAGAAGATATGAGATATTCTGCCTTCACTGCTTTTAATGATGGCTTCAAATGTGTGATGGACACTATGTAGGCTGTTTCTACTTCAATAAGCAGTCTCTTATTTAAAGGCTTTCTAGACGAATCCCTTACTCATCAACTTTTTCTATTTTCTTCAGATATTTATATGCATGTTGCTTTTCAAATATCTAGGGATGTGGCTCCTTGTTTGGAGAGGTCCTACATAGGAATGTACCTATTTAATAGATATTCAAATGAGGTTCAGAGCACTCTGTAATTTTCCTCAAAACCATACAGGTAATAAGCACTGTCAGGAAGTAGGAAAATAAATTCTTTATTGTTCCTATTAACACCCACTTACTTCAACTGTATCCCCACTAGATAGCCAGAAACTAGTTACTTAGTTTATCTCTTTAAAGGAAGTAAACCTTAAAGTTGAAAATATTTAATTTAACATAATTTAACATCTCTTGTCTTTTCACTTGGCTCATCCTCTTAAATTTGATTTGCAGAAAATAAAACAAGCTTTAAATTCACTGACATTCTGTCAACTGTGTCCTTAAGGAAGAGATCCCAGGGGCTACTTTGGTTGAAATGACTGTCATGAGTTGACTTGTAAAAAGTAATTGGTTCTGTAATTTCATACATGTCAAAATCTGCTATGCAGTGTTTCCTAATTGCTGCTTTGAGTGTGCACACAGGTATAAAATCAATTTAGTTGCTCTGGTGTCTATTTGGCATTACCTAAAAGCCAGAAAATAATAAAATGCATTGATGCTTCAGTAACCTGGGATCCAAGCACTTCATGAAAAAGATAGGTGAAGTTCAAAAAGCCACTGGGCTCCAGTGTCCTCAGTTAAAGGACAAAGCTGGAGACAATTGACTTTAACTTGTTCATTTCAGAGTTTCTACCTAGGTTTTACTCACATGGTAAAAACTAGGAGCATCTATTAACTAACATATGTATACTTATCCAATATAATGATAGTCAAGGTTAATATGTTATCTAGATAAAATAAATCACTATATTTTATTTACAGCTGAAATACTTATCAGATTCTAATTATTGGAGAATTAGCAACAACCTAGTGAAATGTTATAAATAGATAGGATACAAATATAACCCTCCTATAAGCCCCCAGTGGCTCTCAAACTCTAGCTTGTCATAGAATTTCCCGATGAGTTTGTTAAAGCAGATTCAAGGCCTCAGTTTCTGATTCAGACAGTGGGGAAGGGAATGTCAACTCCTAACAGCTTTCCTGATGGTACTGAGGCTGCTTATACCAGGATCCCACTGAGGATGATGGATTTAACCAAGCCAGTGCTCCCTGCTCTTCAAATTCTCCAACATCTAAGAACCAAGCAGTGTAGAGAGGTAAACTTACACAGCATGTCTGTCACAGAACCAACTCTTCAGACCAAAGGCTTATTACCTGTCTCCATAGGTTCCCCAACACTGTCCTCTTTTCTTTAACATTAAGAAAAGAAAAAAAAATGTGCTAAAAGATGTTATTGCTATGTTTTTCTTAATCACGGTACTACGCAGGGCTTAGTGTGGACATGAAGTGAGTAAACCACAAGAGAAGGATTAAAGATAGAAAATGAAGAACTTGGAAAATTTTCAAGTTAGGTGTTCATATAGCATGACATTAGATCAACACGTTCCACTGCAATCTAGTTTGTTTGTATTTATTATTAGGAACAACATTGGCTCAGGAACCTCAATACCATGTTCCCAGCACAGGGGAAATCTATATGCCCCAGAGGGAAAGCGGGCAGGGAATAAGAGATAAATTCAGGAGATAGAGGACAAGGGAGAAGGAGAAGAGAGCAGGGAAAGGAAGCAGGGGTATTTGTCCCAGAGAGACAAAGGACCACCTCTGGATAAAGAGAAGACAGAAGAGTCACATAGGAAAGGTACAAGGGGAAATCCCATGTTAGAATGAGGTGTTTAATTTGATTGGGCAAGTTAATTAGGGCATGCAAAAGGGGACTTTTGATTGATGAACTTCAATACTTTCATAGCTGGACCTGATATTAAGCCTCAGGAGGAGGAAGTGGCCAGATACAAGAACAGACCTTGATGGCTATTTTAGGAATGTGATCTAATGGACTTTAGCAAAATAGACGGGAAAGGGGGAGAGAAAGCCTACTAGAGCCATGCTTGGCATGCTTGAACTGGAGAGAGTCCCTGCATTTATAACTTTTCTGACTTTCCAAAGGAGATAATATTTATTCAATTGCCAGAAATCTAATTTAAAATATTGAAAATCACATGACATAATTTTAGTACTCAAAGTTAAACAGAATTTTAACATATAACAATACTATTAAGAACACCATTTACAATATAAGCAAGAGAGAAAAGGGGGACTTTGAAGCACATATGATGAACATATGAAAAACCCAAATATTATTCCCATTCTACATCCTGTAACTTCTGTATGAGAATGAGGACAAAGAGCTGCATCCTTTTACCTACATAATTTGATTCTGTAGTACCAAGGAAGTGTTCATGAACCCCAAAAGACCAGTCAGGAGCTGAACCGATACAATGACACCAGGGACTTTATCCGTGCCAGCTAGGGCATAACTCACTGCCAAACACTCATCGGGACAAGTTTATATAGAAAACAGCAAGTGAGGAGTGGGTGTTTCTAGCCTGGCAAGCATCTAACTGGAGGCCTACTGTGGTCTTGAACATAATTGGCTGGTGCTGGGAGCCAAACCATAAACTTAACTTCTGCTTTCCTCCTAATTGGTGGTTGCAAGGCATGTGATGGACTTGTAACGTGGAGGTGCAGTTTTGTTGGGGGTTAACCCAGAAACTGGTGCTAAATGTTGGATTTGTTGGGGGAGAATAACGTGAAGATGCAGGTCTTGTTGGAGGTAGCCTGGAAACTGGAGCTAGGCTCAGGTTTTGTTGGGGGGCAACTTAGAAACTGAAGTTAGGTACCAGCTTGTTGGTTTACTTGAGTCTAAACTTAGGTCAGGTTTCCTAAGATGGAGTCTGAACCCAAAAATTTTGTCTTTCAATTCAAAGAAGATGCTGTTCACTCCAACTTTTTATAAGTACATCCCCACCTATTGTACGCTCACCTGTTAGATGGGGGTATTCATGAGAGGAAGAGAGAGAGGAGGGGGAGGACTAGAATCACAGACCTGAACATGACAGAATGCATGAGGCTCAGACTGTCCTTCAAATTGAAAGGATTCTGCAGCAAGTCAGGATGACAGGCCACTAATTGGAGCATTTCATGGTCACTTGTGCTATAGCTAAGCAATAAATCACAAGTCATGAAAAGGCTAGAACTTTGTAACTACATGTCAAAGCCACCAGACCAGATTAATCAGGTTCTAGGAAGTGAGCTAATTAAATCAGCATCAACATCCTTTAACCAGCTCTGAAGTTTGTTTCTTGATGTTTTTTTCTGTCAGGAAGGAATGAACAAAGAGTGTTAAGATTGTGGTTCATAAGTCCTTTAAAAGAACGAAGGCCATAGTATAGTTTTTATGTTTCCTCTACTTGGCAAATTCTTATTTTTACAGCTGAATTGCTTTTCTACAGCAATAAATTGTATCTCCAGCCACTCATTAGACTTAAGTATAACACTTAAAAATAAAGGTAGGTGTCCAGGTCCCAACTAAAGCAGTTAGAAAACAGCCTTTATAATATCCCTTGTTTATGTGTGATGTGGTTTGATCAGGACTTATCTGGGACCTTCTCTGTTCTTGGTTCTATTTCTCTTCTCCATGAAATACTGGGCTTCATTCCTATAGAGGAACACAACTGATTCCACTAGAGTACAAGCTGCAGGTGGGTGAAGAACACAAACTGCAGGTATGCCGTTCATCAGCTCACTAACCGCATGAAGTCTCTTTACCTTCTTGGGTCCTATTTCCCAGCTCCGTCACAGGGTACTGATCTCATAGATTGTTGTAAGATTAAATCACACAGAACAACAGCTATTGCTTACAAGTATGATGATTCCTTTCAAATTTCTCCAGGTTAAAGGAAAGCATAGTGACTCTAAATCCATTACCTCATAGGAAAGTCTCATTTATCAAATACTGCTTCTGAAAAAAAAAAAAATACCTACTGTGTATTTTTGAGAACATTATGTAATAAGCCTAGATAAGCCTGGGTACTGACAAAGTGGAGACAAAGGAAGTACTTATTTTCGGACTGGAGAGAGCAATTAAGAGAATTTGCTGCACTTGCAGATGGCCTTGTTTTGGATCCCAGAAACTGCATCAGGCTGCTCACAATTGCCTCTAGCTCCAGGAGACCCAACATCCTCCTCTGGCCTCCTTGAGAATCTCCATGCCCATGTATACCCAGACAGATAATCAGACAAACAAGCACAAATGAGAGAGAGGGAGAGAGAGGGGGGAGGAGGAGGAAGAGGAGAAGGAGGAAGAGGAGGAAGAAGAAGAGAAGAGAAAACAAAAGAGAAAAGGAAAGAAAAGAAAGGTGCCAGTCTTGCCTGTTCAATGCATATACCTGTAATAACAGTATCTTGAGATAATGAGTTTGGGGACTAAGCTATTCAGTCAGATCATGGTTCAAAGAACAAAACAACAACAACAAAAGTGTTTATCTATACAATGGCTGGAGAGATAGTAAATGAAACAATTAATGTTGCAAGCTTGGCAGAGCTTCCTGTCTGCAACTCCATTAGAAAAATATATTTGTTAGATACTTGAGTAAGATTACTAGTTGACATTTCCACTTCAGGTGTGAGAGAACACTGTCTCTGGAGGTCAACAATTCTCCTGCGTGTGAGGGAGAAGCTCAACCCACAGAGAAATTGGTCAAGCTTGAAAGTGCAGACCTCAGACATCCCTGAGAACAAATGGATTGTCACATTAATGTCTGCTGTCTCCAGCCCAGATGCCAGAGCCAGAGGCATCTTAATTGTGAGCAGCTTCACAAATTCATCTCTATCATTCGAATGCTCCAGAAATTAACCTCTTGTTCTGAGAAGGTCAAGTTAAATGTCAGCCCAGATGGAACCTGGAGGGGCATTCAGATTCAAGATCAGTAGCACAGCTGGTCACACAGCTGTGCATTCTTCCTCCAAATTGTCATCGATCTTTCCCAAAGCATAGCTCCATAGATGTTCACAAGATAAACAACAGATCTGAGGCAGAATTGTTTTCTCTTTGATTTTTGTTGGAATACAACTAAATACTTTGTAAGAATCCCATTTTGGATGGACAGATAGCAAGAGGGCCTTTTTTTTTTTTTTTTTTTTTTGGTTCCATGGAGCAGTACAGTGTTTCTACCTGTCCCAAGGTTCAAAATGAATATCACTTTCCTAATTGTATAATAGTGCCTCAAATATACTAAGCTTCTGTCTAATAACAAGAAGATAAAATAAAAACCACAAAATAATTGGATGTGAATATTTCTGTTTACTGTTTATGAAGTAGTCAACTTATCTCAGTCAAGAATGCCAGGTGTTAGTGTTAGATGTATCTAAAAATAGAGGAAATCAATATTAAGAATGTCTACTTAAATAACAGGTATTTGCTATTTGAGAAAAAAAACTTTTAAAAATACGCAAATACTAAATGTAGCCATTTAGCTGTCAAGAGCAAAATGTAAATTGTTTTAATGAGCACAAGGTAGTAAGAAAATTTCTTGAAGTGAAATTCCTGCTAAAGTTAACATTAAAGAGAAAAGTAAGATATGAAGAAGTGGTAAACCCAAAGATAGATTTAGAACATTGAATCTTATCAAACAGTTCAGCTTATGTAAACAAATACCAGAAGAACCTCTCTTATCTCTGTACTTCTGTCAACACTCAGCATTTGTCTCCATTGGATGGCATCACAAAATAAATGTATTGTGTCCCTGAGAATATTCAACCAAAAACACTTCAGAGTTTCTTTTCTTTTTCAAGAAAATTTTGTTTTCCTCATTCATTACTGCCTCCTTCAAAACAGTAACTATTATATTATGTTATTGTCTTCCAAACGGCTGGATTTTCATACGGGCCTAAAATAATTTGTATAAAATTCTTGTTTATTATTTGTTCATCACATCTTTTCCATGAGGAAAATGTCTTAGTTATGTTTCCTGTTTCTATGATAAAATATCCTCCCCAAACCATCTTCAGGATGAGAGGGAGATTCAGACCATCATGACTGGGAGGTCATGGCAGCAAAAGATAGAGGCAGCTGCCCCCATTGTGGCCACGTTCAAGAAGACCAGATCAATGAATGCTGCTATTCAGCTTCCTTTGTCCTTCTTCTGTATCTATGACTTTAGCCTACAGAATGGTGCAGCCTACTGTTAGGGTAGGTCTTCCTACTTCAATTAACCTAATACAGTGTTCTCTCAGAAGTATGCCAGAGGCTAACAAATACGAGTAATCCCTCAGGAGTGACACTGGAGGTTTTCTCCTAGGTGATTCTGATCCTGTCAAGGTAACAATCAGCACAAACCATCCCAGAAGGGAAAAAAAGAGCACAGGACTTAAGGCATGACTGAGACTCACGACACCAAACCTTAGCTAGGTTCTAAGAATCTATTTCAACTGCATGAACATGAACTGAAAGCTAGTTTTCAGGATCGTACACGGATTTTATAAAAAGACAAAACTACATCATGAATTTGCAGTGTCTATAAGGTACACAAATGTCAAAAGGTCACTTGTACCCTGACAACATAATACATTGGACTCCTAACCTTAAATTTTTTCAGAAAATAATCCTAATCAGACATAGAGACCTTTACAAAATTAATAAAGTGAAAATAAGGTAATTAGGGTAGACTTAATCCAGGATTATTAGTGTCTTATAGAAAAGAGAAATTTAGGAATAAAAGCACATACAAACATGAAAAGGAAAGAGAAAGCCTAAGGAAAAAAAAACAAAAGTTAAGCTATAACTTATAGTTTATGTTGCTGTAACAAAATACCAGATACTAGATGATTTTGTAAAGAAAGTGTGCTTTCTGTTTTGCACAGTTAAGATGTCTAAGAGCGAGCACTGGTATTACCCTGTGAGGGCTTCATGGATAGCAGCATGGTGAGAGCACACATGGAGGTGTAAATGCCGTGGCTGTGCTTGCTTTATAACACACTACCTAATCCATCCCATGAGACCCAATTCCATCCCAAGAGCTCCGTCTCCCAGCTCACTCCCAAGAGCCCCAACTTAGCATCTCTAGGAAACCATTAATAAATTTATGAAGGCAAAGCAGCCATGACTTTCTTGTTTCCAAAAGGCATCACCACCTTTCAATGCTCCTTAAACTAGGAATCAATTTTTAACTTGTTTTCCAAACCATAGCAAGCTGTCAATGATATAGTAGAGGTTAATAATGAGACCCAGAACACATCCTTGATAGTGACTCCAGCAAGTCCCTGCACATACTTTGATTTAAGACTTCTAGCCTCCAAAACTGTCAGGCAAGTGTGTGTGTGTGTGTGTGTGTGTGTGTGTGTGTTGTGTTTGAAACCACTCACTTCATCTCACCTCATGGTTCTTTGTTATATCATCTCTAGCAAATAAACACAAGTTGTAAGACTATGGCACTATTAAGACTATATAGTTCCAATCTTCTTTCAGAAATTCAGAGACATATCTGATAATACTTCCTTTCTTTTGAATATTATTGAACTGATTCATTTGGGGATAGTACAATGGAGATTTCCCTCTCTATTGATGTTATATTGCCAAATAAAATAACATACTGCTCATAAGTATATGCTTTGAATGCATAGAAGAACCACTGCTTATGCAAAGTGGGAGAGGAGGCTGAGGGGAAGAACTCAGCAAAGCTAAGTGAGATGGATACAGAGAATGAGGGGAGTATTTCACAACAGCACTAAGAAGTCCAGGGGAAACTAAATGAAGATTACTATTATTATTACTATCACAACATAACCTATCAAGAGTAGGTGTTGTTGTTAGTTGAAACTATAGCAAAACCTGTTTAGAGCACTGTGGGCCTAAGTGTCATTTACTCTGTGACAGAACATTATAGGAGAAAGTCACTCTACTCCTTCTAAGACTCTGACTGATTTTGTTAGTGTATTTCTCATTACTGTACTATTAGCCTGAAATATTTTCTGATAAATATCATATTTCAATGGCATGTTCATGAACCATGGCTAATAAGAAATTCAAAATGAGCCTCCTGGTGGAGCTTAGTCATCATGCAAGCAAGCTTCTTGGTTCAAAAAGCTAAGAAATTAACCTGACAGAGAATGACCGCATAGTTTTCCAAAACTAAGCTGACATGTCCTAAGAGCAGTGTTCAGATCAGTTCTAAGCATCATTCATTCAAGTCCTCCCCCCAAAAAACCTCATGGGTGGCTTCCTAGGGATGCAGAATCTCAGGCAGGATAAGACTAGAATAAAGTTCTATCCCCCACAGCAGCTCTCATAGAGACAAACTTGCTAGATGCCAAGAGTAATTATTGTTATTAACATTTGCTGCCTATGTAGTCTGTGTTATGTCCTTTGCTTCCATTATCTCCATCATGATCTATGTTAGTTTCAGAACCTGTTTAGAGAGGGTAATTATCATAATTAATACTCTACAAAGAAAATTAGATTCAAGCAAGTCAAATAATGTGGCCAAGTTCGAATGGGCTACAAAGGGACACACAGAGATGAGCCTACATCTCTGACTCCCATGCATTCTATCTAGGAAGCCTAGTTCTGACTTACATTCTCTTGTCCTACGACCCCATTGCCTGCCTTGTTTCAACATGATGTAAGTGGTGGACTACAAAGAGAAACTTGGAACCACTTCTTGTTCTGTGGGTTTCTTTTCTCTTTCTAGCCCTTGGCAAATTTGTATGTTTAATCATTGTGATTTTTAAAATCACAAATTTAAAATTGTGATGTTTAATCATGGTTTTAAAGTATTCTTCTAAAGAAAAAGTAAACACTCCGTGAATGGCAGAAAAGGCCTGTTCTCAATGACTGTAAACCTGAGTGTGATGATCAAATTTAAAAAAAGAAACAGGTTTACAAAATGCTCAAAATCCAATATACTGTTATAGGAAAAGAAACTATTTGTTAGTTAGGTGCTATGCAAATTGCTTAATGTCATATTTAATCACTTTTCAAAATTCTTACATGAAAAACTGGTTTGCTAAAAAAAAAAAAAAAAAAATCCAGATAATGGCTCATCAGGCTGTGGCAGTATGAATGGAAATGGCCCTCCAGCCTCATATATTTGAATACTTGGACTTCAGTTTGTGGAAGTGTTTAGGAAGCATTAGGAGGTGTGGATTGTTGAAGGAGATATGTTACTGGGGAAGGGCTTTGAGGTTTCAATAGCCCAGGCTATTCCAAGTTGGCTTTCTGCTTCATGCTTGTCGATCAGATGTAAGTTCTCAGTTACTGCTACAGCACCGTGACTGCCTGCTTGCTGCCATGCTTCCCATGAACTCACCCTCTGGAACTGGAAATGCCAATAAACTTGTTCTTTGAGTTGCCTTGTCTTATCACAGCAATAGAATAGTAATTAAGATACATAGTAATTGGCAGATCCATGATTTGGATGTAGTTTGAAAGATAAAAGATAATGTTTTTCCACTGAACTAATTTCAAATCACACACATCCTATCTCTATCTAGCTTTCATTCCAGACTACACATTTTTACAAACAAGATATCGAGCTCACACTGGCAACTCTGGTCTCAAAGAAAAGGGATAAAAGAACGTTTTCACCTCAAAAGGATAGATTTCTTAATGTTCATTTTAGCTAACTGTTCAAATGTGTTTGTAGTTTACCAAAAACATTTTCTAATTAGAAGCAATGCCTTTTAAGAATAATGGATTTATCAATTAGCAGCTGGCTACTGATATTCCTAGATTTCACTGTCCTAGAAAGCATGAAAAAATTCAAAGATAATGAAATCTTTCCTCCAAAATTGGCTAATTTGGAGAAATGGGGAATTTGCCAATAATTTTTTTCACTTTTAAAAGACTTATCTCTAGACCATTGAAACAGATATATCTAAAAAAACTATCAGAGAGGTATGGTTATGAAAACAAGGGGATTCATGCTTACTTAATATGAACATCCTTATGCCTCATCCTTTTTTCACTTTTTCCCATTAAAAATACCAATATATTTATATATGCTTCTTTAAAATAGCCTAAAATTTCAAGAATGTAAAAGACTCAGACGGTTCAAGGATGAAGGTGGTATCAACGTTCCCATCTGTAACACATTGTGAATTGTGTATTTTATAATGCTTACATTTGATTCATAATATGACAGAGGAAGCGTGAAAACACACTTGCAGCTTAGTTTTAATAAGTGTTGATACATTTATGCCATTCTTGCCAGACTCCCGTTCTACAAACATTTGGCTTTCCAGATTATATCCATGAAAATTAATGATCTGTCACTGGGCTTGCCTCAGTCCTAATGAAGTAGTTATTCAGAATGATGGAAGTCAGGTGTGAGAAACTTGCTTCTCTGGTGGATGATAAAGCCCTTTCTTCATTCTTTGCACAAATTTAATTAGGTGAAAGCAAAAAAAAAAAATTAATTACTGCCACACAACGATTTTGCATTTTTCAACAATTGAAAAGGGGTTTTGTGAGTATTTGGAGGCTTCTCTGCACTGAAATGGCAATAAACAGAAGACATATCAAAAACTCAAATGTAGTTGTAATTTCTTTGCTTTGAGAAAAGCCAAATGCATGGTTCATCAAGCACATATCTCTGTTGAACAGCTCATAATTCACGGGGCTAAGTGCATTTTTAAAAAGAAGAAGAAGAAAAAGGAAAGATTCAACACAGAGTAACGGAGGGCATAAGGCATAAATTAAGTAGAACCACCAGAGAAGGCCATCTAAGGTAATGTCACTCAAGCCAAAATCTTCATGGCCCAAAGAAACAGCTGTGTTTGGGGAGGGGTGGAGGAAAAAGTATCAGGCAGAGGAGACACTCTGTTCAAAGACTCACAGGCAGGAAAAAAATCTATCATTTTCTACAGTTTTTCAGCTTAAAAAAACAACTCTTTCTTTTTTATGGAAGTAGTATTGTCAGGCTCACAGTTCACAGGGACCTAATGAATTACAGCAGAAAAGGGATCACAACTAGTGGCTTTATGGAGGCAGCAGCTTATGGTTTGAACTCCTCAATTCCTCACATCTCAGAGTGACAGGAAGTGAGGAGGGATGATGGCACACTTGACTGGCTTCCTCTCCTTGCCCTTTTAATCCTATCAAGGACCTACAGCCTATGGGATGGTACCACCCACATGCAGGGTGAATCTTCCCTCTTCTATTAAATCTCTCTGGACAATGCCTCCAACACATACACAGAATGTGTCCTCTAGGTGATTCTAAATTCAGCCAAGTTAATAAGATTATCACAAGACAACCTTTGAAAATTTGTCAAACACATCATAACTTTTAACCATAATAATCCACCCATCAAAGGCCATGGCCATCTAATAATTAAAAATGTATTTAGTTCATCTGAAAAACCTCCATAAGTCTTAACAGTTTTAACACTGAATCTGTTAGTTCCAACGTCTGAGTACATGGTCTCAGAGACTCAGACAATCTCTTGTGAAGGAAAACCAGAAAGAAGCAGTGTCTACAGAGAATGGTTGACTGATAGAACTGCAGCACAGTGCAAAGACTGGAATATTGCAGTCCAGAGGCTGATTACCTTATCTTGGGATAGCTCTAGATGAGAGAACAGTCATTCCTCGACCATCTCTGTGTCAGAACTCACATCCTGTGGCTAATGGATAAAAACTTTTGGAATATATTGATTTAGCAGACCACAGGCTTCCACCGACCCAAAAGCTGAGAAAGTCATCAGATAGGAAACTTCTCCCATGTGGCTATAATGGCCTCTTTGATGTATCTATTAATGTATTTTAAATTTGCTTTGATTCATGGCTATCTTTGTTCTTAAAACTGTAAAATTGTATTAAATTGCTTCCAGATTGAAACATGGAATTTAGAACAAGCTAAATCTGCTTCCTGGACCATGGTCCCTAAAAATGTTTACAGAATAAACAATCTCTTAATCCTTCTAAGGTGATAACTGTGTTTTTTATTCGATACTTTTTACTGTGAGGCTTGGTGAAACCAAAATAGAAGTTATATATTTCCAATATATAACAGTTCTGGCTAATAATTCTATTCCAAAATGAGGAAAAAAAGGACAAAGCAAAGAAAAATAAGACCAGATGAAGACTGAACCAGAAAGCACACACTACATCATGTAACTGCCTATACAGCTTCTGCTACTTCTCATGTTGGTATCCTCTGATCTCTGCCAGGCTTTATTTGCCCTGACCTTTGAGTTCTGTTTCCTGTGGCACATGTAAACTCCACTTGGTGTCTATAAATTTCCATGTGACAAAGTCCCATATTTTAGAAATTTCCACTATATACTTCTGAGGACTCCTCCAGGAACTCAGAGCTTCATGTATGGCTTCTTCAGAAGCTCATGTAGAGAATCCAATTCTGTAGGTATTGCTTGACCTTGTCAGTTTTCTGGATTCTTCATGGAAGTCTGGATGATCCATTCTTACATCTTGGAACACTGCAAAACCAACCATATGGACAAGGCCAAGTTCTGCTACTAGCTGGAGACTGCAGCATGGTCCCTTTCAACCACAGATATAATAACCCATTGTGTGTTGGAAAAACATGGTCTCTAGGTAACCTGCTAGAATAGGGTTCATGAAGGCTAAGTTTATAGATTCTCTTTTCAAATATATGATTTCAAATGAATTTAGATCTGTGTTATACACAGATCTCCTGATGGATAAAGTCTTGCCCTCAAAACACTTTCTCTGTTTTCCTAGTACAAAGTTCTCCATAAGGGCACTAAAATTTTTAACAATTAAAACTAACACCCACATTGTCCACAACTTTAACTCATTCACATTCCTAAGTTTTTCAAATTGTATAATTTTTACTTCTTTCAGTTCCACAATTTGTTTTGAAATGTCAATGTAAGTCTCAGTGCAGGCAGCCAATAGCAACCATGCTCTGACTTGTGTAATGGTAATCTCCATTTTTTACTTTACTGGATTTAGAATTAAGTAACACACAATACACACACACAACACACACACACACACACACACACACGAGTGAGTATGTATATGTGCATGCATGCAAGTTTTTAGATAGAATTACTGAAGAGGAAAAACCTACTCTAAAAATAAGTGACTATATTTACAGTCCAATGGGCTGTGTGGTTCAAGGTTGACTAAAATGGGAAAGAGGAGAAAGACAAATGAACACCAATATTGATCTCTTTCTCTTTTCTCTCTCTCTCTCTCTCTCTCTCTCTCTTCTCTCTCTCCTCTCTCTCTCTTCTCTCTAAGTTTGCATACAATGTGACCAGACCCCCCCCCCTCACACTCCTACTAATATGTCTTTCTGCCTCAATGGATATTATACTTTTAGTCATAAACCAAAGTCAACTCATCCTTCCTTAAATTGCTTTTGTTGGGCCTTTGTATACAGTATTGAGAAAAATAAATAACAATAGCCCAGTTGCTATTCTGAATTGAAACTTCCTCTACCAAATAAATAGCCAGTTGCTTTTGAATTTACTTCCATTCTAATACTTAGACCACAGAGAATGAAGCCACATTACTCACTAGACAATAGCAGGATAACCTCTAGCCCAATTCCCAGTTTAGTTCTTCTTTCTTCCTCTTAGAAATCTAATGAATCAAGTCCCAAAATGTTCATAGTTCTGTTTCCAAATGCTTCTGGACTTGCACCAGAATCTCCCATGGAGCCCTTCTTACACCATTATTGGACTTGTCTAGCACACAGTCCCCCAAACCTTTTCCACATTCTTCTCAGGGACATTCTCTAAATTCCTAGGAGATATGTAGTCATGTTTCTCACAGCAGCTTTACTTCATGGTGCCAATTTAATATCTTAGATTCCTTTACCATTAATTACCCTGACAAAATATAGCACACTAGCAAGTTAAAGGAAGAATTTCTTTTAGTTTTCACCGTTGAGTACAGAGTCTACCATGAAACGGAATGACTGCCAGTAGGTGGCTTCATAATGATGGGAACATAGAGATGTAACTCTATCTCACAACTAATCACTTCTCAAAGTAACGGGAGGCAGGCACAAGAGAATGTTGGAATGTTTCTCTCCACTAACGCTAGCAACCTTTGTGGCTAGATTATTCTTTGTTGCAAGGCATTGTCCTGTATGCTCTGTAGCATCTATATAAGTATCTTTGGCAGTACCCAATTAATATAAGTAACATTCCACTGATTACCAATATGACAACTCGAATGTCTCTGGACATTGTCAAATGTCCCCCTAGGGGATGAAAACATGATTGGAAACTATTGCCTTGGACTTGGGTTGTATGCCATGTGTCTAGAGGGTAAATTAAGGACAAGCATTAAATGTACAGGAAATAAAATGAAGCTTGATCTATTCCCTTCAGGTCAGCACCACTGTGGCCATCATGCCTTCAGAGATTCTCAGTCAGGAATACTGTAGGATTCTAGACCAAATTCAATCCAAGAAAATCATACTTTGGCAAAACGTGGGGCATGACACAGGGAACTAGAGAATAACTTCAGACTTTATGTTTGGCCATCTATGTTTCCACCTCAGCATCTTTATCTCCTGTACCTCAGCAACAACCTATATGACTGTGCCTAACAGTTTTCCTTGAATGGTTCTGTTTTCTTGTTTCAACCAATTACTGCCTATAATCTATAGAAAAAGAAAATATATCTCTGGGACCAAAAGAGGTGACTGTGCCAAAATTTTATAAATATTTGTTTCTAGAAATGAAATTTATAGGAGGCATTCTCTTGGGGTTAAAAAATAATTAAATAAGGATAACAGAATTTTTTTAACTGTTATTTATTTGTTTTTATGGAAGTACATGCATGTGCCATTGTATGTATATGGAAATTAGATGACAACCTGTGGATGCTGGTGCTCTCTCTGTCTCTCTCTGTCTCTCTGTCTCTGTCTCTCAATCTATCCATCTAAACTATCTATCCATCTATCTATGTATCTATCTATCTATCTATGTATCTATCTATCTATCTATCTATCTATCTTGTGAGTTCCAGGTGTTTAGCAAAGGTCATTAGTCTTGCCTGAAAGTCCCTTTAACAGATGAGCCATATTGCTGCCCCTCTGAAATCCAAAATTCAATTTACATGTTATACATACATTTAGTCTGCTTTGTTTCTATATATTAAGCATCTTTTTTGGTCAAATAAACAGACTGGTAGGGAAAACGTATTGTAAAAACATGTCTCTAAATAAGCCTCTGAAAAGTAGGCAACTTGGTAGAAAAGAGTCAGAGAAGCATGTTGTATTAAAGAAAAAATGGATTATCCATAGAAATCTCATTTTGGCTTTAGAGGGCTGGGAAAATAGCTGAGTGGGTAAGAACACTTGCTTCTGAAAGCATGAGAACTTAAGTTCAAATTCATAGCACCCAGGTCAAAGGCCTGACAAGGCTACCTATGCACTTGGTTACAACACTGAGGACTTTCTAGGGAGCCACTGGTCAGTCAGCCTAGCTGAAATGATGAATTTTTGGTTGAAGACCAGATCCTGTTTCAAGGTAATAATACCAAGAGTGACAGAAAGAGATACATAAATACCTGACATCTCCTTGTAGTTTCCACATGGGACAACACAGATTAAATTTTACTTTGTTCCATAATAAATTAAAAATAGATAATTATTGAATATCCTGGATTTCAGAGACTCTAGATACTATTTTCCCATAAAGCTTATGCTTAGTAAAAGGACCATTTTTTAATTCTTTCTTCAAGCTTTTTTTTTTTTTGTTTGTTGAATGAATAGGTATATTTTAAGAGTCTATAAATGATACTAGTGAGCATATTTACTTAATCTTTGTCATGTCTCCAAAAGTCAAAATTTTGCAAAAATAAACAAATGAAGTAAAATAACAGAAGATGAAACTAAAATGAGTGTACCATGAACAGAAAAAATGCTGGGCCTCCGTTTTTATTTTTAACTTGACAACAACTGATTTTATAGACTGTAAAAGACAGGATTTTATATTGCTAATCCATGAGTATTAAAATGGATTGGCGATTAGGAAGCTCACAAAAATGAACATGAATGAAAATGAACACTTCTCCTCAGTGTTATAACTAAGCATAAATTTTTAACTATTGTACAATGCAAGATATATTGTTTCCTCCACCTTGCAAACAAAAGACAGGCACAGAGAGATTAAGTAACTTGAATAAAATTCCTCAGCAACTAAGTGAAATATCCCAAATTCAAACTCAGGAAAACTATGAGGTTAGTATCCTAATGCTGCTCTAAATATAATTAAAAAGAAATATGATGGATGTTGGTTAGTTAGTTGATTGGCTGGTTGGTTGTTCCATTGATTTTCTTAAAATAGAAATTAGAAGAAAATGTTGCTAAAAATTGAAGACTTTAAGCTTATATTTCTAGAAAAATAAGAATTGGAGTTACTCAGTTGGAAAGAGATCCAACTGTTTTGACTAGCAGCACCTTATCACATGATTTCAGTGTACATGAACCCCAATATATAACAATAAAGGAAATAGTATGTTATGAGTTATCAATTACCAGTTTCTAATGAATAGAGGTGGGGGTCACTTCCTAAGATGCCATTTTTTCCCTTCCTAACTGAACCATGGTTCTATCTGATGGTATCTGATGTCAGATACAGAAGCCAATGGATCTCTTGTGTCCTCTAGCTCTGATCACTTCACTCTCAAAGCTAATAGCCACATTTATATCTTTTCACAACACTATAAAGGACAGGATACACTCTTCAGATGAGTGCCTGGATAATCATATTTCAGGTTTGGGAGGCATCAACTAGCAAAATACCAATTCAATCACTGGCACAAACCTATTTCCTAATATCATGAAGTGTTATAGACTTCCTGTGGGCAGTTCTTATGTCACAGAAAACAATAAAATAAGGATTACTTTGCGACAGTTTGAGCCAAAATAGCACAAAAAAACTGAAAGATGGCAAGTATACATATATTTTATTTGTCAGGTGTTAATGTAACAATAATTAGCAGATTTTTGTGAGCTCCCTAATCGCCAATCCATTTTAATACTCATGGATTAGCAATATAAAATCCTGCCTTGTTTATTCTCTAGCACCTGGCAAGATGAACCATTTTGTAATTACCAGACACATATAAATAATGACTCCTTAATAATGCAATAAAGGTTTTGAAAAAAAGGAATGGCAGGAATAAATGCTAAGCAGAGAGTCTAGGAAGGTAATATATGTATTAACTAAGCTGATCAAGCTATCTTCCAAAGACCAGGACTGTCTCAAAAGAAAGAAAACTATTTAATCAACAAGCATCCAGAGTCACTATGTAGCTCACCAAATCTTTCCCACAGTTGTAAGTCAAATAAATTGCCATGCATTTATTTTTTAAATAAATATACTTTGAAATGCACCACACATCACCCTTGGTTACATAAAACAATTTTTGCCAAGAATACCCTGGCTTCTGACCATGTTCATCTCCCTACCTTCCCCACCTTCTCCTTTTATGTAAGTCTATCTTTTCCTCGTCTGTTCTCTTTTCACAAACTGGTCTCACCTGAGACTTCCTGCTGTGTGTGTGTGTGTGTGTGTGTGTGTGTGTGTGTGACATATTCTTATCTACCTGTTGACAGACAGCTAATTTAGGTCTATAACTTGACTGTTTTGAATAGAGTTACTATAAATGTGGTGTGCAAGTCTCTCTGTGGTGTGTTGACTTAGAATCCTTTGGGTATATACCCAGAGGTCCTACAGATGTGTCATATGGTAGTGATATTTTTATCTGTTTAAGAACTCTTCCTACTCATTTCTATAGTGACTGGACTAATTTACATTTTTGCCAGCAGCATATAAAAGTTGCCTTTTCTCTACATCGTCACTAGCATTCTTTAACTGGTTCTTAATGGCAATCATGTGAACTGAGGTGGGAAAATGGAAGCTCAATGTGGTTCAGATTTGTTCCTCTTTGATAGGTAAAGGATGCTACACATTTTCATGCTTATTGATCATCTATTTTTTGGAATTGTCTATTTGGTATCTCATTTATTGACATGGTTGTTTAATTTCTTGTTAGTCTTTTGAGATTTTTGTACATTCTAGACACTAACACTCTATTAGCTATGTACCTCAAAAAGCTTTTTAATCCCATCTTATTGGTGCCATTTTATCACTTTGACCATTTCCTTCTCTTTAGAGAAGCTTTTTAATCTCATGAAACTCTATGGAATGGTAGCAGATGTAGGCAGGTACTGGATCAGTAGCTGAGAGCTTGCATCTGATTTATAAGCATGAAAGAGAGAGAGGGGGACTATCTTGAAAGTCTCAATTCTATCCCCACTAGACCACCTCCTCCAGTCAGGTTATACCTCCTAATCCTTCCCAAACAGTTTCACCAGTGGAGGACCAAATATTCAAACATACAGTGACCATTCTCCATCAAATCACCATAGTCATCCCCTATTTTCACATTTGGCACATTTTTTGTGCTTATTCTATTGAATATATTTTCTATGCCTTTTGTCACAACATGCTCAAAAGAATAACACATGGTAAACAATGTCTTGTGGAAATGTGAGTAAGCTCCAGAAAAATAAATAAATAATAAAATAAATAAATAAATAAATAAATAAAGGCAGAATGCATTTAACCTCAGGTGCATTTTTTCCCTGGATTATTCTTGGACATGATTTCATGCCCAAGTGTGACAAATATTTACAGTGAGTTTATAAGACATGTATTCCTGTTGGATGTCAGATCATAGTTATAGAAGCCAATCTGGTCAGTATATCCTGAATTTGGATACGGCATTGTGCCTTGATTTCATGCTTTTCTAAACAAAATCTTTGGTATGTGCTATATAATTGTGATTCAATTGCTTTTTTCTTCAAAAGTTCTGGGAAAGAGCTCCTCTGTTAATATTGAGTATGTAGTTACTGACATTTATTTACATGTTTTTCTGATCATGATTTTGTGACTCAGACAGTCTTCCTTGGATCACTGATTTCTTTATTACATTTGTGCATAAGAGTACACCACAGTAAGGCTGTCCAGAGCATCAGACTGTAGTCTACCACATCTGTTCCGGTCCACAGATCCCAGGTCCAGAAGACAAGATCGGTACAGGTCAACAAAAGTTGACATTGTCAGCTTGATCTTCTTCACTACTATTTATACCTTTAATAATGTCCTATAAATCATGTGCTCTTTTCATATTTTTCTTATTTATCTTTGTCTTTGGCATTGTTTAAATGTGCTAAATCGTTTATCTTGTTGTCAATTCCTGAGAGTGTATCTTTTCCTTGATCCATTTTATCTGTGAGGTTTTTCATTTCGTTTTTTTTTTTTATTTGACTAAATGAGCTTTTCCCTTCAGAAATTTCAACATGATTTGTTTCAGTATTTCTATTTCATTTCATATCATGCACTAACTGTATTTCATTCAACTGTTTGTTGTAATTCTCATAAATTCACTCAATAGTTTATTTGTCTTGTCTTATTTTGCTGAACATTGTTATAATTATCGTGTTGAGTCATTTGTTTATGATTTCATATACCTCTCATTGGAATTGATTGCTGTGGAATTAACGGTTTTCAGAGAGTGGTAGTTGATTTGGTTTTCTTTTCCTGTCGTTTGTGTTTCTGCTTTTGAATTTGCTCATCTGCATTAAACTATTCATTGGATATTTTAAAAAGCCATCCTCTCATTAAAAGATTTGCAATGTTTGAGTGGACTGGGTTGTATAGTGTTGGGGTGTCGTTTCTCCGAAGTGTTATAGAGATGTGGCTGAGTAGGTAATCTTCTATCCCACATGCTCAGGCACCAGGCTCAGTCTTCAGGTCTAATCTATAATACAATGCTAACTATACAAGCAATCATAACTGAAGAACACACCAACTATTAAAATACAGTAATAAGCAATTCAAAAATTCATCTCCAACTCCAACTTGGGGTAAGTAAAGGATAAGGCTTACTATGAGTAGGAATGGAAATGAAATAAACAGAGAAAGACTAGCAATGGACATGAAGGCATCAGAGAAAATTAGAGATAGTCAAGTAACTTAGAGGAAGGGAAAGAAATAAGGGATGTCCAGCTGAAAGTGGAATGAAGACAGAAAGGTAAGTAATACAATTAAGTGGCAATTGGGCAATCTAGAACAGTCCCAGCATTCAAAAGGCTAGGAAGGAGGCCACCAACTCTAGGCTAATATATGTTCTTGGAAAATCCTACAAAAGGAAAATAGGGCAGTGAGTAGAGAATGGAGCAAGAGCAAGATGAAACTAGAACACTGAATTGAAATTAGAAGTTAAATTAGATAAATATCAAAGTAATGAGAGAGAACTGATGGAAGCACAGGATATGTAGTCCCTGTCATAGGCACAGGTGCCAGATCTGCTCTCATGCTGTTCCCTGTAGGGCCTGCCTGTATGTAGTTTCTGGCATGGTATTAGGCCCTTTGCAGCCCCTCATGTGGTACATGTGCAGAGGTTGAATGCAACCCATTCCAGTCTATCATTCAGACCACATTCTCATGTCATCAAATACTAAGTGATTCTGACAAAGTTCTTCCATTCTTGCTCTAGGTATTTTGTAGGTTGCATCTCATAGTATGGTACTGTAAAAGTTGCTCATGATAAGCCATGGATAAAAGGATCTTTAGGTCAGTCCCTTTACAAGGGCTAGCTGGATTGTCTTTGGGATAAATCTACTAGTTCATATCTATCCTCAAGGGAATACACAGCTATAATAGTTTCTGGTTTTATTTACTTCTTCTCACATATCACTTGACTTTTTCTTCATAAAATATGAATATTCTGTAACTACCCACTGGATTTCTGAAGGTACTTCTACCTTTCTTTCTTCGAAATGATATTTTATTTTTGTTATTCCTCTCCTTTACTAGGTCACATTCAGTCAGCTTTTAGTCTTCCATCTTATCCCAAAGGTCACCTTCACCTTCAAGTAGCATAAAAACTCGAGAGAGATGCTAAATTTTCCTACTGAGGTTCAAGTTTCATAAAAGGTACATCTAGAATTCATAGAGAGGTATCCTCTTATCCACAGCTGGAACTAAATGGCACCTTTAAGAACATTTAATATGATGTGTTTCCATATTTTCCATAAAGCATATAGCTCTTGAAACACAATATTGACTCTATGATCTAAATAACTCAATCTATACAAATCATATTAATTATATTAGGAACACAGTCAAGTACAAGTAGACATAGGGAAGATGGAAGCAGCCCTTATTCTTCTAAAATTGGTGTCATATGGACTAAAGAGTCAGGCGACAATGTCTGACAACCAATATGCACTTCCTTCTTCCTGGAGCTCTCCTGGTTTCTCTCTTGACTTCTGTAACTCATATTATTCTGAAAATCTGTCCACTTCTTCCATGTCTTGACATCTATATCAAATCCTCGTGGAACATGCTTTCCTTACAAATAAGCCTCTTCTACACAGTCTTCCATAGTGAAAGTTAATACTTGATTGGTTGATGGTATTATGACATTCCCAAGACTATATTTTTTCTGGAAGCAGCAGCTATGATTGCTTCAAACACTGGGCTCAATTCTGAGGTCTAGGTAGGTGGCTCAGTTTGTGCAGTGCTTGCCACTCATGCACAAGGACCTGGATTTGAATCATAGAACCCAAATATTAATCTGTTCATGACAGCAGGAGTCTCTATAATCTTACATCTGGGGAGGTAAAGATAAATGGAACCCAGAAGCTTATTTTTGCTGAATTAGCTCCAGGTTCAATGAGGATTTTATCTCAAAATTAATAGTTCCATCAAAGAAGATACCCAATATCACTGTCTAGCATCCATATGTGTATTGATACACTGGTATCACAAACACAGGAACATACGAACACAAACATATGAACATACATTACAGGATGCAACACACACATTTCAATTCCTACAATGATAAACAGAAAGCTACTTCTATCCCCTTGACACTCATTTTAAGCAAACTTGGCTGAACAAAATACAACACTAATGAGATTTCCATGTCGCTGTAGACACAAGCCCTGGAGTCAGTGTTGCATGTCAGCTCCATCTCATTTCTCCTTTCACTTTGAGCCTAATTTTTTAGATGAGTAAATATTACTGTAACACAGAAGGCAAGTCAGCCTGTCCAGGGTTGCTAGAATCCATCAATGAATGTAATGAAACTATCAGATTCCACATGCTTAGCCTCTGCCACAGATCCCTAGCAGTTTCTAGGTGTGCCAATGACAGCACAGGGACCCCACAGAGGAGCCTGACCACACATGCTCTCACTGGTATATACTAGGCAGGTGCACTTACACTGCAGCCTCTTCTCAGCTGGATGTAAAACTGATCTGATCAAGGTATTGAGATGGAAAGTATTTCTGTAGTAAAACTGCTCACAACATCCCTGAATGGAAGAAATTCTACTGTTGACTCCACTACCAACTCGCTCCTATTTAACAGAACAAGGGAAGCTCCCAGACACTACATCCATTTCTATTTTAAGAAGTCTGTCTTTCTCCAAGATCCTGATATTAAGCCTCAGAATATAAGTCATTTTGGTTCTTAATCTGGATATTCTTTATGAATCTTGGGCTCCTCTATAGCTAGTGATTAAGAAATATGTAAATCTAAAATGATGAGAGGGAAAGCTTGTTGCTATGATGTCATTTGACATAGGACTTTACAACTTGAGCTTCCTGTCTCATCTTGATGTTAGTGCCATTCCTCAGCTCCTGAGCCCCAATGCAGTTTCTACCCAGCATAAGCAATGACACTTTAACTAACCCATTGGTTTACCCATCCCTGAGTTCCTTGAAGGTTCTTTAAAGTGTCTTAACTATGCATTCTCAGACCTTAAACAGTCCTTAGCTGCCCAAAACTAGACCTGACTGTGAAACTCAGATGTGAATCCAGTCTGGACCATTAATTCAGATGCCTCCATCTCTTTTCTATAAATAGGAAGACAGTAAATGTTTCCAACTTAAAGTTCTTAGCTTTGGTCACACAGAAGAGGCAAAGACTATACATAAAAAGTATTATTATGTTCCCATAACATTTTACCTATGAAAATGTAAATTTCATGAGTTTTCAAATATTAAAATTGTTTCCCATATATTTAAAAATGTGTTTATTCTCTTTACTAGAAAATATATTTTTATACAATATATTTTGATTACAGTTTCCCCTTCTCCTACCCCTCAAAGAAGAATGTTTTCAGTTTCTGGAGCCATACAAAACCAAGAATTTAATCACATTTGGCCTGGAGTTTGAAGACTCCAATACTTTGCATTACAAGCTCAGATATAGAATTATATCTTTAAATATTATTTACCATCTGTAATATGACCATGCATTCATAGTAGGGATTAGTTAATTCATTATAAGCATTTAATAGATATCATCCACAAGATGCATGTTCAGGTAATGTTGTTATGGTTTTAATAAGTGATTTAAAAACATATTTGACTTCATATCCTGCTGTTTATAAATTCATTAAATATTGAATAGAATATTCTCTCTTATAAATGTCTGGTTCTTATTCACCATTCCTTACACAATGCTCTTAGCATTACAATGAATCTTTCCTACTGGTCCCCTGCCTTCATATTGACATGAAGGTTCATTCTAAACTTCAGATGGCATGTGTGCTGAGTCGTTTTTTTGTCATCTTGACACAATCTAGAGTCACCAAAGAAGAGGAAGATCCACTTGAGAAAAATCCTTCATAAGATTAGGCTATAGGCAAGTCAGTGTGGAATTTTCTTAATTAGCGATTAATATGGGAGGACCTAGCCCATAGTGAATGGAGCCACCCCTAAGCTGGTGATTTGTCACAGCTCTAAGAAACCACACCAGGCCAAGCAAGCCACGTGGAACAAGCCAATAAACAGCACCTTCCATGGCCTCTACATCAGCTCTTGCCTCCAGGTTGGCAGTGACTGTCCTGAGATACTTCAATGAAGAACAGTGGTATGGAAGCATAAGCCAAATAAATCTTTCCTCCTTGAGTTACTTTGGCCATTGTGTTCTTCACAACAATAATAAACCTAAGTAACACAGCATGTGATTTCTTTGTCATAATCTTATTCACTGTTATCTTGCAAACAAGAGCACTGTGAATCATTAATTTCAAGAGGTATGAAAACTATTGGTTTTCAGTTTGAAAGATATCAATGTTTAAACAAAAAGGGACCAAAACTGAAAACATCACCCTAATTGAGGGTAAGAAACTTAAAACAACTTTCCAAATCACAGACATAGAATGATAATATATTTATCACACTGTTGCATAGAGATGCACATATATTACTTTTCAGCCTTTAGCTAAGATAAAGTATAAATGCATGAATACATTTTCCTTTCAAAATACTGACTGTAAACAGACAGAAACTTCATTCTGTCTAGCCATTTAAATAAAACAAAACACTTTATCATAAACAGACTTTCATTTCTAGATCTGCATTTGTGTCTCAGAATCACTTTACAATGGAGATAGCATCTGTGGCATTGCCTCCACTTTATGGTTTAGGGCAATACGACTCAGAAAGTTAAATCATGTCAAAACAGAGTAATGTAGATTTGGACAGGGAAGGAATAGAAATGGATTTGATCAAAAGCATGGATTGTATACATGTATAAAATTCTCAAACAACAAACTTAAAAAACAGAACAAATTAAACATTAGGGACTAGACTAAACTGATATACCTTCTGCCTTCTAGTTGATTTATTTTCCATTATACCTCACAGCTCACTTCCCAATGCATACCCAACTAGTCTACCTTTGTAACTCACCTTTCACATGGGCACAGGTTAAAAAGAATAGGAATCAGAGCTGAAGAGATGGCTCAGGGGTTAAGAGCATTGGCTGCTCTTCCAGAGGTCCCGGGTTCAATTACCAGCAACCATGTAATGGCTCACAACCATCTGTAATGGGAACTGATGCACTCTTCTGGTGTGCCTGAAGACAATGACATGTACTCATATGCATAAAATAAATAAACACATCTTTTAAAAACTTACAGGAATCAGAGGAACCAGAGTTCAGAGTGAACTGCAATCTAAACCAATCGAAAATCCTCAAGGATCAGCAACCTACCACAGAAAGGGAATCCTCGTGGAAACTGAGGAGGAGGCATGGGAAGGCGGAGGTTCAGGAGGGATAATAACTGGACTGTAAAAAAAGATTAAAGATAAAAAAAAAAAAAAAAGAACAATTTGAAGTCAAATCGAGGGCTACAAGCTGATTGCCTATGTTCTGGTCAAGACAGCTTTCCAGGTTTCACTGTTCTTCTGGAGATAGCTTTCTCTTGCTATTCTAAAAACTCTCTGGATAGCCTATCTCTTGCAGATTAAAAGCCCAGTCATTTATTTACATACCAATTCAGTCCTAACTCCAGGTTCCTTTCTGATATCTAATGAATCTGCATCCCATAACTCTAGTCCTTAGATTCTTAGAAAGAGACAACAAGCATCTGTTTTTACATTGCTAATGAATTTTTAGATCTGCCTGCTTTGTTAAGCATAGACAGTAAACTACCAGTGTGGGACCTTTCCCTGAAATTACCATTCCTACCTTGGCTGGGCCTAGACCTAAACTCCCTCTGTCCCAGCCTGACCTTGAACTCAGGAATGTGCCTGCCTTTGTATGCACAAACAAAAAAACTTAGCTGGGTGGAATCTGGCCTTACCACTCTGTAACTATCTTGATCTCCTTCCTTAGTATCTTTCTGACAAACTGGCTCATAGTGTAGCTGCTTCTGTTCTTTTAGATCTGTGATGCTCCTTTTACAATTCATATTGCATACTTATATTTTGCATAGTTGAGGAATTTTATATTTTTTTAAAATTCATTTTTCAGAGTTCTTTTCCATAGCCATAAGGTCTCAGCATTTACCATTATGCTGAGACATAGATACACCTTCATCTATTGGACTTGTGCTGTTTCTACTTATCATGGAGTCATTAACCTTGGCAGGAAGAACAGTCTGAGATAACCTTAGCAGGAAGAATATTCCCTGTAGTAGGAACATGAAGTTTTATGTATGTATGTATACACACACACACAAGTATATTGTGTCAAATATATATATATATATTTTATACAAACAAGCCTCACACCCACAGCAACCATCAACACTTGTGGAGGCCCATGCTTTGCCTGCTTTGTTCCAGAGGAGGAAACTATGTCATTCCATCACTTATATGACCAAGCAGGACTCAGCAGGAATACAAGAAAAATCAGAGCACCAAACCTAAGTTACAAGTCTAATATTCACACAAAGAAACCCAAGATCTTTGTTGGTGTTATTCCAAAAGGGTCTGTGGTATTTACAAAGATGCCCTGGCTTATCCTTTATCTCTTGATATAATGCTTTCTAGTGGTTTCCCTCTCTTGTCATTCTCTCACAAGACCATTTGTATAATTACAAGGATACCCATTGTGGGTTTTCTCTTCCTACCCCTTAGTCCATGAGATTCAGCTGAGTCTCTCTGTCTCCAGGCTCATGGCCTAACCAAGAAGAATCTGTACAGCCACCATGATAAGATCAACAATGGCCTGTAACTCAAACTGGCCAATGAAACTGCAATCCTTTGAGTCACTCCCCTTCCAAATTGAAATTTAATCTGCATTGTGATAGAAAGGTCTCTCATCAGTTAACAAGTGAGAGCAGAGCAGAGCCTTAAGAGGAATAGATTAATACTTTATAAATAGCTGGAAGGAATTAACAAAAGGACCTTTTTATCTTTGACTATTTAGGGACATTTTATGTCCACTGAAAGATGAAGTAAAAGTTGTCATTTTGGAAGACAGAATAGGGCTTCACCATATGTCAAACTTGCCCATGCCTGGAACTGGAATTTCATAGCATCTAGAACAGTGAGAAATGAATTTATATTCTTTAAAACCTATCCAATGTCAGGTATTTTGTCACAGCAGCAAAAACTAAGACAGAAATCTAATTCAATGTTCTGCTGAAATATTGGAAATATACAATATGGGTAGTTGTTGTTAATCTTGTTATTATCTTTCCCTCCTCCAAAAAAATCACATAAATGAAATGAAAGTTTCCAAAAGTCTTGCTCCCTTGTATATTATACAGAATACATGTTTAAGAGGAAAGCAGGCTGAGAGGAATGCAAATATGAATCATGACGATGACAAGAAAAAAAAAAGTGATATACACACTGAGATACTGATTGACTCCATGACCTAAAGAAATAAAGGGTTTATGATTCTCAATCTATTTATGCTGTATATAACATTATGGCATTTCTTAGTATATAATCACTGTGATTCTTCAGACTTACAATAGTCATAGTGGACCTTGAAGCCTTAACAAGGGTGATAATAAGGTTTCTGATAATGGAGTGCAATTGTAGAATCAAATTCTGGAAAAAAAAAAAAAAAAAAAAACTACTCAGAACTAAGACTCAGGCAAGAAGGGCTTCAAGAATCATATTCTGAGGTCACCACAGGCTGGTAGTCTGGAAGAAGACAATAATACTTCATGTCTTATAGTCAGCACAGGAAATGACCTCCTCCCTTAATTCTTCAGTGCTGGAAAATAACCTATAGTTTTCCAGAAAGATTGATCCAAGAGGACATCCTAACCCCTTATTCTAATCATAAAACATGGAATTCAAAATTACAAAAAGCCTGGGACATTTATGCCTGACATGATGGCAGACATATAAAATTCCATTTCTGCCTGATCTGACAGGTTATAGTCAAAATATATGAACAATCAAGATTATGCATAATAGCACCCTTAGCACAAAATAAAAATAAATCTATGCTTAGATTTAGGTTATCACTTCCAATTATGTGTATATAAAATGTTCCAAAATGTAAATTGTTTTGAATAGGGATATTCAGCTCAAACAGGAGGATATATGGGAAGGAATTTATTTGGAGAACAGCATACCTTGGTTGAAAAGCCTTGGACATGACCACACATGTTGAGAGCAAATCTTCCATATTCAATACATAGACTTTCACACCAATCTATTCAGAAAGCACAGAGACATGTTTGTGCACACATATATGCACAAACACATAAATACACACACACAGAGAGAGAGAGAGAGACAGAGAGAGAGAGACAGAGAGAGAGAGAGAGAGAGAGAGGAGAGAGAGAGAGAGAGTCCTTTCGTCTACAATGATTGGTACCTAAAGATGGAATATAAACTGATTCCTATCATCACCCTGAACTCTTCTCGCTATAAAATAAATATTTAAATATCTGAACAAAAAGTCTCTTGCCTTAGGTATATTGTTCCCAACTGAGTGAACATCTCAGCACCTAAAATAAGCAGTACTACTTCCATATTTAAGCATGAGGTAATTCTTTCAGTTCCAACAGTTAGATTTCAAGACTTATTAAACACTTACTACTGCTTCATGTCAGAATGTACCAAGAGACAATGTCTACTCTTGTACTACAGCTAAAAAAGGAAAGTTTACTTTTCGAACTTTTAGAGTATGTATCTACCATACTAGATTTGCAACATAGTAATGCATACATTTCCTATTTCAACTACTTCAGTATATTAAATTTACAGTCAAAGTTGCATAGATCTACATAATTCAGGACTTACTGAAGCTGAGTTAAGCTACCCATGAAAAGAAAGACAGTTATTTTAGTCCATTTGGGATGCTTTAAAGCAAAAATGCCATGAACTAAATGACTTATAACAGGAAAATCTCAGATATCTGACAGCTGGGAAGTCCAAGATCAAGATGCAAGCAGATTCCACATGGTGGGAAGACCTGCTTTTCATAAGTAGTACTTTCTCATTGAGTCTTAATGTGGTAGATGGTACAAAGAATCTCTTCCAGCCCTAATTTTTCAGGGCAAAAGCCATGCCTCCCAATACCATCCATCACCTTGAATATTAGGATACCAATAAATGAATTGGGGAGGTGTAAATATTCACAGCACAGCCACACTATATACAATAAGGATCATTTATTTGTGGTTATGTTATTGTTGTTTATTTGTTTATTTATTAGGGAAGGATAAAGCACTTGAGACAAGTACTGTACAAATCATTCAGTAAAATATGTGTGATGATTCAAATATTCAAGTAAGTAAAACGACAGAGTGGGCAAACATAGGAACCCACAGTAGTTTGCATGTCAACTGCTCAGTCTCAATACCAGCAGGCTATTCCAACCAGTTCAAGCATTCTGACAGGCCGCTACCCATCAATACCACTCTAGATCCGACCACTATCAGTGTGACTGTGTAAGTAACAGTTGATGTTGTTCCAGGAAACATCTGTCATTGTCCAAGTCCTCTGTGCTCACAGCAGTCCAGGTTGCCCCATCTTTCATTAGGGAGAATCACAAAGTCTGATTTTTCATCATCAGACTGCCAGCATTGAATGCCCATAATCAAACTCCCTAAGCAACAGCAAAACAGATGGAAACACCTCTCCTTCCAGGTCGATTTTTATTGCTATTGTGGCATAATTCTGTCTCATTCCATATCATTATATTTGATAGCTGTCATAAACCCAAAATCACTGCTATTTGATGTCAGCACAAAAGTCATTCCCTGAGCTGAACCAAGCCAAGCTCAATCAACAAGACCCTGTTAACTTCCCATTCTATGCACAGGTAAATAACTTACCTGGTCATTCTTACCTAAAACATCAAGCTACAGACTCCAGCAAGTGTTCTGATAAATGACCTCAGAGCTTAGGAACACTCTCTGTCTCTAGCTACTCTTTAAGGTAAGGTCACGGAGTCCATAATTTTCTTTGACCTATATTCAAATCAATCATTTGGAAGACACAAGTAAGTTAAAATATTTATAGCATCCATGAGTAGAATTTGTTTTTAGAGGAATTTGTTTTGGATTTGAATTTGATAGACCTGGGTCGCTTAGCTAGATAAAGTGTTGCAAGCTATGAACATGGACGCTGGTTCTCTTCTCCCTAAAAGACAGATAGTATTAAGAATTCCCTCTATGGATTACAATACTGGATATAAGATTAACCAAGCAAAACAACAGTAAAAGTTCAAACACAGAGAAATATATAACAAATCAAACAGGCAGAGAAAAACTTTCCCAAACTGAGCCAGAATCATTCAAACGAAATTCTATTTCTTTCAGCCTTTAATGTTTCATCTTGCAAAAAAAAAGAGAAAATTCTGCCCATATGTTTCAGTTGCCTCGTCTATAACAATACAGTAGTACCTGCTATATTCTTCGTGGGAAATTAATAAATTTATTTATATGGGGGGGTCTTAAATCAATATCTAGCCTTGCAAATACTACCTGACAGTTACCATTCCTCCAAGGTTGTTAGCCTTGGCTGCTTCTTCTGACAAGAATTCAAGTCAAGCATTCCAGTATATGTTATGTATAGTGATAAGTCTAGCTGCCTTCCAAAGTCAGATGCCCTGATACCTTATTTGACTGTTTAAAGTCACATCAGACACATTGAAATACTTGATGGGTACAATAAGATTTGGGGCCATGTAGAGTAGAAAGCCTTTGAGAATGGGAAAAAGTCTGGGCTGGGTTTATTAGGCTTTTAGGTTTAATGACAATCTAAACCATCCAAAAATGGCAAATATTTGCAATGGACATTGTAGTACTGCCCAAGATTATATCACTCACCTATGGGAATGTTTGTTGTTTTCTGTTCAAAATTACACACTCAACTGTGAATTTCCATGACTTTATGGAATTACTTGTCTCAGCTTGGGTAGAATCCCATCTCAAAAGCTGTTGTTGTTGTTGTTGTTGTTGTATGTGTACATATTGACTGTGTGTGAATATCACAGCATGTTGCAGTCATAGACATCTTTGTGGAATTGGTTCTCTCCTTCGACCTTCATGGGGAGTACATGTATTAAACTCAGGTTACCAAGTTTCACAGACAACCTGTATCTGGGAAGCTATGTTACTGGCTCCAAAGGTTGGCTTTCTGGGCACACAAAAGCCCCAATTCCTATTTCAATTTGTAATAACTCTGAGTGGACATCCCATCTACCAAGGCTCCCTTTGCCATGCTGCACTTGACAATAGCTACTTGCTCCCAGTCCTGTCTTCTCACTTAGTCACAGTGGCACTGCTAGACAGCAACAAATTTTCTGCATTAATCCTCGTTCTTAGAGTCAGAATTTAATCTATAAAACTATACCAAGTACAACTCTAACAACCAGAGATGAGACTAAAAAAGTATTTTGTTGAGCAACCAACATGTAGGAGACATCATACAGAATAAGTGTTAAATATTGAAACAGCATTCAAAGACCTCGGAATATACTTGCAAACACAGAGGTAAAATAATAATTCATGTAATAAAGTAAGTCAAGAAGAAAGATATGAAATTAAGATGAACTGGAAATAAAGCAAGGAATAGCGAGAAGGAGAAGTAAAATGCTAACAGAAGCTTATATGAAGAAAGTATTTTTTAACTTAATTTTCATTTTTTAAATTATTCACTTTACATGCCACACACTGTCCCCTTCCTGGGCACCCCCTCCCACAATCCTTCTCCCATGCTTCCCCCTTCTCCTATGACTGGGTGGGTAGCCTGGGTATCCCCCAACCTGGCACTTCAAGTGTCTTGAGGCTAGGTGCTTCCTCTCCCACTGAGGCCAGACAAGACAGACCAGCTAGAAGAACATACCCAATGTATGGCAACAACTTTTGGATAATCTACATTCCAGTTGTTCAGGACCTGCATGATACCAAGCTACATATCTGTGTGTGGAGGCCTAGGTCCATCCCATATATGCTCTTTGGTTGGTGGTTCAGATTCTGAGAGCCCAAGAGTCCAGTTGACTCTGTTGGTCTTCCTGTGGAGTTCCTATCCCCTTTGGAGCCCGCAATCCTTCCTCCTATTCTTCCATAAAAGTCTCCAAGCTCCATCCACTATTTGGCTGTGGGTGTCTATATCTGTCTGAGTCAGCTTCTGGGTGGAGCCTCTCAGAAGACAATTTGATCCTGTCTGCAAGCATAACAGAGTATCATTAGTAGTGTTAGGGATTGGTGCTTGTCCATGGGATGGGTCTCAAGTTGGGCTGGTTAGTGGTTGGACATTCTTTCAATCTCTACTCCATCCCTTGTGCCTGCATTTCTTATAGACAGGATAAATTTGGGGTTGAATGTTTTGTGAGTAGGTTGTTGTACCTATGTAGGACCATGATAGGATGGCTGGTTTTGGTTGAGGTGCTGCCTGGAAATAGCCCAGAGACCCAACAGGTGTCCATTGCCTGTGAAGGACAGGCATCTATTCTGCCACACTCCCAGAATCCAGGCTCCTGACATGTGGCATAGAACTCCATTAACCTGAGCTGTTTGGTCACGTAGGACAATGCAGGCCGTCCCAAAGAGCACAGGTAGAGGACGTGACTACAGGCCTCAGGCCCTAAAGAGATTTACATACTAGTGAGATACCTGAAGGCCAGAGGGTGGAGCCAATTAAGCATTCTTCCCAAGACCCTTTCCCCTTCTCCCTCCCTATTTAACTCAGGTCTGTCCTGAGTTTTGCAAGGGTACATCCAGATCCATCTACCATCCACCATGAAAATAAACCCTTTTGGAACCACAGACTTTCTCATGTCCCTGGGGACCACTGTGGGGAAAACGCAGGGAAGGCCTTTAATGCTGAGCAGTGCCTAAGTTCTCACCTGGAGGATCTCTCTGCTTTCCGGCCGCAGGGACCCACATCTTCAAGCAAACTAGCGGGGCCACCAAGGCTGCTAAGCAAGTACAGTAACTGAGTCTCTCCCACAGGGTGCTGCCATGGCCTCTTTCTTCTCTTCCCCCTCTTGTTTCTCTTGGCTGTGGGCTGGCCAGTCGTGCGCCCACACACTCCAGTCTCAAACCTTCCACAGCCTCTCAGCAGTGTCTGAGAGCCTAAGAGCTTGAGACCAGTCAGTCCCTGGCCACCTCCTGGCCCTGGGATCCCCAATCCAAGAGCTCTGTGCCCCCACAGAACTTCAGACTGAGTGAGAACTCCCCGCACTGAGGGCCATCATAGTGCCCCACCCGGTGCAGTGCATAGAGTGAACTCAGTCAAGATTCCCAAACTGCTCCAGTCTCTTTGGAGACGTGGGAATCACAACAACCCAATAAGATTCCAGAACCCACACCAGCGCCCACAGTAAGCTAATCATTCCCCACATACCTATAGGGTTCCTGCCTGACTACAGGACGTGGATTCTTCAGGTTGCATTTCCCCAAAGTAGTGAGTCACAGCTAATGTCACCCCCATTGATTTTGGGGTGCTCCCTTATCCCAGGTCTCTGTCATGTTGTGGAGATGCCCTCCACTTCCTCACCCCTGTCAGTTGCAGATTTCCATCATTCTTATGGCCATCTGGCCATCTCTCCTGTCCATCACCACACCTGATCCTGAAACCCCCTTTCCTCTCTCCAAACACCCTCCATCCCAGTTCCATCCCTCCAATGCCTTCTTAAGATTATTTTGTTTCCTCTTGTAAGTGAAATTCAAGCATCCTTGCTTGGGCCTTCCTTCTTGTTTAGCTTCTTTGGGTCTGTGGAGTGTAACATGGTACCTGTATTTTATGGCTAGTATCCACTTTTAAGTGAATACTTACCATGCAAGCATGTCCTGTGGGACTGGGTTACTTCATTCAGGATGATATTCTTAACGTCCATCCATTTGCCTGCAAAATCATGATGTCTTTGTTTTTTATAATTGAATAGTATTCCATTGTGTAAATGTACCACATTTTCTTTATGCATTCTTCAGTTGTGAGACATCTAGGTCATTCCCAGTTTCTGACTCTTAACAAATAAAGCTGCTATGAATATAGATGAACAAGTGTCTTTGTAGAATAGTGGAGCATCTTTTGGTGTGTGCCCAGGAGTGGTATAGCTGAGTCTTCAGGTAAACTATTTCCACTTTTCTGAGGAACTCTTAGGTTGATTTCCAGAGTGGTTGTATAAGTTTGTCCTCCCACCAGCAATGAAGAAGTGCCGTCCTTTGCTCCACATTGGTACCATGTGCTATCTCTTGAATTTTTAATCTTAGCCATTCTGATCATTATAAAATGGAACCTCAAAGATGTTTTGATTTTCATTTCCTTAATGACTAAGGACTTTGAACATTTCTTTAAGTGCTTCTAGGCAATTCTCTGAGACTCCTATATTAAGAATTCTCTCTTTAAGTTCTGTAGCCCATTTTTTTTATTTTATTGCTTATTTTATTTATTTATATTTCAAATGTTATCTCCCTTCCCAGATTTCCTTCTACAAACCCTCTGTCCCCTCTCCCTCCCCCTGCCTCTATGAGGTTGCTTCTCCACCTGCCCACCTACTCCTTCTAGCATTCCCCCATACTGGGTCATTGAGTCTCCATAGCTGTACCCTATTTTTTAATTGAGTTATTTAGGTTGTTGGTGTTTAACTTCTTGAGTTCTTTGCACATTTTGTTTATTATCCATCTGTCAGATGTAGGTTGGTAAAGATTCTTTCCCAATCTGTAGGCTGCCAATTTGTCCTATTGACAGAGTCTTTTACCTTACACAAGATTTGCAGTTTTATGCGGTCCCATTATTCATTGTTGATCTTAGATCCTGAGCCATTGGTGTTCTGTTCAGGAGTTTGTCTCCTGTACCAGTGTGTTGAAGGCTATTTCCCACTTTGTCTTCTATGAGATTTAGTGTACCTTGATTTATGTTAGGTCCTTATTCACGTGGACTTGAGTTTTGTGCAGGGTAATAAGTATAGGTCTATTTTCATTCTTCTACATGTAGATATCCAGTTAGCTCAGCAAGATTTGCTGAGGATGCTTTCACTTTTCCACTCCATGGTTCTAGCTTCTTTATCAAAAATCAAGTGTTTATAGGTCTGTGGGTTTATTTTTGGGTCTTTGATTTGATTCCATTGATCAACATGTCTGTTTCTGTACCAATACCATACAGTTTTTTTTTTTAACACTAATTGCTCTGTAGGACAGCTTGAGGTCAAGAAGAGTGATTCCTCCTGAAGTTCTTTAATTTTTCAGAATTGTTTTGGCTATCCTGGGTTTTTTTGTTATTACATATGATGTTGAGAATTGCTCTTTCAAGTTCTATAACAAAAATTTTGTTAGAATTTTCAAGGGGATTGCATTGAATCTGTAGATTTTTTTTTTTTTTTTGTAAGATGGTCATTTTCATTATGTTAATCCTACCTAACCATGCCATGGGAGATCTTTTCATCTTTTGATATCATCTTCAATTTCTTTTTTCAGGGACTTGAAGTTCCTGCCCTACTGATCTTTTACTTGTGAAGTTAGAGTTACACCAAGATATTTTATATTATTAATGGCTATTGTAAATGGTGTTATTTCTTCAATTTTTTTCTTGGCCTGTTTATCATTTGCATAAAGGTAGGCTATTTATTTCTTTGAGTTAAATGTGTATCTAGCCATTGTGCTGAAGGTGTTTAACAGGTGTAGGAATTGTCTGGTAGAGTTTTAGAGGTCACTTATGTATACTATCATATTATCCCCAAATAGCTATACTTTGACTTCTTTCTTTCCAATTTGTATCCACTTTAGTTGTCTTATTGATATGAGTAGAACTTCAAATACTATATTGAATAGATAGGGAGAGAGTGGACAGCCTCATTTTGACCCTGATTTTCATGGAAATGATTTAAATTTCTCTCCATTTAGTTTGATGTTGGCTATTGGTTTGTCGTATATTGCTTTGATTATGTTTATGTATGTGCCCTGTATTCCTGATTTCTCTAATATCTTTAACATGAAGAGGTAGTATATTTTTATCAAAAGCTTTTAAGTTTAATGAGATAATCATGTGATTTTTTTTCCTTTCAGTTTATTTATATAGTGTATTATGTTGATCAATTTTTTTATATTGAATCATATCTGGGATGAAGCCCACTTGATCTTGATGTATCATGTCTTTGATATATTTGTGGATTTGGTTTATGAGTATTTTATTGAGTATTTTTGCATCAATGTTCATAAGAGAAAAAAATCTGAAGTTCTCTTGCTTTGTTGAGTCTTTATGTGGTTTAGTTATTTAGGCCTCACAGAATGAGTTTGGCAGTGTTTCTTCTGTTGACATTTTGTGGCATAGTTTGAGGAACATTGGATTAGCTCTTCTTTGAAACTCTGGTAGAATTCTGCAATAAAACCATCTGGCCCTGGGCTCTATTTGATTTGGAGACTTTTAATGACTGTTTCTATTTCCTCAGGGTTTATGGGGCTGTTTAAATACTTTACCTGATCTTAGTTTAACTTTGGTAAGTCATATCTGTCTAGAAAATTATCCATTTCATTAAGATTTTTCAATTTTGTGGAGTACAGGTTTTTGAATTAAGACCAATGATTCATTGAATTTCCTCAGTGTCAGTTGTTATGTCTCCATTTTCATTACTGATTTTTGTTTATTTGGATACTGGTTTTCTGTCTCTTGGTTATTTGGCCAAGGGCTTGTCAATCTTGTTGCTGTTCTCAAAAAATCAGCTCTTGGTTTCACATTTCTTTTTATTGTTTTCATTGTTTCTAAATGGTTGATTTCAGCCCTGATTTTGATTATTTTCTACCTTATACTCCTTTTTGGTGTGTTTGCTTCTTTTATTTTTTTTTTTTTCCTTTTTCTTTTTCTAGAGCTTTGAGGTATACTTTTAAATTGCTGATACGAGAACTTTCTAATTTCTTTATGGAGGCACTTACTGCTCTGACCTTTCCTTTTAGCACTGCTTTCATATAATTTGAGTATGTTGTTCCTTCATTTTCATTGAATTCTAGAAAGTTTTCAATTATTTTCTTTATTTCTTTCCTGATCCAGAGATCACTGAGTAGAGAGTTGTTCAATTTCCATGAGTGTATAGGCTTTCTAGTATTTCTGATTTGGTTGAAGTCCAGCTTTAATCCACGGGGGTCTGATGAGATATTAGGCATTTCTTAAATTTTCTTGTACTGTTGATGCTTGCTTTGTGACCCACTGTATGGTCAGTTTTGAAAAAAGATCCATAAGGTGCTGAGAAGAAGGTATATTCTTTTGTATTTGGGTGAAATATTCTAAAGCTATCTGTTATGTCCATTTGATTCATAATGTCTGTTAGTTTCATTATTTCTTTATTTACTTTTTGACTGGATGTCCTGTCAATTGGTAAGAGTGAGGTGTTGAAGTCTCCCATTATTAACACGTGGGATTCAATGTGTGATTTAAGCTTGAGCAATGTTTCTTTTTCAAATGTAGGTGCTCTTGTGTTTGGGGCATAGATGTTCAGAATTGAGATATTATCTTGGTAGATTTTTCCTCTGATGAGTATAAAGTATCTTTCCTTATTCTTTTGATTAATTTTGGTTGAAAGTCTATTTTATTAGATATTATTATGGCTACTTCAGCTTAATTCTTGATCCATTTGCTTGGAAAATTTTTACCAGTCCTTTACTATAAGGTAATGTCTATCTTTATTGCTAAATGTGTTTCTTGTATGCAGCAGAATGATGGATCCTGTTTTCACATCTATTCTGTTAGCCTGTGTCTTTTTACTGAGAATTGAGTCCATTGCTGTTTAAGGATATTATTGACCAGTGATTGTTACTTTCTGTTATTTTGATATTGGTAGTATTAGTGTGAGTGTGTGAGTATGTGTGTGTGTGTGTGTGTGTGTGTGTGTGTGTGTGTGCTTTCCTTGTTTTGGCTGTATGGAATTGCTTATTTCCTGTGTTTTCTTGGATGTAGTTATCTCCTTGGGTTGCAATTTTCATTCTAGGATTTTTGTAGGGCTGGATTTTGAGAATAGATATTGTTTGAATTTGGATTTGTCTTGAAATATCTTGTTTTCTCAATCTATAGTGATTGGAAGTTTTTCTAGGTATAGTAGCCTAGGTTGTGGTTAAAAAACCTGTGTTTTTTTTTAAAGTTGCTAGAAGATCCAGGCCCTTCTAGCTTTTAGAGTCTCTGTTGAAAAAATGGGGATAATTTTGATAGGTCTGTCATTGTAT
Organism: Mastomys natalensis; assembly: GCA_021653895.1. Lineage (NCBI taxonomy): Eukaryota > Metazoa > Chordata > Mammalia > Rodentia > Muridae > Mastomys > Mastomys natalensis. The sequence goes on from JAJTUV010000429.1 coordinate 911,919, forward strand.
GTTACCTGGCCTTTTCCCCTCGCCTCTCTTAATACTTTTTTGTTGTTGTTGTTCTGCAGATTTCATGTTGTGTATATTATGTGATGACAGAGTTTTCTTTTCTGGTCCAATCTAATTGGTATTCTATAAACTTTTTGTATTTTTATAGGTATCTATTTCTTTAGGTTGGGAAAATTTTTGTCTTTGATTTTGTTGAAAATATTTTCTGTGCCTTGGAGCTGAGACTTTTCACCTTCTACATTCCTATTACTCTTAGGTTAGGTATTTTCATGGTATCTCAGATTTCCTGGATGTTTTGTGTCAGGAATTTTTTAGATTTAACATTTTCTTTGACTGAAGTATCAATTTCTTCTATTGTATCTTCTATGCCTGAGATTTTCTCTTCCATCTCCTGTATTTTGTTGGTAATGCTTTTATCTGTTCTTCCTGTTCTCTTCCTAGGTTTTCCATCTCCAGAAGTTCTCAGTTTCTGTTTTGTTTATTGCTTCTATTTACACTTTCAGGTCTTCAGTTTTATTTTTTCCTTCAGTTATTAATTGTATTTTCCTGATCCTCTTTAAAGATCTCTATCTGTTTGACTGTATTTTCCTGTATCTCTTTAAGTGATTTACTCATTTCCTCTTCAGAGACCTCTATCATCTTTATAAGATTGAATTTAAGTTCATGTTCTTGTGTTTCGGATGTGTTAGGATATCCAGGGCTTTCTGTAGTGGAGTAGCTGTGCTTTGGAGGCATCATATTGCCTTGGCTTTTGTTGATTGTGTTCTTTCTAGGGCTGTTAGCCATCTGGATGGTTTTGGTCCCTGGATGTTCTTGTTGTGGTAGGTATTGGAAGGGGGTTTAACCTCAATGATCCTGGTGTGGCAGGCCACTGATGGGTATTCTTGGGCTGTATGCTGTTCTATATGGTTCAGGAGCCTCAGTTCCAATGAAGATGGACAGAGAGGTGGCAGGAGAATTGAGGTCTACCTGGGCTAGCAGGCTACTCAGGGCAGCTTGGCTTCTTCCAGAGGGCTCAGAGTTCAGGGAAAGGAAACTTATCTGTATGTTTCAGGAGTCTCAGGCCTCAAGTCTGGTGGTGGGGAGTCAGGGAGGGTGTAGCAGGAGAAGAGAGGTTGCCCTGGAATAGCAGGCTGTTCAGGGCAGCTTCTAGCAGGGTACAGAAAGAAATTTTTAATTTCCAAAAGATAAGAGTCTATATGAGCCAAATATCTTCTCTTCTAAAGGAAAGTTTGTTATATCTTAACCAATAAAACTAAGTGGCATATATAGAAAAATAAAAAACTAAAGCTTTCATCATTATTTACTTATAAATAAGTAATTATCAGGTCTGGAGAGATAGCTCAGTGGAATCAGAGTACATACTGTTCTTCCTGAAGCACCCACATGACAGCTTACAACTGTCTTGTTTCTTCAGTTCCAAAGAACCCAATCTATATTCCACTTTTGGCCTCTGTGAACACAAGACATGCATGTGGTAGATATACATACAAGTAGACTAAACATTCATACCTAACATTTTAAAAATATTTTTAAAAATCTCTCTACTGTTTTAACTGGGTAAACTTCTTTAGACAAAGCCTTTATCTATCCAGAATGCATTTATCTTTAAGCACCTATAGCTATAGAACCCTGGGATTTCCATGTTAGATTTCATGTTGGCTTGTGCTCCTCTGTTTCAAGATAAATGATAAAAGGAGTCATGAAAACTCTCTGGGGCACAGTCTGTCTAGTTTAATCATCAGTGAGCACACACTTAATGGATTTCCAACAGTTGAGGATAATGTTTCCTCCAGGCTTTCCCTCATTACTCATTTCTCCTCTGGACATAGAAAATTATGAGGCTTTACCAAGGCTAATATGATTGACTGATCCTAGCATAGACTATCAGGGTCCACTTCCATACAAATTGCAAACATACCTGTCATTATCTACATTAGCAGTAATAAAGTAATATTTGGGATTCTATCTGTTTTTAATTTTTGTTTTATTTATTAATGAATACCTCAAGCCCCAAAGGTTACAACATTGAAATCCATGTTACATTCTAAAATGAGAATTCTGAAAAGGTTGTGACACTAGAATTCAATCCAGGCTGTCACACTACATTTCTGACAAAGTTAAACATGACAGTACAAGATTTGACAAATCTCTAGAGGTTTGGTTTTCATAAATATGGAGGTAGTACCCAGCTCAGCATTAACCCAGCTCAGCATTAACATTGCTTTAGCCTCCTTAGAAGAAGCAATGTCTCATGGGATGTTGACAATAGACGATAAGGCATAAGGGGCATCTGACAGAAAATAAATCAAGATTACTCTTCTACAAGTAGAATATAAGCCCAGAAAGTCCCAAAGAGATAACCAGTCTTGCAGAATGGCAAATGGGCACATTTTCCTGGAATGATTTTCTGTTCCATGCAAAACTAATATTGTACTAGTAATGCTTTATGTGGTCCACCATGCTCCCTGTCAAAAACTATTGGTCTCTTTTCTCAATCAAACAATGTATAAGGTAAATTCCCAAACACAATAATCTAATTCATACCTGCTCTCTTGGAGGACTTTGTCAATAATGGAAATGGCATTTCCGTCTTCTATAAAAGCATTTTTAATATCTCAAGATAGCTAAAAAGTAATCTGTACAATTTAGAGGTAAGAGCGAGGTAGTGAACACTCTCTCTGGAAATGAAGCATGTATTTAAGGTAGCAGAAACTGAGTTTGCTTTTGTTAAGATTTCCCCTTCCTTGATATCCCAGAATAATAAAGAACTGGTGTGTATTCAGTATTTCTTCTGATGGCTTTATTTCTTAGCATCTGTATATCACAGCTCAGGTATATCACAGCTCAGGTATATCACAGCTCACCTACCCACATTTGTTCCTATTCTCTCCACTCTGACAGTGAGAAGCAGGCTTGGACCTAGTAGCTTGACTCTAACAAGTAGGCCAGAGTATTGTGTGGTACATAAAACATCTCACAGAACAATAACATTAAATGAGGCTGCTCTGCAGTCATGACTCAAGGAAAGAAAAAAAAAAAAAAAAACAGTACCCAAATCATGTCTGAACACAGACAAAAGATAAGGATTGTCAAACCAAAATATTGGCAAAAAGCCTCCATCAAATCCTGGATAATGTGACAGATGTGTTCTATACCAAAGACAACTCTAGCCATACCCCATTCTTCTCTCATTCAAAGATTTTTCTTTCGTTAAGATGACCATTATCACTATGCTCATCCTACTGATCCCATGAGCATGGGGAAGTCTTTCCTTCTTCTGAGATCTTCTTCAATTTCTTTCTTCAGAGACTTGATGTTCTGGTCATATAGGTCTTTCGCTTACATAGTTAGAATTACACCAAAATATGTTATATTAGTTGTGGCTATAGTGAAGGCTGTTGTTTTTCTAATTTTTTCTTGGCTCATTTGAATGCTCCTGATTTTTTTTATTAATGTTATATCCAGCTACATAGCTCAAGGTGTTTATCAGCTATAGGAGTTCTCTGAAAGAATTTTAGGGTTTGCTTATGTAAACTATCATATCATCTCTAAATAGCAATACTATGACTTCTTCCTTTCCAATTTATATCCTTTCAATCTCCTTTCTGTGGTTTTGTTGATCTGGATAGAATGTCAAGTACTATATTGAATAGATAGGGAGTGGGCAATCTTGTTTTGTTCCTAATTTTGGTGGAATTGTTTTAAGTTTCTCTCCATTTCATTTGATGTTGGCTCTTGGTTTGCTGTCTGTTGCTTTTACTATGTTTATGTATGTCTCTTGATTCCTTGATTTCTCAAATACTTTAACATGAAGGAATGTTGGATTTTATCAAAGGTTTTTCGTCATCTAATGAGATAATAATGTGATTTTTTTTCTTTCAGTTTATTTGTATGGTGGATTAAATTGATGGATTTTCATATATTGAACCATCCCTGAATCACTGGGACAAACCCTACTTTATCAAGGTAAATGATATTTTTGATGTATTCTTAGATTCTGTTTGCAAGAATTTTATTGAATATTTTTATACACATGTTCATAAGTAAAATTGGTATGAAATTCCCTTCATTTTTGGGTCTTCGTGTGGTTTAGGTAGCAGGGTAACTGTGGCCTTATAGAATGAATTAGAGAGTTTTCCTTCTGTTTCTATTTTGTAGAATAGTTTGAGGAGTATTGGTATTAGCACTCCTTTGAAAGTCTGGTAGAATTCTGTACTACAATTATCTGGTCCTGGAATTTATGTTTTTTGGTTGGGAGGTTTTAAATGACTGATTCTATTTTGTGGGGGTTATGGAGCTGTTTAGATGCTTTACCTGATCTTGATTTAACTTTGGTATGTGGTATCTGACTACAAAATCATCCATTTTGTTCAGATTTTAGTTTTGTCAAGTATAGGCTTTTGAAGTAAGACCTAATGATTTTTTTTTTAATTTGCTCAGATTCTGTTGTTACCTTTCCCTTTTCATTTCTGATTTTTTTAATTTGGATACTACCTGAAGACCCAGCTACACCATTCCTGGGCATACCCAAACAATGCTTCACCATACCAGAAGGATACATGCTCCACTATGTTTATAGGAGCTTTTTTCATAATAGCCAGAAACTGGAAGCAATCCAGATGACCATTAACCAAAGAATAGATCCAGAAAATGTGGTTCATTAACATAATTCAGCTATTAAAAAAAAGGATATCATGAATTTTGCAGGTAAATGAATGGAACTAGAAAATATCATCCTGAATGAGGTAACCCAGACTCTAAAGGATATGCCTGGTAAGTGCTCACTGATAAGTGGATATTAGCCAAAAAAGTACAGAATACCCATGATACAACCCACAGACCCAAAGAAAATAAACAAGAAAAAAGGTCCAAGTGAGGATGTTTCAACCCCACTTAGAAAGGGAAGCAAAATAGTCAAGGGAGGCAAAGGGAGGAAGACTCCTGGGTGGAAGAGAGGAAAGGGAGAGAAATAGTGGGACAGAATCTGTCCCAGGAATAAATGGGGGTGACCTTAGCAGAAATGCTCAACAGTGGGAATATGGAAACTGAAGAGACCACCTCCAGTAGCCAGACAGGACTCCCTGATGGAAGAATGGGGATACCAATCCACCTACACAACTTTTAACCCCAAATTGGACCTCTCTATAAGAAATGCAGGGACAAAGATGTAGCAGAACTGAAGGAATGGCTAATCAGTGACTGACCCAACTTGAGACCCATCTCACAGGCAGGCACCAATCCCTGATACTACTAGTGATGCTATGTTGTGCTTGTAGACAAGAGCCCAACATAGCTATCTTCTGAGAGGGTCTACACATCAGTTGACTGAGACAGATATAGATACCCACAGACTAACATTGGACAGAGGTCTGGGATCCCTATGCAAGAGTTAGGGAAATTTTGAAGGCCCTGAATGTGATGGCAACTCCATAAGAAGATCAACAGCCTGGATGCCTAGCAATCAAACACTGAGCTACCAACCAAAGAGCATACAGGGGCTGGTCCAAGGCCCCCAGCACATATGCAGCAGAGGGCTGTCTTATCTGGCTTCAGTGGGAGGGGATGCATCTAATCCTGCAGAGACTTGATGCTCCAGGATGGGGGGATACCCAGGAGGGCACCTTCCCAGAGGAGAAGGGGAAGGGAATGAGGAGAAGAACCCTCTGTGGTGGGACCAGGAGGGGGTATAGCATTTGGGATGTAAGTACGTATATAAATATTTCTAAAAGAAAAATAATAAAATAAAAAAATGTGTCAAGAGTCTCAATCACAGAATTTCTCCCATTGTATCACAATACAGAATCCAAAGTAAAATTTATATATCCTGAGGCTACTTCCCATAACCTAACATAAACCACAGCCTTACACAGTTCACACTCTTGATAGAAACACTCCCATGATTTTTCCTAGGCTTTCTTTCTTATTCCTTAATGCTGACCCACCTTGTTGCCCTACATGTTCCTGATATTCTTTGCATGCAGATTATAGGCCAGAGTTTAGTTCATGAAGGACAGAGCTGAAACAGAGCTCAGTAGAGGGACATTGTCTATCATATGCTAAGCCTGGTTCACTTTTCAATACCAAGAAAAAGAAAAGTGTTCCTAGGTTCAAATAAGATCTCTAGCACATACTTTATAAGCCAACTTTGCTATTCTGTAAAAATAGAAAAAATATTATCATTTGCCTTTTCTTTTTGGACTTTCTTCATCTGTAAACTAATGCATGTAATGTCTTGTGAATACAATATGTATTATCTTGTATGTGTGATATATGTGTATGTGCATGTTTGTATATATAAATGCAAGGACATGAATGCCATGATGCATCCACAAAGGTCAAAGAATAGGATCAGGTGTCAATCATCACCGTGTTTGTGATAAGTCTCACCACTGAATACACAAGACTAGGTGGCTGACAAGCTTCCAGTGCATCTCCTGTCCTCATCTTACATCTCATCACAGAATGGTAATATTATGGATACAAGCTATGTATATGGATATGGCTTTATACGAGTTGTAGGATCCAAACTCTGATCCTCACACTTGTATAGCAAGTGCTTTACCCACTGCAGTAGTATTTAAAACTAATCACTCTTACTTAAACTGATATCCAAAGCCACCACTGTGGCTATTGAAAGGTCTTGTCGCCAGCTTTTGTGGACCTCTTTGACCTTCTTTTCTGTAACATAAAGTAATAGTAGCAATAATAACAAGGACGATATCAATACTAATACTGCTCAGACAAGATGGACTTCATAATGTAGCTGGTGTATCATTAGAGCATATCCAAAAAACCCGCACTCAGAAGGAATAATAAAGGTCATTTTAACTTCCCTTAAGCACTATGCACTCTTTCAGGCACTCTGAAATTTATCATTAAACTAGCAAGCAGTTAAACTACTGTGATCCTAGCAGTGTTTGATAGAATGGCTCAAGTAGGTACTTTGAAAATTCTGCCAGACTGCAAGTTTGCAGATGTTGTAAAGGATACAAAACTGCTATTATCATGTTGAGCCCCTGAAATTCACAGGAGAAACAGTATACTTATAGAGTATCTCTGACCAAGAGACAATTAGGAAACTTCACTGAATAAGTCAAGTCCTAAATGCAAACATTTTAGTCTGAAATGTGTTCCATTGAAATGAGATTTCATGTGCCAGTTTTATACTAAATAAATGTTATAAAACTTGAGTATATACATTTATAATCTTTAAATGCTAACATTTTAATTGGTAGAGTGCTTGTCCAGTTTCTATAAAGTCCTAATTTGATCCATGGGTCTTTATAAACTGAGCATAGCAGAACAGTCCTAGAATCCTAGAAGTTGGAAAAAAGAGTAAGGAAGACCAGAAATTCTACTTAGTGAGTTGAAGGCTAGTCTCTGTGAGATGAGATGATCAAAAAAAAAAAAAAAAGTCAAATTGTATGTTTTATATGTTACAGTTCCAAGGTTGTCTCTGGTGGAAAAAAAAAACATGAAAGTTAATATTTAACTTGATTGGATCATCTTTAAACAGCTTCTGATTTGAGATACAGGGGAGTTTGTTACCTTGTAGCATCCCATGATTACAAGAAAGCCACTGAATATCCTGTGTCATTTCAACAGAAATGTCACTTACTACAGGAGTGGGAAATTGCTACTTCTCCACAAGTAGGTTTTTTCATTCCTGCACAGGCAAGAAAACAATTTTCATTTTGAGTGAAAAAAAAATACATCATCTTTCTGTTTCACTCACAGATGCTAGAACACACATCAGCACACACAGAGAGCAGAGTCAATGAGTATAGCCTGACAGCTGATGGAACTCTGAATCTGTGCCTAGTGAAGTGTACTTGTAGGGTAGTGTATCATTTCTAGATACATTAGTAATAACTCTGCAAGTTGATTGCACTCTCGCCTGCCTGAATAATACTACAGAGTTTTCTAAACTATTTCATTTGACAATCAGAATCCCATGTAGAAAACTTTCAATGAGATACCATTCAGTACACCACTGATTGCATTTACTGAGATGCTCAAATACCTTGACATGGACTGTTTGGGAAGGAGTAGTTGATAACAGGACTCATCTTGAATGGAATGCTAAGTGCCCCTCAAATCATGGATTTCTGAGCAATCAAAAAATGTCAGTGCCTTCATGGTGATTCAAACAAATCCTGTGGAACAAAAATAAGGAAACTGAGAACAGAGAAAGGAAAGACTGTTCATATCCAAATGTCGATATGCTAAAATACTATATTCCAGTCATGGCCTCCTAGTCCACACTTTATAAAATAGATATTCAATATATCTTATTTTAATCAAGATCTAATTGAATTACAAAGGTACAGTCCATAGGAGTATAATGAAACTCCTACAGAAAATAACCAAAACCATATACAAACATTTTATTATATTTTATTTTTACATTATATTGTGAATGCAAAATGATCCAGAAGTAAAAGTAAATAAGAAATACTAAAGCTAAAAGCTACTGAATTAAGGTAGCAAACTAAAACCTGTTCTTATATAAGGATAATTATTCTATCTGATAAAATTAGTCATAACAGTCTATATTCTTGCTCTGCTCAAGAGGCACTTCAAGGACACAAAAAGGTTTGCACTAGATTCCTTTCAGAAAAGCAGGGACCCCCCAAGTCTATATCTTGGTAAAGATATGTACATATGCATGTACATATCAAATAAATATATGTGTGTATATACAATATATATACTAATTTCTGCATATATATATATATATGTATGTCTTCATTGTCTTAAGTCCAACTATGAGAATTCTCACAAAACTTCAAGTCACAAGTATAGTTTAACTTGTTCTCATTCTGCTAATATCTCTAGCCACCAGGCAGAAGCAAAGAAAACTGAGGCTGATCCCATTCTCATCCTCAGTTCTGAATAATTCCCATAGAATCTGAATCTTCCAATCAGTAAAATTTCCATATCAGGGAGCAGAGCAACACTCGGAGGTCATTAGTAATCCTTTTCTGCGTGCTTTCTAATATTTAATTCCCTTCATAATCCTTTGGCTCAACCAAATTTACACCAAATACTTAGACCTTGCCTTCAACTATCAGAAACTCAACTCTCTCCTTTATAAATGGATTTCTCCTTTGGTAATTCTAGTTAAACTAAGATTTTTTTTTAAAAAAACTAAACAAAAATAATCAGTACTTGCAAAATAGAGGTATTGGTTCAAATCATCCTAGGTAGAGAAGTTTAAAAAGAAAAAGACAACACTCAGATGTTGCACTAGGCAATACTGAGAACAATAAAGGCCAGACTACATGAAGTTATGTAACAGAATTGACCTCTAACTGCAGTTATCTGAAAGCTGGTGTGGTTGCAATAGACATCTGAAGCTAAATAAAAGTCCTTCTTTCCCAAGTAGAACGCAGATGGCAGAATCCCAAGAGGAAGAAATCAGTGTTCAGAAGTGAGTATCATCTCTATTTCTTTATTTCCTCCAGAAGAACTAAGGAACAAGGACTAGCCCCACCCGCCACTCCCAAGATCTGTATTTCTCATTGAAGAGAAATAGTTTCATAAGACTGAGGTCTTCGATCTCACCTAAGGGTGATATCTGCAGCAGCTCCAGCAATGGATTGACAGTCAATATTGATCGAGATATTTGGACGTCAGACTCTGTGTTCTGAAGTAAGCTCATCTAAAATCATTGCTGATACCTGATATGTACAAAATAGGCATGGTCATTCCTCCACCTTGATCAAAGAAAACTGGAGAGCAGATTGTAATGTGTGGCCATGATTGAGAACCAAGTCTATACTCGTACCTCTAAAACAATAGTATGAGAACTAGATAATGTGTGACTTTAAAAACAGATGTAAGGGTTGGGGGTGAGTCAGCAATTATGCTCTTCCAGAGAACTTGGTTTCCATATCAAGATGTTCATAACTGCCTATAATTCTAGTTCCTGGGAATCTGAAACTCTCTAGCCTCTGTAGGGACCTGCATACATGGGCACACACTCAGACACACACATAAGCAGACACACACACACACACATATAATTATAATCAAAACTTAAACCTTCAAATTCAAAGAGAAGTAGCCACAGCTTTGCCATTAGTTAAATATCTTCCCAAATAAATCACTTCTCCTTCACTGGGCTTAATTTCATCATCTCTAGGATGAGAAGGAAGATTGGTGGTCCTGTCCAGCTGTATCGTAATTTCTAATTACCTTCCCTGTAGTTTCAAGAGTGTCTAGAAGCATCACTGATGAATTAGATTAACTCTCAGCCTTAGAAAAAAACATGTTCTCACCATGATATGCTGAAGCTATATGTAGTGAGGCTTATTCAGCATCCTCTTGTGACCAAGATACACAACAACTTATTTGGGAAATGATGGTGATCAATGAGATGAAAGATGGAGGTGAAAACTGAAGAAGGAGGGGTCAAGGCTCAAAACTCAAGTTCACTGTTCACAACATTTTCTTTATCCTAGGCTTCACAATAAAACCCTGGTCCTCAGGCCTCCCACATGACAGCAGGCAAATAGCAGTTGGATCAGAACAAATAATCATTGTCTGAAGCTCCTGAGTTTGTGTGTTACTTGTTACCCAGTGAAACTAAGCTTGCTCACTGGCTACAAAAATCACCTGGTAATGTCCTTAAGAAAATAAGACTCTTTAAGAAACTGAGATCCCAAGGCACAAACTTGAACCCTAGTGATCCAAACTCTCTCCAAGGAAGGAAAATGTTTCCTCTAGAAATATGGCCTATCCCTACGTGTATTTGACGCTTAATAACCTCAGTGAAGAGGCATAAGTTGCCTGCCTCAAAACTACCAAAGGAGCTCATAAAACTCCAGATTCTTAAGCCATTAATAAACAAGAATTCTAAGCCTGAACTCAGATAGCTTTGACCTTCCTAAACTCTATAATCTCACAACATTTACACTTCAGGTGTGGTTTTGAAACTACACAAGGCAAACAGTTGATTAACAAGGCAACAGACTTGTTAGTGCACAGATTTCTGTCTGAACACAAAGTCTATGCAGAGGCTTTGGATAGAACTTGAGCACTGACTGACATATCTAGTAAGTCCCAGTGTACTTACAGTGCAGGGCTGACACTGTGGTTTGAGAGGTATCGGTATACACTTAGTTCTCAATCACGGCCACACTGTATAATCATCAAGGAAACAGAACACACATAACTGATTTACACTCCATATATTCTGAGATAATTAGTCTAGGTAATGGAATGGACATTGAGACTGTTCAGAATAATGCAGATGATTTTTAGAAAGACCAATGTTGTTACCTAACCCTAAAGTCATCAAAACTTTTGGCATTCCTGCCCAATAAACTTGCAGACTCTTACCCACGCAGAAAGGGCTTCCAGAAAATAGTTACCAAATATGCAGGTTTTACTCGGGACTCTTGAATCCATTGAAAATTCAGAGGCATTGCCTCCAGGCTTGAGTCCTGGTTCCCTGCTTTCGTTTTAATAAGACCACTTTCTCTTTCATCATTTCCTATATTGCTCTTCCTGGTAAGGTTTCATTTGCAGAATGAGTCCCTTGACTAAAAGAAATATTTGAAAACCAGTATTATAACAAAAAGGGCACTCAACTGAAAATCAGCAGGTCTCATTGCCAGCTAGAATCATTTAGCCTTTCTGACCTTCAACTTCTCACTTGATCATCTCTAGGAACAACACGTTCTGTTTGTGTAGGATTTTCAAGTTATAAATGATAGTTTTCAATACGCACAATAGTGGGCAATTTGCTTCACATGCTGTGTTAGCTTTCCATCATCATAACAAATAGCTGAGATATATCAACTTGGGAGGAAAAGGTTTATTTTAATCCAGGACTTTAGTACTGCATCCTTCCAAAACTCTTTAACAGGTTTAAAATTACCTCCTTGTGCTGGCAAGATGACTTGTTTGTTAAAGTCATTTCCCAGGCCTGATGATCTGAATTTAATCTTCAGGGCCTACACGGTGGAAGGAGAGATCAACTCATTCAAGTTGTCCCCTGACCACCACAAACATACCACTCACCAGCACCACTAGGTGCTGAATAAACAAATGTTTTAAGGGAACTCCTCCTCTGCCTCTACTTCCTAGTATATGCCTCTCACATCTACCATCCTTGCCTGCCGACACTATGCTCCAAGCATCTTGTAAATCATTCCCCATTCCATTCTTCACTACCTTAACTTTCTGCACCTCTGGTCCATTGTTTGTTGTATTTCCACATCCTGAAACACTCTACCCTACAGCATCCTATTCATTCAGCTCTAGCTCCTGATTCAGGAAATATTTCCTCCAGGAAGCCTAATTTCAAGCCAACTTCACTCCCAGCCCATTACCTGGCCAGTCCTCTTCTCTTGACTGGCCTGAATTATGAACTGTTCCTCCCTTGTTCTCCTCGGACACCTTGCAATGACCTTATTCAGATCCTCTATATTCAACCACTGATTCACTGTCTCTCTGTAATTAGAATCTAAACTCTTACAAAGCACAATTATGTGTTACATAGACAGAATTAAGTATTTATTTATAGTCATGAATATCTTCCTTGGTTCTGATAACTTACTTTCTGAAACACCCAAATATTGACAGTTCCTACAGTATCCAAAGTCATCCTAAACTTATACCTACATATGAACAATCAACAGTTAATTATTGGCATATTCACCCATATTCACCCTACCTAGCACTTACCCTTCTATGACGTTCCCCTCAAATATGATCTAAAACTCTACAGCACATATGCCATGTGACCTACAAGTTCACCTTCTGTGCAAGTATGAAACTATTTGTATGCATATTTGGCAAAGACACACACTAATAGAAACACAGAAGCTCAATTCTACATACCACAAACTAGACAAAATTCAATCATCTATCCATAAGAGAATATATAATAAATGATAATACAGTCACCCAAACAAACACTAGGCTCTTTTCCTTCTGGTCTAACCTGATATGAATAGCCTCTCCCATGTGCTTCCAACCCAAGAGTCTGCACTATTTCACCATGTCATCACTAACAATATTGACTGACTTCTGAAACCATTTTTCAAAATTAGTTTTTCCTCTTTTTAGTTTCTGTTATACAATTTAGTCACAGGGATATGATCTGGACCAGCAAGTTATTCTTCATTGATAGGATCCTAAGGGGAATGACAGAGGATAAGAAGGTAAAGAAGGTAGAAAGCTGAGACCAGGAGATATTACATACTGTGTTTTATGTCAAGGAAGCTTACTAATAGATCAAGCATCTTAGATATAGCTTTCCTAAAAGGAAAATGAAACCATCCTACACTCGATGAAGTCAGCAAGAAGTTATTTAAGGAAAGTTTCACAAAAAGAACATAGGATATGTCAAGTGGATCACAGAACTCCACAACAGCCTTCGGAGAGATAACTCAAATCTCCTCAGTAAGAAAAGCCAAGCTCCCAGTAAGTAACACTTTAACTTCTTTATGTTTCAGTCTTCAGCCCCAGACTGGACCAGGCCATGTCTGCCTATGAGTAAGAACACAGAACAAGGTTCCTTTTGTCCTTTTACAAGGGCCTCTGAGAAAGCCTTGGATTGGCTCATGTCTCACAAACATAGTAATATATATATATACATATACATGTATATGGATATATATGTAATATATAAGGGTAATATATGTATATGTATACATATATATACATACACATACATAATATGGATATCTGTGGGCCAGTTCAATAGCACATGGAATTAGTTAATAGCATTAGAACTCAGAACAGCAGGACACTAAGGACTGGAAGGGGAGCTAAAGGGATTCTTGGATAAGAGTACTACTCTGTGCTGGGCAGTGGTGGCGCACGCCTTTAATCCCAGCACTTGGGAGGCAGAGGCAGGCGGATTTCTGAGTTCGAGGCCAGCCTGGTCTACAGAGTGAGTTCCAGGACAGCCAGGGCTACACAGAGAAACCCTGTCTTGAAAAAAACAAAAACAAAAAAAAAAAAAGAGTACTACTCACTACTCTGTTTCTTTATATAGGTAATATGTGTACTTTTATTTTGAAATTAATTGATAATTGATCGTTTAATATGTATACTTTTCTATAGGTGTATTAGAGCAAAATGATCCAGAATTACACAGAGAAATATTGCATGCTGTTCTTGTTAGTTTTTGTCAATGTGACCCAAGCTAGAGTCATCTAGAAAGAGAGAACCTTATTTAAGAAATTGTCTTCATCAAATCAGCCTGGAGGAATGTCTGTAGGTCACTTTCTTAACTGCTACTTGATTCAGGATGACCTAGAATATCGTGACCAGTGCTGTTCCTAGGAAGGTGGGCCTGTATAAAAATATAGCTGAGCAAGCCAATAGCCAACATTCCTCTGTAGTCTTTGCTCAGGTCTAGCCCTCAGTTATGGCCTAAAATGTTGAAGTGTAAGCCCAATAATAAATTCTTTTCCCCACAATTTGCTTTTGGTTAGTGCTTCAACAATGCTACAAAGAGGCCAACTTGAATACAAGTTTTCTTTTATATGAATAATCTAAATGTATACTTACAGAAATGTGTATTATGTGGATACATCTGTAGAGAGGGATAATGTTCTATCTAAGAAGATCTATCATTCTGCTCCTCTCCAGTAGTATGTAAACTCCTTAAAATGCAGATTTTTTTTTTCTGGAAATTGGGTAGAAGCCAACAGTACACAAGTCATTGATTCAGCTTATGATAACTATCACTCACTATCATTAATTCTATAAATTCTGAACATTATGGAAGAATGAGATTGATAGGCTCTATCAATACACAGAGCACCAAAATTTCTCTTGTACCAATATGAAAAGACTGGAAACAAGACAGCATTCAGAGAAAAAAGAAGTCAATAAATCATGATGCCTGTGCCAGCCATGCTCAGCAATCCAGTCTACTCAGTGTGCTATTTACAAACTTATAAGAAAGCTTGTGGAATTTCAGAAATCATACAACCTTGTAAATAATGCATCCTGTTCTGTGAAAATCATACAGTGAATAATACATCTGACTCAGGGGATCTGAAATCCAGAACAAACAATGAGAGTGTGGAGAATGTCAGGTGACCTGAACTTTGGGCTCAAAGCAATGCAATATTACTAATATTAATGCTGCCTAAATACTCATGGTACTTTTTTAAAGAAAAAGACATTTAAACAAGAGAGGAGGGAAAGCCTTACCTTCTTAGAATTTCAGAGACAATCAGAATCTTTCAGAATGGGGCATGAGAGAATGTAAGAAAAAAACATTGTTGGGAGATATTTAATCCCTTAGACATATGGATATTAAGGTAACTATGAACATTCATTTGTCGATCTTCACAGAGCCCAGAAGAGATGAGGAATGCAATATTCAGCCAGCATATGGTATAAGGGTAAAAGAAAGAGAAAGTGTCCTCCAAGCACTTTGAATGATTTCTCAAAGTGTTCCTAGATACCCAAGGCCCAGGGCTCACCTCAAACTACAATCTGGTATTTCATCCACTATTGGCAATATACTGGATTTCACTGATGGTATCAAGCCAGAAAGAAAAAACAAAAAACAAAAAACAACAACAACAAAAAACACGTTGCCATGGTTTCTGTAGATAACTCCAGGAGTAGATATATTACTTGCCTACATTTGGAGATCCTGGTTGACTAAATAGATGGATCAATTCTAACTTCTCAGGTTGCCTGAGAGTCTGTGATTCTACTTATAGAATTAGCTTCCGGCCTTTGAAGTGGCAAGTATCTCAGGTCAGCCAATAAAGTCACAGCCTTTGTTATTCTGTATAAAATGACTAACCAGAATCTGGGGTCCTTCTGAGGAAGGGCAACTCACAGTGCTTCCTTCCTTTACCAGCAAAATGATGTTGTAAAGAAGTATTTATTTTCCTATCAAGATCACTAAACTGAGGCCATTTGAATTTGGTACTATTTGAAGCAAAGGAGAGATGTTTTTACTAGAATCCAGACAAAATGACAGAAAGACAGAATGTGACCCGCGCAGTCGTCTCGCCAGCAAGAACGCACGCGGACACACAGAATTCTTCTGCAGCAGCTTTATTACCATGAAATGAGGAAAGACCCAGAACCCCGAGAGCCCGGGCTTATATGCACCCTGGAGCGCGTTGACACACCTGCAATGGCTGTTAGCTCATTGCCCTAGATGACGCCCGGGCTGGGCCGTGACTTGGCACGCACTTTACCTCAGCGCATGCGCACATAGCTTGTTTACGAAGCAGGGGCGCACGATGCCTGCGCCATCTTGTAATGGCGAAAGCTGCACTGGCGCCCTTACCACTCGCACATGCGCAGCTACTTGTTTACCAGTAACAGACACAGGATGTCAGCGCCATCTTGTGATGGTGAATGCTGCAATTGTGCCATCGGCCCTTTACAACAGAAAATGGAAAAAATGACACCTTTTTGGAGACTTGATACAATCATGATCAATGAAGTAATAAAACCTCAACTTATCAGCCATAGACTTAGGGAGAAGATCTAGATTATCAAATGGTAAGTTACACTAAACTATTAAAAATCTCAAGGAAATTTGGAGAAAAGGATTTATCTTCATTGCAACTATCATACCCCAAAAGAAAGGACATTAATTTCTTTTCAATTCACTATCCCATCTTTATATAGCAGGTATCATAGTTTGAATGAGAAATGTTCCCTATAGGCTCACATATTTGAGCACTTGCTCTCCAGTTTGTGACAATATTTGAGATTATGGGACATATAGAAGGTGGAGCCTTCCTGGAGGAAGGATGTTACTGGGAGTTTGATTTGAGAATTCACACCGTGTTTCTATCTATCTATCTATCTATCTACTATCTATCTCATCTCCCCTCTCTTTTTCTCTCTTTCTCCACATATACATACAATACATACATACATTTACATACATACAAATACACATACATACATACATACATGTTTCATATCTAGTTTTATGTCAACTTGACACAAGCTAGAGTTTGGAGAGGAAGGAGCTTCTGTTCAGAAAATGCCTGAAAAGTTTCAGCTATAGGAAGGACTGTAGAGCATTTTTTAAAATCAATGATTGATGTGAGAATGTCCAGTCCATTGTTGGTGGAGCCACTGCTGAGCAGGTTGTCCTGAACTCATAAGAGAGCAAGCTGATCAAGACATGTGAAACAAGCCAGTAAGCAGCATCAGCTCCATAGCTTCTATATCAGCTCCTGCTTTACATTCCTGTTCTGTTTGAGTTCCTGTCCTTAAGTCTTTTGATGGTAGACCAAGATGTGGAAGTACAATCCAATTAAGCCCTTTCCTCCCCAACGTGTTTTTGGTCATGGTGTTTTATCACAGCAATAGTAACCCAAACAAAAACAAATTTGTACCACTATAAGGGGGGATTGCTGTAACAGACCTGACCATATTTTGGGAAGATTGTGGAAGGACTTTGGAACTTTGGGCTAGAAAAGCCATTGAGTGTTGAGAGTTCAGTGGGATGTTCTGTGATAGTTTGAGAGATAAGAATGTTGACAGCAATGCAGAAGATGGAGTCCTGGTTTGTGAAGTTTCAAAGGGAAGTTTGAGAGTCCCTTAAGGTGTCTATCAGGACCATTTCCTACTTTGAGTTAAGAATTTGTGGCTCTTGTCAGCTGGGGCTTAAGACCAACTGTGATTAATAAGAACCAACAAACTGAAACCTTTACTTTGTAAGGAGTATTAAATGCTGGTCTTGGAGCTGAGATTAGTGGTGATTAAGAGACCAGCATCATTAAAGTGAAAACTTCAGGAAAGTATTTCCTCAGAGTCCACATGGAGAAACTTGTGTGCCAGAGGTTGCATAGCCTATACCTGGCTCTGGCAGTGAACTTGGTAGTTTAAGGTTCACCCAGGTGTATTGGTTTTGAAGGCATGAAAGGTTCATAGGGAGTAGCTGAGACTCGACACTGTAAGAAGCCAGGATTGCCCATTGGAGAAAGTGTAGCAGAAGTAGCACTTGAAGGTCCACTATTAAAAGGGTCATGCAAAGAAATTGAGGCTTGGCCCCATAAAGAGTGCTCAGGAGAGGCTAGTGGTGAAAGTGTAGTTTGCTTGCAGCAAACGACTCCAGAATTTCAAGGATAGCCAGCAAAGTGGGATGACCACCAAGGACAGCAGCAGTAGTGGAGTGGAGTGGAGCTGACCTAAGTCTAGAAGACAAAATAAGTGTGCTACCGGGAAAGCTGTAGAAGTACCCTCCAACCCTTTGAAAGAGCCCAGAAGATTGGGAGTGGGTACCAGATAATTACACACTGAATTATTTCACTATTAAAATTTTGGTTTTGATTTATTCAGATTGTATCTGTGCCTTGGTTCTTTCCTCTTGAAGTAAGAAAGTGTTTAATTTATTTTTGATTTGACAGGAGTCCACAGATGAGAGACTTTGAATTTTAAAAGACTTTGGATTTTTAAAAGACTGGCTATTTTAAAGAGACTGAATTTTTAGATGTTTGAATTTTTAAAGGCTGTGAGACTTTTAAATTTTGGAACATTTTGTATTGTGATATTCCTATTGATGTGAGATCTTGGGGATGAATAAGAATGGAAATTTTGTGGCTTAATAGTGATTTGTTTGTGTTTCAAGTGGTCAGGGAGTCAGTTGTGCTGGCTAATTTAATACACAATCTAGAGTCACTGGAGAGGAGGAAGGTCAGTAGAGAAAATGTTTCAATCATATCTGGCTGTAGGCAAGGCAATAGGGCATTTTCTTAATTAACGACTGATTTGGGGAAGGTCCATCCCATTGTGGGCAAGGAAACCCATGAACAGGTAGTCATGGAGCCTATAAAATGTAGGCTGAAGATGCCATGGGAAGCAAACCAGGAAGCTGCACTTCCCCCATGGCCTTACATTAGCTCCTGTGTTCAGGTTCCTGACCTGACTTGTTTTGAGTCCCTCTCCTGACTTTCTTTAGTGACAAATAGTCATTGGAAGTATAATACAAAGAAATCCTTTTTTCCCCACCTTGTGTTTGGACATGGTGTTTCATCACAGCAACGTAATCCTAAGACAACTCATTTCTTTCATGAGTCATTTGGATATTGTTTAAAGATTTATTTATTTTTATTTTATCTGCATGTACCTTTTGGCTACATGTATGCCTGTGTAAGATGTGTCCCTGGTACATGTAAATGCCAGAAGAGGTTACTGAATCCCCCTGGAACTGATATTTTGAATGGTGGTGAA
The DNA here is from genome assembly GCA_021653895.1 of Mastomys natalensis. Classification (NCBI taxonomy): domain Eukaryota; kingdom Metazoa; phylum Chordata; class Mammalia; order Rodentia; family Muridae; genus Mastomys; species Mastomys natalensis. The sequence continues at coordinate 931,113 of JAJTUV010000429.1, forward strand.
CCACTATGTCAGTGCTGTGGATTGAAACCTGGTCTTTTGAAAGACCCAGCTCAAGGTCTTGATGTTTAATCAAAGCAACAAAAGCTAAAACACAAAGATATCAAATCTAGTAGACAAGTAGTATCATCTAACCCAAAGATTCTTTCAAACCAAGAGCATGATATCAATCTTTACAATGTTCTGATAATTTCCTCATAGTAATCCAGGCAATCATTGTCAGTGTCTCATTATGTTTAGTGTATTACTACCCTGACTTTATAAGTAATAAAACTGAGGAGCATATTAGGAAATGCAAATCAAAATAATGATTAAATACTGTTAGTAAATAAATTAGAATAAAGAATATTGGCAAGAATGCAGAGAAAAAGGAGCCCTGAATGGTTGATGTAAATGTGAATTGGTACAGCCATTATAAAGAGAATCCTCCTTAAAAGAGTAAAGATAGAACTGCAATATTACCCAGTCACTGACTTCTGAACATATATCCAAAATCAATTAAGTCAATTATCAGCAAGACACTTGCACATGCATGTTAACTGTAGCACTATTTACAATAGCTAAAATATGGGGCCAGCTAGATATTGATCAATAGACAAATGGATGAATAAGATGTAGTACATATGTACAATGGAATATTTTCCAGCCATAAGAGAACTATGCTCCCATCACATACCGCAAAATGGATGAACTGGAGGGCATTATAGTAAGAGAAATAAAGCAGAGTCAGAAAAAAAGTATAACCAATTAACTCTTAGATATGATATCAAAACAAAAGTTTGTCTGGAAGTAATCTAGGGAGTACTATACATTGAGAATGTTATAAAGATAGGATAGAATTGGAGGGGTTAGATTTAATCTGATTATGATTGATGCATATATAAAACTAAAACTCTGAACCTCATTAATATGCATAATTAGTACATGTTGAAAAGGATGAAGCAAGGAAGGGATGGAGGGAAGGATGAAGAAACAGAGGAAGAGAGGAAAGCAGGGAGGAAAAAAGGAAGGAAGGAAGAGAGGAAGAGAAAGAAGAAGAAAAATACAAAGAAAGAAAGAGAGAGAGAGAGAGAGAGAGAGAGAGAGAGAGAGAGAGAGAGAGAGAGAGAAAGAAAACTGAGGAATAAAAAATTTGAACTGCTCAATGTCACTTGGTTTGTAAGCAACACAGACAAATTTCCACATAGGTTTAATAGTTACGAAAACTTTGTTCTTAAATACTTGTTTATCTTGCATGTCAGCATGCATAAGATATAACACCATTGGGATTTAATGCCACACTAGAGTATCTCAACTTACTGTCACTCCATTTAGCTTCGAAAAGTTAGCATTTGTATAATCTATTTTGGACACATCTCCAATTTATACTAATGTGATTTATGCTTCTATAAAGTCTTTCTGGAGCATAAGCACCTGGCATTGTCATACACACCATAAGTTTAAATTCACTGTATACTAGTACAGTTTCTTGACTTCAAACAATTCTACTCTTCAGAGAACCCCACATCCAAGCAAGCACTGCCACACACCTAAGCACAAATGGGGTCGCATTTCAGAAATCCACATGCATGTCAAATGGAGCACCACAACCCTCCAAGCTATAGATCCATTTATTTATTATTCCTTTGTTCTTCCATCTGCTTTGCTTCCATACCTATTCACTAGTTATTACTGCCTCTCATGTCTCAGTCATTGCTCTGTTACTGTAAAGAGACATCAAGGCCAAGGCAAATCTTATAAAAGAAAGCATTTAATAGGGGCTTGATTATAGTTTCAGGGCTTTAGGGCATTAACACCATGTCAAGGAGCACTGCAGCAGGCATGGCAGGCATGGTGCTGGAGAAATAGGTGAGAGCTACATCCTGGTCCAGAGGCATAGAGAAAATGAAACAATGAGCAACGTGACACAGTTCCTACCACAAGATCACACCTCCTAGTTCTTCTAATCCTATTAAATAGTTCTGCTGCAATTAAGTGTTAAAATATATGAGCCTATGTAGTCCATTCTTGTTGAAACCATTACACACATCTATTCACCAATCACTGCCTCTCATTTCTGCAGCTAGCAACCGCATTCTAGTTGCTCTCTGATAGCATATGTCTCTGTCTCATTGCTATACTGTTAGAAAAGCTACCTAATCAGCCATTCTCCCTCCAGTTGTACCCCTTGAGTTCATCCATAGCATAGATTCATTCATTAGTTTGAGTACTCACCTAATGTTTTTATTACTACTATATGACACATTCTCTAAGAGTGGCAAAGATACAAGGCTGATTTAACAATGGAGTAGTAGTTCTCTTTATTTCATCTCTCTTCCTAAAACCTACATGATAATTATATGTGCTGTGTACTAAGCCCACCCACGGTAGAATGAAAGGACTGGAAAAAGAAATAGAGAAAGCAAGAATTTTTTATTGAGTATTTTTGTATCAATATTCATAAGTGAAATTGGTCTGAAGTTCTCTTTTTTATTGGGTTGTGTGGTTTAGGTATCAGAGTAATCGTGGCTTCATAGAATATATGTGTTCCTTCTGTTTCTATTTTATGGAATAGTTTGAGGAGTGTTGGTATTAGCTCTTCTTTAGAGGTCTGGTAGAATTCTGCACTCAAGCCAACTGGCCCTGGGCTTTTTTCGGTTGAGAGGTTTTAAATTGCTAGTTCCTTAGGTGATATGGCCCTGTTTAGATAGTTTACCTGCTCTTGATTTAATTTTAGTATGTGATATTTGTCTAGAAAATCCTCCATTTCATTTTGATTTTCCAGTTTTGTTAAGTATATACTTTTGTAGTAGAATCTGATGTTCTTTTAATATCCTCAGTTTCTGTTGTTATATCTCCCTTTTAATTTCTGACTTTGTTAATTTGGACACTGTCTCTGTGCCCTTTAGTTAGTTTGGATAGCGGTTTATCTATCTTGTTGATTTTCTCAAAGAACCAGCTTTCAGTTTTGTTGAATCTTGGTATCTTTCTCTTTGTTACTATTTGGTTGATTTCGGACTTTAGTTTGACTATTTCCTACCATCTACTCCTCTTGAGTGTATTTGCTTCCTTTTGTTCTAGAGCTTTCAGGTGTACAGTTAAGTTGCTAGTGTAGGTTTTTTTTTTTTTTTTCAATTTCTTTACCAGGGCACTTAGTACTATGAATTTTCCTCTTAGCACTGCTTTCATTGTGTCCCATAAATTTGAGTATGCTATGTCATCATGTTCATTGCATTCTAGGAAGTCTTTAATTTCTTTTTTACTTCTTCCCTAGCAAAGTTATCACATACACCATGACCTAGATGGTGCCAAGACTGTGTCCTGATCAGTGCTTTACCTCATAAAGCAAAACAAATGTCTTTTTGTATACACATGACACTGACAGAGCCCAATGTCAGTTATTACCTCATCTCTGGGACTCAGGGACAGAAAGATGTCAGAGGAGGAACACCATCAATGAAAATGAGACAATATCTTGCTTGTCTCTAGTCCTACATTTATTAGTTACCAAGGAATCAACAGTCACTGGGGAAAAAAACTGCAGTTATATCCTTAACGTGTAGTTTGTAGGCTCTTGACTTTTCACAATGACTTTTTTCAGAAAAGACATTTACATAAACTTCTCTCCCCTAAAAGGTCATCTTCATGTACATAGAAGATTATTTTCAAACTTAACAAGCTTCTAGAATTTAACCAAGGTAGCTCCCTATTGTTCTTTGGGAACCAACTTTTGTCTCTAAAAGCAAATAGTCTTACTGTAAATCAGATGCATAGAAACATATTACCACGATATGATAATTGTATGACCAATAAAGTTGCCTGAAAATTGGTTATTCTCCAAATATGGATTCAGATAAGCCCTACTTTGCGAATGAATATTCATTAAAAAATGAAGTATCAAACTGTCAGCTCCAAATCCAACTGAAGGCATTATACATAGAAGAGAGAGACATGGAGTCAAACATTTTCCAAGTTTTAAAGCCTTGCTGGGGTCAATTCACAAAAAATACATTAGACCTTAGGCTGACATGAATATAAAGTTATGGTAATATTTTACAACAACTTTCATTGATATTTATCTCACATACTCCAAACAGATTTTACTAGAAAAACTGAGTGTTCCATGTTTATGATTAAGTTCATGGACTTAAGGAAATATTTTGAAAATAAGTGTCTTCTATGGAAGTCCTTGCTATTTGTGGATTCACACTCTGTTGTGACACCATGCATTTTCTGAAATATGCTAGGAAATAGATGAAAAGGTGCTGGAAATATAATGAATTCTGTGAATTCTCTTGGATGTTTCAACCTTGCTTCTAGTATTTGGCAATAAATACTTCCAACATTATTCTGGGCTTTAATATTTTGCATCACTAGTCCTCCTGACAGTTTTGTGCATGACTGTTAAACTGAGTATAGTACTAGCCTTTCAAATGGATAATGTTGCCAGGGAAACAGTCTACCTTACTTCCCAGCATGCTGGTATACCAGATGATTGGGCATGCATGCAGTGCTAGTACATAACAAAACACAGCTGGAAAACTGCCCTCAAAAATCTAATAGTTGCAAAGTCCTATAGAGAAGATGGTATTTTTACAATCCAAATACCTGCCCAGCCAGGTATTTTACCGAGTAGGAAATATCAATAGTGCAGCTGCAGAGTGAGGAAGAGGGCAAAGGAAACATAAACAGCAAGTATTCGGAAATTTTAAGAGATCTTTATTGACTGTGCCCTGGAAACTGCCAACTCTACATCCTACCTGATGTTTAAACTTATCTATTCAGTCAGACAGAATTGAAATAAATGTTTCTAAAAGGATAAGTCATGTCTCTGCTGGAAGTGGTATATTCCACAAAGGACATCATTTGGCTTGGTCTAGAGAAAGTTTTGATGGCCAAACTAGAGAGGTGCTTATGGACATAGGTAGGGATGTCACCATTCTATAATATATAGACTCCAACCAACTGACCAATGTATTCCCAGTACTCCAGAGGTCAAGACGCCTAAGCAAAAAGAAATGGAAGTAGAAAAAAATGAATATACTGCTGATAAAATTATCCATGGCCTGAGGTCAGTATTTTCATTTTTGTCAAGTGTCAAGAATGGCCTGTATAGCTTGATCATATAGACTTTTTTTTTCTTTTTTTTTTTTTTTTTGGTCCTTGGAATACTTTTATTCCTGCCCATCATGTTAAAGCTTGTCTTTAACAATATCAACATGTTGGCAGCCAAAGTACATGGCTTGAAACTGAAAATTTATTAACTTAACAGGCTAGAAAGCCAAGGATGGGTAAGATTCTGCACAGACCCTTACCAACCTAAGACATAAGTGCATTGCTTTTGATAATGCATATACCACGATGGGAAAGAAAGGCATTCTTGTCAGAACAATCTAAGACAGACTCCGTCTTCTTTATGAAAATAAAAAAGAGAGAGATGTAGAGAGTGGGGGGTGGGGGGCACTTGGCAGAAATCTGACATTGGCCAAGGACAAGGAAATGGGCTTCAGGCAGGAATCTGACATTAGGCTAGAACAAAGAAATAATTTCAGGCAGAAATCTCAATTTTAGGCTAGAACAAAGAAGTAGGCTTCAGGAATGAAAATGAATTTGGGCTAGCACAGGGAAGTAGGCTCATATATTTTGGTCATCCTGATAAACCCTTAGAAACAGGGATCATAGGACTTTGTTTATTGCCTTGCTTGTTCTTTGACTATTTGTGTTTTATTGTCTTGCTTGTTCCTAGACTATTTGTATCTATTGTATTGCTAGTTCCTCAATCTAGAACTGATCTTAATTTTTGCATGTAATTAAAATGGTATAAAAGCAGATTGGGAAAAATTTTTAAAATAAAAATAAATAAATAACATTTAAAAATCAGAATACCTGGGGAGTCAAGCTGCTACTGGGGTGTGGCTGAGTTGGTTATAATCCAGAGCAGAGGCTCTGCTCCTAGCACAGGTGCAAACTGGAAGGAAACAACCCATGATCATTTTTCATTTCCTGTGACAAATGATTTTGAAATGCCTTTAATATATATCTGTTTATTGACTAGCAAAGTGTCTCAGAGTGTAAAGGTGCTTGCTGTCAAGCTGGCAACTCAAGTTCAATCTCTAAAAGTAATGGTAAGAGGAAGGAATGCTTCCCAGTTGTCCTCTGACTTCCACATTTGCACTGTGATGTGTGCACACCCATGTTCATACACACACATATCAATAAATAAACAAAGTTTTTAAAACATTAAGAAAAAATTCTCAAAACTTGTTTCAACCATGTTGGTGCATTTTCCTCTCATGGACAGCTTGCTCAGAACTGGACAGCATTAGGAGTATAGCGCTCCCAGTTGTCAGGTCTGGGTGAGGAATAGTGAGGTCTGTTATAGTTTGTGTCACCTTTTTTCTTTTTAATATACAGAACATCAGCTTGAAAGCAGAACATTATTACAGCAGAGAGACACACACACACCTGCTTTTGTGTCAGCCATAGTCCATGTAATAAACATTTCAATTGGGCTTAAGCCTAATTTCTTTTTCCTTCCTACAAATATTAATCAAGGAGGTAGCCATTCTTCTTCCTGGGCTGTTAGATAAGTGGATTTGAGTCGATTCAGAATTAAACTGTTAAGACATAACCCTTCCTAAGAATAAGTTCCATTAGCTGTCATTGACCTCTCACAAAGAACTGACAGTCACACATAAGCTACTGGTATTTGGTGATTGGCAAATGGACATCTCCCTTTTCTATTACCTATGGGACAATGTGTACATGAATCTTCAGAAGTATATCTCAATAGAAAAAAAGTGTTGAACAGGAGAAACATTCAGGAAGGTTTAAATCACTGTTGATGGTCAGAGAATAATACAAAAATAAAACAATCAACAACCAAATAAATAAATAAATAAATAAATAAATAAATAAATAAATAAATAATCTCTGCTGGGTTTTACCTGAGCACAATGAGACACTGCTTATTTTAGGCCTAAGAATGATTTTGGCTATCTTTCTCTTGTTATTATTAAAGGAGCTTTTCCAAGTTGTCAGATATAACCACCATCTACAACACTATCAACATCTCTTTGTGCACTCATCTTATGAAAGAATCATTTAATCCATCTTTGGCCAAATCTCCAATGGACCAATAGTTAGGTTTTTTGTTTGTTTGTTTGTTTGTTTTTAATCTATTTGTTATAGCCATGGGTAATTCATTTCTAAATACTGGTTAGAAGTACTTTTAGGGATGTCATAGTTAACTATTTCCAGAAAGCTTTATGTATGTTGCTTTTCTTCTTAGGACCCAGTATGTTTCCATAACCTGAATTATAATCACTACTACATTGGGAGACTGAGCCTAGAAAGCATACAGATAGTCATTTGGAAGTCAAACTATAGGTTATCCTCACTCTGCCACTCACACGCCATTTTCCCTTTTAGAACTCTTTCCTACCTCTCCGTACTTCAGCCTCTTTATCTCCTCAACAGAAACAATAACAGCACCTAGCTCCTAGTGTGGTAAGGATTTCAAATGGATTGCATATATTGCACCTAGATTATGATTGAAGATGTTGGCTATCTTTATTATTATGGTCATCATCATCATCATCATCTCAGGTATGCCGGAAGAATCACATTAAATAAGTAAAATTAGTGTATTAGCTGTTTGTCAGGCAAAGGGAAAAGCATATACTTTTAAATATGTGTGACTGTTTTAACTTAATTTGAATCAAACATATGTTTGCTAATTATCCTCTTTCATGTTTGTAGAATGCTAGCTCATATGTCAATATTATTTTAGAAGTAGTGCTCCTTCTGTTCACTCTAAATTGGGGGAATAGGGAAATTGAAAGCCTCCGTTAAAATGCCAAAATGCCAAAACAACAGAACAGCCCTTGTTTAGAAAGGTTTGAAGGAATTAAAGAGATTCCCAAGCTCATCGTAACTGTCCACAGCAGAAAATTCAAACACTTTGGTCAAGCGTTCTACCATCTGGCCCACCTGCTGCATAAGCATACTGTCTGCTAGCCCCTGGCCAAAACTAAGTTTCTTGTCAAATTGCAGTGGTACTATTTACCTTCCTTTAGCTACTTAACTCAGATATCTAAGGCATCCATATGTCTACCTCATATAAATTCAATCAACCTTCAATCTTCCTTCCTGAAAGTGTTTGAGCCTAGAATATTGTCCAACTGCCTCTTCATTTAAAATGCTGGGTTCCCGGGTTGGTAATATTGAAAGCTGGGGTCTAGTAGGCAGTACTTAGATCAGCCAATGCCAGTAAAGGTATGTGAAATTCTGGTCTCTAGCTAGTACCCTTTTCTCTGTCCCAGCCATGCTTAGCTATTTATTACTGCTGTGATGTTCCACCCCCTCCAACCAGTGTCCTATTCACAAACTCCAGAACTGTAAACCAAAACAAATATTCTCTCTAGAAATTGATTTATCTCAGGGATTTGCTACAGTAAAAGAAAGCTGACTAACACACTGTCAAATATCGTCTCTGCCTTGAGGATTTCTGAGTCCCCTCTCCCCTTCCTAAAGAAAACATCACCTCTCCTTCTTCTGAGTTTCCACAACCTTTGATTTACACCTTGCAGGTGCTTCCACGCCTGTGAATCTAACAACACTGTGCATGATATTGGAAATGGAAGTTCCCATTTGAGCCAAGAAAAGGATTCCTGTCATTCCCTTGCTATTGTAATGTACAGAACACGGAAGAGTAAGAAATCAATTCAGAGTTTGTAATCTGGGCCTGGTGAATCAAAACAACCCCCTCTAATCAATGGCTAAATCACACCATTCATTTCAGAAATTAAGCATATATATGTCCTGTCCTCTTGGAATGAGAAAAGAAATAAAATTCTGCCAGTAACTTTAGACTCCTGGAATCAAAGGCTCAGCAGGCTTGAAAAATTATGAAGTATTTCCAATTATTTAGATTAATTGTCATTACTTGCAGATCAGGAATCTATTTCCCTTCAAGCTAAGGTAAAATGTTGACACCTGAAGTCTGTCCAATTCCTATTTGTTTCTATTGTCTGTTGGCTTCCTCTATCTGCCTCATTACCCAATCTGCTGTTCCTTCCCCCCATTACTCACCTTACATATGAGTTGCTCTGAAGATCATTGGTAATTCACATAAAATATGGTCCTGTTACTTTTCTTTTCTTTAAAAGGACCATGATAATTACAAACTGCAACAAACGGAGCTGAAAATAACTCCCCAGGCCGTTGTGCATTAGGAATTAGATTAAAATGAGCCCAATTTATTTTTAAATGACCTGGTAATTTGTAGGAAAGATTTAAGCTACTTAAATTTTCATCAGTGGAAAAAGTAGGAGGCTCAGAAAATCAACTGCTGGTCACTGCAGTGGAGGAACAGAGCCTTTCCTGGCAGCCTCAGAGGTAGTATTGACGGACTCTTGTTTAAAGATTTAGATTCAAACAGCAACAAGGGAGAAGAAAGACCTAATTTAATATAAGTTTAATCTGCTCTAAAACCCTCAAATAAAGGCAGCTCAACATCAGCACACGATTATTTTGTGACAAAAATCTGTAGTGGGAACTAATTTTCTGATTAGCGTTTGAAATCAAACCCCTAGAATTTTTTTTGAGACACATTTATAGCTTGAAGGATTTTACTCTTAATACTCTAGGGAAGGGCAACATCAAATGTCTGGGCTCATTGCAAAGTGGAAACAGGGTTGGGGTACTGAGGCAGGAGTTTCACCATCACTGCAGGGCCATAGTCACTCTACTACACTGGAAAACTGATGGCATGTGCACACATAGTGGAAATGCCCATGAGGATACTTTCATTTAAAAGAAAGACTTCTGTTATTCACCACCTGTCAATATTTTACAACCAGCCCCAGTACTAACACAGTATATACACAAGCTATATTTTAACTCTAGTACAAAGGTTACCACAACTATTAATAAAAATGGCCCTTTCTCTTTCCATGGGAGAATACCATTGCTATTCTTCCAATAATGTTATATACAAATGCACTATCAACTGTAATCACTCTTTATATTCAATATAGTATTATAATAGTAAATATTACAAATCTTTTATTGATATATAACTAATCTTCCTCATCTTGTTTAACATCAACTATTTCTCTGGGTCTTATATCACAATGACATAATAATCAAAATTTAATGGTGCCCATAACTAGGTTCATTCCACATATATGGAAATTTGAAGCACACCGCCCATATAGGATATTTTGCTTCTCTTTTCTCCTATAAAAATGCTTCCTTTCCTCCAGTTTGTGTTGTCCATGAAACACTAACATACTTGTATTTCATTAAAGGAATCAAATGCTGTCTTTCTTAACCTGTATTTGGCCACTAAGAGGTCCAGAATAATGCTAGAGAATAGTAATGTGTGTACTGGTATGATGGTTAATCTCAACTATCAAATTGATGAGATGCAAAATTGCTAATAGTGGCCTCCCATGGAAAGAAGAAAGGCTTCTGGGAAGTCTTCAAGATTATCTCAGTTACGTTAACTAAGGTGGGAAGACCCATTCACTGTGAGTGGCACACAGCTAGGACTCTAGACTGTGGTTAAAAATGAGAAAGAAAGCTGAGCATAAGTCTTCATCACTCTCAGATTCTTGACTAAATCTGCGATGTGACTGGCTATCTGATTAAAGCTACTACTGTGACACCCTAAACAGGAGGGGCTGTAACCTTAAACTATAATCCAAAAGAAACCTTCTTTCAAGTTGTATTTTATCATAGCAATAGGAAAAATAACTAAGACATACAGTTTACTCACTAAACAGACACCCTGTGACAGTGTATCTATCATGACATCACTGGACTTGCGAAATCTGCCTTATTACATAGGTCTTTCATTTTTGGTCCTTAAAATGTCTGCCTAATTTCTACCCTTGTAAGAACTGGGAAAGCTCCTTTCTTTGGACTTAGGTTCTCTCTTCAACTCTTATGATTCTTTCCTCTACAATTGGTCTTTCTATAAATAAATTCTCATCAAATTATCCATCTCTATGTAAACCATCTGTTTCCTCCTGTGGAATTCTTGCATTCCCAGATTTTCTGTCTGCTCAAGGAAACGTTCCTATATGAGTTTGATGCAAAGACATGCATACAAAGTTGAGAAAAGGTGGCCCAGATCTATCTAGAACAGTGGTTCTCAACCTGAAGGTCATTACCCCTTTGGGGATCAAATGACCTTTCACAGGAGTCACTATTGGAAAACACTGATCTTTACATTATGATTCATAATAGCACGAATGCAGTTATGATTTAGCAACAAAATTATGGTTGGTGATCATCACAACATGAGGAACTGTGTGAAACAGTCACAGCCTTAGCAAGGTTGAGAACCACTGATCTAGAAAGTTGCATGGAAACAAGGCATTTGGAAATGAAACTTCAATGACTCTCAAGAAACGTGAGATGGAGACAGGATGCTCACTGCAAGAAGAACAGGAGAAAAGGCCCAAAGGTGAAAGAAAAAAAAAATGCAGGTGGGTCTCAGAGACAATGATACATCAATTATCTACAAATAATGGAGCTGAAGTGGTGGAAGAAAAGCTTAATCTACATAATCTTGGTCTTCAAACTAAAAGTCTCTTAGAAACAATTCTGTAGAAAATGAAAAGCAGATAAGAATTCCTGTGAGAAAGAGAGATGAACAAGTTATTTGTGTGTGTGTGTGTGTGTGTGTGTGTGTGTGTGCATATGTATGTATATAGGTAGGTATGTACATACATACATATATATATATATATATATATATATATATATATATATATATATGTATGTATGTGTTCCCTAAGCCCCAGGTTCGGTAACAGAGACTGCTCAATCCAAGACGTTAGCTCTGCAGCCCCTCAGAATCTATACCCTTCAATTCAGCTTGGCCTCTTATGACTGCAGATCATGCCTATTTTAGAAACAAAAGGGTTTCCCTTAGACAGGACTTAATACCAAGGGAAAAGGAGAACATGTGACAACAGTAGCTTTCACTACCAAGTGACCCAAGAGTCACTGACTATTTTTGTCTCTGCCATAGTATGAAGCACTTCGGCTTCACTGACTATGAACTCATCTTGCAGAGCCACATATACAGCTCAGGAACACTCTTCACAAACAGACTGCAACCCACTATAACCCACTCACTTGACACCCTCACATCAATGGATATGAAAAGTTCTCTCCCCACCAGAGATAGACCACAAAGCCCGGAAGAGAAAATGTTTCACCCCAAACAAGAATCTACTCAATAGCTTTACGAACATTAGAAATGAAGGAAACATGACATATCCAAAGAAATAAGTAAAAATAATAATTATTTAGTGGCTAGCTTTGAAAAAAATGAGTGTCTCTGATGTTATAGAAAGAAATTCTAAGAAGTGATGTCAAGGAACTCAATGAGATGAAAACCAAACAAAACAGCTCAAAATCAGGAAAGAAATATTTGCGCTAAATTAAAATTTTCACAAAGTAAAAACTATGTAAAAGTGATAAACACAGATTATAGAATTAAAGTATAATGTGACTAAGGTTAAAAATTCAATATTCTCCAACAGGAAAATGAATCAAACAAAAGAAAGGAAGAATTGACAGACTTAAAGACAAGGGTTTTCTTCGTTTGTCTGTTTGTTTACAATTATCCAATCAGATAAGAAAAATACAAAACCTGAAAAGGAATGAAGAACATATGAAGAATTCATGGGACATTGTTCAGTCAGTGAACTAGTACATACACTATGGAGATTTCAGAATAAGATCAGAAATGTAAGGGAAGAAAGCCTGTTACATACATGACTCTAAAAGAACGTTTAAAGAACAAATGCTTGGAAACCAGAAAATCTGACAAAAGCGTTTTAATAAATACCTAGGAACAGGAAATTCTTGAGTTGCCAGTCAGTTTTTCACAAGCAAAATCATACTCAAAGATACTGTATTGAAAATAGAAATCTCCAGGAGGACCTGAGCCATTACAAGGTCCCCTTCAATTATTGGAGGTCAGACCTCTATCCCTGCCTTCACAAGAAAAGAATCACCCAGGCCCTTCTATACTTAGAGAAGGAGGAGATGTCAGGAGCAGCCCTACATATACATTAAAGGCCTAAAATCAGCCATAGGCCTAAAGTCAGCAATAGTTCTGACATATATGCATGCTAACACCAAGTCTTGGGTCTCTGTGGAAAAAACACTGAAACAGCAGGCTATAAGCTACTGTAAACAGGCGGCTTCTGTGGAAATTTACCAGCCCAAGTAGTCATAGGTCTTATAAATAAGTAGTCTCGGTGGACAGTACCAACTTAGATAAGGACAAGTGAATCATAGGCAGAGTCATAGTGACCTGTCCCCTAAACCTACACCCAGCTGATACCCTGTTCTGAAAGGTATCTGTACTCCCCCTGAACACCTATGCTCTGGTGCCATTCCCTTCCCCACATCCTGCCTTTTGTGTTTATAACCCCTGTGTAAATAAGTAAACTATGATGTGATTTAAATAAATTAATTAATTAAAACAAAAAAAGAAAATAGAAATCTCAAAAGCAATCTTGAAAACAGTAACAGAAAAACAAATTCCCTACAATAAAAGAAACTTCCAAAAGGCTATTAAGAAATCTCTCAGCAGAAGCTTTGAAGGCCAAAGAGAGATGGAGGTGATATATTCAAAGCACTGAAAGAAAAACACTTCAAGCAAGGCAACATTCTACCAGTGAAACAGGAGCCAGATCAGAGGAAGTGGAATGCTTCTCTCCATAGCATGCTCTCCATAGCATGCTCTCCATAGCGTGCTCTCCATAGCATGCTCTCCATAGCATGCTCTCCATAGCATATTCAACTTGCTTTCTTATTATTCCCGACTAACTGTTCAAGGTAAGTATCACACAGAGTGGACTGGACCCTCCATTATCAATTAATAAATCAAAAAAATTAATGAGTCAATTAATGAATCAAGAATATTACACCATAGACTTCCCCATAGGCCAATTTGATAGAAGAATTTTCTTAATTGAGGGTCCATCTTCCCAAACATCCCAGTTTGTGTCAAGCTGACCAAAAAATAACCCACATTAGTGGGGTTCTTTTAAATATATTTATTAGGTTACATGGTGAAATATGTAATCAAAGCAAAACTCACAAATATCTGTAAATTAAGCAACACACTTCTAAACAATGAAGGTTATCACAGAACAAATAAAAATGCAAATCAAATATGTACAAATATGGAAAAACAACACACAAAACATAAGAAATGTACCAAAAATCATTCTAAATGAAAGATTTATATAAATAAATTCTACATATTAACATAAGAGGACTATATAGAGCATCAACTATTCAACATTAACTTCAAGTAGCTAGAAAAATTAACAAAACTTTCACTACACATAAAATGACAGAATCAAAGATATGTATCCTGAAAATCATAGACCATTAATATGAGAAATTCTCATGCAAATTTTTAAAAAGATCCCATTCCCATGGATTCCAGGAATTAAATTTGTTAAAATGCTTGTGTTGCTAAAAAGTAATCTACAGAGTAAAGTAATCTTGAATATATTTTAATGGTAATTTATAAAGAAATAATCCTATTATCCATATGGAGCCACAAGTCTGAAATAGTCAAGGAAAATTAGAGGAAAGTTCACTGAAAATATCACACTATCCAATGTCAAAGTATACTAGAAAACCAAAGTAATAAGAAGGTATGGTACGGCCATAGAAACAAACACATAGATCCATGGAATAAATGAGAGTTCCAGAAATTAACTCTCATGTATATTCAATCAATTACCAATAATTTAATAAACAATACACAGCAAGAATAAACAATAATGACAGTTCACTTATTGAGCTAGAAAAACTGAATATCCACATGCAAGAAAAACATAATACTAAAGGTCCTTACCTTACATTATATATATTATCATGTAAAAATATATTAAAAACTTAAAAATACAAGACTTGATAGAAGAAAACTGAATAAACCTTAAAATTTAATTTGACAAAGATTTTACACATACAACTCCAAATCATAGACAAGAAAGGAAAAATGACAAAGTGAAAATGTTCTTGATTGAAGTTTCTACACAACAAAAGGAACAATCAACAAAATTGAAGGGCAATCTACAGAGGAGCAGAAAATATGTTGAAATTGCCCATTTGATAGGTGACTAATATTTAAATATATAAGGAAACTGTTCAATGTCACAGCAAAAAAAAAGCAAATAATTAAGAATGGACAAAAAAATGGAATAGACACTTTCCCAAGAAAGAGAGCCAACAAGTATATGAAAATGTACTCAGCTCAACATTATTTATTAGAAGACTTTTGAAAAGTCCTAATCAAAATAATTGCCATAGATAGCTTCGATTTTTTTCATACAGCTGTTATAAAAATGGTAAGTGATCAGAATTGTGTTGATGATTTGGAGACAGGGAATCCTTATATACCATACCATTGGAGATAATGTCAATTGATATAGCCATTAAGAAAAACAGTATGGACATCCCTCAAACAATCAATCAAATAATCCAATAATGGTATTACTTCAAAGACTTCAAATAACTGTCTTTTTTATTTTTCATTGATTGTTTTTATTGTCAATCCTATTAGATTCAACCCTATGTCCCTAATCCAGTCACCTCTGGATTCCTGGCTGGCTTGGTTATGGTTTTAATGCTGTGAACAGACACCATGACAAGGTAACTCATATAAGAACAACAGTTAATTGGGGCTGGCTTACAGGTTCAGAGATTCAGTCCATTATCATCAAGGCAGGAACATGGCATCATCCAGGCAGGCATGGTGCAAGAGAAGCTGAGAGTTCTACATCTTCACCTGAAGGCTGCTAGCAAAATAACTGTCCTTAGAGGCCATATACATCTTAATAGTCATTGAAACATTATTTAACAGTAGCTTAAGTGTTCATCAATAGATCAATAGACACTCAAAATGTGAGATATATATATATATATTATCATACATATATGATTATCATTTAACTCTAAAACAGAGAGATATAAACTTGAGAGCATTGCTGTATGGAGATATAAGCCAGAGACTATGACAAATATGTCATGTTCAAACTCAAGTGTAGGAGCTACAATAAACTTACAGATAGTAGAATAGTTATCCCAAGAATAAGTCAGTCAGTACTAGAAAGATAGATTGGTCGAAGGATATAAACTTTTAGTTAGACTAAAGGAAAAATGTAAGAGATCCACAAGACAGTATGGTGACTATGGTTAACAATAGTTCATTACACACTTAAAAGTCATTAAGAGTAGATTTTAAATGTTCTTACCAGTCACAAGCCTCTCCCCCAACACATATGAGAATATATGAAATTATACTTATTATAACGTGCTTTAGGATGGTTTACCCACTTTTGTTGCCAGATATGCTTTTTTTTTAAACAGGAAAATAAGTAACATTATCACCATTCCTTTGTTACAAAATATAGCTTTTTAACCAGGTTCTGAATTGCAAGTTTTATATAACGTAACTCTTTCTCAAAGCAATTCCGTAATTTGAAGTTATAAATTGTTACTTACAGACACTAACTTGTCTCAAAAAAGATCTGAATAAAACATAAGCGATTGTTAAAAACATGGCTTAGCAGTTAGGTACACTTATTACTCCTTCAGAGAATTCAGGTTCTGTTCCCAGCAACCACACAAGGTGGATCACAACCACCTATAACTCCACATCCAGGAGATTCAATTACCTCTGAAATCCATGGGCATTGCATACATGTGATGACAGTAAACTCTTGTTGGCATATACACATATGCATAATTACTAAATAAATCTTAAAGTATATATACATGTAAAAACTTCAAGATAAAAAAAATGAAATGATGGGCCCATTTCTTATCACCAGCCAACTGTAACTTGAAAGAAATGAAACAAAGTCCAGTGATCCCAGCATTTCCTGGGAAGGGTCAAAGTATTAAGTATCCAAGTTACCTTAGTTAATAACATTTATACATCCTGAAAACAGTCAATGTTTATATTTTGTACTTCCCATTCCCTCCTTTGATAGTTTTTTAAAAACCTAATCTCTACAAAGTAATTAAATCTATACTCAAAGAAGCCCTCCTAGTACAATTTATATGCACTATGATATTAATGCGTCCTTTCCTATCAGGACTTCCCCCCAGGCAAAATGAAGCAAGAACAACATATTTTAAAATCATTTCACAGATCATGTCATTCAGAGATATGATATAATTAGTCTTATGACAGTACCCATTTAATTAAATTATGGAGGAACAATTAATTAAATGACAAAAGGATGAAAACATCAAAAATTAACATCCCATTGACATCAATATGTCAAAATGAGAATGTCATTATGGATACAAATATTTAAATTGATAGGCTCTCATAAAGAATGAAATTCCACTACTGCAAGCATTTTGACTATGGCAGAGTTAAGTATTCATTTTAATGTAAGAGAATAGAACTATGTACTTCCTACAGCATAGACAAAACATCTTAGAAGGCAATTAATCAGGAAAATATCTATAATCTTAAACTTTGTCAGTGGCAGTTAGTGCTTCTGTTGTTGTTTGTCTTGATACATTTTCTTCTGTAAAACCTTTGTGTTGCAGAAGCCACATATAGCTATGGTCATAAAGAAACAGCTTTGTATATCACCCTGTATAAATTAACTCCTTCAAGCCACAGTTTTACCAACTATCACGAAACTCTGCTATCTATTGTTATTTAGAGTGCTAAATTTACAATAACTTGTAATCTCACCTAACATGTGTTCAAGGAGTAAAACAGATCAGAGCAGAAAACCTTGGCATCTTCTCTTGCTAAAATAATCAGAGATCTGATCCCACTGGAGGAGGCACCTTGAGAGACCCAGTGTTGGCATAAGAGCTATTCTATTAATGTTCTATTGATCCCAACAAGGGTCTCTAACACCTTGAATGTGTTTCCTTTTCATGTGATTACTAGTGGATTCAATAAGAGGAACCCAGATATTTCTTCAAAGAAAAGGTATTTCAGAAATATAAA
The DNA here is from genome assembly GCA_021653895.1 of Mastomys natalensis. Taxonomy (NCBI): domain Eukaryota; kingdom Metazoa; phylum Chordata; class Mammalia; order Rodentia; family Muridae; genus Mastomys; species Mastomys natalensis. Next base: position 949,120 of record JAJTUV010000429.1, read on the forward strand.
CAGAAAATACAGGCCAAAGTTAAGACACTGCTGAAGAATAAGATTCTCAAGTAATAGTAACAGTAAAATAATCCTAATAGCAATGGAAAGTAGTGACAAACACCACAGGGGACTTTCTTTGACTGTGTGCTTCCAGAGGTTTATAGGATTAGGTACCAGGAATTAAGTATGTACTCAGAAAAAAAAAAAAAAAAACAGTTATAGCTACATAACATAAGCACCACATTATCTCCTAAAAGGTGATCCAGCTGAAACTATGACAAGATGGACTACTGAAGCATGTTTGCCAGACACAAACAGACAAGAAGAAAAGAATCTGGTTTGATATCAAAAAAGTGGGATGCAAGCCAAAAGTGCTAATCATAGCAATCATGGGTGATCTGTTGTAGAAAAGAATTCTGTTTTCTTTTTAATTGAAAATAGATTCTTCTTTCATACAATATATCCCAACCACAGTTTCCTCTCCCTTCACTCCTCTGAGTGCCTCCCTGTATCCCCTGTCTCCATATCCACTCCCCATCCATTTCCTCTTCAGAAAAAGCAGGCCTCCAAGACTCACCAGCCAAACAGGACAACACAAGGTACAATAAGACAAGGCAAAGGCCCTCATATTGAGGCTGGACAAGGAAACCCAACAGGAGAAAAAGAATCCCAAGAGGGGGCAAAATAATCAGAGATGTACCTGGTCACAATGTTAAAAGTCCCACAAAAACATTAAGCTAATAGCCATAACACATTCACAGATGATCTGGTGCAGACCCACGCAGTCAATACTTGCCAGCTTCAGTCTTGGTGAGCCCATGTGAGTCCTGCTTCATTGATTCAGTGGACCATGTTCTCTTTGTGTCTTCCATCCCCTCTGATTTCTACAATGTTTCCTCCTCCTCCTCAGCAGGGTTCCCTGATCTCTGAGAGGACAGACCCAAGAAGACTTCTAATTTAAGTTCTTTCTCTGTATAATATCTGGCTGTTAGTCTCTGCACCCACTCCCATCAGCTGCTAGAGGAAGCCTCTCTGATAAGGCACCCATCCACTAGTATAGCAGAGTATCATTAGGAATCATTTCATTGTTGGATTTTTGTTTGTTTTTGGTTTTTTGCCAGCCATGTTTGGTTCTACCCTGGATCTCTGAATACAGTTCTTAATAAAATCATAGTGATTATAAATCTATGTGAAGTGAAAAGCAGAGTGGATTTTCATGAACTGGATGCTGTGTAGTATAGGAATTAGTAAACAAAACAAAGTAGGGATAGAATTTAATTAAGCTTTATCAAAAAATATAAGAATACCTTAACAATTCGTAAGATATATATTTTACAAGCACCTATTAGTAAATCTTGGAAACGGGAACTGTGCCTACTCTTCAAATACTATAAGGTAAACAGTAGAACTGAATTATATTAGACCAAAGAGGACATCATCTTCAATTTTGAAAAGGTGAAAAATAAAGGAAGAAAGAATCCTTCTCTCATCAAAAATTAATAACTCTTTTCATTTTAATAATGTTTAATTTATCCTAGTACATCCAGATGACTAACATTTTGACAGGTAGCTGTATAAAAATTACTAATGAGACATGCTCACATTATTTTTCTCTCTTGGAGTCCTTGACACTCAGCACACACTTTACAACTGTGGATCACTTTGCCAGGCTATGCTTCCAGTGCTTCTGGACAAGGGAGTTGAGAAGATACAGTGTACAGTGCAGGCCTGCTTTTCAGAGCCCTTTTTTTTATTCATGATGAAATGGCAGTTTTTCTGGACTTAGCTAACTTTATGTACCTATTTAATAGCATATATTAATTGTACAAAGTGATAAATTTCACACTAATAGCTCGTTACACAATAGTTTGCTGATCCTCTTTGAATGTATTGAGCCCTCTACTACCATTTCTTATCTGCCATATTCTTCCCTCCTTTCTCCCTTCCACATTACTAATATTTCTCCTACATCCATGTGCTGCTCACTGCCCAAACACCACATATGAATATATATATATGTATATATATACATATATATATAATGCTTGCCACTATAAGACAGACTCGCTTATCATCACCACTATCACCACTGGTACCACTATTACATCATCATCATCATCATTTCTTTGAGACTGTCACTTGTTTTGTTCAAGCCCAAGCCAGACCAAATCTAAGCATCTAAATGGGAGTTGAACACACAGTTCCACCACAAGTCATGATGCTACTGGCAATTATTAGCTGCTGGGAGAGGCAGAGACAGATTTCTCTACAAGTATAGACCCTGGTAAGTCAAACACTCTCTAGTGAAAGACTGTATGTCAAGGAATATTTGAGCATCACGAATTGATCTTGAAGGATTAAAAGAAAAGTAATAAAATGGATGGAGGGTGAATATTTTAATAGCCTCTTATTTAATTTCTGCTGTTATACTTAAAAGCATGGAATTTTATTTGTAATAATTAATGCAAATCCCTATCAGTGACTCATAGTAATTATAATAAAATTACTGGATAAGAGACTTAACAGGACATTATATAGCCACATGTTTTATTTGAACTCTTATGCAAGAATATATGCCAAGTGGTTTTATTTAGATTCAGGTACAGATGAAATCACATATGACTTATAGATTCATGGATATATAGTCCAAAACTTCAGCAACTGTCATGTATTTCCTGGAAAATATTAAAACTCATTTAGTAAAAATCTTCCTAGATGATAATTGTTACCTATCTTTTCCTTGGAAAAACTTGGATTGTTTAAAAAAAAAAGTTTGTTTGTTTTTTTCTGGTGTCCTAGATTAGCTTTAACTGTTAACTTATCATAACCTGAACTCATCTGAGAAAGGATCTCCAGTAGAGGAGCTACACAGATCTGATAGTTTTGAGGGTAGGTCTGTGGGAGATTGCCTTGATTGTTATTATATATAGGAGGATCTAGTCCCCTGGACACATGACCTTGGGCCATACAATAAAAGTAGCTAAGCATGATTCTAAAAGTAAGTCAGCATGCAATATTACTCCATGATTTCTGCTTTCAAGCTCCTGTCTGAGTTTCTGACCTGATTTCTTCCAATGCTGGACAATGACCTACAAGTATAAGCCAAATAAACCCTTTCTTTCCTGTATTAGTTATTATTCTATTGCCCTGAAGAGGCACTATGACCAAGGCAACTTTTTAAAGGAAAGTATGTATTTGGAGGCTTGCATATAGTTTTAGAGGTTTAGTCCACAATAATCATAGTAGGAAGCAAACAGATGCAGCACTGGGACAGTATCTGAGAGCCTTACATCCTGATCATAGGCAGCTGACAGAAAGAGAGACAATGGGCCTGGCTTGAGCTTTTGAAACCTCAAACTCATCCCAGCTACATTCTTCCTCCAACAAAGCCACACCTCCTAATCCTTCTAATCCTTCTCAAACAGTTTCACTATCTAATGGCTATTCATTCAAATACGTAAGTCTAGAGGGGCCATTCTTATTCAAACCACCACATTTTTCCCAAGTTGCTTTAGTCAGACTGTTTTATAATAGCAACAGAAAGCAAATAAAAACACATAGTTTACCTTTTTAAAAATATATGTAAAATTATTCATGTTGGTTTTTATTCTAATATTCTATGTGATGTAAAAGCCACTTATCTGACAAATACAGTCACATAAAGACTAGTCTTTGATCACATTTATTTCAAAAGGCTTTCTACTTTTTTTCTTAATGTGCTCAATAAGTCATCTTCATTTTGATATGGCAGTCTCCTAGTTTTGTAAATGAATATAAAGTATTCATCTCTTCATCATCTGGAGCTCATGTGAGCCTCCCACGTTATGTTTAGGTTTTATATGTTTAATTATGGAGAAGCATGAAGATTTTAGATTACAGGATATTCAGAATTATAAAGAGTTGAGTTAGTTTCTTCTTTACTTGATGATGCAGGTTATGTCTTTGTTAATCACTGTTTATTCATTCATTCCTTCTGCCTGTGTTTGTACATGCAGTGGCATGAACATGGAAGTCAAGAATGCAATCTGTAGTATTTGGTCCCCATCATATGAACTCCAAAGTTTAAAGTCAGGTCCTTAAGCTTTTCAGAAAATTCTTTAATGTCATCTTCTTTATCCATGTTATTTTAAAAATATTTTTAGTTATGGTTGCCTCTTCCTAAATGTTTTTTACTACATTTTAAATTGGATGATGATCAACAGCTTTACCCAGTGGCATGGAGTTGACTGATATTACAGTTATTTAAAAAGAAAACTATTGTATTCATTTTGATTATAATTACATATGAGAAATGGCCTGTCAATCAAGTATCTATAAACCAGGGAACATTTAAGAAAGGACTTCATCAGTTTAGGGATGGTGTTTTTGTTTCATTTGTTTTGTTGTTGTTTCTTTTTGTTATTGAAACAGTTTCAGTGTATAGCTAACTGTTAGTGGGTTTTGCCTGCTTTATTCTCCCATGTGCTTGAATTACAGATTATCTAGGAAAGTTTGTATGTTATTTGTGGCCAGTAAGGTAATCTTCAGGATGTAAAACAGACACACCCAGTGTGCACACACACTGTTGTTCAGAGAAAAAGTATTTATTAGTTTGCATATAGCTCAGCATTTTTGTTGTTCATGGCCCTGTTTGTGCGGAATGCTGTTTGAGTTCTGTCTACTGTGCATCTGTCAAGGAGTTATCAGAATCATGCCAGGTATATTTTCCAGCAAAGTTGTAAGTGCTAGAGTTCATGAAAAACTTGCCAAACAGTTGCCTGAGTATAGCTTCTCATTAAATGAGGTAGCTGCCACAATAACCCGAAGAAAATTGATGGCTCCTTTGAAGGCCATGTATGTTTAATGAGCCAAGTTCATAGCACTTTAATTTGAAAACATTCTTATTTGCCTTACCTGACCATTCATCTTTGTTATGCAGAAGAGCACTGATTTTGTTATACTACTTTATGAAATGAAATGTCACTTTCTATGGGGAAAAAAAAAAAAAAAACCTAGAATTGTTCATGCCTTGTTTATTTCTCTTGGAGAAATCTTTATGTGAAAATAAGAGCTATGGGTACCATAAGCCACTTGTTATCATGAGAACTGGTTATGGTTACATAGTGTAAACACTAGATTAGCACTGATTTCCTGTTTTCTGTGTCTCCCTTAATAATATTCATGACATTTGACTAGAGTGTAAATGCAAATGTAGTACAAGATTCTAAAGCCATGTACAGAGAGACTCAAAATCTGTGCAGTCATTTAAATTATCTATAGTTATACTGCTTAATTAGATCCAGTTGTCACATTTAAGAGAAAGGGAAAATGATTCAAAATAATAATAAAGAGGGAAAAATCACTCTCTGACTGCTATTAATGATTTTCCAGGTAGTTAATTGCCTAAAAGTGACATTTATTTATAAATCCAACATTTGGTACCTATCATATAAAATGTATTATCATATCTATACATTCCTCATTATTATTCACCCAGAAAATTATTATAATAGTTTATAAATCCAAACTGAATATCCATGTTCAATGTACTCTAATTTTAAAAAATCTGAATTGCAAAACTGTTAACATCATTAAAAGAGTCCCCCTCGCTTATATACTCAATTATCTGGGCATAACATTTTATATAAAAAGAGATGAAGCTAATTTATAGAGTTTCACTTTAAAAGTAACATAAAATGGATGTAGAGGGTTTAGTGGTTAAAGAGCTTGATGTTCTTGCAGGAACCACAGGTCAGTTCCCAGCACCAACATTAGGAAAGTCATAACTACTCATAACTCTGGCTGCTGGGTATTGACATCCACAGAAACTTGCAGAGAGTGTGAATACATACATCTAGAAATACATACACAGGAGATAAAAATAATAAATCTTATTAATAATAATAGAATATTGGTTGAGGAGAGAAAGTATTTGGGTGTTTAAAGTATTTGTCCTTCAATCTGATCTGAAGTTCAGATTCCCAGAGGGGTAAGTGTGGGAGCCTCCTGTGATCCTAGCACTTGGGAGGGAGAGTCATGGATCTACTCAGCATTCTGGCTTGCTGGACTAGCCAGAACTGGTGCACTCCCAGTTCAGCAAGAGTCTTTGCATGGACAAATAAAATGGAGAGCCATCAGAAAAATATCTGATAGTAATCTATGAAGTCCATGCACCACACTGCACACACATGCACATGCAAAACAAATGAATAAATAAAATATCACAGTTAAGGCAGCTCACAAGAAAATTCAATCTTGAACACATCTTTGATTAAGAAAGAAGAAGGAAGAAGAAGTGAGATAGCTCAGAGGATACAAGCACTGGCTACCAAGCCTGAAGCCCTGACTTCCATATCCAGAATACATGTGATGACAACAACTCCTGCAGTTTGCTTTCTGATCTTCATTTGTGTGCATACATATGCACACATGCACACACACATACACACACACACACACACACACACACACACACATGAGGATACACACACAAATAAATGAAGATAGATCAAGAGATGATGATGATAATGATGATAATGGATGGATGGATAGATAGATAGATAGATAGATACATAGATAGATAGATGTAAAACAAAATTTAAAGAAAAATAACAAAAGAAAATTTGATAAGCAAATCAAAGAAAAATTCTTATATTTCATGAAGAAAAACATGTGCAACACAACATTAAAAATCTAAATTAAAGAGACAAATGAAAAGAAAGAGAGCTAATAAAGGCATTTCAAAAATTCAAAAGATTATTCTTTGAAAATAGTAATAAGCACTTTCCTAGTTTCAAGAATTTCTATAAAGGAGGAAAATAAATCATCACAAACATTGTATTGCCTAATAAACAGAAAAATTTAAAAATCATGAGAAGTGGGCTTTACTAAATTTTATCCAACTAAGGAAAAGGCATGTGAAACAAAATATCAAGATGTATTGGTTGCATAGCAACATGACAGAAGCTAGAGTCACTTGGGAGGAGACAGGTCAACTGAGAACTTGCCTCTATCAGACTAACAAGTGGAATATCTTTTGACTAATGATACAGGAGAGCATGGCCTATTATGGGTGGTGCCATCCCTGGGCAGATGGTCCTGGGTTGTAAAAGAAAGCAAGTCAAGCAATTCATGAGGACATGCCAAAAGGCAACATTCCTGCATGGCCTCAGCTGCAGTTTCTACCTTCTGGTTCCTGCCTGCAAGTTCTTGCCTTGAGCCCTTGCCCTAGACTCTTCTGATGATAGACTCCAACCATAATAAAACCTTTCTCCCAAGTTGCTTTTGGTCTTTAGTGTTTATCACAGCAATAGAAACCAAACTATAACACTAGGAAACTGTTACTCTACTAAAAAGAAAATGTTTTAAAAATCTAAATAGACCAAGTTACCTTCTCAAGTTCATTTTGTTTGAAGAAATAGATGAAGATCTGACTTACTATATTTGCTTCTGCCCCACTCTCCTGAAAAATGAACATGTAGAATCGTTGAAATGAACTGCATTAAATGAATCTTAAATGCATTCACACTGTCTCAAAAGGCCCAGGAAGAAGACTGTCTTCTGAATTGGTTTTATGAAGCAAATATATTTATGAAGTAAATGTACATGCTACATAATAAACTCATTACCCATGCAAAAGCCTTCATAAACTATTTGGAAAGAGAACACAATATATTAGAAGAATACTTCATAAATATCAACTCATCAAGGGCTGGGGATATAGCTAGGTTAGGAGAATGCTTGCCTAGTTGTATGAAATTCTGCATTCAATTCTCAGCACTGCATAAATTGGCTGTAGTTCTATATAGTTCTCATCTAAGCACTGTGGAGGCAGGAGCATTAGAAGTTCAAGGTCAACCTCTACTACACAGATTAGTCAGCATATGATACCTAAACCTTTTCTCAAAAAGAAGTTCCATATTCTTGGAAAGAAAATCTAATGATCTAGGAAAATTTGTATACATACTTTATGTAATTTTGTTGTTTTTAGCCCTGAGCCACTATCAGTAAATCACAATAGATATCAGAAAGTCATTTTTAAATGACACAAGGGTACCCATATTTACCACCCTGATTTGACACTGGACAATTACATTAGACAAGGAAAGGGAATTGTAATAATAAAAACTGTCATTATTTTTAGAAAATATGATTTTTGATGCTGTTTTGAGTTATGATTTTAAAGTACCACAAAAAGATAAGTAAATTCAGCAAGCTAATAGATATAAACTTAAGAAACCAAATACTTTCAAATATAAAAACATCTATTTTTAGACAATGTAGTATTATAAAATACTTCATAACAACCAAAAAACAAAAATGCCTAAAAGTGAACACAATAAGAAGTATAACAAGTTTAAATGAAGAAATCTTAGAACTCTTTAAAGAGTTGTTGATCCATTTCCCCCACATTGGTAGAAGTTTGTGATACCACACATGAGAGGACAACTCAATAATACCACTTTAAGAGGACAAGGAAATTTATATCAAAGACATATACACATGAATTACCCAAATTTCTTATTTATCACACCACATTTGCAATGACTGAAGGCTGAGAACAGTGTGTCCAAAACCAGAATGGTTAATTCCATGTGATACAAGCAACCAATCTTCTGTACTCTAAATCTATAAAAACACAGTGATGCCTTCCATATACTAAAAAAAAAAAAAAAAAAAAAAAAAAAAAAAAAAAAAATGTAAATTAAAGGATTAAGATTAGAAATAGTTAAGTGTCTAGAGTTCCTATTTATAGGAAAAGATTTCAAGTATTTGTCTTAGGCCAGGGACATATGCATGCCAGATAACACTCTTCAATTTATCAAGACCAAGAAAGTACAATGAAAACATAAGATCACCTGAGAGTTGAATGTTGGTGTTGGGCACATGAGTACATTAAGAGAATAAAAAGACAAAGTGATATGGAGGTCTATGCACTGTAATATAGTGCCCCAAACTAAGTGTTTCATGAAAATGTTCTTTTATTATTAATTATGTATATAGGTGTGTCTGTGTGTGTGCATATGTACACATTTAGATCCTGCACCTACAAAATTGTGAGCCAGAAAAACCACTCTGCTTTATAAAGCACTCTGCTTCAAATAATTTGTTGTAACAGCAGAAAATGTATTACAGCAAGGCCCTTACCCCACATATCCTTTCAGTCTCAAAGTTTTTAGCCTGCAGAACTGCAAGAAAACAATTCTTTTTCTTTGAAACAATTCTTCAGTGTAGGGGCTGGAGAGATGGTGTTAGCAGTTAAGACTGCACACTGCTCTTACAGAGGACTCGAGTTCACTTCCTGACATTCACGTCAAGCAGCACACAAGCAGCGTGCAACTCCAGCTCTAGGGAATCCTCTTCTGGTCTCTGTATACAAACATGTTGATGCACATACAAACACATAGGCACATACATACATGTAAGTTAAAATAACTTTTAAAGATCTTTTGAAAAGTTATTCTCTATTATGCACTGGTTCTCCACAATAAAGTTCTGGTGATTTAAAAATTACTCAATCTAAAGTTTTTTTTTTTCTTTTATTGAAAATAGGCTTGTTTTCATATAATATATTTTTATTACAGCTTCCTCTTTCCCTAGCCCCCACCCCGCCCTGAGTTCCTTCCCTCCTCAGAAAATGATCTACAGTCTGAACGTTGAATCTATTATCACAGTCAAATTAAGCTAGGATATGTTGAGGTTTTTAACCTTAAGTTTCTGAGACTTCTCATCACTAAATCTGGTTCTTCCCTCATGGTTAATCTCCACCATGGGCTGCGAGCTCTTATATGCATGGTTCCTGGTCATTCCCTGTATAAAAGGAAAACCCACTACAGGGTTTCACACCAACCATTTAGTCTCTCCAATGATACATGCCACCTCTCAAATTTATTAACCAGAACAAAGCATGCATCCACCATTCATCCCCACACAAAGCACAAAGAGGGTTGCTATGATCCAGCTCACTGGATTCTATTTGTGACTGCAGTAAAAATTTTCAAAATCATTTTTTTAAAACAGCTTTACAATATGCTCTTAAAATGCTAAAGGTATGCTTTAAAAATCTGTACACATTGACCCTGTTATTTAACTTCTAGGAACATATAAGTAATATCTAAAGAAATTGCCTGAAATGACTGTGAGTAAACAGGCAGGAATAGCTCATCTTCATATAAATTAATAAAGCAAACCTTATTTCCTACCTTGTTTACTGTCTTTTTTCCAAGACAGAAGCTCCCAACAGTGTTATCACCCCATATCAAAGAGAAGGAAAACAAACACACAAACAAACAAACAAAAAATAAAGGGTACAAATATGTTAGCAAACAAGTTCAAATATGAGACATCACTTGCTTTTAATAACTGGGTATTAACCTGCAGTCATGGGCATTCCAATTTGCAATTTTGCAATCCTTCTGGGATGAAGCAAAATTAGATGTTTATATTAATGGTTTCACCTTGGGCCCTGAGGTGAGTGCTTTGCTGTGATTTTAACACAGGTTCATTTCAATTTCAGAGTAACAATTGTCCTTATTTGGTCCAGGTTTTAGTAACAATGGAAATCAGATTGTTAGAGCAGATGAAAAGATATTTAAGACGAAAAGCCTAATCTCACTATAATTATAGAAATATATATGCATATATATGTACTTTTGTAACAGAAAGGTTATTTAGATAATTCCAGGGAAATTAGTACTTATCAAGAGCTTTAAAGGCAATATAACAGATTTCTTACTAGTTTGGATTCTGAAATGGCTGGGTTTGAATCCTAGTTTTGTTTTTTAACACCAAACAGCCTGAATAGACTCTGAAGTCTGTAATAGGTCTCTGTGTCCCTGCATATTAAATAATGTTGCAATTGCATATAACATTTTTTAAAGATCAAATGAAAAAAATGAATATCATTTATTAATGAGACTTTTTATAAGTACCAGGACTAACCAGGGAATCAAAACCACTAAGGGTAAGTTTAGATGTGTTTGAGAGATAGAATGAGTATGCATGGTGTGTGTGTATGTGTGTGTGTGTGCATGCACATCATACTCATTTTACTCATCATATTTCCATTATTGCACTTCCTGACATGGATGTGTGTGGGTATACACACACACACACACACATTCAGAGAAGAAAGGAAGATAAAAGAAAGAGGACGGAGTAGAAATGGATAAAGAGGACAAGGAGAGTGAGAGAGAGACAGACAGAGAGAGAGAGAGAGAGAGAGAGAGAGAGAGAGAGAGAGATTAAGAAATTAGAGAGTGTATTGTAGACTCTGACAACTCCAAAGACTTTAGAACCTACTACCAGGATGAAGATCAGATGACAGCTAAGGAGTTGATGTTGCCAGTTAACGCTCAAGGCAGCCTGTTGGAAGAATTCCCTCTTCATGGATAATTTCAGCCTTTATAGGGCTCACCTATTTATGGAAGGAAATCTGTCTTACTAATTTCAAATTCATACATTTAAGTGATGCTTACATGTCAAAAATACATTCGTGTTGGGCAATCTATCTAGGGACCAAACTCTAGTCATTTGGACACATGAGACAAGGCATTAGACATCTGGGTGGCATTTCATTCTTCACTTCACGAGGCATCTCTTAGGTTATTTTTCACAGTAATGAAAAACCAACTGAAAGAGACAGGACGATTAAGAAGGAGAGCTGGGGAGGAAAAGTAAGCATGAGGTATGGACATGAAGGTGTTCATTAAATTATGTTTGGAAAAGGAAAAACTCAAACGAGTATCAAAAAAAAAAAAATCAAGGAACCATTCCTGAAGACTAGACAGTGGTGCTAATGGTGCTGCTGCTGACACTGAAGTTACGATGTTGTGAAGAAAAAAGAGGCAGAGAAAGGATGAAAGAATGGAAGGGAGAAAGGGAGGGAGGAAACAAATAAATAGAAGGGAATCAAGGAAGGAAGGAAAGGAGGAAAGGTGGGTTGGTTTGCTTCTATTACATGACAAACTCTGTTGGAGGAGACATGGAGGTCCTTGTGTTCACAATAAGCACTAGGGGAACCAGGAATGTCAAACATATAGGGTCGTCTCTTCAAAGAGAGACAAGTGTAATCTATTTACCACTCAAATGGCTGCTAGTAGATGTGTTAATAGTCTGGTGACCTTTGTGCTATCTGTGGGGTCAAGACTACACTAGATGCTCCCTCAGATCCTCTTGTTTGTGCCAGCCTATCTACAGACCCAATCTTTATGGAAGAAGTCACTTTCACCTTACAAAGTTTCAATGTAGTCATGCCCTAAGGGGTTTTTATTTTTGTTTTTATTTTTCCCGGATTGTGCTGTGCTTCAATGTGTCTAAAATAAACTACTCTGGATCAGACTCTCAAATTTTGAACCAACACCAGCTACTGACTCTTGTTAAATTAAACTACCTTCTTGTCTCTCATGCTACAGGCATGGTGTTTGCAGAGGTCCCTGGCATACCATGGCCAAAAGCAACTTGGGAAAGAAAGAGTTTAAGTAATCTTACAATTCCAAGGTGACAATCTATCACTGAGAGAAATTAGTCAGGAACTCAAGGCAGGAGCCAGGAGGCAAAACAGAAACAGAGGCCATGAGGGAATACTGTTTATTGGTTTGTCCCTGCTGGATTGTTCAGCTCACTTTCTTATGTATCTCAAGCCACCTATTCAGGAATGGCACCACCATAAGTAGGATGGACCCTGCCACATCAATCATTGATTCAAAAACCTGCCCTACAGACTTACCTACAAGCCAATGTGATGGAAGAATTTTCTAAATTTGGGTTTCCTCTTCTAAGAGACCCTAGCATGTGTCAATTTGACAAAATCTAATCAGAAACAAAAGAAAACATGCATATACATATATGGCAGATGCTATAATATATTCTTTCATGTATTAACTGTTTTACATTCATGTTCTCCTTTAACTCACATAATGGTAGGATTAATTTTTTCTCATTACTAGTGGTGAAACTTCAGTTAAAAGAAGTGACATGAGTAACATGAAACTTCATACCATACTGTCTACTGTTCCTTGCTCATCACTGCAGCAAAAACTGAGAGAAATACTAGATCTTCTCTGAATTCATTATAATAAGATGCTTGCTTGTGTGGGCATAACTTGTGCAGCTTTAAGTCTTCTCTAATCAACCAGACTCTAAATTCTAGTTTTTAAAAATATTTATTTATATGATTGTTTTATGTGTCTGAGTGTTTTGACTGCAACTATGCCTAAATGCCTGGTGCCTGAGGAAATCAGAAGAAGGCATCAGATCCCCCGAGACTGGAGATCAAGATGATTATGGGCCACCATGAGGGTTCTGGGAATAAAACCATGTTACTCTGTAAGAGCAACAACCCTGAGCCAACTCTCCAGACTCTAAACTCATAAGGTTGGTCATGCACCTTCTATTTTGTCTACCTCTGAAAATTTTGTTGATTTACTTGCATTGAGCTATTTGTGGCACAATAATCCTACCCTTGCAATAGACTTAAAAAAATAAATAAATAAAAGTAAGGAGGGAGTCTGAACCTGGAGGATCGTAGCGATTTTGAGAGTACTTGGTATGTAATGAATTCTTGGCCAAGCTGGACTACAAAACAAGAGCCTGTCTGAGACAGATAAAGACAGATAAATGAAGACACAAATAGGAAATTAAGAGCACAGGATTGCAAAACTTTATAATGATTTTGGCTGAATTATGTACTCATGGACATTCTGATAAAAATCCTTGACTTTTCCCTTGGGTCTACAAGGTATGGGCAGGATGAGCATCTGGCACGTTTGTCTCCTTTAAACCCACACTCATTACTTTGGTCAGATCCTTGCCTGACTCCAAAAGTCATACTAATATATGTCTAAAACCAATGATTCCCTATTATACCGACCCACTTCTAGGGTTGAAAGGGTTTGTTGTCTAGACTGCAATAACCTTGGATTCCAGAAGCAACAAGGCCTGGAAAGCAACAAAGACCATCCTTAACTGCAAACAATTTATCTAGAATGGAAAAGGTCACCCTGGAGTAGGTCATCTCATAGGAACACTAGTCTCCTAAGATAACGATGGGAACAGATTAGTAGTTATTAAGATTAGTTTGAGGGAAAAATCAAATGAATGGCAGCAGAAGCCCTTCGTGCTGCATTCTTGCCCATTTCTTCCTCTTCTAATTCTCCTCTTAAACTACATGACAGGAACACATGAAGGTAAACTTGGAGCCACCTAGTACTTTTACCTTCCTCTTCCTTATGTCCTAGGTCTAACCTCTTCTCTGTATTTTTACAATCTTCATTTTTTTTGAATTTTTTTTGCTTTTTAATATCAACGTCGCCAGTACCCCCTCCACAATCCTTCCCCATCTCTTGTTTTCTGAGTACCCCCTCCTCCTGTATCCCCCACCCTGCCACTTTAAGTCTCTGAGAGGCTAGGTGCTTCCTCTCCCATTTAGGCCAGATGAGGCACCCAGCTAGAAGACCATACCCCATATACAGGCTGCATGTTTTGGGATAGCCCCCACTCCAGATGTTTGAGACCTGCATGAAAACCAAGCTGCACATTTACAACATATGTGCAGGGAGGCCTAGGTCCAGCCCATGGAGGTAGATCTGTGTAGACTAGGTATGCTCCACGGTTGGTGATTCAGTCTCTGAGAGCTCCAAGGGTTCAGGTTCGTTTACTCTGTTGATCTTCCTGTGCAGTTCCTATCTCCTTAGGGCCCACAATCCTTCCCCCTATTCTTCTATAAGAGTCCTCAAGCTCCATCCACTGTTTGGCTCTGGATGTCTGTATCTGTCTGAGTCAGCTGCTGGTTAGAGCCTCTCAGAGGACAGCTTGCCCTGTCTGTTCTCAGGCTGGAGGTTTAGATCCTTGGAGCTCTGGTTGAATCTTTTGATACTCGTTCTAAAAGGACAAAAGCACCCTCACTTTGTCTTCCTCCTTCTTCTTGAGTTTCATGAGGTTTATGCGTTGCATCTTAGGTATTGTGTGTTTTGGGGCAAATATCCGCTTATCAGTGAGTGCATACCATGTATGTTCTTTGTGATTGGGTCATCTCACTCAGGATGATATTTTCTAGCTCCATCCCTTTGCCTAAGAATTTCATGAGCTCATTATTTTTAATAGTGAGTAGTACTCCATTGTGTAAATGTACCACATTTTTTGTATCCATTCTTCTGTTGAAGGACATCTGGGTTCTTTCCAGCTTCTGGCTGTTATAAATAAGGCCGCTATAAACATAGTGGAACATGTGCCCTGTTGCATGTTGAAATATCTTCTGGGTATATACCCAGGAGGGGTATAGCTCATGTTTAAAATTTTAAAAGTTCAATGTGTGTGTTTGCAATCCAAGTGCTGAGGATGAAAGAAAAGAGACAAGTAGACCCCTGAGCTTTTCTGGTCAGAAAGCCTAACCAAATCAGGGAGTTCCAAAGCCAGGAGAGATCCTGACTCAAACAAACAAGGTAGACAGTTCCTGAAGAGTGACATTTGAGGTTCACTGCTAGGCTTCACACACAGAAGCATGCACACACATGTGCATGCACACACATGTATACACACACACACACACACACACACACACACACACTGAGAAATAAAAAAAGAGAGAGAGAAGAAGATTCTACCAAAAGTATTCTCAACAAAGTTGCTAAAATGTTGTCTGTTGCTAAGCAAGATGAAAACTATCTTATGCTCAAGTTCCTTAGCAGCTGTCTCCTTAAACAACTGAAAAGAACTTGACATGTAAGAAATACTCAGAAAAACATGGGAAAAACCTCCTTGGTTTCCTGCCACTTCCAAGGCACTTTCCTGCACTTCCAGATCCATTCTCTTCCCCACCTTTTCAAATGCCAGTGTCACTCTGCTCCACTGGTGTTCCTGCTGTCTTCCAGCTGACTTGTTCTTCTATCCTGTTCTCTCTCCTCCACCCATATTCTTCCAATAGGCTTCATAGGCTGAAAACTTCTCAAAGAGCACCACCAAACCATTTAGATGTCTAGGAAACTGACATCAGTCCCAGTGCCCACCGGCATACATATGCTCTTATATTCTCTATCTACCCACAAAGCTACACTAACAGAGGTATTCTTTTCATCCTCCTCATCATCCAGCATCCCAGCTTCCTGCTTATGTTTCCCTTACATTGTTACTATGCCTACGGAGGGCAATAATAGGAATCCAAAATCATCTGTCATATTTAACAGAAATAGCTTCCCAACACTCACCTTCATTTAGCCAGACAGTGTTCTCTGTTAACAAACAATGGTGTGCTAGGGAGATGGCTTAGAGATAATATGTGCTTGCTACTCTCCCAGAAGTCCTGGGTTCAATTCCCAGCACCCACACCCAGCACCTCACAAGGACCTCTAACTCTAGCTCCAGTGGCCTTCACACACCAACGTACTGATGCAGCATTTATTCACATAGACACATATACGTATAAACAAAAACAATAAAAGTAAATCTTTTACAAATAAACAACAGAGAGATGCATGAAAGGAACTCAATATGTTTTCTCAAATTACCACTATTCAGAACGAATTAAATTATAACACTTTCAAATGACTTTAATATCCCAAAGTGACTTAAAATAGTTTTGCTGTAAAATTTAAGCAAATGAACACAAATCAAGCTTATAACTATGAAAATTTTCCTGGTGGCACAGAATAGAAATTATCTGTAGACATTAATAAATGTCTTTCAGAACTTCTTACCCAGAAACTTGAGTTTTAATTTTGTGCTCAAGGTAAAACACAATTTAATTTTTAAAAATCAGTTACTTTTTACTACCAAGTTAAATGAAATCAGTTGTCTCAAATGGAGCTCACACCAGTTGCATTTAAACCTGAGGAATAGAATCAATTACCAAAAAACAAAAATGAAAGTTCTCTTTTCAAATGCATGTTAGTACATTTCTGGTTAAATTCACAGTGAAGAGAACTATATGGAATCATCCAAAATGGCTAAGATAAAAATAACTGAAATGTAGTGTATAGGTGGGGTTGATATAGCCAGTACATTTTTAAAGACTAAGTATTTTTGATGCTGCCATGTAATGTTAAACTTAAGAAAAGATTGTTACCACCAGGTAGATCTCTTTCAAAAACTATCAAATGAAAGACATTCAAAGAGATTAACACAGGTGAGTGCATACCATGTGTGTTCTTTTGTGATTGGGTCATCTCACTCAGGATGATATTTTCTAGCTCCATCCATTTGTCTAAGAATTTCATGAGCTCGTTATTTTTAATAGCTGAGTAGTACTCCATCGTGTAAATGTACCACATTTTCTGTATCCATTCTTCTGTTGAAGGACATCTGGGTTCTTTCCAGCTTCTGGCTATTATAAATAAGGCCGCTATAAACATAGTGGAGCATGTGGCCCTGTTGCATGTTGAAATATCTTCTGGGTATATACCCAGGAGGGGTATAGCTGGGTGAGAATGTTTTTAAAGGGACCAAAAAGTCAGGTTCTGTCAGCTTTATATTCTGCACTTTTTCACTTTGACATTCTTTCTTGAGCACATAAGGTTTCCATAGCAACACCCGTGATTCGTCCACCTTCAACTTGATGGAGGGCCTTTCTTCTCACACAAAAATTTACAAGCCTAGTGTCCTATTCCTTTAAGTTCTGCTTGTGAAAAATGTAAAGTGTCATCTATGGGATGCTCAAAATAGAGGCTGCTCCAGCATCACAGATGACATACCAAGTGATCACAAGTACTTAATGAGTTCAGTGAAGAACTTACGCCAGGGCAGTGGCTCTCAGGCTCACTTAGCCATGTTCAGAATCATCTGGCATTTGGTTCCAACAGAATCCACAGAGTTCTACCCACAATGTTTCTGATAGAGAAGATCTGGCTTGGGATCTGTGTTCTTTTGTAATGTTGATGCTACCTGTGGGTACCACACTTGGCTTCCTAGAACTCTTCTTTATTTATCCAAATCATGTCCTCTGTTAATAAATAATGGGGGTCTGGAAAGTGACTAAGTAACTAAAACTAAGACTATGAGGCAGGGAGTCTCTCATACCAGGAAACATGAACTCTTCTCTCAGTCCCTAGCACACTCTCCACAATATGTTCATTCTAGCCACTGACTGCCTGGTTACATTCTGAGATAAAGAAGCAAGGTGGCAAAGCTTAGACTATATATAAACTGCTTCCAGTATCCACCCCCTCTGGATTGAACTTTCTCTGTCCACAGGAAGTCAGCAGAGAATTACTCAAAGGAGAAGGAATCTGATTGTTGACATCCTTTTTATTGGCATTTGTACTAGAGCTGTATTAATGTAGAAAACTGCTGATGTGTGTTAAATCTAAATAACAGACAGTCCAAGCCTAAAGCATCAGATATTCCCCGTCAAATATTCAAATGTATACTCTTTAAAGTATGTCTCTAATGTACCACTAACTTATATCAGTACATTCGGTTAAAGAAAAAGGTTTCCCCACTAAAAAAGACTTGTTAAATTTCAGCTTTAAGTTTTAAAGATATATTTTTAAGTATATCAAAATAAAATTTAGAGTCAAAAGCTGCACTTAGAATATCAAGAATCACTGCCACTAATCAAAGCTTCCTACATGGTTACAATACACAACATATTCTTACAGATCTGTGAATACACAGGGCCAATCCCAGTCATTCTTTTATATCATTCTATATGTGAGAAGCCTTCAACTTCCTATGCTTATATATGACTCTAGGGTCAGTCTTTGCAATATTTATAGTCATTCTAAGACACAGAATAAGGAAAGACTCAAGCAATCTAACATAAAACTCTACAGCCTCGGGCAACAAGACATCATGCCAAGTATCCCCTTATTATCTCAGCCTTCACAGAAACAAGTACCCTGTGATCTGCACTTTTATGACCTTTGTTGATGTTTTTCCTGATGAGAGGAGTACAAAAATAGGGCTGAATTGCTAGTGTCACAGTCATAAGAAGGATGCCCTAGACTTACAGAAAAGCTTCTGTCAGGTATGAGCTGTTGACCATGAGTCCAATGTCAATGAATTAATAATACACACAAGAAGGTTACTTTAAATATAAATGCATGGAATAAAGTTATGTATTGCTTAGTTGATCAGTTAGTTAGATTATTAGTTGATTAGTTGGACAAAGAGGTGGTAGGCACTACCTCACAGAACCATACTTTGTATTTCTCGTCCAACCGATAGTTCAGTCTTTCCTAATTCAGCATTCAAAGTGACTTTATAGACTGTCATGGCCACAGATGATAAAAGTCAACAGTACTAATAACAACACTGATGTTACAACTTTTTTATTCTTTTAAAAATTTGTTTTTTAAAAAACTGAAGCTTTAAAATACATTGCTATTAATTAGTGGGGTCTAAGACATCTCCAAAGCCTGCATTCAAGCATGCTATCCTACCATGCATTAGTTCAAAGGGACTACATAGCACACTGGTATGAATTTGAGGTTCAAAACCAGGATTGGCCCTATTTAATAGTAGGCCATTATTTCCCTGTGCCTAAATTTCTTTGATCATTAAAACAAAAGTACTCAGAGCATATAAATAACTTGATATGTGCAAAATACTTAAAACATAACCTAAATTAAATTGAAAAGCAAACATTTATAGGATCATGATCTTACTTCACAGTGAAGCCTGTCAAATGTGTCTCTCTTTCCATCGCTACACCCAGCCTCTGGATTCTTAGATAAAGATAGAGGGTGGGCAGCAGAGCCTATGTACAAGATGCTTCATGTAACCACCTGAAACCTGAGGAAATTCATCTCATAGGAAAGAAAATGCTGGCCAAAGCTAACACATCAGTTTCAAAGATATCACAGAATTGCATTCCCTCAGTATCACATCTACACAAATATCAGACCAAACTGGAGAAGTTACAATTTCCGCATACTGTGATGTATACCATCTCTCATGCTGTTGCACTCTGTGCATGATTAACGAGCTCGTTCCCTCCATCAGAACCAGGCTCAGAATAACTCTGTCAATTTTTTAAAATCTATGACTTTGAAATATCACTAAGAAGGTATCAGTTTCTTCGTCCCTTCCTGGATACAGAATAAGGTTTGATTTCCACCTCCCAGATAAAAACAGAACACATTGACATATTTGATTCTAAATATTCGAGAAGTGCTCACATAAAAGCAGAGGTTTGGAATTTTTCTCCTGTTTTCTGAAATATATAAATCTCTTTTTTCAGCTTTAAGTATCATTGAGCAGGATTAATAAAGAAATACATTTAAAGCACTCAGCAAATGCCTAGTCTGGACAAGATCAAAATATAGGAAATGCACTGAGGACTAACGTACAAGCATGCTTCAGATATTATTTAAATCTCTGGACAGCAACTATTTAGAACAGATACTAAATGATACATATAGAAAAATACCCACATCCTACTCTTACGGCCCTTTCCACAAACTTAGTCTTGAATTGGGCTTATCAACATAACAGTATTAACATTTGTGACTTGGTAATTATTTGTTGATAGAAATCAAAATGTCTAGCCCACTATAGAGTGTATGTTCAAAACCCTAGCCTCTGCATTCTAGAGGTTACTATCTTCTTCAATCAGTTGAGAAAATCAAAACTGTCCTAGTGGTTTCCAGTAGTCCCCTGTGAGTAAAAGTTCATGACCAAATTAATCCCTCAGTTGAGAGTGTCTGCTGTAGAGATAAACAAGTGGGGACCCATTGTGGACAACTGTACAGTGTGAACACACCCAGGGCCTACCCGTACAATATTTCTAATAAAAAGTTTATGAAATGGGGAGCTAAATAAGCCTTTTGTCTGATCATCATCCAGAATGACAACTTATTTATATATCAGTAGATTTTTCTGTGTGTGTTATCAGAGACACAACCCATATAGCACTAGCAATGGTTGAAATGTCTCTCCATTTAACTTCGAAGTGTCTTTTCTACTGCCTCCATGGTACTAGTCTCAATATACACCAGATCTGACAATGGCGTGAAGAACAAAGAAAGTTTGCTGCATACCAGACATCGTTATTGTTAATACAGCTGTGATTATATATGATTTTAAAAATCTGATCTTTTAAATTTTCAGAGTTGTGGTACTTGTTATTGTTTATAACCATTTATGAAAACAAGCCAAACAAATATCACTCTCATCATCTTTTGTGTTCTGTGGATGAAGAAGTGCTTGCCTACATTTATATGTCACCATGTGTATGCAGTACCTCCCAGAGGCCAGAAGAAGGTTCACATTCTCCTAAAACTGGATTCTGAGCCACTTTGTACATGCTAGGAACCAAACCTAGCTCCTCTGTAGGACCAGCAAGTACTCTTAACCACTAAGGCATATTTCCAGACCCTCAGTATTTTTTAATATAAAGATCTTGGTTAGAACCCAGATGTTTCTTGGGAAATGTGGTGGCAAATCTTTATTTTCACCTATGTACATTTTTCCTATTCTCTGTTTAGTCACAAACACAGGGTGCATATTCATTCAAGGTATACCCCAATAATGATTTCACACATATACCATTCCACTCTTAATAAACTGCTCCTAAGAAAGTTGGATTAGCATACAAAGCTGAAACAGTATCCTTTCCCGTGTTGCTTGGGGGCTCAGAAAACTCAAAGCATAAATGCCTTCGCTATAAATAACAGCAAATATGTGCCATATGGCTTAACAGTTGTGGTAGAGCTGCATATCACATCATTAGCCCTTGTGTTAAGCACACTGATTAACAAGGAAGCGGTGCTGCCTACATGTCAGAATTTGAGCTGTAAGTGTCAGTAATGCAGCCACAAGTTGTAGCAACACCAGAAATCAAACGAGCCAAAAATTCCACACCAAAAAAAGAAAAATAGTTTAATGCCTGCCCATGCAAAATCTATCAACAGTATTGCTCCCACCTTCAGCTAAAACTCCTAACGTTCTGCCAACATTGTCATCTAGTCAACTGTTCATTTACCTCCAGGGAGGATGAGCCCTCTCAGAAGGGGGGTAACAGCTGTGCCAATTCCTCTCTTGAATGATATTAACTTTCTTTTGTTATATTTAGCTAACATCTTAAATAAAATCACCTTTGCTGGAGAAAAAGAAATAAACCCAAGAGATTAAGGTTCAGTCATATGAAAAGAGACAGCTGGCACAGTGGGAAGCAAAGATCTGTTTTAATAGCAGTCAGCCTTCACATGGATGGCATGGTTGGGATTGGGGTGTGTGCCTGGAGCTGTTTAACCATTGATGCACCCAGTCTGCCCATCCCAGGGAGTATAAGGTTTACAGTGTGATGCACACACACCCATTTCACGTGTAAGAAAGCAAGGCTTCTATAATTTGTGAGACTTGGGCAGAGCTGGAGTCTAAATGAAGAAGTAAGTGTCAAAGTTCCTGTATTAACTATAGCAGAGCATTGAATAATGGACACCTTTATTAGATGAAGAAATAATTCACATAGAAATTTCACATGCATATACAACATAGGAAAGCATTATTTACAGAAAAATTTATTTAAGATTCTTCATGGTACTTAATTTTTCTGAACATCAAAATACCTGCTGCAAGGAATATGTGTGCATGATTTACTTGAAAGGAAACAAAATTAAGCACACACACACACACACACACACACACAAAACCCAACTATGCATGCCTTAATACACACCAACAGGTAGGCTTGGAAATAGGTATATGATTGTATAAAAAAATTTATCCTATATAAATATATATGACTAGATTCCTATGTACACAATTGCATGTCTATATGCATATACATATACACATATACATATATATGTATTGCTTATCATTTTAAAACATTAGATCAGAAAGATATAAAGAGAAACATTAAGGGTTATCTTGCCATAGCACTTTTGTGTGTTCCACATGTTCTGCATAGAACAGATGCTATGCTGTCATTAAAACTATGAACAAAAAATGTTTATATTTAATATATGCTATATGCAGCTAGCATAATGATCCCTAATCTGTAAAACCTTTTATTCTGAAATCAGTGTCAGAGTAATACTGAGCTCGCAGACACACCATTTTACCATGAACAGTGGGAAGAAGCTTCACCCTCATTATTATGCTGTTTCCATTCTCAGCCTTCTCAAGGTGTTACCAGAAATGATACAATCTCCCCAGGGGGAGAAGTCATTTAACTGAACTGGCAAAGAACTGACGTGTTCTTCCCTGGGATTGTACACAGTTCAAACTGGCCTGGCGCTTGAAGGAACTTCTATTTGCAGGAATTGTGCCTGGATCATTATCGGAAAGCAGTTTATTCTACACTGCCTTACAGAAGTACGTCTGAAATCCCAATGCATGCGCATAGTTTCTTTCTCTTGGCCTAAAATAACTGAATTGGATGGGAAGTGTGATGTGCTTTTCTGGAATCCTTTCTCTCCTTACTACTGTTTCATTTTCCTCCAGTACCACAATGAGTTGGTGATGACCTTCCTTTGCTGCTTTCCAGATACATCAGGTCTCCGCCGGCTTTGCAGGCTTCTGCAGTCTTGCTCCAGCCTGCCTTTCCACTCTCGTCTACTACACCCACTTAAGAGCCCGATGTTGATTTCTCACAACTCATGCCCTGGTTTCATTCTGTCCTATACCATCTCCCTTGCTTGGAATTTCTTCAAGGCAAAATATCCTTCTTCCTCCTCATGTCAACACCCTTTGCTGCCTCCTCGATGGTACGTTTTATGCCCCCAAGTTGACATTTCTTTCTTTTTAACCTCCAGCATGTGTGGTGGCTCTTTGCTTAAAACCCTGATTTCCCTGCTTTGTATAATGGAGAGTATACCGGTATCAGGACATTCACCTTTTCTTCACCTGTTTTATCTTTAGTTTTTCTTGACATGAATCTGACAGAAAGTAGACAGAATAAGCCAGCATCTGTAAAAGTCAATATAGCAAGTGCTTCCAGAGGCACTGTCTCATCCAGTCCTCACAACACTATATGACATATGTACTATCATTCCCATCTAGTAGAAGAAGGCACCAGGGTCAGCTTGCTGGGCTGGGCAATATACTTGTCAATGATATCTCTCTCAAATAGATCTACTGACATTTTACTTCAAGCTATCTAGTTGTTTACGTTCATGGTAAGTCCAACCACCTCAATTAACCTGCTTCTGAGAGAGGCTGGCCCTGTCTGGTTCACACAACATCTTCCTTCACTAATGAGTCCCAGAAGGAAGGCTACAGAATACTCTTTCTCCCTCCTTCAGCCAAGCTAGTACAAAGGATACAAGTCCCTAAAGCCCATACCTATTATCATGGCTGTGAAGTTTACCTGTCTGGGCCTGTCATGCTAAGTCACACTTCCTCCTCTCCTATTTTCAAGTCCCTTCATATCTGCCAGAGAGAACCAAATGGAGCCTTCTGAGACTCTACAAGCAGGGCTAGCCAAGAGCTCTAAGAAAGCAGGACTGCTCTGAGAAGTTATCCCCCTAACTCCAATAAACCCCCATCATTCTGCTGATCTAGAAATTTCTAGAATTGCACTTTCCCTTTGGGATAAGGATATATGTCAGTCATTCAACAAACACTTATTTATCCATGTTAGCTATAATATGAGTTAATCTTGGCTCTGAAGATTAAATAGTATCTTCCCAGAAAGTTCCCTTCCTTGACTGTAACTAAGTTCTCTAGAGATATAGCTCATCAGGATAGTGTAAATGAATGTCAGACTGGATACTTTGTAAAAAGCAGAAATCTATTTCTTACAGTCCTTCTCATCTAAGTGCTAGCTGACTTAGTATCTGGCAACATTCATAGCATGATTCCTGATGCACTGTGGGTACCAAGCTCTGCAGATGCTCAAGCCCCTTATGTAAAATGATGCTGTATTTACATATAGCCTGCACACACCCTCTCCTTACATTTTAAATTGTCTCTGCTTTGCTTATAGTACCTTAATAGAATGAAATTCTGTGTAGTTACTAAACTGTTTTTTAAGGGGAAAGTCTGTATGTGTCTCTAACACTTCCTGTCCACAGCTGGCTGAATCCAATGATACAGAATTTATGAACACAGAAAGATTCTCTCTCTCTGTATGTGTAAGATTATCCCAAGTGTTTTGCAACCACAATGAAAGATGCTAAAAGGAACAGATCTTGAAGCTGAAAACCTTGTCCGAAGAAGAGATACACACTCCAAAAAGTCTATCTTAATTATCTTTATATCTTAAGTTCCCTACAAAGAAAACTCTTAGGGGAAAGACCACTTTCACTTCTCTTCTTCAGGCCTGGTTGCTAAATCTTGAAGAAGAAGGAAGAGGAGGAGGGGTAGGAGGGGGAGGAGGAGGAGGAAGAGGAGGAGGAGGAGGAGGAGGAGGAGGAGGAGGAGGAGGCTGACAAAAGTGCAGTTAACACACATCTTGCCTGCATGCTAGTGAGCTGATGCCACAGGCTATTTCAAAAGGTTGCTGGACATCTCTGAGATACCAGAACTGAACTACTCCTTCTGAGATAAATGTATAGTCACACACTTGGGACAAGTCTATAAAAGTTCCATAACTCACTCTGGATTCAGGAAATCTCTTGCTAGCATAAGTGATTTGAAGAGGCAATGGGAGTTGTTTATCAGAGAGTCAAGAACCTGCCTAAGACTTAGATGGAATCCTGGCACTGAGAACTTTGTCCCTTGGAACTGCAATCCCCAGCTGAGACTACTCTATGCCAAGGGATGTCAATTCACTTGCAAATCATCTAGATTCCCAGCCATGTTCATTAGCTAGCATAAATCTTGCCTAATGTGAATCTTTCTTTAGAAATTCTAGACTCTTCAGTCACAATCCTGGCCAGTCTTGTTGGGTTCTCTTAATGAACACACACAGTAATGAAATAAATCAATACATATATCTCACCTAACACTTCCTGCCAGAATAGTTTTACTGTTATCATTTCTTTGATGTACTTTCATTCTTCCATGTGACCATTACATAATGAGCAATGCAATCTCCTTTTAAATCAGGCATGTTTCTATAGTAATTTATTCCAAAAACCAATTAAAGCTGGGAATAAATACAGGCTCGAGCCTGTGCTCCCACCACTCAGGAGACTGAGGCAAGACAATACTACAAGTTTGAGGCCAACTAGGCTACACAGTGGGTTTACCCCAAGCTTAAGCTACACATCAAGGCTGTGTATCAAAACCACACAAATAATAATAGTAAAAATGATGATAATGTATATTACAGCCTCTTTTAAATAGTATTCAGTAATTCTTCCACATATTCAATTCAAACACATTTCTATAAAAACACCTGTTTGGAGGATCCATAAATAATACTAAGAAAACAGGGACTTAGGGACTTTGCAGCTGTCTCACATTATAATAACAAAGTAACAAAATAGCAAACAATTTGCCTAAACTGATTAATTAACCACTGAGTACTGAATACAAATCCCTAAGTACAAGAAGGAAAATAAAGCAGGTAATTATGATTTTCTCAATAAAATAAATAAGTAAACTTTCCATAAATGTGTCAATTTGGTTTGTCAGACATCCTAATCCTTAATGAATAGGCAATGATCAAGTATTTTATAAAATTAGAAATTCAGAAACTTATGACTTGTTTTTATTATAAATTAACAAATCAGAAAGAAAATTATTCTTAAGGCTGGATAGATGGCTCAGTGGTTAAGAGAATAGCTGCTCTTACAGAAGACCCAGGTTTTGTTCTCAGCACCAATTTCAGGCAGTTAATATCTGCCTCTAACTCCAGTTCCAGAGAATCTGACATTGGCACATGCAGTATAGATCTCACAAACCCAGCTTAACCTTACAGAGCCTGCTCTGAACACCCATTACGGAAAATGGGAGATGAGAATGGCAAACCAAGCTGAGTAATTGAGAATCCAGACTGTTTTATACTTTCACAGCTCCTGGGATTTGGCCTTACTGTGGAGACAAAGAAATGAATAAAGGTCAGACACACAGAAAAAGCTGGGATTGGGTTGACTGCTCTCTGCTTTCAATGTGACTTTCAATGAACAGAAGCTCTTGATGGTTAAGTAAATGCTGATTTACAACATCATCCTGGAAGTGAGAACACAGCAAAAACAAAGGTAGAAAGGGCTCCATGCAAAGGGATGTACGTGTGATCTTAGGGTAGTTTCATGGTGTCTTAGGACACCATGAGAATAATACAAGTATAGCACTAGAGATAAAGCAACTCCAAGGCAAACTTGGTTAGACTGAACTATGAGGAAAGAGAAATCATCCATTCAAATATCCAGTAAATAAACAGCTTCAAGAATCTCAGAATCAGTTTAGGATTTCTGAAGCCAGAATGAAGAAGAATGCCATTGCAATTATGGTTCATATGCAAGAGGCAGTAAAGGGGGATGAGGTCAGAGAAAAAGAAAATACAGGTGAAGATCCTTTAGGACCTCACAGGCAACAGGGAAGAGCTGGGATTCTGGTCTAAATACTCAAAATGAAAAATCCAATTGGAGGATGCTTAGAAGGTAGGAGTTGGTTACATGGCTAAATTCACTTAGACACGAGCCCTCTAGCTGCTGCAAGAAGAGCAGACTTTAAGAACAATAGTAGCACCTGGGAAATTCTGTTTGAAGACTATTACGCTTGTGCAATGTTGCTGACAAGAGCCCAGGTAGCAGCAAAGGGTCTGGGGAGTAGTCAGTCAGATTCCAGACATAGGACAGGCAAGATAAGCTGGGAGAAGGATGGATTCCTTTAGCTCTGTCTGTCACCCTATGAGAAATCATGTAGCTATTGACAAAGTGGTGGTCCTGTTGCTACAGACACAGTCCCTGGAGCTGATTGCTCAGTACATTAACCAACTTATTCAACTATCTTGACATTTCTCCTTTTGTCCTGCAAAACTACAATTATTGATAACACTGATAACCGCTTTTGTTGAGTGGGCATTTGTGCTGCTATAGGTAATCTGATCAGGGGTTTTTATGCATCGTCTCAATGTATTCTAATATCAAGATTATGATAGGAGTGGGACTATATCACTTTAACAGACAAGGGAAATGAAGTGGAGAGGTGAAATAAGTTGGGCCAAAGAGAGGTAAGGGAAAACTTAGGATCTACCCCAGGTCCCAATCTTATAAAGAGATGCTTCCAAAGAAGAATCAGTTTCTTCTTATGGTATTCAACTATGCATCACATCCTAACAGCACACCACACCCATACTGTTCTTTGCCCTCCCTTCACAGAACAAAGAACCTTCTTCAAGCAAGGTACTTCCAATCCCCTCCTCCCTGTTCCTTCCCTTCCCAGAAAGCTCTTTGGTTTAACACTTCCCTTTAAAATGTGGCGCCTGTGCAAGTACATAAACATCTACATGTGGCCCCTTCATCACATAGCTTCCTAAGCTCATTCCTTTTCATCATAAATCCCCAATAATCACTTAAATTGCACTAATCTTTGTTTCCACCTGTGTATAATCCTCCCCACTAAAACATAACAGTTATAGACCAATAAATAAACAATGGAATTCATTATTTTGTGTTTGAGTCTCAAGTGTGCTTTTCTTCAGCATTATGGCTTCGGGGAAGTCATTTAACCTATCAGCATGCCCTTACTCCCTTTAGGCAAAGAGGAAATATTTCCTCCTTTGCAGAGTTACTATGATGATTTGAGGAGATAAAATAAGCACAGGACATGAGATCACCAACATAGAGTAACTTATGGGAGAGAGGAGGCAGAAAAGAGGGAAGAGAAGAGACTATGAAGGAATTCGGTAATTTGAATGAGAATGCCCGTCAGAGAAACATATTTGAATGCTTGGTTCCCAGTTAGTGGGACTGTTTGGGAAGGACAAAGAGGTGTGGCCATGTTGGAGGAAGTATGTCACAGGAGGAAGGTTTTGACGTTTCAGAAGTTCATACCAGACACCCCCGCTCCTGACTGCTGCTTGTGGATCAGGATGCAAAGCTCTCGACTACTGTTTCAGTGCCATGCCTGTCTGCCTCCTGTCATGAAGATCATGAACTAACCCCCTAAAACTGGAAGCAAGCCCCCAATAAAATGATTTCCTTTATCAGACTTGCCTTTGTCATGGTGTCTCTTCACAACATCAGAGTGTAACTAAGACAGTGAATATGCTTTATATATAATATATACTTGTATAAAATGTTCATATATAACATAGTACCCTAAACAGTGAATACATAGAATATTTTAGATCACTGACATTTAGAGCTGGAAGTTTATTTACATTGAAAATTTCCACTAAAATAAAAAAATCAAAGTAAAAAACAGTAAATCTTAGAAAATGTTTAGTGTTCTGAGAAAAAAACATACTAATGTGACTAGAAATCACAAGCTTGTACATGGTGTTATTTCATAAACACAAAAGATTCCCCGAACTGCAATGATCAGAACACAAACCTGAAGTTAGCAGTTACATACCGTAGTGAGTTGTAGGGGAGAGGCTGTGACAATACTCCACCTTGGGGTACTCTGCCACATAAGGCCTCCCCAGCCTCTCTGAAATGTCCTTCCTAGCTCCATGAGCAGTCTGAAAAGATATGAAATAACAGATAACAAATGCTCATCATGCCTTCTGCACTGAATGCCCAGAATATGAACCGAATCCTTTCTTGTATTAATAAGAAGGTATATCATAATTTACAACTGTTGGGCATGGTTCTCGTATCCTAGGGACAGCATTGAATAATTTCTGCATTACTATGATGTTTACAATCTGGTGAAAGAAGACTGATAATAAACAAGTATGTTAGGTAGTAATAAATGTTTTAGAGAAATATAAACCTAGGAAAATGAGAGAATGAGAGATTCTGGCTTCTAAAGGATACCTGGGGAAGAAAACTCTGTCTACTGGGAACTGACCCTTGCTTGGCGCCAGTGTTGTCCCTTTCCGATTTTTTTTTAAGCCAAAGGTGGAGAAGTAAATCACTCCATCCTTGCACCTTGGTTTTGTCTGACTTGTTTTCTTTTGTTAACAAATAAGTTCATTCTGGTACAGCTTGCTAAGCAGTCAGAAATAATTTCCGTATGGTAACACTCTAATGAATAAAACATTGCCAGGGAGCATAAGCAGAACCTGATGCACTATATGTTAGATACAGAGCATCGGAAAGTAGTGTCACTGCCACAAGAAGCAAAGATCACACATGTCCAGGGGTATTTGAGAAGAGAAAAACATTTCCATAGTCAAATAACACAACCTTGATCTGCTTCTCTGTTTAAGAAGGAACCATGCTTCTTTTTCCCAAGTAACCCGCCCCCCCAAAAAAGACCCATTGAGATGAAAAAGGAAACTTCATGGAAACATCCCAAATTAGAAACCTTTCCAGATCGAGGCCACTTGACTTCTAGTGATAGGGTATAGTCAAAATGCGGATGCATTAAAAATATCTAATGTTTCTGTCTGGTGCTGTGTACAAGATGTATATGAAGTAAGAATGAATTTTTTGTTGAAACTCCAGTTTCATGCTTAATATAATTTCAGAATGGTTCCAAAACCAGAACAAATTCCAGGCTTGGAACATTTCATGTCCTAAGAAGTTTGGATAAGCATCAAGTGGAAGCTGTAGCTATAGAATCACCTTGGCACCTAAACTTCAGATTTTGTATTAGAGACACTCAACTTGCATATAAAAGAACAGAAAGACAAACTACAATTCACAATTTGATTAAACTCATGAGTGTTTACTAGACAAGACAACTTATAAAAATACTCATAGAAAAATAGGATATGTAAAATAAAAGTTAAGTTGCAGTACCAGGGGAAGAAGGAGGAAGACAGGAATAGAAGGTAACCTGGAAGTCATGCTCCAATTGCACTTTGTAAAATAACAAGTGGGAAAGTAATTATGAAGCCCATGCAAACAGTGGCAGTTCAAATACAATCTAGTATTCTAAAAACAGCAGTGGGCCGGGCGTGGTAGCACACGCCTTTAATCCCAGCACTTGGGAGGCAGAGGCAGGCGGATTTCTGAGTTCGAGGCCAGCCTGGTCTACAGAGTGAGTTCCAGGACAGCCTGGGCTACACAGAAAAACCCTGTCTCGAAAAAAAACAATAAAATAAAATAAATAATAAAATAAAATAAAATCAGCAGTGTACATTACAAAGGATGTGAGGCTGGAAGGTGGTGGCACCGTACCTTTATTCCCTGCACTTAGGAGGCAAAGTCAGGCAGATCACTGTGGGTATGAGGCTAGCCTGGTCTATAGAGCAAGTTACATGACAGCTAAAGCTATACAGAGAAACCTTGTCTCAAACACACACACACACACACACACACACACACAAACTGAGAGGGCTGGGGAAGTCAATCAATAAAACTCTTGCTACATTAGCATGAGGATCTGAGTTCAATTCCCAGAATCTACTTAAAAGGAAAGAATGGTAGCATAAGCTTATAATCCCAATGTGTGGAGGCAGAGACAGGTCGATCACTAGAGCTGAACTGGACAGACAGCCAACCCTAATTGGTAATCCATGCTCCCATTAAGAGACTGCTTCTCAAAAATCACTAAAAAATTAATGTGTCTTGAGGAATGACACTCAAATTGACATCAGGCCTCTACAAGTGCATGCACACATGTAAATATACACTACCATACAAACCACAAACTTTACACACACAAACACATGCACATGCATGCCCATAAACACACAAATACTTTCGTGCACAAAAAGTAAAAATGAGCTGCAAATAGAATTGTAAGTTTCCGGAGCATAAAGTAGAAATAGACCAACATCAGGATCAGTTCAAAGAGGTGACAGAGGTCTTATCTCAAAGAACTGAGCTGCCCTCCTTCCTTACTGTCATGAATCTAAAGACAAGATTGATCATCTGTGCATTTAAAATTAAGCATGTAAATATACCCCTATTAATTTTGTTCCTCGTTGTCATTCAGGAATTCATGTCTAATTTTAAAAACATAATTTGTAGCCTAAGAACTGCCCTTATTCTGCCCCCCCTCTAGATTCACACCCAAATGTATGAAATTGAATTTATGACTGGTGAAAGGCAACAGATTAATAGCACCATAAATTAATCTATTCCTCCATATACTAAGAGTAGAAAATCTAAAAAGAGGCAGTTCAATCTAACATCTTCTATTATTATGCTTTAAAAGTGAAGTCCAGGAAAATGAGATAAAAATTTATAACCCAAGACCAAAGAGCAAGTGGCATGCCATGGTTTCACTGCTTGATTTCCAGGCCTCTCAGAGTGACACTTTGAAGTAAAACTTTCCTTCCGTAAAATAATCTTTTATCTTTATATTGGATCAAATATAAATGCTTCAGAGTTTTACTGATACATAAGGAAGACATTAAAATATGATTTATTCTAGATGCTGCTCAACAAATAATAAGATGACGTGGTGATAGTAAATAAATAATAAGAGACCTTCAGGCTCTTAAAATGCATTTTTTCTTTTGTTTCTAAAAAATAAAAGGAGGGTTACTTTTAGTAATATTTCATTGCCTATAGCTGTGATCAGAGTCATTAAATGCATATTTGTATCTGGTACCCTCCTTCTCCCTCAGTGAGAGTCTATGAGCATACTTCCAGACACAGTCCTCAGCCATTTGCCCCACACTGCCCATTGATGCTGGCAGCCAGTATCTAGGACTGCAGATCCCTCCCATTTTCCAAATGGTCCAGCTTCTCTCTATCTAAATCTGTCTTGCATTCTGTCACGAGAGATGTATTCATAAAACCCAAAGCTAACTGTAGCATAAATTCATGTTAACAGCTTCCATTGGTTTTTCAGCTCCTAGAAGGTTAATACAAACTTTTCAGCCTATCTGCCTAACAGGTCTTTTAGATTCATTTTATCTGCTTTCCAGGATGTATCTCAAATCCTTTTCTCTTATACACCCTTGTTAGCCATCCACCCACCCCAGACATTCAGAACCTTGGATCAAAATGATGATTTTGCACATTCTGTTTCATTACTCTTATCTATGTGATTTTTCATCCGGCAAAGAAGGCATCAAATAAATATTATATCCCTGTTAAGCCCTTTCTTTAAGGGACATCTGATAGTATCCATCCCCTCCCATTCAAGACACACCTTTTCCCTACCTTCTCCACAAGGAGCTCAAGAGGAGATACCCAAAAGGTCACGTGGCTTGGACCTGACCAGTGATAATGGCAATGTCACAGAACACAGTCTGCCTCAAAAATGGGCTGGTGCCAAAAGCTAGATCAGAAAACCTTTTCTCCCTTTGAGTCCTCCAAGCCAATAAGGAGGTGGCAAAAAAATCAATATCTGATATAAAATAGGACAGAAGCAGTAGTAGACTATTTATCCCAGGGAGAGTTGTGCAAGAAAATGAAGCCTCAGCCTAGGAATAAGACTTAGGAAGAAATAATGAAGATAGACACATGAAAGATATTTCTAATGGACATATGGAGCCTCTGGATTCCTTTATTTTTAAGTTGGCATAAAACTGTTGTTTGGAAGAAAGAAAGAAAATGATCCAGCGGAAGCATGCTCAGAGAGTAATGGATCCCTGTATATCTTGTGGCTCCATAGATCTCTGTTTACATCCCCTAGAGTGGCAATTATGGTGTTCCATTGTAAGTTATTGTTTTCACAGAGTAGTCATGTGAGCAGTGGCTGAATCTTATTCATCTTTGGTTCTTTAGAGTCTTTGAGGGGTATCTGTTGAATAGAATAGAGGCCCCAGAAGGCAACCTTATCCTATATTTCTAATACCAATAGCTTCTTAAGTCGACAACACTCAAAAGCCACTGGGGCCCATTTATCCTTATTCTCAATTGTCTCAGAATTTCCAGTGAATCCAGAGATGGTAATAGTTTAAGACACACTTGTAAGTCTCTCAGATCATGAACTACCTGTTCCAGTGGAGTGAGTCCATCACATCAAAATTTCCCCAAGACTAATATGTTTAGAAATAGAATGTTAGGTTTTCTTATTTTATGGGTAGAAATTACTGAGAAATCTAATGTTTTTACATATTAATTGTGACAACTAAAACTCAGTCCAATGTTTTTAGCCAGTAGAGCCATAGATAAAGATAAATAGATAAATACTGACATTTTCAAAGTTATCTCAAAGTGATAATAATATAGATAATACTGGAAATTTTTTCTTTACTCATTTCTCTACTTTCAAATTGTACATGTAAGCAAAAATTTATAATAGAAAAACAAATATCTTTTTCACTTTAGAAAATGTGACTCTCTGCATCTATCTATATCTGACTTTTCATGGCTTTTCTTGAATTCTTTTCCTCCTACTCATTTTGTCCTATTCCAATGTGTTTGCTTTGTTTTATATTAATTATATTATATTTCCTTAGATGTCTAAGTTTTTTCAAGTGAGGGACAAATATGGGGTGAATCTAGATAGGAGGGGATACGGGAAGGAAATTGTAGGAGTAAAGGAGAAACTATAACCAGAATATGTTATATTAAAAAAGCTATTTTAATTTAAAAAATATATAAGTGCCATTGTTCAAACCATGTCTCCTGTGTCATTCAGCAAAAGAAAATAGATTTTGAAATGATAAGAGTCTTAACCTTGGCACATGAGCCTCATATACCATGCTTCTCTATAGCTTGACATCAGGAGCAGAAATAGAAATTACTGCACATCTCTGCAGCTCCCTTGGTGGCTTTGCAGAGATAACCCCTGACTTCTTCCTTAAAGCATTCCCTCAAGTACCCAAAGCAACCATGTCACTAAGTATATATGTTATGGAAGAATATTTATATTGTACAGTTTAGAAAAATTAAATGTGCATCATAATATTACCATATGGCAGTCAAAATGAATCATGTTTGTAAGAAAAATTTCTTGCAGTCACTCGTGGCCTCTATCTTCAAGTGTCAGCTAAAAATAAATACAAGAAAAGCCAGTCTCCCTCAGCTGACACTCTACAGAAGGTATCTCCAGACTTTGAAGGTAACTAAGGAACTGAATATAAAGGAGAAAATCCTGACAACTGTGAATAGTGTATACAATTGTGCACCTATATGTAGTGCAAGAAAACACTACAAACAGAAATGGTTGTCAAAATGACTGACCATGACCTCATCTCCACAGGATCATCTGTAGATCCATGCAGATCCCTAGAACCATGCAGGCTTTACTCAGTTTTCATCTAAGCTTCCACACATGCCAATCTTGGGACAAGTCTAAACAAAGTTTTCCAAAACTCCTCCTAAGTTCGGCTCACATTATGCATCACCTCTATACTCATCAGGGATTTCTTTACATCAGTCCATTGGCTGGTCTTACGATAATTCTTCCGCTGTAGTGAATGCCAAGGTTACAGTGTGATGTCACTGAATATGGCATTGTAAGAGAATTGTTCAATGCTTATTCTTAGACAGACACTGAACATGTAAATAATACCAAGAGTATGTATGATTGGCAAAGATAGAAAAATAATTAGGACTAGGAAGTTCTGAGGATCATCTTTGCTTTAATGTACTGTAAAATATTATAATATAAATCATATACTATTTATAATGTTTTAAAATCTATAATTATTCAAATAAATATTTGTCTTTATAGTTATACTGTTTTAATAGCACAACTGTTTATGCCCTTATATAACTTAATTTTTAATAATTTCTGATTAATATCCTACTCATAAAATTTCTTCAAATTGAACATCTGCTACTTTTAAGTTCTTATGAGTCAGCTCATCACAACAGTGCACCAGGCCCTAGGATATAATCTAAGAATACATGAATACAGTGCAGTCTCTGCCCATCAAAAGGCCTCAATCCTGATGCAAAAGAGAGAGAGATGTAAAGAATTTACAGCAAAGAAGAAAGTGCTAAGCGAAAGTCTCTTCAAAACACAGAGAGTACAGACAGGCCTGAAAGGAGAGTCAGGGGAGAAATTCATAAAATGTTTTGTAGAAAACGCATCATTTGATCTGAGTCCCAAGGTACACAGATGCAGGTGAGGGAAAGCACACACAACAGGGTGGGGGAGACATGTACATTCTGGTCCCCAAAGAAGCAGCAAGGATAAGAGTTTAAATATATGAAACAGCCAGCTATTTTCTAGGATTGCAGTATATTTGAGACATGGAAATCCAAGTGAAAGAGAAACAAGAAAAAAATGTTAACGTTTTTTCCTCTCAAGAGAATATTATCTATATAAAATTGAGCTTCTCTTAAAAATTATTTGGAATGGGCTAGAAAGATGGATCAGCAGTTAAGTGAACAGGCTGCTCTTACGAAATACTCAATTTTGATTCCCAGCATCCACATGGGGGCTTACAATCATCTGTAACCCATTTATTTTTTAGAGTACCCCATGTTTTCTTCTAGACTCCATGGTACCAGGCATGTATGCAGTACACATGCATGCAAAATACTCATACACAAAACAATTTTAATTTAAAATTTATTTTGAACTACACATGTTGGCACATACCTCTACATAGTAAAGCCATGTCTCCAAAGAGAGTTTACTAATGTACAAAAGATGTATAAATTTAATATATATTATAGTGAGTTTGGATATATGTGCACATCAATGATACCATCAGTGCAAGTACGAACATACATATCTTCACTCTCAAAATGTTTTCATGTTATATTACATGTGTGTTGCTATTATTGTACATTTGTTTCAGCAGGAACTTTTGTGTGTATGTGTAGTATTGTGTGTTTGATTGTAGGCATACGTTCATGCAGTATGTTCACTTGTGCCTGCAGATGCAGGTGTGCAAGTGGAAGCCAGAGGTTGACATCAGGTATTGTCCTTATTCATTGCCCATCTTGTTATTTGAACCTGGAGAATCACTGGTTCAGCTATGCTGCCTGGCTATCAAGCCCCAAGGATCTACCTGTCTTCTTCTCCTGATGCAACACCATGTCCAGCTTTTCATGTGAATGTCAGGGATCTAAACTCACATCCTCAGATTAGCCAAGCAAGTACTTTATCTACTGATTCATCTATCTCCTCAGCCCCAAGGGCTTTTGACACAGTATCCCCTCGAATCCAATCCATGCTACTCTGTTAACTGTAGGAGCCCAGTGACACATATATTCCTAAAACATTCTTTTCTTCAATAAGAGAAGCTTTATACCTATTGAGGAACAATGACCCCTTTCTCTTTCTCCATCTGACAGCTACCGTTCTGTCTATGCTTCTGTAAGTTTGTTCATTTTCGCCTTCCTATTATACATAGAATTGTATAGTATATGTCCTGTGACTGCTTGTTTAAATGCCTTAATGTCTTCTAAATTTACCATGCACATTTCTTCATTTTTAAGGTTGTGTAAAATAATATTGCGTTGTATGTATATTTATTCTGTCCTAGTTTACTTTATAATGCTATAGTAAAGACCACGAGAAAAACAAATCTGTGAAAGAAAGGATTTATTTGGCTTATATTTCTCAATCACAGTCTCTCATTGAGTGAAATCAAGCAAGGTAGGAACAGAGATCATGCATACATGCTCCTTGTGGGCTTTATCTGCAATAGCTTGTTCAATTTATTTCCCTATACACCCAGAGCCTATGTGCAGGGATGTCACTGCCCACAGTAAGGTGGGCTCTCCCATATTAATCATTCATTAATAAGATGCCCTCCACAAACATGCCTACAGGACAATCTGGTGGCTATCTTTTTCCAATTGAATGCTCCTCTTCCCAGATAACCCAGACTTGAATCAAATTGGAAAAAAAAAAACAATAACAAAAACAAAGAACAACAACGTACTATCACATACATCTTTCTTATCCATTGATCTGTCGGTGAGCATTGGAACATACCATATCTTGGGTATTTTGTACAATGCTGTTTTGAGTGTGGCACCAATACATCTCAAAAATACTTATTTAAATTCTTTTGGATACATATCCAACTGTGGAATTGCTAGATGATATGGTAGTTCTATTTTGGAACTTAAAATACATAATTCCTAAACAGACTATTATATCAAATCAAATAAGCATTTCAGTATTTGTGTGCTATTTAACATTCCACTAGAGACAGAGAAAGTAGCTTGGAATACGCAAGAGATTTTCAAAATGAATTAGATACGACATCCATTTTGAATAGTTCACAGAAGCTACACCATGAAATAGTAAGTTAAAGGCCATTTGCAAAGGACTAAATACTACCTCTAAACTCATGTGTTATGATTCAAGCCTTCCATTCATTTAAGATGTAGTACTTGTGTAATTTATTAGGTCATGAGTGTCAAATTGTCTTCATTTATGTCCTTACAAAAGAGACCCCAGAGGAGTAGTTAGGCTATTCTTCCATAGGAAGAGAATAGAAAGTAACCATTTGTGCACTAAGAAGTGTGACCTTCCCAGACACTTCCTAGAGACCTGTTAGTGTCTTGATCTCACAATTTTCGAACTCTAGAACTATATGAAGTAATTTCCCATTGTTGGTTTTGTTTTTTGTTCGTTTCGTTTTGCTTTTTGAAAATAGGTTTTTTTCTCACAACCTCTATTCTGATTATAGTTTCTGCTCCCTCTACTGCTCCCAGTTCATCCCCGTCTTGCTTCCCAACCATATCTACTCCCCTTCTGTCTGTCATTAGAAAACAAACAGGCTTCTAAAAGATAATAATAAAATACAATACAATGTAGTGAGACAAAACAAAAACTAATTCAACATAATTGGTCAAAACAAACAAACAGAAGGAAAAGAACCCAAGAGAAGGCACAAGAAGCGAAAACTAAATTCTTCTCATATTCAGGAATCCTATGAAAACATTAAACTGGAAGCTGTAACATATTTGCAAAAGACATGCAGTATGAAAAGGGACAAGCAAAGGATATGTGTATATATTTTTAAGTAAAACAAACTAATTTAATAAAATCTCTTAAAAAGGAAAAGACCGGACATGACATTGCGAGACATGGAACCTCCAAAGAAACCACTGAGTTTGCTTTCTGTTGGTCATCTATTACTTGTCATGCAGCCTACACTTAAGAATGGTTTTCTAAACCACCAACCAAAGAATATACATGAGTCAGTCCATGGCTCCCACTACAGATGTAGCAAAGGACTCCTCATCTGGCATCAGTGAGAAGGGAGGCACATAGTCCTGTGGAGGATTGATGTCACAGAGAAAGGGGATGCTAGAGGGGTGAGACGGGAGTGGGTGGGTTGTGGGTGGGGGATCACCCTCTTAGAGGCAAAGGGGAGAGGGATGGAGTGAAGGGGATACCACGGAGGGGGGATAACATTTGAAATGTAAGAAAACAAAATGATTTTTTAAAAAATGTATATTTATTTTTCTCCAGTGAGACTCCCTTGGAGAAAATCAAATTCGTGTTTGCAAGTGGTATCAGCTTGGAAATTGTTTCTGGGTTAGGGATCGCGATAGGTGTTCACATTTCTTTTCAGCTCTAGGGCCCCATTTAGGGTGGACAGAGGGAGGACCTGTACATGCTGCCTCAGTCTCTGCATGTTTTATGTGCATCAATCCTGTTGATTTAGAAGGCCTTGTTTGCTTGGTGTCTTCCATACTCTCTGGCTCTTATACTCTTTCTGCCCTCTCTGTACAGGGTTCTCTAATCCCTGAGGGAAAGAATTCGATGGAGATATCCCATTTAGAGCTGAATGTTTCAAGGTCTCTCACTCAGCATTATGTCACTCTGTGAATATCTGTATTCATTCTCTTCTGCTGCAGGAGAATGGTGGCTGAACAAGGCACTGATACAGGAATTTAATAGAATGTTATTAGGAGTCATTTTATTGATGTGTGGTTGTTTGTTTGTTGTTTGTTTGTTTGTTTGTTTGTTTAGAGCAGTAGTATTTGGTCTTACCTTAGGTCCTGGAGTATGTGGTCTTGAACTCTTGGTCACACTAGCAGTAGCAGGTACAGATTCCATCGTGTGGAATGGGCCTTAAATCAAATAAGATATTGATTGGTTCTTCCACAAGTTTTGTGCCACCATTTCACTGGCACATATATCTTGCAGACACCACTGTTGCTGAAAGAGTTTGTGGCTAGCTTGGTGTTTTTTTCTTTTTTTCCTTTTGTGGCCTATAGAATACCTTCCTATAGCAGAGATATAAGAACATAGGAATGTCAAGCCTATACATACATGCTAACACCAAGTCTTGGGTCTCTGTGGAAAAACACTGAAACAGAAGGCTATAAGCTATGGTAAACAGGTAGCTTTTGTGGAAATTTACCAGCCTGATTAGTCATAGTTCCTGTAAATAGGTAGCCTTGGCAGACAGTACCAACTTAGATAAGGACAAGTGAATCATAGGCAGAGTCGTAGTGACCTGTCCCCTGAACCTTCACCCAGCGATACCCTGTTCTGAAAGGTATCTGTACTCTCCCTGATTACCTATGCTCTGGTGTCATTCCCTTCCCCACATCCTGCCTTTTTGTGTTTATAACCCCTGTGTGAATAAGTAAATTATGATGTGATAAAAAAATAAAAAAATTAAAAAGAACATAGGAATGAGGGTGCTATGTAGGCAATAGACTCGTCTCCAGCAATGGGGCCTTGGTATCAGTTTGTGGAGAGGAATTCATAGTCTTGGCTACAGCCTAGGTTGTTTGGGAATTCCTGCAGAACCTCTTTGACCAAAACTCTAATTATTTGTAACTCAATTCTAGTACTGGAGGCTTCATTTGGTGACAGAAGATATCCAGTGGAGCTCTGTCTTCACTACTATTTTCCAATTTCATTTAGATCTCCTTTATATTGTGTGCATACTTTAGGGAGCTTCTACTGTATTAGATTCCCACACTATACCTCAAATGCCCCTTTTATTTTAGTCATCTCACCCCATACTCCTCCCCTAGTTCTCTCTCTGAAGTAGGATGAAGCATCCACTGGGTGTGCGCCAAAAGTGATATAGCTGAATCTTGAGGTAGATCAAGTCCCATCTCCCTGAAGTATTGCCACACTGATTTCCACAGCACTGTTCATGTTTACACTTCCTCCAGTGCTGTAGTAAATATCATTTGGGGGTTTGCTACATACTCTTGTTGTTTTTATATATCTCTTTGTGGTTTGTATACCACTTAGATCATTTAGTT
Organism: Mastomys natalensis; assembly: GCA_021653895.1. NCBI lineage: Eukaryota > Metazoa > Chordata > Mammalia > Rodentia > Muridae > Mastomys > Mastomys natalensis. The sequence goes on from JAJTUV010000429.1 coordinate 990,021, forward strand.
CCCAAATAAAAGACATAAAAGCCTTTATATTTATAATAAGCTTTAAAGCACTAGAGCTGGGAAAATATCAACCCTGTATCTAGTTTATGTGTATCTAGTTTTATGTTAAGGTCTTTGATCCATTAGTACTTGAGTTTTATGCACAAAGAAAAGCATTAATCTATTTCCATTCTTATACATACAGATATTTAATTTGACCAGCACCAATAGTTGAAGATGATGTCTTTTATTCTAGTGTGTATTTCTGTCTTGTTTTTCAAAACTCAGGTATCCATAGGTGTGGATTTATTGGTTTGGTCTTCAATTCAACTCCATTGATTAACATACCTGTTTTTTTACTAATACCATACTGTTTCTATTACCATAGCTCTGTACAATTTGGGGTTGAAGATAATGATACCTCCAGTAGTTCTTTTATTGTTCAGGATTGTTCTAGTTATCCTGGTTTCTTTATGTCTTTTCATATGAAGTTGAAAATAGGGTTGGTTTTTTTTGTTTTTGTTTTGTTTTGTTTTTTTTTTTTTTTTTTTTTGATGATCTGTGAAGAGTAATGTTAGAATCTTAGCATAATCTGTGAGTATAAATCTGTAGATTGCTTTTGGTAGGATGACCATTTTTACTACTTTAATCCTTCACATCCATGAGCACAGGAGATCTTTTCATCTTCTGATATCATATTCAATTTCTGTTTTTAGTGTTTTAAGGGCTTTATCAAACAAGTCTTTCACTTGTTTCTTAATGTTCCCCTAAGATATCTTATGTTGTTTGATGCTATTGCTGGAAACTGTTGTTTCTCTAATTCCCTTCTCAATTCGTTTGTCATTTGCATGTAGGGAGGCTACTGATTTTGTGAGTTAATTTTGTATCTAGCTACTTTGCTGAAACTGTTAGGAGTTTCTCAGTAAAATTTTTAGTGTCACTTATGTATACTACCATATCATCTTCAAATAAAGATACTTTGACACTTCCATTCTAATTTGTATCGCCTTGATCTCCTTCAGTTTTCTTTTTATTATTATTGTAAAATTATTTTATTTATTGACATTCCAAATGTCAATTTCCACACTGTTGCCAGCCCTGCCTTGTAGATGGAATGATGGGGCTGACTCTGTGTAAAAGCTGGGGACCATGCAGCTGCAAAAGCATCTCCTGCAGGAGTACTTGATTGAGGACTGCCTGAGAGACCAAGGACTGCTAGTGCAAATAATGCCAGTCAATCAGGAACTGCTGTTTAGAATAGATACTTTATTGGGACCAATGGGGGCATGGGTGGAGGGTATTAAAGGAGCTTGCAGGAGTGTTCAGATAAGCTTGCTGCAGCACTTCTCACCTGCTCCCAGAGTCTGTGTCGTTGACTTTATGCCAACTCACCCCCAACACCCAAGAGCAGGTAGGGGCCAGGAAAAGAGCTGTCCAGGGCACAGGCAACACACCCCCTTACCTCTGATAGGGTGTCCAACACACACCAACCCACCCCCCCACCTCACCCTCAACACCATCCCTCTTCCGTGGGGCATCAAGCTTCCACAGGATTAAGTGCATCCTCTCCCACTGAGGCCATACAAGTCAGTTCTCTGCTACACATGTGCCCAGGGTCACTGACCAGCCAATGTATGCTCCTTGGTTTTTGTCTTAGACTCTGGGAGCTCTTAGGAGTCTGGGTTAGTTGACACTGTTGTTCTTCCTAAGGGGTTGTAATCCCCTTCAACTCCTTCACTCCTTCCTCTATGACTTCCATGTTGGTTCCAATCCAATGGTAGGTTATACATATCTACATTTGTCTTAGTCAACTGCTGGTAGACCCTGTCAGAGGACAGCCATTCCAGGCTTCTGTCTGCACGCACAATATGTCATAGTGTCAGGATTTGGTGTGCTCAAATAGAATGGGTCTCATTTGGGCCATTCATTGGGTAGCCTTTCTTTCAGTCTCTGCTCTATTGTTGTCTCTACATTTTCTTTAGACAGGAACAATTCTGGGTTAAAAATTTTGAAGATGGGTGGGTGGTCCCCTGCCTCAACTGGGAGCCATGTCTATATACTGGAGGTAGTCTCTTCAAGTTCCATCTCCCTACTGTTGGGCATTTCAGCTAATGTCATCTCCATTGAGTCCTGGTACTCATTGTGCCAGGTACAATATAGTACAGAGTACTATACTGAATACATATGAAGAGAGTGGACAACCTTGTCTTTTTTGTGATTTTAACGGAATTGATTTGAGTTTCTCTCTATTTAAGGTGATGTTGGCTCTCACATTCCAGGTCTCTGGGACATTCTAGAGATTCCACCTGCCCCCTAACTACCACTGCTGAATATTTTGATTCATTCTTCGGGTCCTCAGGCATCTCTTCTGTCTCTCCGCTTACCTGATTCTGCCCCTCCTCTGTCTTTTCCTCAGAAAATTGGAAGTAGCTCTACCTGAAGACCCAACTATACTACTCCTGGAAATATGTCCAAAGAATGTTCCACCATACCACAAGGACATATGCTTTACTATATTCATATCAGCCTTATTTGTAATGGCCAGAAGCTGTAAGCAACCCAGATGTCTCTCAATCAAAGAATGGATACAGAAAATGTGGTTCATTTACACAATGGAATACTATTAAGCTATTAAAAATGATGAATTTTGCCAGCAAATGAATGGAACTAGAAAATATCATCCTCTGAGAGGTAACACAGACCCAAAAGGATATATATCATATTTACTCACTGATAAATGAATATTAGCCAAAAAATTCAGAATACCTATGACACCATTCACAGATCATAGGAAGCTTAGCAGGAGGGAGGGCCCAAGTGTGAATACCTGAAACCCACTTAGAGGGGAACAAAATCATCATGGAAGGAAGAAGGAGGGAGGAAACTGAGTGTGAGAAGGGACAAGGAAGGGCAGGATCAAGTATGGGGAGGACAGGAGAGACGATCTTCAGTTTTCCTATTGCCTCAGCTAAGACTTCAAGTACTATATTGAATGCATAAGGAGAGAGTGGATGGGCAACCTTGTGAATTTAGTAAAATTGCTTTGAGTTTCACTCCATTTAAGCTGGTTGGCTATGGGCTTGTTGTAAATTGCTTTTATTATGTTATGTATGTCCCGTGTATCCTCAGTCTCTCTGGAACTTTTATCATTAAGGGTGTTGGATTTTTATCAAAGCTCATTTTTGCGTCTAATGAGATCATCATGTGGTTTTGGTTGGCTTATATGGTAGATTACTTTTATCAATTTACCTATGTTGAACAATTCCTGCCTCTCTGAGATGAATGGTGGATGATCTTTTTGATACATTCTTGGATTTGATTTGCAAGTATTTTAGTATTTTTGCATCTGTGTTTATAAGAGAAATTGGTCTATATTTCTCTTCGTTGAGTCTTTATGTAGTTTTGGTATAAAGGTAAATGTGAGCATACAAAATGAATTAGGCAATGCTCCTTCAGTTTCTATTTTGTGGAATAATTTGCAGAGAATTGGCATTAAATCTTCTCTGAAAGTCTGGTAGGATTCTGTACTAAAACTATCTGGCTCTGGACTTTTTTGGTTAGAAAACTTTAATGACTGCTTCTATTTCCCTAGTGTTCTGTTCAAATTGCTTATCTAATCTTGAGTTATCTTTGGTCTCATAAAACTATCCATTTCTTTTAGATTCTCCAATTGGTTGAGTAGGGTTTTTAAAGCATGCCCTTGCATGATTCTCTGGATTTCCTTAATGTCTGTTGTTATGTTAATTTGGATATTCTCTTGATCATTTTACTTACTTTGGATAAGCATTTGTCAATTGATTTTCTCAGAGAATAAGCTCTTTGTTTCATTAACTTTTTGTATTATTTTATTTGTCTCTATTTCAATGATTTCATACCTGAGTTTGATTATATCTTCCCATCTACTCTTTTGGGGTGTGATTTCTTCTTTTTGTTCCAGAGCATTCAGGTGTGATGTGAAGTTAATAGTTTGATATCTATTTTTTTTTTAATGTAGGCACTTAGTGCTATGAGCCTGCCTCTTAGAACTACCTCATTATATTCCATAAGTTTGTGTATATTGTATATTCATTTACAATAAATTCTAAAAGTCTTTAGTTTCTTTCTTAATTTCTGTCTTGACTCTTTCCTCATTCAGTAGAGTGGTTCAGTTTCTGTGAGTTTGTAATTTTTCTTTGTTCCTGTTGTTGATATTCAGCATTAATCCATGGTAGGCAGATAGTATACAGGGCATTATTTCAATTTTCTTGGGTCTATTGAGACTTATTTTGTATCAAATTGGTTAGTTTTAAAGAATGTTCCATGGGTGCTGAAAAGAAGGTATATTCTTTAGTATTTGGGTGAAATATTCTGCAAATATCTCTTAGGATCATTTGGCTTATAATATCACTTAACTGTAGTATTTCTCTGTTTAGTTTATATCTGGAGAACCTGTTCATTGGGGAGAGTTAAATATTGAAGTCTTCCAATTATCAGTGTTTGGAGGTCAATAAATGATTTAGTGTTTCATTTATGAATGGGAGTCTCTTCTGTCTGGTGCATAGATGTTAAGAACTGCAATATCTGTCTGAAATCATAGCAGAATATCATTAATAGTGTCAGGGCTTGACTCACATGAAATGGGTCTCAAGTTGGGGCAGTCATTGGTCGGCTGTTCCCTTAGTCTCGATTCAATCTGTATCCCTGCACATTTTGTAGACAAGACAAATTTTGGGTTGAAGTTTTGTAAGTGGATTGATGTCCTCCTCCTTCCTCTGGTGGAACTGCCTGTCTACAGGAGGTGGCCACTTCATCCTCTATATCACCTTCTGATCAGAATCTAAGGTAGGTTCACCCTCATAGACCCCTGTAACTCTCCCATTCCAGGCCTCCAGCTAGTCACCAGAGATTCTCCATCCTGCCTATTTTCACTCTCGTTCCCATCCCACTGTTACCTCACTTCTCACCACACCTGATCACCATCGCCATTCCCCTCCTCACCTCCTGTCCTATCCAGTTAGCTTCCTCTCTCCATCCACCTTCAATGGCTATTTTGTTTTCCCTTCTGAGTGATATTTATACATCCTCCCTTAGGACCTCTTTATTACCCGTTTTTTTTGGGTCTGTGGATTGTAACATGGTTGTCCTGCACTTTATAGCTAATGTCCACTTACAAGTGTATACATACAATATGTGTCTTTCTGGCTCTAGGTTACCTCACTCAAGATAATATTCTGCAAAATTGCAGAGACCCAAAGCCAAACATCAGATAGACCCTGGGGAGTTGTGAGGAGGAGTGGGAGACAGAAGTGAAAGGTCAAGTTGGAGGAGTCAAGGACAGAACAAGAAGACCAACAGAGTCAATTAGCCTAGGACCATGGGGGTTTATAGAGCCTAGGCCACCAACCAGTGAACATTTAGGAGCTGAATCTAGACCCTCTATACATTTGTAGCAAATGTGCAGTTTTGTCTGCATGTTATTCTCCTAATAAGTAAAACACAGTCTGCCTCAGTCTCTGTGCCCTGCCATTGGATCCTGTTGCCCCCTATTTGGACTGCATGGTTGGGCCTTAGTGGGAGACGATGTGCCTAAATCTGTTAGAACTAGATGCCTCAGGGTGGATGGTACTCAAAGTGGGGGGGCTCTTCTTCACTTAGGAGAAGAGGAGGGAATAATAGGGGGAGGGATTTGTAAAGGTGGGACTGGGAAGAGAGGAAGGAGGGGCTGTGATCCATATATAAAGTGAATAAAAAGTAAATAACAAAAAATAAGAATTGTAATATTATTTGTTAGACTTTTTTCCTTGAATTTCTTCTAATCAGTGTTAATTTAAATCTATTTTGTCAGGTATTTAAAATGGCTTTACTAGCTTGCTTTCTATGTCTATTTGCTTAGAATACCTTTTTCCAACCTTTTTATTCTGAAGTGATATTATCTTTGGTGTTAAAATACAGTTTTTGAATGGAGTCGGAGGATAGATCCTGTTTTCAAATCCATTCTGTTAGTCTGTGTCTTTTTATTGGGGAATTGAAATGACTGATATTGAGAGATACCAATGAACAGTGTATGCTGATTCCTATTATTTTGCTGGAGTGTGTGTGTGTGTGTGTGTGTGTGTGTGTGTGCACATGTACACACACACATGTCTAATTTCTGTAGTTGGAGTTTTCCTTCTAAAGAGCTGGATATTTAGATATTGGTTATTTGGCTTTATCATGGAGCATTTTATTGTCTCCATCTATTGTGATTTAAAATGTTGCTAGGTATTGTAGTCTGGGTTAGCATCTATGGTCTCTTAGAATCTGTAGAAGATGTGTTCAGACCCTTCTACCTTTTATAGCCTCCATGGAGAAGTTAGCTGTGATTCTAATGAGTGTACCTTTATAGGTTACTTTTTCTCCCTTAGAGCTTTCAATATTCTTTGTTCTCTTTGTTTAGTATTTTGATTATTTTGTGCTTAAGGGACCTTTTTTTCATCTGATTCAATCTATTTGATAGTCTGCATGCATTTCGTAGCTTGATAGACATCTTCTTTAGGTTAGGAAATTTTTCTTTTATGATTTTGTTGAAAATGTTTCTGTGCCTCTGACTTGGATTTCATCTCATTTCTTTATTCCTATTATTTGTAGATTTGGTCTTTCGTAGTACCCCACATTTCTTGGATGTCTTGTGCCAGGATTTTTTTCATATTTCACTTTTCTTTGAACAAGGTATCCATTTCTTCTAACATGCCCTCAAATCCTGATATTCTTTCTTCCATATCTTATATTCTGTTTGTGAGGCTTGCCTCTGAGATTGTTGTTAAAGTTCTAAAGTTTTCATTTCCAGTTTTCCCTCAGTTTGAGCTTTTTATTTATTCTATTTCCACTTTCAAGTCTTGAACTCTTTTATCATTTCCTTCTCCTGTTTCTATTTTCATAGACTTCTTTAAGGGGTGTATCTGTTTCCTCTTTAAGGATCCATGCCATATTTTTAAGGCTATTTTAAGGGTCTTTGTCTTGTGCTTCAGCTATGTTGAAATACTTGAGACCCTGGGCCTTAAATAGGCTGACTAACTTTGTGAAACAACAGATAGATAATTTGGTAGCAAAATCTATTCAGATACATTATCATGTTAGTTATGGAGGACCATGAGACTCAAGATGAGGTTGTTACTCTATCCAGGGTGATGCCAAAACCCATCTCCACTCTACCTAAAAGAGGGACTTCCTCCCCTAGACCAAGCAGAGAGGGGCCACCCAGAACTCCCTCTGGCAGGCGATCTGAATTCTTGCTTAGGCAGTGAGACTAAGCACTGCAAGGGAATATAAATAAAAGTTAAAAATATCTCTCTGGGTTCCCTGAGGGACAAGCCTGACTGCATAGGGGTTGATGTCAAAAGTATCCCCTCTCCAGGAAAAAGACATAGGGATGGGTATGGCCCTCATAACTCACGGGACAACGAAAGGAGGACCAGATCCATTACAAGGTCCCCTTCAATTATTGGAGATCAGGCCTCTATCCCCACCTTCGCAAGATAAGAATCGTCATGGCCCTTCTATACTTAGAGAAGGGAGGAGATGTCAGGGGCAGCCCTGCTTATGCACTGAAGGCCTACAATCAGCCATAGGCCTAAAATCAGCAATAGGCCTGACATACATACATGCTAACACAAAGTCTTGGGTCTCTGTGGAAAAGAGACCCAAGCTATAAGCTATTGTAAACAGGCAGCTTTTGTAGAAATTTACCAGCCTGAGTAGTCATAGACCTTGTAAATAGGTAGCCTCGGCGGATAGTACCAACTTAGATAAGGACAAGTGAATCATAGGCAGAGTCATAGTGACCTGTCCCCTGAACCTTCACCCAGCCAATACTCTGCTCTGAAAGATATCTGTACTCCCCCTGAACACCTATGCTCTGGTGTCATTCCCTTCCCCATGTCCTGCATTTTTGTGTTTATAACCCCTGTGTGAATAAATAAAACTTATGATTTGATTTAAATAAATAAATGAATAGATAAAAGAAAAAATTTACATCAAGAAAAAAAGAAAGTAAGAAAGAAAGAAAGAAAGAGAGAAAGAAGGAAAGAAAGATAGAAGGAAAGAAACTTGGGACCTGCTGTAGTACAGTTGCTGGGCTCTAGGGAGATCTACTGTCCTGGATGTTATTTGTTGCGTTTTTATGCTGGTATTTAGGCATCTGTATTTTTGACATTTTCTATTCTAGGTGCTGATATCCTGTCTTTGTTGAATGAGTGTTTTGTCCTTTGATTCCATTGTTGTTGTATTGCCCAGCAGAAAATTCTTTTAGGATCCTGATAGGCAAGGCCACTGGGGTGTGTTTTTAGGTAGCCAAAGCCAACACTTAGGAATGGGGATGGGCTAGGAAGAAATGGCTGAGGGGTCCAAAGGATGGAGAAAAGCAGGATGTTCTACCAGGATCTGCTTAGTCCCCTTGGAATGGAGGCAGAGAATGAGGAGAGCCTGCAGTACATAGTCTGCTACAGACTCAAGAATTTGACTTGGAGGAATGGAGGGATAGGTGAAGAGCTACAATTTCCCTACAGATCTACCTGCTTTCCTGGCCAGACTGACTTCCTTTTGCTTTGAAGCCCCCAGATCTATAGTGTGCTATTACAAAAGCCTAAGTAGACTAAGATACAAGTTATATATTTGTAGCAGGATTTATTTGAAAAATAGTGGCAATGTGGCTCCACTCTGCCAAGTATCCATGCCAAGGAATATAACTTGTAACACAAGCTAACATAAAAAGACACAGTGCCTTCAAAAATAATCAATAAATATGTATTTGATAAATATGTGTTGAGTTCTTGCAGTGTACAAGGAACTAACATTTCAGAAGTAAAGAAAAGAAGGTACTCAATGATAGAAGATGCCTCTATTAGTACAGTATGGCAACCGAGACTTGAGCTCAGATCTCCAGGACTCAGGCACAGAGTCCATTGCCAATAACCTTGCATCTAGTGAGGAAGATGAGACAGGCAGGCCCCTGAAACTCACTCACAGACAAACTAGCCAAATAGACAGGCTTTGATTATGGTGAGAGATTCTTCCTCAAAAAATAAAGTTAAAGCAAAATGGTAGAAGACTTCAGTCAACCACCTCTGGCCTTCTGCATACACACACACACACACACACACACACACATATACACATAAACATACACACAGAGAGATGCACACAGAGAAATACACACATACACACACAGAGATACACAGACACACATCTACACACATATACATATGTATACACCATACACATACACACCTGTGTACCTAGAAATACACACATATACACACACATACACATAAACCAATGCACACATATTCCCCACCCAAAAAAGTAGAACAAAAAATAAATATAGGCTTTGTGTCATGAAATTCAATGGAAACATGATGTAAATCAAATAAAATTGTGTGACAGAATGTGAAATCACAAAATAATTTCTCAAGAAATTTTAAATAATTTAAATAATTTCCACAAGAAAAGAATATAGCAAAAGAGCCCCATCTAAGAGACTGAACTATTCGAGGTGCTCAGCTGTGAATAAGAGTGTCAATAACTATGAAGGACTTCATATACTCCATACATAAAACTAGGACGTTACTAAGTCCACTGGACGCTTATGAATTCTGATAGAAGATGTATGGCTAATGGATGAGAGAAAAAGGAGAGTTTGTTATTCACAGCAAGTGTCAGGGCATCGTCACATTTGCATCATCTCCCTTAGACCCAGCTGCAAAAGGTGAAGGGAGGGTCAGGTAGTGGGGTGGGGTATTTTCACATGCTTTGAACTGAATTATGGAAGAGAAATGCATGGCTAGGGCCTAAAACCTTTTACAATGGGTAGTAATAACACACACAACTTCTGTCATCCAAAGCTATCCATCAAGTGAATAGTCATGAAAAAAATCAGTCTGGAAGATTAATTCACAAGACATGAACATACAGACACATGCAGAAATGTGAGTCAGAGCTGTCTCCCAAAAAGTAGATTACACAAACTTTACTGTGTCTTTGTCTTTGCTTAGATTCCTATTCTCTAATCCATTATTTCCTTAACAAAGGCTTAATGGAGATACATGTACCTTCTCTAAAAGAGTGTGTTAGAGGAAGCTTGGCATATTTCCTATTTGCATGCTACAGTTTCTTTTTTTATTATCTTTAATCTTTTTTTTACAGTCCAATCGTTATCTCCTTCCTGTTCTGCCCTCCAGCAGTTCTTCATCCCATTCCTCCTACCCCATCTCCAATTGGATGTCCCTACATCCCCATCACACCAAGCCTCCCCATTCCCTCAAGTCTCAAGTCTCTCAAGGGTTAGGTGCATCTTCTCTCATTGAGGCCAGTTCTCTGCTGTGTATGTGTCGGGGGCCTCGGATCAGTTGGTGTATGCTGCATGTTTGGTGGCTTGGTGTTTCAGAGAATTCAGAAATTCAGGTTAGTTGAGACAGCTGGTCTTCCTATGGGTTGCCCTCCTCCTCAGCTTCTTCCAGCCTTTCCCTAATTCAACCACAGAGTTCCCTGGCTTCTGTCCATTGGTTGGGTGTAAGTATCTGCTTCTGTCTCAGTTAGTGCACTGTACATTTTAAAGTCTCTTTAGAACAGGGATATAGGACACACAGAGTTCCATCTGTTGTTACTTCTGGTTTGTTTGTTTGTTTGTTTGTTTTGTGTTGTGTTGCTTTTCTAAAAGAACAGTGATTCTTTTTTGATATGCGAATATAAGATGCTAGGCAACATGTGGTTCTAGATTGGTAGATGTGAACATGCAGAAGTTGGAAACAACATATGTGGCAACTGAAATTTTTACAATGTATGCCTGATGTTCAGGTTTAGATGAGTTAGCAACAGTCATTGATGTAGCCATTCACAGAGAAATATAACTGATGTAGCCATTCACAGAGAAATATAACTTATGTAGCTATTCATGGAGAAATATGTGACCTGGGCTAAGAACCAGAAGGAAGTTGAAAGGATTCTGTCATGCAGACCCAAATTCTCAGAAAATATTATCCTTAAAATTAGACCTTCAGCATATTCAGAATATTACCATTATAAAACTGGATATAGTGAGAACAAAAGATAAGCTTTATAAAACTCTGAGACTCATAGACCTGTGTTCTGTACATTGCTATAGGACCCATGACTCCAAATGAAACCATGAGTTTAGAGTAAGTATTTTGAGAGGGTGAATATGTACATGCACAGTGATATCCATGAAAAGGTCACAATAAACCCCATTTTTGTATTGCTAGTTAAACATTTTTGATCATAGATACCAAGTGTTTTGCAGCTACTCTAGTATAGCCATGAAGAAAGCGACTTCTGAGTAACATGTCAAGATAACACTTACTACTTCCCCATCAACTATACACTGTAATTGTGTACCACAACACATGGACTGTAGACCACTTAAGAACAGCAGTCTTCAAGTCTGACCTCTCCAACAGAGCAAGAACCCATGTCATTTGGAAATGTGTGTATAAAGACCTACCTCACACCGAGTAGATAAGAAATTTGGGGAAGGGTCCAGTAACCTGTTAGAAAAGCTTCTCAGGGGAATCTGAGTACATTGAAGAGCCATACTGCTATGGAACTATTTGAGGATAAGTTAAAGATTAAAAACTGCTGTTTAATCCAAGGTAAATAAATAGATCCTGTAAACATGCAGCTTAGTCACTTTCACTTTAGTCTGAACCCTTCTTCCCAAAGCTATAAAAGGAAATGGTTGACAAGTTTCACTTTATTTTGCAGTTTAACAGCCTAAGCCATAAACCCAACCGCCTGAATTATCTTTCTTATCAAAACACAGTAGAGTCTGTTCTGGTGTGATATACAGAGGCAAGCACCAGATTCAAGGAAAATCAATATGCAAATCAATACATTCAACTCCAAGTCTCGTACATCAGTTCTTTCATATAAACTAGCTTAATTAGGAGCTCAGCGAAATGCAAGAATAGACCTAACTCAATATCCCATGCCAAAGCTTTATCAATAATATATAATTTTCCAGAAGATCACTCAAGGAATTCATAGGAATGCTTCTTTGACTCAGAAAATGGAAAGGTGAATTCAACAACCTGGTAAGTCAATCTACCATCTGTTCAGACATTAGGAGCAGCAACACAAAAGAAGGATGCAGTTTTCTTTTTATTTATACTAAAACCTCATATATATAGAAACATATCATAGTTGTAGAAAGTATAATAGTCATCTCAAGAGACTAAATCAAGTAAAGGACTGGAGTAAGGACATCAGATACAGACATTCTTATGATCTAGCACAGTAGGGTATTATTTATTCTTAATGATGATTTATTTCATACTTCCAAATAGCTCAAAGAGAGGATTCTGTTCCAATTACAATGACACCCATTAGAAATTTACCCTGGGAGGCGGTCCGGCTTTGAAGGCCAGTGTGACTCAGTATGGCTGCCAGGTTGGCATGGTTTTGGGTGCCGGCTCCCCTCGCCTCACTCGAGGTGCTCAGAAGAAAGGTGGCAGTATTGCTAGTGCTGGCAAGCAAGTTGAAGCGGGATGATAGTCTCAAAGGATCCTGGACACCAGTCTCCACATCTGACTCTACTTGGAGGATTTCTATGAGAGACGAGTTGCTTGTTAAAGAAGTTGCAGAACTTGAAGCTAATTTATCTTGTACATGCAAAGTACATTTTCCTGATCCAAACAAGCTTCATTGCTTTCAGCTAACTGCAAGCCCAAATGAGGATTACTACCAGGCTGGATAATTCCGTTTGAAACGGATGTTCTCGATGCCTACAACATGGTGCCTCCCAAGGAGAAATGCTTAACTAGAATCTGGCACTCCAACATCACAGAAACAGGGGAGATACATCTAAGTTTACTAAGAGAACATTCAATTGAGGGAACTGGCTGGTCTCCCACTAGAACATTAAAGGATCTTCTTTGGGGATTAAACTCTTTATTAACTGATCTTTTGACTTTTGATGATCCACTGAATATTGAAGCTGCAAAACATCATTTGCAGGACAAGGAGATTTTCGGTACAAAGTGGATGAATACATCAAACCTATGCCAGATGATAAGAGGAGAGATCGCAGGTCTGAGGACTTTGTCACAGTTGTCTCTGATGTGAAACAGTTTGAGGTAGCCCTCCTCCCATCCTCATACTCCCTGTCAGCCCCTTGGGATTGTCCCAGTCCTGCGACCATGCTGTCCTGAAGAAGACCCTCCTGACTACCAACTGTAGGTGGTGAACAACATAATACAGCAAGAACCTTGAGAGAGTTGTCTGCTTCCCTTAATACGTTTACTGAAACTACTGTCTAAGCTGTCTGGTGGAATTCTTCCAAAGTTGTAATGAACTCACCACTGAGTTTATCACACTTGCTTCCTTTCCCCCAACAATCGGTGTCCTGCACAAGTGATGTAATGATATGTTCTGTGCGACTGGCAGATTGGCAATAAGAAACCCACTTTAAACTGTGATTCAATGCACATTCTCTTAGCTTCTCCCATGAATGTTGACCCTACCTAGATGTGAAACTTCCCAGAATGCATAGTCATTCACTGTAGATCTTACTGAAATGCTTATTTTATTTAATGTAAGTATATTTTAGAACAGATTTGTAAAAAAAAAAAAAAAAGAAGAAGAAGAAGGAAGAGGAGGAGGAGAAGAAAGAAAGAAAGAGAGAGAGAAAGAAAGAGAGAGAGAGAGAAAGAAGTACCCCTGTATCCTGAAATTATCCATGTACACATGTATCAAGATGTCACATTGTAGCTCATAAATATGTAAAGATATGACAGATTGAGCAATTTACACATGAAGCACACAATAACCAGCATAGCACAGTAATCCTTAGAATGTAGTAGTGGCATACATACCTTGCCATTAACCAACAACTGCTTAACACCCACATAATTAAAAGAAAATCATGCCTGATAATGAAAACAACCAACTACACAGGGCTACTGAAGACATGGGTCATAAAGAAGAACTACTGTTTTACTAAAATAGCATAAACCCTAACTATATTCAAAATATCTCTCCTTATACTCACATACTAGTATAGTCATTGCTGCCTCATAAAGGATACATCTCTTTGTAAGGGACAGAGACCATTATGGAAAGCCATAACTAATCAAAATTCAGAGGTATCAAATCCATGGCAATATGTACACTTCAGCCTCCCAGATATTGGGATTAGGGGTATACACACCACACCCAACAGAAAAAAGTTTCTTAAAAAAATGAAATAAAATAAAAACTTACCAGGTAATGCCAACAATAAATCCAAAACATCTCTGAATCTACATTTGACTCATATTCAAGAACACTTTTCTAGCAAGTGCTATATATGAGCACAGAGGGGAAGCATAGGGACATCTAGAAAATTCATTTGAAGGCATAGGATAGGGAGATTTCTTCAAACATGTCCAAGATTCATTAAACCAGAACAACAATGGACATTTCAAGAATGCACTCAACCACTGAAGAAAGCAAATGGTGCTAATTTCGATGAAATACACAAAATATTATCTGTGAAACATGCCAGTCTTCAAAAACATATCTCAACAAACTAACATGCATATGACTGAGGATACTGTTGTTACATAAATGGATGTCATCAGTGATCGCCAAACAAGAACTAGTTAAGCAGAGCAAGGGCTGGGCGTGCCCAAATGTACATTTACCTGTCTAGAGAAAGGAAGGAGACTGCTGAATGAAGGTTCCAGGAAAAATAAGGAAGGACAACACAAAACAAATCTCCTGGGAAATTTGACAGCAGGATTTAATGGATGTGAAAGCTGCGAATTTGAAAATCAAAGGGACCCTAATATATAGTTCATGTGGCTCAATTTTTGTTGTGACAATGTCTACTGCAAAACAGGAAGAGCAGTGGTGACCCTATTCTGTGAACGGTGCACACACTGTCACAGTGTGGGGCACAGTGTAACAAAAGGTTAGAGATACTCAGTTGTTCCTACCCCTTATGTGATATTCATACCTGCAGATCTCCATCCCATAGAAAATTCTAGAGATGCTATTACATTTTCACTTGCAAAGATGTATCCTGCATTATTCATAAGAGTACAAAATTTAAGACAACCACTGTGTCCAAAAGCAGTATAGTAGTAAAATAAATTATGGCACCATCCACACAATGGAACCTTTAATGAAGGGAAAAGACTTACAGCATAAAACAAAAGGATAAGAAAATAAAACTTTATCTACACCATGCCAGCAAATATGCAAGCACACACATATGTGCACAGAACAAAGGCTAGAAAAAAAATATTCTTTAATGCAGTTTTGCTGCCTGTCGGAATGTGGAAGAATTACTTTTGTCTTTGTGCATAACAATATTTTTCATCCCCTCTACAATTTATAAAGCAATACCTTCACAATAAAAATAATATTTTAAAAAGAAGCAAAAAGGAAATCCATAATTTTATATTGGGCCTCTTGTGACAAATGATCACAGCAAACTCAAAAGGCTAATTCATAAAAATTTGCCCTTGCCTTCTCCAGAACGAAAACATTTCTATTTAAGGCTTATTAATTCTGAGATCTCACAAATGAGTACTTGACCCAGTAGTGAAATACTTTCAATCTTAGCACACCAATTGATACGTTAAGCAGTTTTCAAATTTGTACTTTTCTACATTAGATTTTTTTTTCACATGAAGGCTTAAACAAATGCCAATATAAAAAATGAAAATACAACTGATCTGTTCAAAATTGAGGATGGGGCACAGAACATAAAAATCACAGATTTTTCTCCCGCTTCTGCAATTACATCATTGGGGACATCTGAGCAACTGAGGAATCACTGACAGGCCAGCAAAGCAGAAGCTCCACAGCTCGAAAGCTCCTCTAGTTCTTTAATAGCTCAAACTCAGGTTCTCTCTATCCCTCTGGCCACCACAGTGAGCTCTAGTAAGAGCAGGTAACAGCTGAAGGGGAGCCTGCCTGTTTCTGAAGACAAAGCCTCTTCATATCTGTTCATGGCATCTAAGGGAACAGCAAAGACACTAGATAACTCTCTTCACAGAGGATAACATGAGCTTTCTTTAATAATATATTTTTTATTTCATACCATGACCTGTGACCAGAATATACTTTTGGTAATTCAGCCTTAATTAACTACCCAGGTTATCACTAAGTAGAGGGGTGGTTTAAAGCTAATTTTGTTACTACTTTACCTCAACATCCTCACAAACTCCCACTCTGGGACAAAGGTATTCATACACTACTTCTTATAGCCCCATCATTCACAGAGGCTCTTTGTTCTGGAAGATGGTTCCATAGAAAAAGTGACTGCATTGCAAGTAAGAGGACCTGAGTATCGATCCCAAGAACCCATATAGAATAGTCAGGTGTGATGTCATGCTCCTGGGATGGAGGGCCACTGGACTTGGAATGAAAGAACAAACAAAAACAGATCCCTGAAACTCAGGGGCAGCCAAACTTAGCATCTATGAGTTTCAGTTCAATCTAAAAACCTTTCTCAAGAATGGTGAAGTGTGACTAAAAAATTATACTGCACGTTGACTTGTGGTCTTCAAACAAACATACAAATATATACATGTACACGTATACCTACACATATATATGTACACACTCACACTAGGAAGAATATACACTACACACACACACACACACACATACACACATGCATACAAACACACACACTCAGCAAATAATAAAAAAAATAATAATTGCCTTAGAAAATGAATATCCTTGTGCATTACTGCTCAACAGGACTAAGCGCAGAATATGAAGGTTTAGTTTTGTTTTACAATGAATAACATATCATATATTTTTATGCCACAAAGCATAAGTCTGGATTATTTTTAATCTAAAAAAACTCCACAGGGTGGGTCTGTCATAAAATTGTTTGCTCTAAACATAATTTTCTGAACCACTGAACACAAGTATTTTTCAGGATTAGAAAGAAAAAGCCCTTTCCAGTCCCTAACATCATAGTAAAAAATTACTAATCAGGTCTGATTCAATATAAAGTTACCTCTCAAGCAACTAGCTAGAAACTACAAAGCCTTGGGTAAGTTGTCATTATGAACAGCTATTTCTGATCAATACTCAGTGGCATCACAATTTAACACTCCCAGCTCAATGATGAAGCCATTCATTGTTTCCTCAGTCACAGCCTGTTGCTGCTATTCCTGTCGAAAGCTGCACTCAGAACTCTGATTTAGCAGTTGGCTGGAAATGACCTTAACTACACTCTTGAAATGTGATCCCTCTGCTCTTGACTCCTTGGGTATCCTCAAGTCTCTCTCATAGCTTTCAAATTTGTAAATGCTGCAGTATCTTAATCCAGTGCAGGTGTGGAAAGTGGAACACTCACCACAAGAAACTACTTGAACACTGCCATGTTCTATGAGTAATAATTCTCAAAATTCCATTCAACATGACAACAATTCACCAAAGAGCCCTTGATCAAGACCTTTGCTCTTGAAAAGACTTCTCTGAATAGAAGCTGAAGATATCAGCTTAACAAATGACAACTCTCAGATATTCAAAGTGAAAAATGTATCATAATACAAGGGCAGGAAGGACCTCATCTCTCCACCATCCCTAGCTGTTTCTAGTCACTACAAATTCGCTCAGTTATCAAACAAAGCATTTAATACATCCTAATGTCAGTCCAATGGCATGCAGAAAGAAAAGCAAAGATGAGAGGCATAAAACAAACATGAGCTTTTGCTTTAAGAAACAAAAAATATCCTGGTGTGTATGGTAGAGAGAAGTCACACAGTAAGGATATTTATCTTACTTAAAGTTTAATAAAATGTATATTCTTAAAGTGAGGCTTGAACACTCCAATAGAAAAGATTCATGTGAGTGTGTTCTGTATTTAGTTTCATTTGACTTGCCTGATAAGTCCATGGGACTGAAAGAGCATTGAATTTTTATGGGGTACCAAGTTGGTTTTATGGTACTCCACTGTACGTTTCTTTGCCCTCTGATGCCACTCTGTTTCTAGTTACCACTAGTTGGCATCTGGCACTGCATTAGTGCAAAACCAAACCATGTTACTAAAGCACCCAAGAGTATAAAAAGCCCCATGAATAGAATATCTACAGACTTCAACTATTACCTTAATTTGACTTTTTACTTATGTGATAAAACACCATGATGATAAACAACTTGGAGAAGAAAGGACTTAATTCATCTTATACCTCATATTCCATCATCCAGGAAGTCAGGGCAGAGCCCCACGGCAGCAACCTGCTGGCCTGAACTGATGCAGAATCCATAGAGAAATCCTCCTTACTGGCTTATTCCTCCTAGCTTTTTCAAGATGCTTTATTACAACATCTAGAACCACCAAGCCAAGGGTAACACAGCCTACAGTGAGCTTGTCCCTTCCATACTCATCATCAATCAAGAAAATGCACCACTAGCTTGCCCACAGACCAATCTAGTGGGAAAATTTTATCAATTAAGGTTTTCTCTTCCCAGATGACCATATGCTTCTATCTAATTGACACAAAATCAACCAGCACACCCATCTAAATATCTGGAAAACACAGAGTTTATACTACGAGCCAGTTATTAAGGAAATAACATCTACTTAAGCGTATGAAACCTAATAGTTTAATAAGTAAGATTTTATTAAAGTAATAAAATTTTCTATGCATTTGATTAAAGTAACAACATATGCTGCAGAGAGGATGGCAATAGCAGTCTTTATTGATCTAGCTCAATGATTTATTTTAAAGAGTTTCTATAAACCCTCACCTCAGTTAACAACAAATGTTATCTTCACACCACCTCCAACTTGACAAGCATCAGAAAGAATATCATACAGGGAGAGTTGGATGGGACACTGGAAAGAGCCTGGCTCAAAAAAACCAAGTGTTGTTTTCATTTGAGCCATAATGGCTTGTCATTCAGAGAGAAGATTTTTTGGGTTTGGGGTTTTTTATTGGATATTTTATTTACATTTCAGATGTGATCTCCTTTCTCTATTTCCCCCGACCCAGAAACCCCCTATCCCATCCCCCCTCCTCCTGCTTCTATGAGAATGTGCCCCACCCACCTGCCCACTCCACCTCCCCACCCTGGAATTTCCCAACACTGGGGCATCCGCCTCCACTGCACCAAGGACTTCCTCTCCCTCCTATGTCTAACAATGCCATCCTCCCCTACATATACAGCTGGAGCCATGGGTCCCACCCTATGTGCTCACAGATTGGTGGTATGTTGGTATTGTTGCTCTCCCCATGGGGCCGCAAACCCTTGCAGCTCCTTCAGTCTTCTCTCTCATTCCTCCATTGGAAACCCCATGATCACTTCAATGGTTAGCTGTGTGCATTTGCTCTGTATATTTTCAGCCTCTGGCAGACCTCCAAGGAGACAGCTATATCAGGCTCCTGTCAGAATGCACTTCCTGGCATCTTCATCAGAGTCTACCTTTGGTGACTGCACAAGGGATGGATACCCAAGTGGAGCAGTCGCCGGACAGCCCTTTTTCAGTTTTTGTCCCACACTTTGTCTCCATATTTGCTCTATCTATAGTGATTGAAAATTTTGCTGGGTATAGTAGTCTGGGCTGGCATTTGTGTTCTCTTAGGGTCTGTATGATATCAGTCCAGGATCTTCTGGCTTTTATAGTCTCTGGTGAGAAGTCTGGTGTAATTCTTATAGGTCTGCCTTTATATGTTACTTGATCTTTCCCCTTACTGATTTTAGTATTTTTTCTTTTTTTTTTTTTTTGTGCATTTGATGTTTTGATTATGTGACAGGAGGTATTTCTTTTCTGGTCTAGTCTGTTTGGTGTTCTGAAGGCTTCTTGTATGTTTATGGGCATCTTGTTCTTTAGGTTAGGGAAGTTTTCCTCTATAATTTTGTTGAAGATATTTACTGGCCCTTTAAGTTGGGAATCTCACTCTCATCTATACCTATTATCCTTAGGTTTGGTCTTTTCATTGTGTCCTGGATTTCCAGGATGTTTTGGATTAGGACCTTTTTGCATTTTGCATTTTCTTTGACAGTTGTGTCAATGTTTTCCATAGTATCTTTTGCACATGAGATTCTCTCTTCTATCTCTTATATTCTTTTGGTGATGCTTGCAACTATGACTCCTGATCTCTTTCCTAGGTTTTGTATCTCCAGGGTAGTCTCCCTTTGAGATTTCTTTATTTTTTCTACTTCCATTTTTAGATTCTGGATGATTTTTTTTTAATTCCCTCACCTGTTTGGTTGTGTTTTCTTGCAGTTCTTTAAGGGATTTTTGTGTTTCCTCATTAAGGGCTTCTACCTGTTTACCTGTGTTCTCCTGTATTTCTTTAAGGGAGTTATTTACGTCCTTCTTAAAGTCCTCTATCATCATCATGAGAAGTGATTTTAATTCTGAATCCTGCTTTTCTGGTGTGATGAGGTGTCCAGGACTTGCTATTGTGGGAGAACTGGGTTCTGATGATGCCAGATAACTTTGGTTTCTGTTACTTATGTTCTTGTGCTTGCCTTTGCCATCTGGTTAAGTCTAGTGCTACCTGCACTCACTGTCTCTGACTGGAGCCTATCTTTCCAGTTATCTTGCTTGTGTCATAACTCCTCAGAGTCCAGATGTCTCCATGATCCTGTGGTCCTGAGCTCCTGGGTGGAAGAGCTCCTGGGACTCAGGCTGCCTCGGGTATCCTGAAATCCTGCTGCTCTTAGTACAGTGGTTCCTCTAGGATGGCTAAGGATATGGTGTCTTCACAGACGCAGACAAGCTAGGTGTCTGCCCCAGCCAAAGGGGACCAAGTGAGGGGTAGAAAGGGAGTGGTATTCCAGGGGGAAGGGTTTGTGTGGCTAATGGGTCCTGAGTACCCCAGGCACCCAGTTGTAGCTCTGAGTCCTAGGGTAGTGGGAGAGGGTTCTTACCCACTGCTCTGAGTGCAGTGGCTCTTCTAGGATGGCTCCTGATATGTTGTCTTCACGGGAGCAGACCAGCTAGGTGTCTGCCCCAGCCAAAGGGACCAAGCAAGGGGTAGAAGGGGAGTGGAGGAGAAGTTTTAAAGAGAAAAACTTTGGCCTTTCAGGGAGTTTCTTTGTATTAATTCTAAAGTATCTGGACTCTTGGTGGGGTAAGGGGATGGCTTTCTGGAGCTCCATTGTCTCACCTTCCCACTAGCTCCCTCTTGGTAGAGTGGATAGCTTCAAGGATAGAAAACATTGTCTAAAGAATTCATCAAAAAACTCTTCTGTCGCAACCTTAAGCCAACATTTCTTTCACACTCTGGTGAACACACCTATAGCCTATTTCTATTGTTATGTCTATAGATGATAATTCAATTCAGTGAAAAAGAATAGACTCTTAAGATGTTCTTTGCATAGAACTTGAGGAATTGTTTGAAGAAGAGATTAGCAGGGGATCAACCCAAATAATACTACCACAATGCCAAATTATCCTACCACAATAAAATAAAAATCAAGTACCACAACAAAGACATGAACCTCTGCAACCAGTTTCAAGGCATCTGCCTTTCTGCATCACAGGAGAGCCAGTAAGGAAAAGCTGGACATCATTCAATTGCCTTGTTCAGACATAATTTGATCTCTACTCTTGCCACCTCTGGTGCTTTAGTGTGAGAAATTACCTTCTATAATGTCCTGGCATAGATAACAGTTTTTGGAATTCACCTTTCTGGTACCCACAGAAACAACTTTACAATCAGTGCTGCTCTCAACCCAAGGCTTGCCTGCCAGCTTTCTAGCCTCCTGATCCATGAGGGAAGCAAGGTGCACTGGGATGCTAAGGGAGCACAAAGCACACTGTTTGACGCCTCTTTTCTCACTGGGAACTCATTTATTACAAATGTGTTTTGCAGGCACAGTAGAGAATGACAGACAAAGCTCCTGTTCCCCAGCCACTTTCGTACCAAGGGGTGACAAACAAACATTTATTAAGTGGAGAAGCCAAAGAGTAAACACAAATTTAAAAAGAGAAATATATAGCTGTCGCTACCCTCGTCTGACCAGCGGAATAAGGCAACGGCAACCATGTTCTTCTTCAAGCAGTTTATTCAGGCTCCCTTGTTACAGCAAGCTTGCTCCTCACTTGCTCTCTCCCCTTGTTCTCCTCCCTTTGCTCTCCTCCCTCCTACCACCCCAGCAACCCCTTATATGCATTGCCTTAATCCTATCAGCAGCTGCCATGCTGTCACTGTTAATTGGCTGCTCCATATGATGCAAGATGGGCTGATCGGGTAGCCACACCTGGAAGCACAAGCCTTTTCGCTTTAATGAGCCACAACTGCGGTGCCTACTCATGCTTGCTGGCTACATGCCAAACGCCATCTTTTAATGGCAGGGAGAACTGCTTCCTACATATAGCCTATAAACAAACACGAATAATCATAATTGTTGTACAAACCATAAGACAATGTGAGAGACAAATACTATAAGTGGATATCATGTAACATCTCAATCCTTTACTATAAGCAGATAAGATAAACAAAAGGATGTGGTAAGTCTTTTGAAAATACAATATCATTTTACATACACAATTTGAACATCCTCAGATTTTCATTTAAGGGAGACCTAAACCTTCACAGACAGTAAGAAATGACTGTTAATATTTTAGGCAGGCTATAAGAAAATATCACTAGTCAAGTAATTGAAAACAACAGAAATATAATCCTTTACAATTTCAGAGTTCTAAAATTGCTGTGGGTGAAACCCTGTAGATCTTGCATCTTCTAGTAGCTTCAGTGATAGACAATCTGCAGTCCTTGCTTCTCTCTTTCCATAACTGTCTTTTGTCTTTCTCTTTGTCCAAATCTCTCTTGTCTTCTAAGGACGTAAGTTACTAGACGACAGACAATATTAATATGTTATCATTTACTCCTATATCTGGGAAAACCCTATTTCCAAATAAAGTCAAATCAGGACTTGAACATTTCTCTGTCTCTTTTTTGTGTGGGTGATGGTTGTTAGGGTATCACAATTCAACACATACCAAATAGACAGAATACTACTGTGCAAATGAGCTTTTGTCCTGAGTCAAGCTCCTCAGTTGCAAGCAGTAGGTGGCCCAACTGTGATTAAGGTGATACACCTTGTAAGCAGAAAACAGCAAACACATCTGGCCTGCACCTAGAGGCAATTACTGAGACATGATTTCAAGAATAAGAAAGAAATGTTATGATGTCATCAGCCATTTGAAGGAAGGAAATAAAGATGACAGGGAAATGCTCATGAGTATGTAGACGCCTACATTCACAGATCCCTGTGGTATGTGGCATGTAATGGCTAAGAAGCAAAAGTTCATGCAAACAACAACTCATGAGAGGTTCAATGAACCAAATATCTCCATTATACAAACATCCATATTGATGTTTATGAAAACAGAACAGACAAAAAGGGGAAATATTCATAAAATGGTAATTTAATAGTAGAATAAACATACATCTTTGAAAGTATACTAAAATGTAGATATTTAAATTATGATCATAGATACACTCATATGTCAAGTTATGAGGCCTGTCATGATATTACATGGTTTTGACTGCCATGATATGAGGTATGAAGGAGTGTAGGAGTTAACTCGTCTCTAAATTTTGAATGTTTGGGTTAATTTCTGTTTTTATAACGATAAGTAATTTTTGTATGAAAATCACATTTCAAAATGCATTATAAAATGTTTATCTACAACAACCTTGTATTCATGGTAACACTTATTTAATCCCAGAATCCTGGTATATCTGCTTGCAATACATACTTTAGGCAAGCATGATGGATATAGTTGCAGTCCCCTTTGGAAAAGCGATGTTTACAAAACAAGCATGCAAGGTGAAGTTCACATGCCATTCTCTAAATAGCATTACTTTATGAAGAGAACACAGCTGTCACCAGATTTACAAAGCAGAGCGTATGGCTCTCTCTGCTGCACTTGAATTTATCTCTGCAAGAAGACCTAGCAGTTCCTGGAAGAAATAGTGGTCCACCATAAGAAGCATTATATACTAATTCCATTTCCACTGTTTCAAAATGTGTTACATGTCCACAAAAAGGATTGGGCTGTGTGTGTGTGTGTGTGTGTGTGTGTGTGTGTGTGTGTGTGTGTTTGCAGAATAAAGTGTAATGAAAAGTAAGATGTGGAGGTAGACAAAAAGACTCTGACTCACAATCTTAAGTGTTAACTAGCAATCTCATGAGTTGAACCATGGACTGGTGGCATGGGAATATCTTGCTTACTCTTCAGTCACAATGTGTGCCAAGTAGATGTCATTTTAATGAATCTTCTTCTCTAGATTTGTGCACAAACTTTTAGTGGAAATGTAAACTGGCCTTACCTCTTGGTAAAAATTATCTCCATCTTGGACAGAGAGAATGTCAGTGAATTTTAAATGTCAGTGAGACTGTTAGCTCACAAAAGCAATCAAACAAACAATGAACAAGACTAAGTGAGTTTTTCTCTTTTGGTTACCAGGTCTAAGAATTTGAATTTAGATAAAGTTGCCAATCAAATAATCAATGCTATCAAGTGGTTTTAATAATATAGTCTTCTAAATAAGACCTGCACGATGACAACTCTTTTTGACCCCCAAACAAGGCCATAACCCTAGATCCGTGGTTCTCAACCTTCCTAATGCTGCGAGCTTTTAATATAATTCTTCATGTTGTGGTGACCCCAAACATGAAATTATTTTCTTTTTTCCATTTATTTATTTATTCATTCATTCATTCATTCACTTTATATCTCAACCGCAGCCTCTTTTCTCCCAGTGCCCCCCTCACACAGCTCCTGTACCCATCTCCCCTCCTCTTCACCTCTGAGAAGGAGAGATCCCTCCCAGGGAAACAACCGACCCAAGTACCCCAAGTCACTGCAGAACTAGATACATCCTCCTCTGCTGAGACCAGACAAGACAGCCCAGTTAAGGGAGCTGGATCTGCAGGCAGGCAATAGAGTCAGGGTAAGCCCCTGTTCCAGTTGTTGGGGGACCCATATGAAGACCAAGCTGCACATCTGTTACACATGTGCAGTGAGTGGGATTGAGGGAGCTAGTTCCAGCCTTTGCATGCTCTTTTAGTTTTTGGTTCAGACTGGGAGGCCACAAAGGTCCTGGTTAGTTGAATCTTGTAGAGTCCCTATCCCCTCTGGTTCCTCAATTCTTCCCCCAAGTTTTCCACGAGACTTCCTAAGGTCCATCTAATGTTGGGCTGTGGGTATCTGCATTTGTTTCTATCAGTGGAGACTCTCAGGGGACAGTTATATTAGGCACTTCTCTGTTACTCCAAGCTTTCATTCTTACTCCATAGCTGTAATTTTGCTACTGTTATAAATTGTAATGTAAATATCTGTGTTTCCCAATAGTATAAGACTAACCCTGTAAAAGGGTCATTAGCCATGGTTTGAGAACCACTGCCCTAGATGAGGAGCTACTGGCAATTAAGGGCTACTTAAAGAAGGAGGTTCAGATTTCAGTCTTCTGCAGAGATCAGCTACCTTGCGCATGGCTTGGGTCCGGGAGCCCTCCTTAGGGGCAATGAGCAAATGAAAAGAAGACAAACACACAAAGTCACCTACAAAAAAAGCCAAGATCATGTGGTCTTGGCTCTCTGATAGAGAATCTGCAGCATTCCTATGTTTATTATATACAGTTGAACAGAGAGGCAGTGTCACTACACAAAGATAAACAAGGAAGCAGAGTTACTGTATATAGCTGAACAAAGAATCGAGTTTACCTAATCTTGATAGGAATAGTCTCTATAAAAGAATAAGTCTCCAGGCCAAAAAAAAAAAAAAAAAAACAGCATTGGAAATAACCTACAATGTATATTTTATGGACATGCTATCAACATCTGCCTATGGACTAGAGGAAGGCTTTGCCATTCCTCATAGTCTCACCTGGAAAAGGCTATGCCGTGTTCATGGATCTGAAGTCCTAAACATGACAATGCCTTTTGTCATAATATACACTCACTCAGAACTTGAATTACTCCCTATACTCCATGATGGGTTATCCAGTTCTATATGGTCATCCTAAAATTGTATAACAATAATAAGTGATCATACAGTTGAGAGGAAGTAGGGGAGACCTGAGAAGAGTTGGATGGGGGAGAAAACAGGATGGAAATGATGCAAATATAGGACTCATATATGTAATTCTCAAAAAATTTCTCAAAGAAAACAAATGTTGAAAACATAAATTCAAAATACAAAACTTTCATGAATTATAAAGTGCTAAAAGAATATAAGTAAAATACTTCCCTATGAAGATAGCACTGAATTTCCAGCAAGAAAACTTTTTTCCAAACACTTACAATGTACAATTGGCATTAAACATTAAGTTTTAATGTCTCATAAAAAGGCTTTACTGATTCCTTGATATTATCATATGACTAAATATAAAAAAATAGAAATGTAATATTTCTTCTTGGCAATCTTGATTCCACAATATCCCAAGTCTTTCCATCATGAGATGTCACAAATATTTTCTATATTCTACTCTTACTAGTTACTTGAAAGATTTTTTTAGTAATGTGAAGGAAGGATAAACCAAGAGTTCATACTTTCAGAGAAAAGCTGTGAATATTGAACAAAGAGATGAGTTCTTTAAAACTAAGTATTTTTCTGCTGGCCTAAAATGTGATATAATACTGTGAAAGCTATGCATTCAAATGAGTCATTTTCAAATAGTCACCTTGTATAGCTCTCTCCACTTGTCCCACTATAACTCCTTCTGTTCACTGTAATTTTTTTTCTTTTCCCTGTTTTCTTTTTCTCTTATTTTGCACTTTCTAGAATCAAAATCATTTTTAAAATCTAGGCAAAATTAGACTCTTCACATTTCCATCAACCCAAATCATTCTTCATATTCAGAAATTAACCAGGAGTGACTTTTGTCTATTTCCAGAAATCTAATTCACATGTAAAGATCCACAATTTGCCACTGTTGTCATGGATCAAGAAAATGTACTTCAGGTTCTAGATGCATTAGCCTAAGAGAACTTCAGAAATATATTGCTCTCAATATCAGCATCTTGAGAAAAAGTGATTATACCCTAACAATAGTGAAGAGACACTCATAACAGGATATGTTGGCTCTAAATGTATTTATTAACTATTGATCGCAGCAGTCACTCAAAAATCATGTTTTTGCAAATAACTCATAAGAAAATGCTCATAATATAATGGGAAAGAAAAATAAATACAGAGGAATTATCACATATTTTCTTTCAGAAAAGCATCATGTATTGATCCCCTAATATGCCCAACACAATTTTAGATGTTAGGAACCCAGTAGAGAATAAACTTAGTAATGCAGCAAGTTTGTTTAAAAATCAGAGAGAGATGTTAGTAAAATAGATCATATTTGATACTGCATCCCAAGTTCTGGCAGATCTTTGTTCTAATACTATTAGTACAAGGAAAACAGTAACACACAACCTCTTGAGATAAGAAAATTATGATGTAACACAACAGGGCAAAAGGAAGGGCTGGGTCCAGAGCCCAGGTCTTTTCTCTCTTGCCTAATTCTGTGCCTCTCTCTCTTATCTTCACCATGTTCTCTTCAGGTCCTCTCCATCTACTCTTCACAAGTCCAAAATTGCCCAAGAGCCTTTTCTACCTGACAAAAATCAGAATATGCCTCAGAAGTAGAAGATCCAAACTCATTTCTAGACATTAAATCAGTGTTGAATCCTCTTAGCCTTTCCTCATTAAATAACATGGAAATGAACCAGCCCAGTAAACTCTGGCACCAACTCAAATTTTTTTCTTGTCTATTTAACTCATTTATGGTCTTCTAGTATATGCAACAATTTCTTCAAAATCCTAATAATACAAAATGTTGTTAGCTCTACTACATTAGTATTGGAAGTTACTAAAAAGAATCAGAATTCTTCTAACTTCAGAAAACCCTAATTTTTTGCACAGTATCATGCTGAAAACATGATACATACTGAAATAGCTGGAACTCAAGATAGAATATTGAATGGCACTTTTTCTAAGTGAAGATAATGTTAACATACAAACCCCAAAACCTCAGTGTCTGCACAGAATAAAAATGGAGGTATTACTCATGGAAATGCTAGTAGGTCTGATGGCCTTTTAACAAACCACAGCTATATTCAGGTCAGCATCTTTGTTGCTGTTGTTTAATGAACCTACACTCCTCTAACTCTAAACTCTTTCCCATTCAGATGTCAAATGAAGAGAAACCAGAGAATGAACAACTGTCTCTTAGTCTCCTCAACTAACTATGCACATACCTCCACTCACATTAGATTGGGCAGAACCTGACATACGTTCCTGTCTGATGTCCATGATCCTGGGAAATGTATCTCTGGTTCAGAAACTAGCTATCTGTCATCTCTTTGCAATCAGACATCAGATGGTAGGTTGTCCACTTGCTCTAACAAGACAGTAAATGAACTTTTAATGGCAATATGGACAAGCCTATGTAGAAGAAACAAGAAAAGGCATCAAACTAACTCGAAACATTAACAATCATAAGCAACATTAAATACATTTGTATAACAGAGAAGAAAGATGACATTGAAAGAATATGAGGGAAAACATTTAAACAAAGCTTTTTTTGTTGCAGATAAATTAATAAGGATATCTACAATTGGTCAAACTGTAGAGAACAAGTGATCATGGGTTGTCCAGGCTACGTAGGATATCTATATCACTACCTCAATATGTAAGGCTCAAGCAGAGAGGGTAGTAAGACTGTACAAACAGCCTGAAGACCATGATGCCTGCCATATGACTATTTCTTTGGACAGAATAGGGATATTGTTCCCATAAGTGCTCAACAATATGGCTGCCTGCATAAGACCTGCAAAGGCTACACCTGTCAACAAGCCAACGAAAGCCCTACCCATAGGTGAACAGCCTTAGGCAGTCATTGGCTATTTGCCTTTTGTTTTATTTTTCAAGGATGAGACCCCAATCAGAAGTTTCCATTCTCAAACATGTAAACAAAGGCAACACTAGTTATACTTAGTACATTGTATGTCACATAAAACAAAAATGAATATAGACGTGGTCATAAATTTAAAAGAAAGTGGTTAGAAGAATATGGTAGGAACTGGAGAGAGGAGGGTTATAAATGAAGGAAATATAGTGTATTTGAGTGTCAAATTCTCAAATTTTAAAAAATGAAAAGAATTAAAATGTAAGGAAAAGATGCAGTGTTGAAAAGTTTATAAAAGAGTAACTGAAATCATCACAATTTTAATCAATAGAAAAAGAAAGGACACAATCCCATGTAAGATAAAGCCCTCTCTTGAAAACTGCACATCATGATTTGGTTCCACATCCCCAACTCTCATCCAAGATCGTTTCCATATCACAAGCACAAATATGCTGGGCAATGAAAAAAGTTATTTATACTAATACAGGATGTAAACTTTGTCTTCCTAGACCTAGAGCCCTGGATCATTAATGCTTTATATTTACATAGTGATGGATTATATCCATTTGTATGTGAGTGAACTGAATTTCCCAAGAGTTCAGAAACTCTCCAGAGAGCTTCAAGTAACACATGATGGAAGCAAGACTCACATTGTGGAGAAAAATTACCAGAAGTTCAGGACAACTTACTGAAATCCTTCTCTGTCTATCTGAGCCCATGTTTTAGGATATTATCAAATCCAAAAATATTTTCAGAAGATGTTACTTAAATATAATTGTTACCATCTTATATTTAGTTCTCTTTATCACACATTAAGAAAAAAAAACTTTTTGTGATAACTAATGATAGAAACAATCAAGGCAACAAAGTCATTGGGATCAGTAAAGTCACACGGCTTTTTCTTACATTGATGGCATTTGATGTAAGTCAATGTAATGGACATTACTCCATTCAGTGCCTGATTAACACACTTTAAGTGAACAAAACCTTCAAAAGCTACATATATCTAGGCAAGAAAAAAGATATGCATGACAGTATAAATGTAAAAGTCTGCATATTACTCTACAATCTGAGAAGTGGAACATTTAATTGCTGAGTTGGTTTTTTTTTTTTTTTTTTAAGTACTATGTGGGACCATGAAAGGATAGCATGGTTTCTGGTCGAGCACTGGCTAGAGATAGCTGGATACTCAACAGGTATCCCTTCAAGGGACAGCATCCATTTCACCACACTCCCAGACTCCAAGTTCCTGACATGAGGTCAAAGACCTCCATTGATCTGCGCCTTTCAGTCACGTAGGGCAATGCCCCTACCAGCCCCTCCACAGGTAGAGGGTGTGACTACAGGCTGAAGAGCCTCAAGAGATCACCATATTAATGAGATACCTAAAGGTCAGAGGACATAGCCAATTAAGCATTCCTTCCCAAACCCTCCTCCCTGCATCCCTGCAAAATATATTTAACCTCAGGCCTGTCCTGAGAGCAGGGGTTATAGCTTCATCCACTTTCCACCATGACAATAAACCTTTTGAAACCATGGATTTCCTCATGTCTTTGGGGCCCCCTGTGGAGAACCGTAGAGCTGCCTTCAACCAATGAGCCGCCCATAATCTCCCACCAGAGGACTCCTCTACATTCCAGCCATGGAGGCCTGCCAACTCAAGCAAGCTAGCTGAGCCAGCCATGATGCAGCCAAGCGAGTCACCAGGACCAAGAGTGGGGGGCCACTGGAGCATCTCCCCCTTGCCCCTCTCAGCTGCGAGCTGGTCCAACCCGTATGTCCCACATCTCAGTCTTTCTGCAGCCTCCCAGCGGTGCCTGGGAGCCCAAGGGCTGAGACCAGCTTGTCTCTGGTCAACTGCCTCTGCCCAGAGACCCCAACCCAGAAGCTCTGCCCCTGCAAGACCTCAGACTGGGATCTCTCCATGCCTGGAGTGGAACTCAGCAGCTTCCCCTAGCCCAGCGTCCACCTGGCACTGTATGGAGTGAACTCAGTCAAATTGCTGTGCTTCTGCTCCCTGAGCCACTGTTCCAACCACCTGAGGGACAGACACATGGGGTTCACAACTCAGCCCAACATAACCCACATCCATGCGAGCTACAGCCCCACAGTACTAATGTCCTTGCTTGTGTTGTAAAAATAAGACTAGTGAAGAAAACCTATTTTAGAGCCCTCAGAGAAAACTTAATATTCATCTACAGCTGTCCATTTAAAAGCAAACAAGGTTGAGGTCAATAATTACCATGACCAGAAAGCTTGCAGCAAGTGGCCTTATATTGAAATATTTTTCACATAAGCCTTTTCCTTGTAACTAAACCCCTTGGACATAAATTATGATAAAGATGGTTGGGTAATTCAACCAAACCAAGTTCTCATATACAAAGAGTCTATCACTATCATTCTGGTGACATAACATTTGCACTTCGTACTTTTTACAGTTAAACAAGGTATGTTTAAATCATTTGGCCAAGGATTTGGGGTTTTGTTTGTTTGTTTGTATGTTTGTTTATACTACATTAGTACAAAATTTTGTTTGTAAGTACAAGGTTTGGTTTTTGTTTGTTTGTTGTTTATTGTTTGCTTTTTTAATATGTATGTGTTTGTATGTGCATCATGTCCAGAGAGGACAAAAGAGAGAGGTAGATACACTAGAGTGAGAGCTACACATGGAGTTACAGGTGGTTATGAACTATGTAACATAGGTGCTAGGACAAACACTGGTCCTCTGGAAGAATGGCAATTACTCTTAACAGCTGAGCTATCTCTCCAGTCAGATTTTAAAAAAAGTTTTATGACTTCATCCTATTCACAGAAATGAATAAGGTTTTATGAGTTACAAAGCTGTCTGGTATCTTGACTTTGTCTCTACATGAAATAGGCTCTGACTCTGCTCTAATACTTGGGATTCCTCCTGATATAGTTTGATAAAAGTACATCTCTGCTTTTGACTTGTGATGTTTCTCTGGTCATCTGCCACTACACAAATGTTTTTTTAAGAATGAAAAGCAACTTTATCATCATCTGGCTCAGCCTATAGCCAATGTTTAAAATGACAAGATGGGGTTCTAAGACAACTGGTAGACATAGTAAATTATAAAACCAGAACTGGAAATAGATTAATTGAAGGACAGTTCATCAAACAATTACACACACTTGTCAACTTGGACTTGAGACCTTCCAGACAAAAAAAAAAGATGCACACAGGGAAAATAGCAGTCCTTGCAATTCTAGGAGACCCAGCTTGCAAATAGGTCTTTAGTACACAGCAAAACAGATTGGTATCCATGATTGACAGGCCTAAAATAGTGAAGAAGTATCCAGCAATGGGCTAGAACATGAAGAGAAGACTGAGGGCAGCCTCTGCCAGACAGAGAACAGAGAATTAAGGAGCACAGAGGCTCACAAATAGCAAGTGCTGGCTATATACTGATGTCTACCGATTTTTCTGTCTGTTATCTTGACTTTGTCTCTACATGAAATAGGCTCTGACTCTGCTTTAATACTTGGGATTCCTCCTGATGTTACAGTTTGATAAAAGTACATCTCTACTTTTGACTTGTGATGTTGTCCTGGTCATCTGTCACTACACAAATGCTTTTTGGAGTCAACAGCTGCTGCTCATAATACATAAATGATGAATATCATACATATTATGCTTTAAGAAGGTGACAGCAGATTGGAGGGAAGCTATGCAAAAGTCCTACAGTATCATCCCAGTCATGCATTTTGTTAGTTCCCAGTATGCATATAGGTATAGGTATATAGGTATAGGTATAGGTATAGGTATAGGTATAGGTTAGTAAGGTTATAGGTACCTGACAATCACCTATAACTCTATAGCTACAGTTCCAGGAAATTTACACCTCTTTCTGATCTTCCCATGTACCAATATTTATGGCATATACTCAAAGAAACATTGTGTGAGAATGTGTGTGTGTGTGTGTGTGTGTGTGTGTGTGTGTGTGTGTAAAATAAAAATAAATCATTAAAAATTATTTACAAAGCATAAAAAAATAGCTCAGCAGTTAAAAGAACTTGTTGCTCTTCCAGAGAACATAGATTCAATTACTAGCACCTACGTGGCAACTCAGAACTCCATTTTCAGGGGACCTAATCCCTTCTTCTGACCTCTGAAGGCAGTGAATACTCATGGCACATGGACATGCATACATGCAAGGTAATCATACACACATTTTTTTTAATTTAATGATTTATGCCTTCCCTGTTTAATTGGAAACCTTCAAAGTGTAGGTTCTCTAAATACCCTCATGTTAACTACAGGCTTTGATCAAGTTGTTTAATAGAAAGGTAGTATTAACTATCTGAAAGTACATGGGAACAGTTATGGCCCAAGGATTTGGGGTTCTAGGATGATAAGTACTTATGTGCTACTTGTAAACCCAAAGGGTGTCCCACAGCACTAGCCACTCAAAGAATGAGCCATAGCACTAGCACCTTGGAACTAGAAAGTAAAGTTCAGAATCTTCATACTCATGTCCCAGATTCTACATGCAAGCCTAAACAAGGAATGATACCATGAAAGACTCTAATGGCACATAATAGGTACAACTGGTGGTGTCAAAGAGGCTCAACAAAGAAAAGACAGCATAGTTGATTGGTGATCTACATTTTTAAAAACTAAAGTTTATTTTTACAGTTTCATTTGATGTGTAGAAAAGCTGTGGATACAGAGAATTTTTACACTCTTAGGAAAATCCACCGTGACCTGAGGATTTTAAAACATATGTTCATTTTTGGTTTTAGTCAGGTTTTTTGGAGTGTGTGTTTGTGTATGTTCATGTATGTTTGTGAGCATATAAAACATGTATGGGGTTAAGCATATGTTCATGTGAATATGGAGGCAAGAGTTAACCTCAGATGGACTAAACCTCTAAACTGTATGTCTCAGAACACCTTGTTTTTTTCATTTTGTTGTTCCTGTTGTTTTTCAGTTTGGGTTGTTTATTATTATTATTATTATTATTATTATTATTATTATTTGTGAAAGAATCCTTTACTTTTACCTAAGACTCCCTAATTCAGCTAGGTAGAAAAGTAGCTAAGAGTGCTATATCTGAACTGACAGGCAGCAGGAAGAGTGACATTGGGCCTTGCTCTGACATCTGAAACCTCAAAGCCCATCCCTAGTGACACACTTGTTCAGCAAGGCCACACCTCCCAATACTGCCACTCCCTATGAGTCTATGGGGACCATATTCATTCAAAACACCAAAAGCACTATACAATGAATACTTGAGTTGTTTCCAGATTTCAACTACTATCAAGAAAGCTACCATAAGTAAATACCCATAAACATGTCTCTATGGATATATAACTTTTCATCTCAGGTAAATAAGAAAAATCTAAATGAAATTTGATTTTTAATGATGATGAGGTCTCCATGTAAACAAAGACATTGAGGCTTCATGATAGAGTCACAGTCATGATAGCCCCAAATACACTAAGACCTCATGATGGCCTCCAAAAAATAGTGAAATGTATCAGTAGGGGTGGAAGTCTGGAGTGCTTTTCTCATCATGTAAATTAAATAAGAAAACAGCATAATCCTAAGAATAATGGAAAATGTCTACCCACACCCATACCCTAACCTCTGTTGGTCATTAAGAATCCATCTTTACCGAGAAAAGAAAGCCATTAACTTAGAATGAGTCCTCAAAGAGTTCTACCGTCAAACGCCTGGCCAACAAGATGCAGGAGCCCAGCCTGACTCATCTTTTGATTACCAAGGAAATATCAGTCTCACAATCATTGCCTATTCTTACATACCCACAGTGTCTGTAAATATGGTTTAAAATAGAAGGAATCTCAAAATAATTTCCCTTCATCTAAAAGCATTCCCAGGGTTCTGTGCTCTCTTTATTGTAGGATTTATCTATAAAATGTCACAATGTCCTCTGATGGCAAGGGAACTAATGGTCTCCAAGCTGTTTTACAAGCTGAGCTTATACTGACATATGCTGGTTTCTAGTTTTGTGCCTAATGATGGTGTTAGTTCAAGCAGGACATGTAAGCTTCTCAGAACCTGGTAGGACATCATTTTTTTTCCTCTTTTCTTGTATTTTTTAAAATGAATACCACATGCTAAGATGCCATTTCCTCCAGCAGTCTATCTGTGTTTTGTCTTGTCAAAGGAGGAGGCCTGGCAATCCTGAAACCCCAGCATTTAACATATAACCATTCCTCCTGCAGGAATGTCTATGTATGGATGAAACTGAATCTAAGATAGAGACTTTGGGAGATTTTATCTAAATCCAGATGCCTTAACAATGACAAATGAAAGCTGATTATCCCAATATTTCTCATTCCAACATTCTCTATCTCCATTTACAGAAATCCTCAGATAATAAAAACCAATTTTTTCCTTTTATGATCATACCAAATGATGCTTTGGTTGTGCCCCATGAATTTCCTATACATCCTGAAGTAGAGGTATAGCTCTAACCAACATGTTCACCAAAAACATAATGTTGAGCACATAGGGAAATTCAGTTACCCACCAAGACTATCAGGTTCCAAGATAAGAACCTTCACACTGTGTTAAATGGGTATTCATAGCCCACTGGCAAGACACTATGTTTGTAAGAATTCCAAAGTTGATGGTTCTACTCTAGACCCAGTGAATATCAATATAGATTTGAACAAGATCTCCAAGTAATATAAACATGGTCTATATCAAAACAGAGATATGAGACTGGAACCAGACCTTGGCTGTGATGCTTATATATATTACCACAGTTTACAGTTCACTTCTTTAAGACATATCCTTTTTACTTATCCATTAAGGACAGTTTTCCTGCATCAAGATAATTGTAAAATGTCAACGAAGTATCACAAGTACAAGTGCTAATTATGTAGTAACAAATATGAATCAATTAATCAGTGATGATACACTGTGACCCATTCTGCATTGAGGATCATTATTGAGGTTCAATGTTGCTTCAGGGATGATATACTAGGGTTTGATGATGTTTGGGACACTATACAGGGATGATGTTACTTTGGGATAAAGTTTAATGACATAGACATAATGTCATGACTATTTTCAGGTGATCCATTTTTAATACAATCCACAAGCAAAAAGTGTGATTTTTTTTTCCTACCCCAAAGAAAGTCTAACATGAACAAAAGCAAAATGAATAGAAAAAGAACAGGGCAATATGAAGAAAGGAAAGAGGCTGTCCCACAGCCACAAATCCACACACAAATCCTGCCAGGAGTGCTCTCACTCCTAAGCCTAGAGGTGAGATCACCACATTTGCTTCAATAGCTGTCCAAAAGGGACATGCCAGGAGTCCACAGAGCACAGGAATAGCAGAGCAGCTGGGGACAGGATCTTTCCAGTCTCTGTGCCCTGAAGCTAAGGCTATCCCACATCCCTCTCCACACAAATCCTGCCCAGGAAAAAGCTGGTCACCTCAGGATTGCTAACACACCTAAGATCACAGGCTTACCAGCCCACAGGAGGGACAAACTCCAGTCAGAGACAGCAAGACCACTAACACCAGAGATAATCAGATGGCGAGAGGCAAGCCCAAGAACCTAAGCAACAGAAACCAAGGCTAATTGACATCATCAGAACCCAGTTCTCCCAGTACAGCAAGGCCTGGATACCCCAACACAGAGGAAAAGCAAGATTCTGGTTTAAAATCACATCTCATGATAATGATAGAGGACAATAAAAAGGACATAAATAACTCCCTTAAAGAAATTCAGGAGAACACAGTTAAACAAGTAGAAGCCCTTAAAGAGCAAACACAAAAATCCCTTAAAGAATTACAGGAAAACACAACTAAACAGGTGAAGGAATTGAACAACACCATCCAGGATCTAAAAATGGAAGTAGAAACAATAAGGAAATAATAAAGAGAGAGAACCCTGGAGATAGTAAACCTAAAAAAGAGATCAGGAGTCATAGATGAAAGCATCACCAACTGAACACAAGAATCTCAGGTGCAGAAGACACCATAGAAAACATTGACAAAACAGTCAAAAAAAATGCAAAAGACAAAAAGCTCCTAACCCAAAACATCGAGGAAATCCAGGACACAATAAGAATAAACCTAAGGATAATAGGTAAAGAAGAGAGCAAAGATTCCCAACTTAAAGGGACAATAAATGCATTCAACAAAATTATAGAAGAAAACTTCCTTAACCTAAAGAAAGAGATGCCCATGAATATATAAGAAGCCTACAGAACTTCAAATAGACTGGATCAGAAAAGAAATTCCCCCTGTCATATAATAATCAAATCACCAAATGTACAAAACAAAGAAAGAATATTAAAAGAAGTAAGGGGGAAAGGTCAAGAAACATATAAAGGCAGACCAATCAGAATTATACCAGACTTCTTTCTCACCAGAGACTCTAAAAGCAAGAAGGTCCTGGGCACATGCCATACAGACCCTAAGAGAACACAAATGTAAGATCAAGCTACTATACCCAGCAAAACTCTCAAATACCATACATGGAGAAACCAAGTAATTCTATGACAAAATCAAATTTACACAATGTCTTTCTACAAATCCAGTCCTACAGAGGATAATAGATAGAAAACTCCAACACAAGGAGGGGAAAAGACATCCTAGAAAAAGCAAGAAAGTAATCGTCTTTCAATAACCCCCAAAAAAAGATAGCCACACAAACATAATTCTCCCTCTAATAACAAAAATAACAGGAAGCAACAAACATGCTTCCTTACTATCTCTTAACATCAATGGACTCAATTCCCCAATAAAAAGACATAGACTAACAAACTAGACACGTAAACAGGACCCAGCATTTTGCTGCATACAGGAAACACTCTAAAGTGACAAAGATAGACACCACCTCAGAGTAAAAGGATGCAAAAAAATTTCCAACTAAATTGTTGTGGATAGCCTCAGCCTTGTATTTTGATCCTAGTTCCCAGTGGATAGCCTCAGCCTTGTATTTTGATCCTAGTTCCACCCTCCTGGGAGGGACTGCAGAGGAGGATTGAATCAATGTTGTGGATATCCCCAGCCTTGTATTTTGATCCTAGTTCCACCCTTCTGGGAGGGGCTGCAGAGGATGATTGAATCTGTACACAGGTGACATCTTGTAAACCTTCTGTCCAATTAAAACCTGTAAAATAAAGACTAGAGCCAGAGATTGGGCAGTAGAAGGGGAGGCAGAGAAAAAGGCTTAGGGGAGGAGAGAGTGAGAGGAATTCGATATAAAAGGCAGAGCAGAAGCAGAAGCAGGGGTAGGCAACGGCAGAAGAAGAAGAATCAGGAAGAAGTAGAAGCACGAGGAAGCAGGCAGAAGGAAGCCAGAGATAGAAGGAAGCCGACGACGGAGGAGCCGGAGCTTGGAGGACAAGGATGTGGCCTGGGATAACCGCAAATTATAAGGATCTCATAGCCGGGGATTAGAGTAGTGTAGCAGTAAACCTGCCCAATCTAGGTGTGCTATTTATACCATAATTATTGAGTTGTGTCTTCCTTTACTGGTCTCATCCTGGTAGGAGAAATTACCGTGACAAATTTGGGGTTAAATAATAACTTCTACTACAAATTGGCACCCAACATGGGGCCGATTAAATAATTTCTACTACAAATTGGCGCCCAACTTCTACTACACAAAATGGTCCCAATAAGCAAGCTAGTAGCCATTTTAATATCGAATAAAATCAACTTTCAACCAAAATTTATCAACAAAAAAAGATAAGGAAGGACACTTCCTAACCATTAAAGGAAAAATCTACCAAGATGAACTCTCAATTCTGAACATCTATGCTCCAAATATAAGAGCACCCACATTCATAGAAGAAACTTTACTAAAGCTCAAAGCACACACTGCAACTCAGACAATAACAGTGGGAGACTTTAGCACTAGATTTTCATCAATGGACAGAGACTAAACAGTGACACAGTGAAATTAACAGAAGTTATGAAAATAATGGATTTAACAGATATCTAAAGAGCATTTCATCCTGAAACAAAAGAATATGTGTTCTTCTCAGCACCTCATAGTACCTTCTCCAAAACTGACACTATAATCAGCCACAAAACAAGCCTCAACAGATACGAGAAAATTGAAATAACCCCATTCATTCTATAAGATCACCACGGACTACATCTGGTCTTCAATAACAACAAAAGCAACAGAAAGCTCACATACACATGAAAGCTGAACAACTCTTTACTCAATGATAACTTGGTCAATGAAGAAATAAAGAAAGAAATTAAAATCTTTTTAGAATTTAATGAAAATGAAGGCACAACATACTAAAACTTATGGAACACAGTGAAAACAGTGCTAAGAGGAAAACTCATAGCTCTACGTGCCTACAAAAAGAAACTGGAGAGAGCATACACTAGCAGCTGTGACTAAGCCAGAACAACTGAAAGCTCTAGGACAAAAAGAAGTAAATATACCCAAAAGGAGCAGAAGGCAAGAAATAGTCAAACTCAGGGCTGAAATCAACCAAGTAAAAACAAAAAGAACTATACAAAGAATGAAAAAAAATCAGGAGCTGGTTCTTTGAGAAAATCAACAAGATAGATAAACCCTCAGCCAGACTAATCAGAGGACACAGAGACAGTATCCAATTAACAAAGTCAGAAATGAAAAGGGAGAGATAACAACAGAAACTGAGGAAATTTTAAAAATTCTCAGATCCTACTACAAAAGCTGATAGTCATCAAAACTGAAAAGTCTGGAGGAAAAGGACAATTTTCTAGATAGATACCAGGTACCAAAGTTAAATCAGGAGCAGATAAAACATCTAAACAGTCCCATAACCTCTAAAGAAGTAGAAGCAGTCATTAAAGTCTCCCAACCAAAAATACCCCAGGATCAGATAGTTTTAGTGTAGAATTCTATCAGACATTCAAAGAAGACCTAATACCAATACTCTTTAAACTGTTCCACAAAATAGAAACAGAAGGAACACTACCCAATTTGTTCTATGAATCCACAATTATGCTCATACCTCAACCACACAAAGACGCAACAAAGAAAGAGAACTTCATATCAATTTCACTTATGAATCTTGATGCAAAAATACTCAATAAAATTCTTGCAAACTAAATCCAAGAACATATCAAAATGATCATCCATCATGATCAAGTATATTTCATCTCAGGGATGAAGGGGTGGTTCAATATACTGAAATCCATCAATATAATCCAGTATATAAAAAAAATTAAAAGAAAACGAACCACCTGATAATCTCATTAGATGCTGAGAAAGCATTTGACAAAATTCACTGCTCCTTCATGATAAAAGTCTTGGAAAGATCAGGAATTCAAAGCCCCTACCTAAACAGAGTAAAAGCAATGTACACCAAACCAGTAGCCAACATCAAACTAAATGGAGAGAAACTTGAAGCAATCCCACTAAAATCAGGGACTAGACATGGCTGCCCACTCTCTCCCTACCAATTGAATATAGTATTTGAAGTCCTAGACAGAGCAATTAGACAACAAAAGGAGGCCAAAGGGATACAAATTGGAAAGGAAAAGTCAAAATATCACTATTTGCAGATGATAGGATAGGATACTTAAGTGACCCCAAAAATTCCACCAGAGAACTCCTAAACCTGTTCAACAACTTCAGCAAAGTGGCTGGATATAAAATCAACTCAAACAAATCAGTGGTCTTCCTCTACTCAAAGGATAAACTGGCTGAGAAAGAAATTAGGGAAGTGATAGCCTTGACAATAGTCACAAATAATATAAAATACCTTGGTGTGACTCTAACCAAGCAAGTAAAAACCCTGCATGACAAGAACTTCAAGTCTCTGAAGAAAAAAAAAATCAAAAACAATCTTAGAAGACAGAAAAATCTCCCATGATCGTGGATTGGCAGGATTAATATAATAAAAATGACCATCTTGCCAAAAGCAATCTACAGATTCAATGCAATCCCCATCAAAATTTCAACTCAATTCTTCATAGAGTTAGAAAGAGAAATTTGCAAATTATTTGGAATGACAAAAAACCTAGGATAGTGAAAACTATTCTCAACAATGAAAGAACTTCTAGGAGAATCACCTTCCTTGATGTCAAGCTGTATTACAAGCAGTAGTAATTAAAAACTGCATGGTGTTGGTACAGAAACACACAAATAGATCAATGGAATCAAATGAAGACCCAGAAATGAATTCACACACCTACGGTCACTTAATCTTTGACAAAGTATCTAAAACCATCCAGTGGAAAAAAGATAGCATTTTCAACAAACAGTGCTGGTTCAACTGGCAGTCAACATGTAGAAGAATGAAAATTGATCCATTCTTATCTCAAAGCTTAAGTCCAAATGTATCAAGGGCCTCCACATAAAACTAGATACACTAAACAGAACACCAATGGCTTATGCTCTAAGATCATCTATAGACAAATGGGACCTCATAAAATTGAAAAGCTTCTGTATAGCAAAGGACATTGCCAATAGGATGAAACCCCAACAAACAGATTGGGAAAAGATCTTTACATCTGATACAGGGCTAATATCCAATATATACAAAGAACAGAAGAAGTTAGACTCCAGAGAACCAAATAACCCTATTAAAAAATGAAGTACACAGAAGTGCATTGCTTTGGCTAATGCATATTCCATGATAGGTAAGAAAGGCATTCTTGTCAGAACTTCTTAAGACAGGCTCAGTCTTGTTTATGAAATAAAAAAGGGGGAAAGGTGGAGAGCCTTTGGAGCTGCTTGGTGAGAATCTGACATTGGCCAAGGACAAGGAAATGGGCTGCTTGGCAGGAATCTGACATTAGGCTAGAACAAAGAAGTAATTTCAAGTAGGAATCTAAATCTTAGGCTAGAACAAAGAAGTAATTTCAGGCAGGAATCTAAATTTTAGGCTAGAACAAGAAAGTAGGCTTCAGAAATGAAAATGACATTGGGCTAGGACAGTGAACTCCACTAAGATATTTTGGTCATCCTGATAATTCCTTAGAAACAGTGATCACAGGAGTATTCATGTAATTGGGTTTAATGCCTTGCTTGTTCTTTGACTATTTATGTTTATTATCTTGCTTGTTCCTTGACTATTTGCATCTATTGTATTGCTAGACCATCAACCTAGAACTAACCTTAATGCATGCATATAATTAAAATGGTATAAAAGCAAAAAGGAGAAGGAGGATGGGATAGGGGGTTCTAGAGAAAGGAAATGGGGAAAGAGGATGACATCCGAAATGTAAATAAATAAAATATCCAATAAAAAATGGAGTACAAAGCTAACAAAGAATTCTCAACTGAGGAATATTGAATGACCAAGAAGCACCTGAACAAATGTTCAACATCCTTAGTCATCAGGAAAATGCAAATCAAAACAATGCTGAGACTCTATCTCAAACCAGTCAGAATGGTTAAGACCAAAACTCAGGTGATAGCAGATGCTGGCGAGGATGTGGAGAAAGAGGAACACTCCTCCATTGCTGGTGGGATTACAAGCTGGTACAACTCTGGAAATCAGTCTGGCGGTTCCTCAGAAAATTGGACATAGTGTTACCTGAAGATCCCGCTATACAACTCCTGGCCATATACCCAAAAGATACTCCAACATATAACAATGACACATGCACCACTAT
This sequence comes from Mastomys natalensis, assembly GCA_021653895.1. Classification (NCBI taxonomy): domain Eukaryota; kingdom Metazoa; phylum Chordata; class Mammalia; order Rodentia; family Muridae; genus Mastomys; species Mastomys natalensis. The sequence continues at coordinate 1,032,430 of JAJTUV010000429.1, forward strand.
GTTCATAGAAGCTTTATTTATAATAGTCAGAAGCTGGAAATAACCCAAATGTTCTTCAACAGAGGAATGGATACAGAAAATGTGGTACATTTACACAATGGAGTACTATTCAGCTATAAAAAACAATGACTTCATGAAATTCTTAGGCAAATGGATGGAACTAGAAAATATCATCCTGAATGAGGTAACCCAATCACAAAAGAACACACATGGTATGCACTCACTGATAATTAGATATTAGCCCAAAAGCTCGGAATACCCAAGATACAATTCACAGACCACATGAAGCTCAAAAGGAAGGAAGATCAAAGTATAGACGCTTCAGTTCTTCTTAGAAGGGGAACAAAATACGCACAGGAATAAATATAGAGACAGTATGGAACAGAGACTGAAGGAAAGGACATCCAGAGACTGCCCCACCAGGGGAACCATCCCATATACATTCACCAAACCCAGACACTATTGAGGGTGCCAAGAAATGCTTGCGGACAGGAGCCTAATATAGCTGTCTCCTGAGAGGCTCTGCCAGAGCCTGACAAATACAGAGGCAGATGCCCACAGCCAACTATTGGACTGAGTACGGCGTCCCCAATTAGAGGAGTTAGAGAAAGGACTGAAGGAGCTGAAGTGTTTTACAAACCATAGGAAGAACAATATTATCAACCAACCAGACCCCCAGAGCTCCCAGGAACTAAATCACCAACCAAAGAGTGATCCAGGTCTCCAGCCGCATATGTAGCAGAGGATGGCCTTGTCAGACATCAGTGGGAGAAGAGGCCCTCAGTCCTGTGAAGACTCAGTGCCCCAGTGTAGGGGAATGCCAGGAAGGCAGGAGTAGGTGGGTAGGTGAGTCTGTGGGTGAGTACCCTCATAGAAGCAGGAGGAGGGAGGGAAGATGGGATAGGGGATTTCCATAGGGGAAACTGGGAAAGGTGATAACATTTAAAATGGAAATAAATAAAATATCCAATTTAAAAAAACAAATGCAAAAACAAAAAAAGAAAAGAAAGGAAAGAATATAAAAGAAAGGACTAAAGAAAAAACAGAATGAGAAAGAAAACAATGAAAAATAAACAGATCTGGGAAGTTTGTGGAGATTTTCTTATCACATAAATTAAATTAAATAAGAAAACAGTATAAACCTAAGAATGATGGAAAATGTCTACCCATATAAACTCTACCTTATTATTTGGTTGTGCTGTTTTATCCCAACAATAGTATTTTGGGAGACATACCAAGGTCATTGTTGAAAAATTCCAGGAGTATATGCCTAAAACATCAACCGTATTTCTCCATATATGAATATATGTGCATACCTGTAATCCCAGCATTTAGGACACAGAGATACAAATCCAGCGTCCAGTACATAGTGAGATCCTTTCTCAAAAAATAAACAATAGAAACATGGGCGGGTAATAAGAAGGAAAGGAAGAAAGGGAAAAGGGGAGAAGAAAGGGTGGCAGTGTGTAGGTGTAAGATTTTGTCCTTCAAATCTCCAGAAATGGACTCTCTCACAATGTCTTATTGGGTGAGTAAGTTTTATTTTTATAAATGTTTTTAAAAGATTTAATGACACCAAACACTTTCTGGAGACAATCTGTGTTCTACAAGTTACTTTCATATGGAAAGAGTGCATTTATAGCAAGGCTGTTCTGGTGGTTGGATAAGAAAATTCCTCCATATTTTCAGGCATTTGAATGTTTGGTCCCCAGTTGGTGGTGCTATTTGGGGACCTTTAGGAAGTGATCCTTGCTGGGTGAAGTACATTACTGGGGACAGACCTCTAAGATTAGAAAGCCTCACCTATTTATAGTTCACTGTCTGTTTCATACTACTAGTTCAAGATGAGAACTCTCAGCTTCCTGTCCCTGACACCATGCCTTCTGCCTCCTACTATGCTGTGCCCTGCCATTATAGACTCTAACCCTTTGGAAGTGTAAGACAAAATAAACTCTACCTCAAATTTTTTGCTTGATTGTGCTGTTTTATCACAGTAATAGTATTTTGGGAGAAATACCAGGGTCATTGTTGAAAAATTGCAGGAGTCAAAGGCTTTAAGTCTAAAACATCAACCATTTTTCTCCATAGCTGTGTGAACACTGGACAAAAATGTGATCTTTTAAACCTCAGCTCTCATTCTGCAAAATGAACAGACCTGGTCAGTATACTGTCTCCTATCTTCTGTAGCTTTAGATTTGTATGTATTAATAAGGTTGGAGAAAGATATAGGATCATGGAGTTGACCAGTATTCAGGAGGCTACAGTATTATCAAACAGATGGGCAAGAAGCAGCTGAGAGCCATTTCTGGTGCAGATTGCATGATGAGTGAGGGGAGGGTCCCAGCTGTGCAGGCAGCTGTCTGCCATGAGGCTCTGCACCTAGCTAAATGGAAAATCTTTTCTGGGATTGATGAGCCATACTCAAGTAGCAGCCAGAATGCTGAAGCTTCGTATCAATCACATCACCTCTCCAAGGCTCCTTTTCCTTGACTTAAACAAACAAATATGAAGGGATTTGAACTTCACTGACACTTTTCACCTCTAATCTGCACAGTAAACACATTACAGCTTGATAAAAATACTCTCTCTATGTGTGAGATATGCAATTTCCTTTTGAAATGCATACTGTCAGAAATGAGAATTTATAGTGAAAACCATTAATCCAAATCTTGGAAATGAAATTATTGTTTCAGGAAACGAGATATGGTAGAAAATAGATGTGAATGAATAGTACTCTCGGTACTATGAGGCTAGAGGTGTGATTGTTCCCCATCACTTTACAGACTGGGATGGTGGTCAAGGCCATATCATTTGCTCATGAAAACACTGACATTCAAATCCAGGAGATGTTGTTAGTTCCAGTTACAATATTTTACTAATTAGAATGCACATAAACTTCTCTTTGAAATCCAGCTCTGCTCCTTACAGAAGGTATGATTTTATCAAAGTCACCCTCTAAGCCTCAGGTTCCCTCACATGCAAACAGCAATAATACAGCTATTCCACAAGGAAAAATTAGTGTATTTCTGGCCTCTTGCAAATAAAGATGGTTAGCAAATGAAAGTTAAGGGACCTAAACGGCCAATGCACTTTCCTGCTGCATAATCACTCTTAAATCTTAGCATATTCCCACCCAATAGTTTTCCTCTGGCATATCTGTAATCCAATTGCAATCAGAGTTTGCAGGTAGTACTGTACAATAATTTGTTAGATCATTTGTACAATAATTTGCTGGACAATTCTTGTGGTCTTCACTTTCATGGACTCATTGCATGTTGTTGAATATATTTTCTATTGTACTGACTGAATGACATTGCCTGTTTGTCAGGGTGCTTCCTGATTTTCTACTTTTAAGATTTTTCTACTCCAACATAACTTCTGAATCCATTAAGTTTAATCCACATTTTGAGTTGGTTGCTTGAGCTAAATTCTCAGACATTATTGTGTGGAATTTTTTTAAAATATAGAATTACCTAAAATTATACCTCACTATAGTAAAGAGTTTAGCCACTAAAGGCATGCACATAAATTCAATGAATTCAGAAATTTTTCATTACATATCAATATATATAATCCAAAGGAGAACAGTAAACCATTTGGAGACAATGGCAGAATATATTCTGATCACAAACATTTTTATAACTATATTTAAAATCAAGAGAAAACTAAAGCCTATAAGAAATTTGATAAATTTATGATAAAGGTGAGGGTAGTGCAGATAAATGTGATGTGGTCCCAAAAAGGAACAATTTGTAAGGACTGGATTTACAGTAAGAAGTCTAACAGGAGCACGTGTAAAAATCACAGACCTTCTGGCCTAGGCTAAAGAGAAAACTCCAGACATAAAGTATGAAGACCTGAATTCAAATCCCTAAAACTTAACATAAAAACTCACACATGCTTGGGATCCCACCATCAGGAAGTAGTCAGGTAGATCTGTAGGGCTTACTGGACACACCAGTTTACTCAGTAAATTCCAGGTAAATGAGAGACTCTCAAACAAAAACAAAAACAAACAAACAAACAAAACAAACAAACAACACAAAAAACAAGGTGGATTGCTCCTAATAAGGTTTTCTTCTAGTCTACAGACCACAGGCACACACATACACACACGCATGCATGCATGCACACACAATTTTAACAATTCTAAACTTAAAACACAAAATCATCAGGATGATAGAGTCATGTACCTTATGTTGCATTGTATGTTTTCCATTAACCAACAACTTTAAAACGTCTTTGGCATATTCCCATCTACTCTCCCAGTCTCACTTCCACTAATATTAGACTGAATTATTTAGCATAACTAGGTGACGGATGGGAGTCATCCTCTTGCTCATTCATGGACCATCATTATTCAAATCCATTTCTCCCTTTCAAAACCTTCAGATCCCGTGGAACATATGAGAGAGTAATGTAGAATCACACCGTCTAACAAATATTGAATCATCTTTCCCTCCGCTTCTTTATGACTACTTCCTATCTAAAGTAGGCAAGTTGACCCTCCTCGTACCCAGCAGAGGAGTGGATAATGAACATATCTACCTATGAACTGTTCCTTTCATACAGAATGTGAAAAGCATACCAACACACATAATTACTATGAGGTAACAATGTTTCATTCCTATAGGAGGAGCTAAGGTGGGAGGAGTTAGGAGAGGAAGAGGAAACGGAAGAGGAGGAGTTAGGAGAGGAAGAGATAAAAAGAAGAGGAGGAACAAGAGAGAGCAGAGATCTAGGAGCAATGGAGATGGATGTTCATGTGTCTGTAGAAGTCAAAGGTAGTTGGTATACCTAAGTTGGGTACTGGGTTACACTTCTGATTGTATGGGTATCTTGTTACTGATCATTGCCAAATATATAAGCTTTGATTAATCTAAAGAATTAGAGTCTGGATGGCAGAATGGTCTGGGCAATGCCCTGCCTTGGGAAGGCAACATGGAAGATTGGCAGAGCCATCTCTCATGCTGGCATCTAGTGGGTGGCAGGGCTGGTGTTTCTGGCAGCTGGTTCTAGCTGCAGCACGCACATGGCCTCCGGCCGAGAAACATGGCGGCTGGGCTAGGCAGAGCGGCTGCAGCTTAGATAGTCAGCCTGAGACAGAGGCCTTTTTAAATAATTACTACAACACATTCCATGAATCAGTAATGAATGCCTGTTGAAGAGAAACGTCAAAGGTGCTATCCTAAGTTGTGATTCAGCCATCCAACCCATTCTCTCATAGAAAAAAATATCAACAAGCACCACTGCCAACAACATAATAAAAAAAGAAAAATAGTTCAAAGGAGAAATGGTGAAAATAAAAAATATATATACAGGTACAAATTTATTTGAAAAGAGCCCTTACTCAAATCTGTTTTACTATTCATGAACTGGTTGAAGAAAATGAGAACTGATTGCAACTACTTCATTGAGAATTTTTGTATGTATATTCATGAGGGATACTGGACTATAACTTATATATTTTTGTTGGGTTTACACTTGATTTCACTATTTCAATATTATTTGCTTTATGAAGGAGCTTATTGTGGTTCTGAATTTTTTTAAACATAACTCAAAAAGTATTGCTTGTTTGAAGGCTCTATAGAATTCTTGTATAAGTATATCTGACCCTTGGTATTTTGCTTGTTTGTTTCTTTTCACTTTATTCTGTTTGAATGCTTTTTAAATTTTTTTGATTTGCTGAAAATAAAAAAAAAAAAATAAAAAATAAAAAAAAAAGAAAATGAGAACTGAGTATGAATCAGTACCCTGAGGCCACAATATTAACCTTCCTGGAACTCCAGCATCATTTCATCCAAATGCGTTCTTGTTTAGAAAACTTAATATACAAATCAAGTTAGAGAAGCAAGGTGGGAGCTGCACCACAAGTCTCTGCATCCTTCCAGCACTAGGCCCAGGGAACTCTCCAGAACTGGAAAGAGGGGGCAGGGTGAGGGAACACAGTCCCAGACAGATGCTAGAGAGTAGGTAAAAAGTTGACATAAGAAAAAAGAGTATAAAGAAAGAATCTTAAAGAAGGGAAAATAGAAAACAGGGAGGAAGATGGAAAAGGAAAGCTTAGTTGGATTTTTTTGTTTGTTTTTTTAATGTTGGTATTTATAATGCTAATTCTGTTCATTCCCTAAATACAGAGTATGCTTCTGTTTATGATCAACAGGATTCCAGTCATCCCCCACTGCATTCTCCTTTGCTCCTTTTATCCTCTATTGACAAGTAAAGAGTACTTTTCTAATATAGAATTCTACTTCTCTTGTCATATGTTGGAGCATCTTCTGGGTATATGCCCACAAGTAGCATAGCTGGGTCCTCAGGTAATGCTATGTCCAATTTTCTGAGGAACCGCCAGACTGATTTCCAGAGTGGTAGCATCAACTTGCAATTTCACCAACAATGGGGGAGTGTTCCTCTTTCTCCATATCCTCACCGGCATCTGCTATCACCTGAGTTTTTTGATCTTAGCCATTCTGTCTGGTGTGAGGTGGAATCTCAGGGTTGTTTTGATTTGCACTTCCCTGATGACTAAGGATAGGTGCTTCTCAGCCATTCGAGTTTCCTCAGTTGAGAATTCTTTGTCTAGCTCTGTACCCTATTTTTAATAGGGTTATTTGGTTATCTGGAATCTAATTTCTTGAGTTTTTTGTATATATTAGATATTAGCCCTTTATCAGATGAGGGATTGGTAAAGATCTTTTCCGAATCTGTTGGTTGCCGTTTTGTCCTATTGACAGTGTCCTTTGCCTTACAGAAACTTTGCAATTTTATGAGGTCCCATTGGTCAATTCTTGATCTTAGAGCAAAAGCCATTGGTGTTCTGTTCAAGGACATATGCTCCACCATGTTAATAGCAGCCTTATTTATGATAACCAGAAGCTGGAAAGAACCCAGATGTCCTTCAACAGAGGAATGGATACAAAAAATGTACATTTACACAATGGAATATTACTCAGCTATTAAAAACAATGAATTCGAGAAATTCTAAGATAAATGGATGGAAATAGAAAATATCATCCTGAGTGAGGTGACCCAATCACAAAAGTACACACATGGTATTCACTCACTGATAATTGGATATTAGCCCAGAAGCTCACAATACCCAAGATTCAACTCACAGACCACATGAAGCTCATAAAGAAGGAAAACCAAAGTGTGGGTGCTTCAGTCCTTCTTAGAAGGAGTAACAAAATACTCAAGGGAACAAATATGGAGACAAAGTATAGGACAGAGACTGGAGACTGCTCCTCCTGGGTATCCATCCTATGTGCAGTCACCAAAGGTAGATGCTGATGTGGATGTCAGGAAGTGCATGCTGACAGGAGCCTGATATAGCTGTCTCCTTAGAGGTCTGCCAGAGTCTGACATACTCAGAGGCAGATGCCCACAGCTAACCACTGAACTGATCATGGGGTTCCCAATGGAGGAGTTAGAGAGAAGACTGAAGGAGCTGAAAGGTTTACGGCCCCATGGGGAAAGCAATAATACCAACCAACCAGAGCTTCCAAGGTCTAAACCACCAGCCTGGGAGCACATAGGGAGGGACCCATGGCTCCAGCTGTGTATATGTAGGGGAGGATGGCCTTGTCGGGCATAGGTGGGAGAGGAGATCCTTGGTCCCATGAAGGCTGGATGCAGAGTATGGGGAAATTCGAGGGTGGGTAGGTGGGAGTGGGTGGGTAGGTGGGGGCACATCCTCATAGAAACAAGAGGAGGGAAGATGGGATAGGGGGTTCCTGGGTAGGGGGAAAATGGGGTAAGGGAATTACATCTGAAATGTAAATAAAATATCCAATAAAAAAGAAATTCTACTTCCCAGAGTTGTCCTCTGCCACCCTCAGCAAGATTTCCCCAGACTCTGGTGCTTTTCCAGATAATTCTACCCTGGCATGTTTTTCAGATTTAAGTATTAATGACATTAAATAATTAAATTAAAACATATTATTATATATGTGATAATATCTTATATATGTCATATATCATATCACATATCATATTTGTATATATCTTATATGCTTCACATATTAGATATGTATATATGTTGTATATATCATATATCATATAAAGATATATATTATATATGGCATATACATATAAATCATATGTATATCTCATACCATGCTTTGAGATATTTATAGACGCACACTATAGTTATTACCACAAGTAAGATAATTAAACAACTAATCTAATACCCTTTATGAGTACACTTGTTTGCTGAGAACATTTATACCAACCTTTTTTGCAAATTTCAAATCTCTATTATTATTAACTATAGTCACAATAGTCTATATTATCTTTTCTGAACCTGTGTACATTTTAACAAACATCTCCTCACTTTTCCTTCCCACAATGTATCATTTGAATCTTTGTTTCTATGAGTTCTATTATTGGGGTTTGCATTTAAGGGAGGATATGCAGTATATGTCTGTCTCTGGCTTATTTGACTTACTATAAGTGACTTATATGTTCACCCATCTTGTCAGAACCACCAGGCTTTCTGTCTTCCTTTTCTAGAGCTGAACAATGTCACACATACATATCACATCATATTTTCTCTGTCTCTTCATTTATCAATTGATACTTGATGGGTTTTGTCTTAACACTGAATCCAGTTCTACTGGACATACTCAATAGTAGCATTATGGGATAACATGGTAGTATCATTTCAAATATTCTGATGGTTTTCCATATTGCTTTCCATAATGGCTGCACTTAGTTACACCCCAAACACATAGATGAAAATCTGCTTCCCTACATCTTTATCAAAATTATTTTTAGTTTTGTTGTAATAGTCATCCTAATAAGAGTCAGGTGACATTTTACTGTGGTTTTGATTTGTGTTTCCAGATAACTATTAACATCAAGCACATTTTTATGTACCCATTAGCTATATTAGATTTTATTTTATAAAATGTCTATTTTATTTTATTTTGTTTTAATTTCATTTTACTGGTTATTGATTTTTCTATGTACAAATGTTGTAGTCTGAGGTAGTCTCATCTGATATTTTGTTTTGGTTTCCTGCCCTCCTGGGGTATGTCTGTGTGTATCTCTGTCTGTGTATCTCTGTCTGTGTGTCTGTCTGTATGTTTATCTGTGTGTCTATGCCTGTCTATCTGTACGTATTTATGAATGTATGTATGTGTATGTGTCTTTGTCTATGTCTGTCTACATGTGTGTATTTCTGTGTGATCTGTCTCTGTGTGTTTGTCTGTGTGTATGTCTGTCTGTGTAAGTGTGTTTTTCTGCATCTGTGTATACCTTGTGATAAATCTTCAATGGAAAAATAATCCTATTTGTGTCTAAATTTGGTTAAGAAACTGTTAAATCTAAGCTTGAGTAATTAATCTAAAATTTTTCTTATAAAAAGAAATAATTAAAATTTCAATGGGGATGTGTATTGACAGCTAGAGTTCCTTTTAAAACAATGTATTATACATGTAAATTTTAGAAATCTATTAGCAAAGTATGATTGTTCCATCCCCAGAATTGATGAAAAACTTTCTCCTACTTTGTTCTATGGGTTCTTTTTTAATATTAGATAATCATTCAACTTTTATATTGGTTTGACTTTGATAATGTGTCTCATTGGACAATAAATTCCATAAATAAAAGTATTCTGTTGCATTTTTGGTGTCATCAAACTATGTGTTATGAAATGAACATTAAAATACTCAATGACTAAGAAAAAAGCATGTTGGATCTTCGAACCTAGACCCTAACCTTCAAGTTTGATGTATCTTCTACCTCATTTAATCTTCACAATAATCTAAGATAGTTGTACTGGCATTAACTTTTACAAGTTTGAAAACTGAAACACAGAACTGTCAACGCTTTATAGTTACATGGCTTCAGGAACAAGTGATGCCATGTTACAAACAGAAGTCTGACAGTCTGAGCAATTGATCTTAACAAGAAGACAAATCAAGGATGGGTAATTTGTGTATCTTATTTGACACAAATATTGAAGATTCAGAATAGTGCTAAACTGATTTTTGACAGCAACAATTCTCCTTTCTCCTTTTTTTTTTTTTTTTTTTTTTTTTTTTTTAGCCCTAACTTTTTATCCCTGTGCCTTGGACAAGTTTCTTACCTAAAGCCTGAGAGAAACATAAAGTTAGTCCTATACCTGGAAGTATGGATGTGTAACTGTATGAGTGACTCATGATTAGACGGATACCTGATAGATAACCCAAAGCTCCTCTCTAATAGGTTTATCTCCATCATGCCTCAAACTGAAAGGCCAAAGATTAGGTGAAGGTAGTGAATGACACAGAAGCCCTAAACATGGCTGGCATCAACTCCCACATTCAAGTAGTAACCATCTCTCCCAACCTCATTCCATCATTTCTGTGATATCAACATCTATGTTTAATTTAAATATAAACCTGCATTTGTGTGAATCAGGAGGCTCCTGACATAACTTGAGTCACTCGGCCCCACACTGAATCCTCATTCCCATCCTTTTCCTTTAGAAGAGAGTACTGAAATTTTGATGAAAGAAGAATTCACTCGCAAGAGCACCTCTCTAGCAGTTCTCTGAAGTCTTCCCTAACACTTACTACCAACACAAACATAACCCTCCTCTCTTCTAATTCCAAAGCAAAAGCAGAGACTATGAAGTATCAAAAGCAAATAGCAAAGCACATCAGATATTCTTTCAGCGTGGTGTGTTTGCATGGAGACAGCAACCACTTTGAAGTCCTAACTCTTTTGAGCATCTTTATCTGTAGTTCCCCAGGGTCTGTTCTTTTCTATCTTTTAAAAGACATGTAGCACCATCCAAAAAATAATTACTGAGCTCTGATTATTTCTCAGGCTCTGGCATTGGATTTAAGGGTATTTCAGCCAATAGGATACATTTAGCCTCTGTTCCTATGGAGTTTGTAGTTTCAGGATAAATCGGTTAGGAAATATCAGTCGTGTGATGGGGACTTTAGTCAAAACATCTATGGTCCAGGGATATCCTCCAATGGAAGAGACCCTTAAATTAAACTCATAGGATACATAGATACATAAATGATGAAGTGACTAAGTAGAGGATTTCCTAATAACCCTCTAATGGCATGTATGTATCACAGCTACATTTTTGAGCCGAAAGCAGTGATTAATGGGGCTAACAGTACTCATCTTTAAAAAAGAGTAAAACACAATAGCCTACAACTAATTTATCTTTTAATAAATTAGGCTTCAATTTAATCAATAACCAGTCAATAAAGACTTCTTGCCACATTAGATCTTTGCCCTAAGAGTAGGAAATTACTATTTTGTTTATAGTAAACTTTAGTTTGTCTTGAGGCTTGGGAGGTATAGGGGGTGCTCTATAAAGCATCATATATATCATAAGGAGACTGTAACACTAGCTTAGGTGCTGGAGCTAGGGGTTAGGACATCATTCAACTAACTCCTTTGTCTAAGGAAACAGTATAAATTGGGAACATTACATGGAATTTTTCTACTAATGAGCTGACAAAATACGCAGAGAACAGATGAGAATTTAAAGAAGTCAGAGCATGTCTGTTAGGGGGGAAAATGCACAAATGAGGAAGAGAAGATTTCTTCACATTAGCAATGATGAATTGAGTAGAACAAGAGGGGGCCCAAGTCACTCTAGCAAAAGAGAACACTTTAGGTATTGATATAGTCAACAAGCAGTGTCAGCACCCATTTAAGCAAATTTCATTAAAGAAAGCTGTACCTTGGAAATTCCCTGAAGTGTACATTTGCATGCCCATCACTGCAAAGACTGAACAAGAGCCACAACAAAAGAAAGCCCTCATACTTCAGAAAATTATAGTTTTCTTCTTCTGCCTTTACACAAAACATGATTTCAGTTCCAGACAATATTACCAAGTGCAGGATCCTATCTGTGGTGGGCTCATATTTTTGAATGTTTGGTCCCAGTTAGTGAAACTCTTAGAGAAGGATTAGAATGGGTGGCCGTTTTAGAGGTATGTCATTTTGGGGGGTGGTGTTGTGTTTTGATGTTTCAAAAGCCCATGACACATATACTCCTGACCAGTCTTATTCTCTCTCTCTCTCTATCTGTAACTTACAGATCAGATATGAGTTCTCAGTCACTGCCCCAACCTGAGGCTTACATGCCTGGCTGCTTGCCTGCCTGTGCTCCCCACCATGACTAATGGACTTGCACTTTGAACCTGTAAGCAAGCTCACAACTAATTGTTTCCTTAGTCATGATGTCTCCTCACAGCAATAGAACAGTAACTAAAATATCACCCCACTACACTGCTCTTCTCCATCTCGGTTTCACTGGTGACTCTGCTAAGCAGAAGGCAAGGATGGTAAGGATGACTGCAGAAGCTCCAGCCTATCATCCTCCGTGGTACAGGTTTCCAATGGGAAAAAACAAACAGCTTCTCCTACTACCTACTCCTGAGTTTATTTTAAAGAAGTTTGCCACATTAACATGATTAGTGATTACCAGGGAGATAGATAGCTCAGTGACCAAAGCAGTTGCTGCATAAGCATGAAGACTGGACATCAGGTTGCAAGAATGTACATAAAGTCAGATGCCATGGCAAGCATTTGTGATCTTAGTACATCTACAGGAAAAGGGGTGGTAGCTACAGAAAAACTCCCCAAAGCTAGAATAGCAGCAGACACAGTGTGAACAATAAAAGACTGTCTCAAACAAGGTACATAATGAAGACTGACACCTATAGCTATCCTCTGACTCCCACATGCATGCTCTGATGTATGGATGCGCGTGTACACACACACACACACACACACACACACACACACACCGTGTACATCATGCACACACATTAATAATAATAATAAAATCAATGAGGTCACCAAAGAAAGAAGTCAAGTTAGTTGGCTGAACCTGAACCAATCACAATAATTATCCTAAGCCTGTGTTCTGTCAGGACAGGATCATACTGTCCCTACAGAAACAAACAAGGACTAAAACCATGGGTAAAAGGGGAGTCACCCAAGGAAGGACACCAAACACTCAGGACAAATACTAAACTCAGATTTACAAGTCATTTGAAGGCACCACCTTAGTATCTGTGATAGTTTGGATGAGAAATGTACCCCATAGTTTGGGGCATTTGAACATTTGGTCTCCATTTTATGGTAGTCTTAGGTAAGGTTTAAATGGTGCAGCTTTCCTGGCAGAGGTATATCACCAAGGATGGGCCTCGATTAAAGGCCCACTGCCATTTCCAATTTGCTCTCTGCTTTACGCTTGCGTTCAGGGATGTGAGCTCTCAGCTTCCTTCTCCGGCTCACACACGTGCCTGTTCCTGTGCCTCCCCACCATAACAGTGATGGACTTTTATCCCTCTGGAACAATAACTCTAGATAAATTCTTCCTATAATGAGTTTTCTTGGTCATAGTGTTTTACTAAAGCAACAGAAAAGTAATGAATACAACATCCCTCTGAAGTCTTCTCAGTTCTGCTCTTCAGTATGATATCTCCACCTGTCAATCTATACAGTCCTCTATGGCAAATTATTCCCATGATCCTCTGCACACTAAATTCTTACCCATTCAGTTCTACCCTGCAGTGAAGTATGAGCCTTTATCACTCAGTTATACCCACTCACCGTCTTCAATATTCCCTTAATAGTTGTGGCTCTAGCTTTCATTGTTGCTTTTGTTTTCCATAATTTGACATGAGTAGTATATTTACATTTTACTCTCCAAATCCTCCCATGTATCCCTGATTCCAGCGCAAACTCATTGCCTCTTATTCTTTCCCTGAGTCTATTTAGTGTTGCTCATATGTATGTACGTAGGTCCAATCTCTTGGAATTGGACAACCTACCAGGAAGGTTTCCCTGACCCAAATCACAACAATTCTGTTATTAAGAACTATTTGGGGGAGGTGCATAAAGATAGAAGGAAGTAAGAGAATGAGTATCTCTAGGGGGCAGAGGGGGGTCTAGGAAGGAGAAGTAAGTATGACTTTATGTGTGTGTGTGAAAATGTCACACTGAAATCCATTAGTTTTTACACTTAAGGTGCTAAATAAAATTATACTTTTTTCCTAAAGATCATTTTGCTTATTTTTAGTGGCTTTAACACAGAAACACTAGATTTTCTGAAACATTTAAACACAGTCAAATGACTTTAGAAAGCAGGAGAAATAAAAAATACAAAAACATTTTCAGCAGAGTGTATACTGACTTAAAATGTTCATTTGCATTAAATTATTCATCTGAAAATTTAATGGGAATGCCTTAATTACTCAGAGAAGCAAAGGCCTATTAAAATGTGGGGGAAATCATGTACAGCTATGATGACTTTCTTTTTATTACTGCTTTAATAACTGCAGACTTCAACTGGTACCAATGATTATATTACTATTAATGCCTATTTTGTGCATTAGAAGTTGAGAAACATCTAAGAAGCTAGCTTGAATACATTTTTTAAATCCTGAGTAATAATAAGCTTTCTTATTTTCCTTCTTCCCATCTGGTGAGCTTCAACAGAATGATAAAGGAAAGAGTCCAACAAATTTAATTATGTGAGCCATGTTTCTAGGACTGATAGATACTGTACTAACTAGAACACATCCAGACTCAAACTTCCAAACTTAACTTCAGAGGTGAATCCAGAAGAAGTTTTGTTTTTTCTTATCTCCCTAACATGCTCCCAATGGTTCTGAGAAAAAGTGTCTCTTACAAGGTCTGAAATGATTCAATAAATACGAATAATATCAATAATAGCTTACGCTAACAGATGCTGCATTCCTGGCACTGTGCCAAGCAATGCGAATACTATTTCTGTTCTTCCTCCCAGCACTCCTGGTAATTTATGCCTGGTTTGCGATGTTGCTGTTCCCACTACACCAATGGATCTCAACCCTCCTAGTGCTGGGACCCTTTAATAGAGTTCCTCATATTGTGATGACATATGAGGCCACAAAATTATATTTGCTGCTAATTCATAATTGTAATTTTGATACTGTTAATGAACCATGAATATGTCTTCCAATTGTCTTAGGCAACAACTGTAAAAGAGTCATTTAATCTCCCCAAAGGGGCTGTAACTCACAGGTTGAGAACCATCAAACTACACAGATTTAAAACAAAACAAAAAAAAACAAAAAACAAAAAAACTAGAAGTAGCAAATGCCTGGAGTCATGGGATACTGCATTTCAGCTTCTGAGCCATAAGGACTGGGTGTGGGAAAGCCCCTCCTCAATGATGAGTTCTGCCCTGCTGGGAAAGCTGAGTTCACTACGGCCTAGAGTTGTCTGGAAATTCCCATAATCTAGAGACAGAAAAGTGAGAGAAAGGCAATCTACAGTTTGGAAAATGAAACAAAGAGGAAAGAGAGTAGAGATAAATCCTTAGGTTACCGATACCTTTCCAATACCTGCCTCCAGGCCCCTGAGGTTGGGCCACCATCTCTGTGTTCAGTAAACATAGAGCTAATGTTAATAGTATCCTTCTAGTTGATGTTTCAAGCTCTGTGGGAAGGGATTCTATTACTTCCACTTGAGCACACTCATTAGCATTGACTGGAATTCATCTGAGAATCTAATGAGAATACCTTAAACAGAAACCTTTCTGTGTCTGATTATTCACCCATGCGTGTAAATAAGGACCGGGATGGTCAGAGGCAACCACTGAAAACTGAATATATTACCAGATGGCTTACCTATTTGTTCAAGGTATCTCTCGCATCAAATTCAATCTCAGCAACAATCCTACATTCCTTTTAAAAGACATCAGCACAGCAGTAGTATTCACTAATAATAATCACTAGAAATATTATACTCAAGACATTCTCTATTTAGGCAATATGCCTAAATCAATCCTTAAAAGCTTCTCTCTCTCTCTCTCTCTCTCTCTCTCTCTCTCTCTCTCTCTCTCTTTCTCTCTCTCTCTCTCTGCCTGCCTGCCTCTTGACACTTTTGAAGATTTGGCATACAAACTCACCATTAAACACATGCTTTAGTATCCTATCAAACTATAAGAAAATAATTGTTTATAATCATTTCTCATCATCTACTTTCCTGATAAACTATGGATTATAGGTGTACAGATTATGTTTATTTCTGAAGCAATAGTTAGCATAAAATAGATTCTTGTAACTTTCTTTCCGCTATTATTTTTCATATTTTATTAGAATATATTAGTCATACATAATAGGGCATTTCATAACGACACTTTCATAGTTGTAGTGTGTCTTTCTGTCATAGTCATCACACTCCTTTCTTGCCTTTTCCCACACTTGCTAATAACTTCCTCTTCAAAAATTCTTTTTCATTCTCAATAATCAATTTTTTATTCACCTTACATCCTAATCACAGCCCCCCTCCCTCCTCTCCTCCCGGTCCTACCCTTTCAAATCCTCCCCCGTTAAACCCTCCCCTCAGGTACTACCTCACTCTGGGATATCTAGTCCAGAGAAGACTAGGCACATTCTCTCCTGCTGAGGCCCAACAGGCAGTCCAGGTAGAGAAAGGGAATCTAATAGCAGGAGAATGAGTCATAGAGAGCCCCTCTCCAAAGTTGTTGTGGATTCCACATGAAGACTAAGCTACACATCTGCTACAAATGTGCAGGGCTCCTACATATGCTCTTTCGTTGGTGGTTCAACATCTGTGAGACCCCTAGGGCCCAGGTTCGTTGACTCTGTAGGTCTTCTTGAGGTGTCCTTGACACACACACACACACACACACACACACACACACACACACACCACTTACTCAATTCTATCCTCAGCTCTTCCACAAGACCCTACAAGTTCTGCTTAATGTTTGGCTCTAGGTTTCTGCATCCGTTTCCATCAGCTGATGGATGAAGCCTCTCATAAGACAGTTATGTTAGGCTCCTGTATGCAAATATAACAGAATATCATTAAATAGTGTCAGTGGTTGGCTCTCACACATGGGATGGGTCTCAAGTTGGGGCAGTCATCGGTTGTCTCTGATGAATCCTCTCCAGAAATTCTTAACCAGCTAATTAATCTTCTTAATTCATGTTTCCAGAAGTTCAGAGACACTGAGGAACTTGTCATTATTCACATAGCTAAGACAAAGCAAAGAAATTGGTTTTGTTCTTTGTCTTCTTCACTGTGCCGAGAATTGAACCCAGGGCTTATGCTAGCCTGTGTTAGACATATGGTCTACTATGGAGCCACACCCTCAGCCAAAGAATATTGAACCTTTTTTCTGCTCTTTCTTTGTCCATGCTTTCCTCATCACTTTAGAAAAGACTAAAAAGACTACAAATATTTTTTAATTATATGAAATTCTACTTTTCAACGGCTCTAATATTTTAGCAACCATGTAAGGATGTTAAACTTACAATATTTTCAGCAATAAAAGCAGCATAGTAGAGTATTAACATTTTTCCACTTCTAAAATAAATCCCATTATGTTATAGCCTAAAGTTATAGGGCAGGAATAAGCTACAGGAGAAGAAACCTTCATTGTATGCATTTTCTTGAAGCATCTTTTTAAATCCTCTTTTAATATAGGAATGGTTAATTAGATACTAAAACCCAGCTCTAAATCTGCCTCAAGCAAGACTTCCAGGTAGAAATGCATAAGGATGTTTTCCTTCAAATCTCACTCAGCTCCACATTCGCTGTCTCCTGCCAATGTTAGGTTGCTTTTGGAACATGATACAGCAAACAGAAACCTGGTGGCAAAGACAAGGACTAGGAGAAAAGTAATAGTGAAAATAAATAAACTTCAGAGCAAAAATTTAGAACTAAAAAACAATGCCCTCCAAAATCATGCTCCGGGCTTAAAAACTGATCATCTGCTAAATGGGCCCAGTTATGGTTGAAATCAGAAATGTTCCCCACAGCTTTGTGTGTTAAATATTTGGTCTCCAAGTAGTCGAAGTATTTGGGAAGTGGCAGCTAACTACAGAAAGCAAATCACTAGGGGGCATGCTTTTGAAATTTTTCCCCAATCCTCAATCCTTTCTCTCTGCTTCCTGGCCACCATAAGGCAAACAGCCTCTACCATATACTCTCTCTACATCACTACAGACCCATAAGGAATGTACCCAACAACTCAGAACCTAACTGTGTGAAGCCTGAAGCCAAGATAAACGCTTCCTAGTCTAAGTTGTTTCTCTCAGTATTTTGCCATAGCAATGAAAGGGCTGACTAATGCTGGACAAGTTGAGCTAGTATAATACACTCTGTTTTAAAGACCAGATCTATAGATTACAACATACAGGGGGGATGATCATACATTAGAATGTGAACTTCTTTTTTAAGATAAAGTATATGATGAATTTATTTTGAGATAAAATAAAATTCTGGACTATAGGATTTTAGTTAACATATTATATTACATTTAGATGCGATTCCTTCACTTCACATTGAGGCTACGGTTTTTAAATAGTCATGCTATAATATAATTGGACAATTATGTCATGATTACCTACCTCTACTAGCATTTGTTTACTGTGGGAATCTGTGAGAACTAGTCTATTGTTCCATTCTGAATTTATCAAAATTATTTATTTCATTAAAATACTCTCAGGCAAGTGCATTCAGTTAATTTGAAAGGAAAAACCAACCTAAATATTTAAGTGTGTTTATAAGTTAGGGATATTAGCCTCTGTTTTTTTGAGAACAGTACAAATGCTTTTATTTTAATATGTTTACCTATACTGATACTCACTCATTGAAAATTGTGACTATTGGTATATGCTTAATCATTACCCTATGATAGAGAACTTTTTTAAGATTTATTTATTTATATTATTTATATAAGTAAACTGTAGCTGTCTTCAGACACACCAGAAGAGGGCATTGGATCCCATTACAGATGGTTGTGAGCCACCATGTGGTTGCTGGGAATTGAACTGAAGACCTCTGGAAGAGCAGTCAGTACTCTTAACCACTGAGTCATCTCTTCAGTCCTGAAAATTTTTAAAAATAAAACCAGTAGCTTAACCCTTTTGTGGGACCCAGTCCTTACTTAATTGTTATAAAGATATTAGATTTCTTATTGAAATTATCTGAATTGTCTTTAGATAAAATGCTTTCTGGCTTGTGCATTCTCTGTCACCTTCTCCCTCTCTACTTCAGACTTCATTTCTTTCTAAACTCAGCTTTGAACTTGCTGGCCCTCCCACCTGGTATCACATTCTTAGCACTCCAGCAGACTGGTTTCCTTCCAGCTCTGTAAACTCACTCAGGTTCAAGTGTATGTTAGCCAACATCTACAAAAACCAAAAGCTAGTCTATTTCAAACAGAAAGAGATTCAAACTAGGGAATTTGAACCAAACTTTTGCAAGAATAGAGCACAAAGGTCCAATGAAATTGTATTCTCATAGAAGTAGAGAGGGGAGAAGAAGAAGGACCATGGGAAACCATCACTCTCAATACCAGTTTTTGTCCATAAAGACAGGCAGGGCTCAGAATAGAGCAGAAGGACAACACTGATTACTAAACTAGCAACCAAATCCACCAGCACCTAACCTTTGCTCACACTCTTGCTCCTGTCTGGAATGTATTTCTGACATCCTCGGCAACCTGGTTACATTTGAAAGTGATAACCTCTGGAATGACTGAAGGAAGGCCTCAAAAGTCACTAACGGCAGTTTGGACAAAGAGGGAAATTAATAAATCAACTCTTACAGGGCTTCTGAATGGAACCAAAGTCTTGCAACAATGTAAGGTAGTCTAAGCTAGGGGGGAAAAAAGGTAACTTGGCCTTGGTTTCCAGGTATTTCAACTGGTGCCATATCTGCCTCCCATCCCACAGCCCACTTGTGGCAGAAAAAAACAAAAAGACAAAAACAAAACAACAACAACAGAGGAGCTTTGGAACACAGCATGTAACCACACTTCCACCAAGTAAGTGTCACCGTTTAATCTATCCATTCATTCTTGGAAGAAAAAAGTGGAGCTCAGCCTTGTTTCTGGAACCCAGCCAGATTTTTCATGTCATTTTCTCACTATGCAAACTCAGTCTGTGATATTACCCTGTGGCAACCCACGTTGACAGTACAACTGTGTGTTGACGGAATCGCCTTCACCTATCCTGCAAATTTAAAGGAATTGGTGAAGACGCAACTCCTTAGTTGCTATGCATGATGGTTTCCTATGCATGATGATATTAAAAGGTTATCTGGCAAATTCAGTTAAAGAAGAAAGGAAGATGAAATGGAAGTTACTTGACTTTCGAGAAAAACTGTTGTGCTCATCCAGATTCTCTTCATGTCAACTGTTTATAAAACTCTAATATAAAAACACCAGGTGTGGTGCCACATAACTATAAACACGGCACCAGGAGGGAGATGTAGGAGGATCAGAAATTCAAGGCCATCCTTGGCTCCCTAGAAACTTCAAGGACAGACTGCGATACAAAAGATCCATCTTTAAAGAGGAAAACAAAATCTATTTAACTCTTGTCAGTACTAAGATATTAATAATGATACAAAAATAATAACCAAGCCAACAAACTTATTTGAATTCTACTGGTTTGACTATTAATGTATTTTGCATTTGGGTACCTTTCAGCAACATGCATTATATTGAATTTAGTCTACTTTTCTTCCCTTTCAGCTTCTGGAGTCCATAATATTTCTGGAGTATCCTTGTTCTTCAGGATATGGCATTTTCCAAGACAGTTGATCAGTCATTGGTTTTTGTTTGGCTGGCTTTTTTTTCCCTACATGTCCTTCAGTTCAAGTTCATCTACTATTGTCTCAGGACTGGACTGAATTTATGCAAACCAGATAAACAAAATACTGTAAGTGTTTCTCAATGAAACATTATAGAAAGACATAAGATGTTATCTTGTGCTTACCTTAATTTCTAGATAAATTAGTCTGTTTTTTATCCATGTTAAAGTTTTTGTGCTTCTCTTTATAGTTATTAAATATTTTAAAGAGATACCTTGAAATTATAAAAACCCTCTCATTCTAACTATCACCACTAATTTTAGTGTGCACTGATGGATAGTGTCTACAATGATTATTTGGAGATGAGTATCTAATGATTACTCTATTTCCTGTCTGCCTTTCACATGACTGAAACTCAGCTGCATAGGAAAAGCCATTCTTTTTCTATGGGAACATTTAGTTAAGCATTTATGTTTATGAGTACAAACTCACAAATATAGGTCCTAATTAAACATTATCTTTCTTTCAGAACTAAGTTGGTCCAGCTTTGGCTATCAACAGCTCCTTCAGATGACCTGTGTGTCCCTTTAAGAAGCCGCATCTACTTAAGGGCATTTATTTCTCCTACATGCTATCATAACATTCCTTGATTTTCCAGTATTTTCTCATCAACGCATGTTTTCCATATGAACTTCAATAACAACCTACCTCACTCCATAAAATATCTTTACTGGCATTTTTATTGGAGTTATACTGTGTCCTTGACTTTTCAATCATACATTTAAAAGATTCTGAGAATCTGAGGGTGTAATCCATCCAAAGTATCTTTAAAAGGTGGAAAAAATGGCAAGCTAGCACAAGGCACATAGAAGTAAATTCTGACATTAGAACTGGAAATAACTTACTCATTCTAATGAGGGAGAAGAACCTAAAGATCTAAAATGCTTTTTGGGAAACCCATCCTGGCAGTTAACTTCCTTTTAAGGTATGTGAAATGTCACTGAAGCTTATGGATTCTTTTTCTTTAGAACTGACTTTTTTCAAAAGGCCTCCCTTTGTGTCCATGGCCGTTGCATTAGTCTAGAAGCTTAGATTTTTCTCTCTGACATCCTGGCAACCAAGTCCTTAGAAGTATCCAGTCCTCTGAAAGCTACCATGACAGTGGGCTATCTCATTTTCTGATGTTGTGACCTAAAACTCTGGAATAGTTCCTGGATAGTCTTAGAGAACTTTCAAACTGTGTAGTGCAGTATTCACAGCCTTTATCATTGAACTGGCTCGGCTTCCTAGGCTTATTCTCTTTTCTGCCATTACCTCTCTTCAATTATATTACACTGCTCATGCCTTCTGAAAAAGAGCTTCATAGGTTTGCCTAAAATGCCCCTAGTATACCCTATCCATCCTTTGGGATTTAACTCAAATGGAAGACTTGCTGAGATATGACTCTGTGTGCTACTACTATGTAACACCAATAAACAAAATTGATAAATTTCTAAAAGGCAGGTACTTGCAGAATTTACTCAGTACTTAATAGGGTATCATGACACAGCATGGCCCCTACACTTTGAGAAGTTGATGTACAGGAAGACAAATACACAGAATTAATTTGATCCATGGTAATCTCAAGATAGAAAAGTAGAGCTTAGAAAGAACTTAGAAATATTTTAAGCATAAGATAGTGCAACATTTATCACAGGTGTATTTTGTAACAACAGCACATCTTGGCTATGTCTGTACTCAGAACCTTAGTAGCTATGATAATAGATGACAGTTCCAAAGTATGTCACATCAATTCCCATCTTGCTTGAATCCCCTTTTTACAAGAGCCACTGGTCTTCATTTAGTGATTAGGTAAATGAAAAGGGAAAGTTATCATTTCCCAACACACATGACAAGCAATTGCTAGATTTACATAACAAATTCATTATGACTTTCCATTTTGTTTTCTTGATGGGTGGTTTGAGACAGGGTCTCACTTGGCATCTCAGAATGTTAGAACACCCTATGTACAAGGACCTGGGTTCAGGTCTAACACCACACACAAAAATAAATAAGTGGAATTCTCTAAATAATACAGGTTGGACAAAAACTCATGATCTTTCTGCTTGAGTCTCAAGATTCTAGGCAGGTACCACTATGCTTAGCCCATTATGGCTCATATATGCTAATATACATTATGGATAATTATAAGAGTATATGAATACAGTAATACGCTACATGTTGTATGTATACTATATTTTGTTTATATAGTAACATGTGTGGATTGCTACATGAATGACATTTTCTAGGGAGACACAGAAAAAGCCCTGACTAACTGTGTATGTTGACTATAAGAAATTATCAATTGTTCTACAAAAATTACGTGATTACAGGCAAGAGAGTTAGAAGTATAAAATATATAAAGGAGAGTATTTGTCAGCTTTCCATCACTATAAAAGCCTGTACTAAAGCGAGGTGTGATGATCCACATCTTTCAGAGGAAAGCCATCTCTGATGAGTTCAAGGCCAGCTTGATCTACATAGCAAGTTTCAGGTCAGCCAGTGCTACACAGTGAGACCCTGCTTTTAAAAAAATATAATAATAAGATAATGGTTTATTTCAGCTTATCTTTTCAGAGGTTTCAGTTCATAACTGACTGATCCTCTTACCTTAAGTGAGAGAGGAGACCACAACAGAAAGCAAGTTAGGAGCAGAGCCATTCAACCCATGACTGACAACCAAAAGGAAAAGAAAAAATAAATAAATAAAACAGAAGCATACAAGAGTCCCAAGATCACCTTTGAGGGCACATCCCTAGTAACCAAGTACTCCCCAAAATAGGCCCTTCTTAGTTTCAACCAATAACAACTCAGGCTGAGAAAGAAACTTTTAACTAGGCGGGGAGCTTTGGGAAACATTTCAGGCCCAACTACATCCATCCAGTATGGTGTGAAGCTAAGGCTTACAGTCAAACCCTATAGCTCCTACAAAGGCATGTGACAGTGACTCACGTACAACATTCAGAATGACTGGATATTTGTATTCTGTGGGGGAAAGAATGGAAATGAGAACATTAAAGATAGATTCTTAATAAAATAAAGCAATAAGAGCTGAAAGTTTAAAATGATAAAGACTAATGTCTACATCTTGCCTTGTAATGCAATTCCATGTTTTGAGAGAATTTGCCAGGAGTGGTGTCAAACAAAGCTTAATTTTAAGAAAATGGCCATACCTCCATGGCCCTTTTTCATTTATACTCTAAACTATCACTCATAAAAAAAGCAGAAATAGTTTAAGCATATCTGGACCTTACCTAATTATTTTACAATCCAGCAAAGTACAATTCCCTCGAAGATGAAGGAATGAAGGATAGTACTATTGATGCAGCTCTTTCTCTTATGTACTAAACCAGAAAGATCTACAAGATGTACTGTTGAGTTCTTTAATTTTAGCATAGTGACAGCAATGCACAAAATGTTACCAATTGAATGAGAAAAGGGGAAAGTCTATTCTATCTGTTTATAGATGCATTAAAATCTCTATGGAGGGACATAAAATATATATTGCCTTTACTTTATGGAAACAAGGAAAAACAAAAAAGAGAGAACTCAGAAAGAGAAGATATTTTTGCTCATGAAGCCTTCAACTTTTTATTGTTAAAATTGGTGTGAATGCATTATCTGCTCCAAACAAAGGTAAGCCCAAACAATTAGGCACAGTCATAACTTGTGAAGAATTTTTATTTCTTCTTTCATTCTTTCTCATGTAGAAATATTATGAAAATATTCTGAGGGCTTGATTCATAATTCCCAGGGGGAGGATTCTAACGAAAGCTTCTTTTCTCAGCAATTCTTTACTAAGCACCTAAAACATGAGGGTGACAGGATAGGACCACTGAGGATGCCTTGCCAGTTTAGAGACCGACATCAATGCTGTACATGTTTCTAAGACCCCAAAAATTGAACAGTCAAGTCCCAGAGAAACAGTCAGTTGGAATGTAAAGTAAGTATCACGACCAGACCCAAAATGATGCTTAAAAATTAATTAATGCAAGATTTTTTTAAAAAAATTACATAAACGCTGTAAGAATCTCATACCTTGAGGGCTGCAGAGATGTCTCATTGTTAAGAACACCATCTTGCTGCTTTTCTAGAGGACACAAGTTCAAGTCCCAGCACCTGGAACTTGCAGCCAATAACCTCCTGCAACTCCAATTCTGGGAGATCTGATGCACCCTTGTAGCCTCCACAGATACCCATTCATGTAGCATACACTCACACAGACACCTACATCAAAACCGTGACTTCTAATAAAGCATAACAGGATATTTAATAACTATTGTCTATCATGCATCACACATCTATTTAGGAAGAGTGTTATACCACCCCCTCCTGTGAAACATATACCACTAAGTTACTTAGATACCTTCATTCCAAAGGCTCCCCAGATGGTGGAGGCTGACAACTGATTCATGCCTAAGTGTTGTGGAATCAGAATACCATGTGACGTGCTTTCTTATTTGTACTTCCCACTAAAGAAATCCAAAAGCATTTCTATATAGTCCTGTCCAAAATCCATTCATATGAGAGTTGGGATTCCTGGCAGATTTCTCGATTTTAAAAAACAAACACAAGCAAAATCCCAAGGACAGATGCTAAAAGCAGGTCTGGATTCTACTTAGAAGCTAGAACAGCTTCCTTGATGCTTACTACCACAGCAAATGATACCAATCACCCCGGGTCACCTCTCTTACATTCAGTTCCCCTCCCAAAATACATTCCAAATTGGTCCTCTCCCTATTTCATCTAGTTCCACAATAGTGCAATTCTACCTTTATCTTCTACCGAAATGACTACAGCATCCTCCCTAATGGTCTCGGCATTCCGTCTTTTTGCCCCTGTAATTTTACACAGTAGTCAAAGCAGCTTTTTAAAACCTGAGTCAGCCACCTGGTTTTGTAAACAAGGTTTAATTGAAACACACTCGTTTAGCATTCCCAAGGGCTGTTTTTACACTAAAGCAAAATGGTGAGCCTGAAATATTTACCAGCCAGGCCTTAACAGAGTTTATCAACCCCTCTCTTAAAATACAAATCACCTTCCCTTTCCAGAAAAAAAAAATACTCAATAATTCCTCTTTGTATTTAGAGGAAACTTCAGACTTCTTACTTTAGCCTTTAAATTAAAGTGCTGTTCTCTGTGCTGCTAAATCTTCTGACTTTACCCTGTGGACACGGCTGTGGCCACACTGGCCCTAACCCTAGTCTAAAATCTATATACAAAATCCTTTTTCTTCTGCCTGGACCTTTTCCCCAGATCCTCACCATGCAAACCTCTACTGTAATAGCTCTTCTGATCAGCACATCTAGGTCAAATACCCTTCACACTCACTCTATTACTTTGTTAAATCACAATGCTTACTACTATGGACATGCTTGAGTCTTATTACACAGAACATGCATGATACCTGGGAGCAGATGTGGTATGTTTACAATAGCATCCTCAGTGACAACCAAAGCACATAATTCAATTTCTAATTTATATATTAAATTAATGGAAGTAAATGCCACAGGTTCAGCCATTTTTATCTTATGCCAAAACACTATATTGCATTTTAACAATGAGTACTATTATGGTTTGAATATGAAATGCTCCCTCCAGGCTCCTGTATTGAATGGTTGATCCAAATTGGCAATGTTATTTTGGAAAGTTCTAGAAATTTTAGGAGATGGGGCCTAGGTGGATAAAATAGGTTACCATGTCCATGTCCTCGGAGGCTGTTATTTGTTCTAGGTCCCATTCTGTCTTTTCTTTACTTGCATACTGCTATGAAGGGAGTCACTCTGCTCTACCATGGCCTTCCTGTAGGCACAAATTTTTTCAAAGTCCTATTTTTAATGATACTTCTTAAATGCTTTAATATCCCTTCTAGCCTACCACCCACCAGAAGTAGTGGCGGTGGGAAGTTATTATGATATAGGGATAGTGAATCTGTTTAGAATGGTTCTTTGAGGCAAATCCCTTCTGCATTCTCAGGAAATCAGCAGTTCAGTTCACAGGTCAGCAGTAGCAGCTTGATCTACTAGCAAACACTTCATAGATATACCAGCAGTCCAGTTCAGTAGCGTGAGGATAGCAGCAGTGGTGGCACACCCTAACAGGAATAGCCACTCCTCAGCTGAATTGACATAAGTCAACGGAAGGGATTAGGACCACCAGGAGCAGCAGAAGTTCTTGGCTGTGCCTCTCTCGATGAAGCAAAGATCAGCAAAGATGCAAGACCAAGAAGCACGGCAGAGCTAACTCTATAAGCAATTCCCCCTCACAGTCCATTGAGTCCTATTTATACTTCCTATAAACATCACATGTCCTCCACAGGTCTTGCCTCACCACGTGTCTTGCCTCAGCATGTGAGCCTATCTTAGCAAAATTTCACATGAGTCTGTATCAGCTGACATCACTCTGCCAATTGGCCTGAGTCCATGGAAGAGGCAAGAAACCACCAGCACACTGCCAGAAGTTTTTTGGAGTAAGTCTCTCCCTGGAGTTACAACAAATGGAGCTCAACTACACGAAACGTAAGGCAGATCAAAGATGCATTTGTTAGGGAAGAGTCCTTCATCACGTGTCCTTCCACGTGTTTGAATTAGGAAAACCTCCTTTCATTTGTGTTCACTTCAGGAAAACACTCCTTCATGTGTTTGCCCCAGCAAAACATCATTCGCAACTGACTTTCCAAAGAACCCTGAAGTTTCCTTTTCACCTCCCTGGCACAGCAGACTAACCCACTTAAACAATCAGCTGAAATAAATCCTTCCTCTATTTCAGTTGTTTCCCTCAGATTTCTGTCATTGTAACAAGTAACTAACACACATATCTACCTAAAATCATATTCTTAAAGTATTAGGGGAAGCCTCTGAATGAAGGGCCTAACATAGACAGGTAGAATTATAGACACGAGGGTTTAATTCCCAACTTTCAACCAGCATTCTTGCTTGATTCCATTTCCCAAAAGCCAAAGTAGAATAATGCTATTTATCTCCAAGAGAGCTACAAAAGATTAAATCAGATAATTTATGTAAATACACTGGCACACTGCTTTGCAAGCTTCAATCACACTCCTCCCTTCCCAGAGTAAACTGAACATCCGTTACTTTTTAACCTTTCCTGTCCTAGATCCTTGTGAGAGACCAAATCTTTTGGATTCAGACTCCATCTTAGAGAACTTGATTTAAGGTTGAATTTGAATTAACTAACAAACCGGCACCAGCATCAGTTTCCAGGCTCCTCCCCAACAAATCTGCACCTCCAGGTTATAAACCAGCCCCTGACACTTCACCTCCTAACAACCACCAATCAGGACAAAAACAGACACTATGTTCATGGTTTGGCTCTTAGCAGCATCAGCCAATTATATTAAAGGCTATAATATGTCCCCCAATCAAATGTGTGCCTGGCTAGAAACCTCTTTGCTTGCCTCTATAAATACTTGCCTAAAAGAAGACTTAGGACTCCACCTTCCTATCCTGCTATGTCAGAGTTGTCCGGGAGCTTGTAATAAAGTGACCCTAAGGTGATTGCATTGGAACCAGCTCCTTGGTAGTCTTTTGGGGTTCATGAGTACTTCCTGGCACAATACATGAGATTAGACCTCCCTATGCACAACAAAACAAACAGAAATGTGTACTTCATTTACAAATTGCATAATAGAGTCTCATCTCCAACCTAACTTTTCCTGTCCCTGAAATTTGTATCCTTTCTGGAAATCAAATACAAGTTCCTCTATTCCAATGAGCCAAGATATTTTAGTGATACATTTGCTTCTTCATTTTGTTTAACAAAAGGAAGGTTGATAGGTACAACAATGAAGCCACCAAAGGGCTTACTATTGCTTTAGAAATACAACTGCCAACCAAACAACTGCCCTTTGTAAATACCTATGTCATGATATGGCACATGGTACTAGGATCCTTTCTGTTGTCCTGTAGACAAATAGTTATGAATTTAGCATATTCTGTGCAATTGGTCAAGAGACAGAATCTAGAAAGAGACTTCAATATTAAGAATCTGGTTCTGACTCAAGTTATTTTAAGATAGGATGATAGAAAGAATAGTTAGCCATATTTGGCTTAGTAACACAAAAATAGTCTCTCACTCTGTAGCCCATTCTGGCCTGGAACTTACTATGTAGCTCAGGATGTCCTCAAATACATGGCACTCTTCAGGTCTTAGTTTCCTGAATGCTGAGATCATAGCTAGGAACTACTATGCTCAGAAGTCACTTCTTAGGAAGAGGCCAGGACTGGGCAGATAGTTCAGTCAGTAAAGCACATACAACGCAAGCCTAAGGACCTCAATTTGGTCCCCATGACCCATGTAGAGCTAGTGTAGTGGGTGGTATGAGCCCCTAATTTCAGCACTGAAGGAGTGGAGATGGGCAGATCCCTGGCCAACCAGCCTCAACTAATTGGTGAGTTTCAGGCCAATGAGAGACCCTGTCTCAAAACCAAGTAGCACAGCTCTTGAGGAAGAACATTCAAGGTTGTCTTCTGGCCTCCAATCACATGCATACACATAGATACATCTGCATATATGCAAACACACAGAGAGAAGAGGTCCAACTTGCTTATTGGAAACAGAATCCTGGAATCAAGCGAGAAACTGGAAAATGATATAGAAAAACAAAACTAGTCAGAAAAAAGTGAGTTACTATCACATGTAACTAGAAACTAAAATGACCAGAAGATTCTAGGATTCAAAGTACTTATAGGCTAGCCTAAGAAGTAAGAAGCTATAGAAGTTATAAACCATTCACCAAAAATACTGGATAATGACTGTTCTGAGGAGTCATTAGTTATCACACTGGGTCAAGTATGTTCAAATCATCAAAGCAACTCACAGGAAAATCAAAGCACTAGTTGCCTGTTGGAACTCTTCCCTATGTGACTATAAAGAAAAGCTCAAAAGGCTATAGAAGAAACACAGCATCTGCCAAGCAGGCAGCCTGGGTGTCATCAAAGCTGGTTCCTGGCTCCTACGCTCCTGGTAGGATGCTGAGTCAGAGGTTCATAAAGAGCTGGCAAACAGGTGTGGAGCAGGTGACTCACTCATCAAATGGCAAGGACTTGACATCTACAGTTTCTGACAGAACATTTTGTCATGAACAAAATGTTTACAACTCCATTTTCCTTTCTGCTATATTACTCAGGGTCCATCAGAGAATAAATCCAATGATAGATAGGTAAGAGATGATTGAAGGCTGGGTGAGTAGATAGGAAGTAGATAAGAAGGATAGGTGAGTAGATGAAATATAGGTAAATAAAGTAGTTAGGTAAAGATAAATAGATGATATAGACAGATTGATAGATTATAGATAGATAGTAGATAGATAAGTAGATAATAAATAAAAAATAGATTATATAGACAAATGATACATATAAAGACAGATATTATACAAACATGCATACATACATACTTCAATATTTATTATAAAGAAATGACTGCGATTATGAACGGAGAGAAACCCATCTGCCACTCCAAATATCAGTGGTGTAATTCAGCTTAGGTCAAAAGGCATAATAGTACAAACTCCAGTGTCTGGATAAAAGGAGATGGGCTGTCTCGTCCATAAGAATGAAAGGAGATTCATGGCCCCTTTCACCAGCTTTCGTTATGACCAGCTGGGCCTTCAATGGATTAGGTAACGCCTACTCTAACCTGGGAGGGCAATCTACTCTACTGACAGAGCTGATTAAAATGCTAAATTCACACATAATCTCTCTCCTTTCCTCTCTCCTTCTCCTCCCTCCTCCCTCTCCTCTCTTCTCCCTCCCTCCCTCCCTCCCTCTCTCTCTCTCTCTCTCTCTCTCTCTCTCTCTCTCTCTCTCTCTCTCACACACACACACACACACACACACACACACACCAGAAGCACCAGTTAACAAGGAAATTCTATGTCCCGGTCAAGATGTAAAATTAACCATCAAAGCACTCACGTTTTCTGGACATCCTAACCTCAAGTAAGCCATGCTCCTACACAAGCCCATGCATCCACACAAATTACAAATGAATTTCCATTGAAAGAGTCCTTCTCCTCCTTATAGGCTCAGCTCAACATACAACCTATGTCTCTATAAAGCAATGTATATCTGGATTAAAGTTTGTGAGAGCCTAACAGAATTATTAATATGTCAATATCACAATATGCATATAATTAGCAATATGTCAAATCATGTTTTGTGTACCATAATTAATAATAGTAAGATCATATCTGCTCATCTCTACCATGTTGTTAACACTATAGAGACAGAGACTGTAAGCACCTAGCAAAGAACAGAGATTCAACAAATATAATTGACCTAAATTAGAGCCCAATCAAGAGGAACAGATCAAATCACAAGAGCAATATTTTAGACAAGAAGGCATAACATTTGAAAGTAATAAAAACATTCATTAGAGCATGGTCATGAGATAAATATATCCATATAGATATTCAGTATGTTAGGGTGAGACCTGGTGAAAGAACCGGACAGAAGGAGTGAGACTATCAGAGGTGAGCGTACTCATTCTCACTGTTGGTTTATAGCATAGTAGATGGTGGATCTTCCATCCCTCATAACTGCATAATTAACTTATTCATCAGGCACCTTGAGGTGTGTGTGTGTGTGTGTGTGTGTGTGTGTGTGTGTGTGTGTGTGTGTTCATTCATGCACATGCATGTGCATTCATTTGTATCATTCTTATCAAAAGCAGTTCCAGCTTGACCAACTACATTCTTGACTGCAGAGCATTGAGTAAGCAGAGTGTTACCTAAAATAATCCAATCCTTAATGACCTATGGAATATCATATTGTATGTTTTAACTTAAAAATTACATCATTTCCCCTCTTCTATTCCCTCTTCTCCCTCCCATGATCCCATTGTTCCCTCTCAAAATATTACATGTATATAAATGTGTAAATATACAAATACACCCTGCTCAGTCCATTTAGAGTCACTTGTATGTATATGACTTCAGGGAAGATCACTTTCAGGGATAGGATTATAATTAAGACTCAACTATAGAAGAAGTTGTGATTGATTAGTAATGTTGGCCAAAGGTGATTTATGGGCAAAGATTGCCCTGTGCCTAAACTTCAGTATATACTTGGAAGGAAGATAATACAAAACCAGAAACAAATTCTCTAATTTTATAATATTTATAAAGACAGTGGTACTTTGAAAGATAAAATGCTTTTCTCAGAGGAACTGGAAAAAAAACAGGACAGAATATAGATTCCAATTCATGTGTCTTTGATACTTTAAAAGGTAAAATGCTTTTGTCTCAGGAACTGGGGAAAAGACAGATACAGAATACAGATCCTAATTCATGTGCCTTCACCTATACCTTTGCTCTTGACTGCAAGTCTATAAGAGCATCTTTGATGACTGTGCCTTTTCCATTAAGAGACCCTCACTTAGCACTGACGGCTCTGACTCCCAGACATCCTCCAGGCTCATTTATTTCTCATCTCCATAGCTGGTACTGTTTGCCTCTGACAAAAAGACACAATGTCTTCAATCAATCTCCTCTTTGAGGCCCAACATTTGTCATTTTTCTGAGCCTCTCCCATTGAGCCTCTTTACATGTCATTTGGCTCCAGCCCTTCCTTTCAACCTCCTTGATGTATTCATGTGTTTCCAGAATGACTCACAGGACACGGGAAGACAAGACAAGCTGTGTGCCTGAGATAATTATTTCAGAATAATTAAAATAGGCTATGGGCTGCTAATGTAAACAGCCAGACGTGATTCTGCACTTTCTTATCTACCTAGCCCATTCTTAAGAAACTGCTTGCTAGGATATGGGCCTTCCAGTCCTAGTGCATTAATCACCCCTCCTCAGCAGCCTTATTAAGTAAGCTTCATCTCTGTGTAGAAACCTTCCTAGAGCACAAGAGGCAAACTCTGTTGTGAAATCAGATTCCCCCAAGGTAAGCCTTTCCCTGCCACTGAGATCCTTCTAAAGCAGATACCAAACATATAGAACTAACTGGAGTGCCAACAGCTAACAGTGTGAGGTGAGGACAGAAAGAGAGGGACTGGAAGAGCTGGGCCTCGGGCAGCTGCCCAGCATCCCTAGTCCTCACACTTGTGTTCTGTGGCCTATTTCAGTATCTTGCTTCATCTATGTTCCCCTCTTTCAGATCTGGTCCCATGGAGCAGCATCTGAGATAGGGATTCTTGTACAAGTGATATGTTCAAATATTCTCAGAGATGTGGGGAGGGTGTGTAGTCCAGGGAAAAGGCTTAAATGCTTCTCAGATTAATCTCGGTCTAAAAACAAGAAGTACTCAAAGGTGTCTGGCATAACTGGGACCATGCAGAACAGGAGAGGGCTACTTTGTAGTTGTCAATCATCATTGCTGTTGGCAATTCTTATGTTTGGTAATGGAGGACACTGCCATACGTCAAGAACAATCAGGAAAGAAGGACTAGTTATGAGCCGTTGGCACCATCACCCACAGCAGCTGGGATATGGAAAGAGGAGAGCCCCAGCAAGGTAATGAGATCTCCACAGAGCACCAAGATCACCTGCTAAACTCTTTAGATTGTCTTATGGTATCTGACAGAGAATTCACAGCCTGCGAGAGATATCAAAATAGAGCTCCAAATGGGTCTATGCCCCTCCCCCAAATAACCATGGGTTATGTATGCCCACTAAAGTGGTTTTACAAATATGCATGTATGAAGTTGACAAGGGCAAGGATGCAAGTTTCATCTGATTCTCTGCAGAGTACATGACCCTCTTGGCCTCAGAAGTCTCTTCTGATTTCCTGAAGCAGCCAAGTACTCACGTGGGCTCTGACGTGAAATCCTTCCTGATAACTGTTAGTGAAAATGAAGTGCTCCCTCTCAACCTGGCAAACTCCTCAGAGTCCTATCTCTGGGCAAGGGAAGTATACAAAATCCTTTTATCCATCTGCAAAGGGGAGCAGGTTTTTTCTCTTGAAGATAGTGGTGGATAGTACAAGACTATGGCGGAAGCTCCCATTTTCTGTGCCTGCTATGTGCCCGTTGTCATTCTCAACTTTGACACGCATGTTCTCATTTAGTTTTCGAGATGACACTGTGAGGTAAGAACAGCTACCCCATGTTCTCACATAAGAAATACCGTAACACTGAGGAGCTACCACAGGATCGGAAGTACGAGATCTCAGTTAAGAGAAGCTTACTCCAGAGCCACAGAAATATCAGAGGAACAATGTTCAGTCTCCAAAGCAGCAATGAAGACTTGTAAGGCAACAGGTGCTTCTTGATGCTCTTACCGGTGACACAGGCCGTACCTCACACAACGTAAGTACCACTGGGATAAACAAATGTGAAAGTCCCTAGTTTGGCTCCCAGCACCCAGTAGGTGCTCAGTTACTCTTCATATAGTGCCTGTGGGGAAAAAAAAAGGATGTCATTTGATCACCCTCTTTCCCAAGATATTACTGAAGGAAAAAGAACTCTACACTATCAGTGAACGAATTCCAAAATTACTAAACCGAACTGGATGGATGTTAAGCTGCGCAATTAAGATGAAAAAGCGTGGGAATGGTGGAGAGGGAAAAAAGAAAAGTGAGACAAAAACAGAGAGAAGAGAGAAGCCACGCTTCTATTGCTAGGATGCACCCGGCACCCACAGTCAGCAGGATGCCTCTAATACATGGCACGATTTGATTTGAAAGCATCAAATGTAGCTCGCATCCGTAATTGGATTTCCTATGCATGCCCAGATCTAAAAGGGGAAATGTTCACCTGAACTGAAAGGGCATTGAATGAGAATGCACATTCATTTTCCCCTGCTTCTCCAAGCCCCTTGCTTTTGCCAATTCCCTGCTTTTTCCATAAATTCTCTCTTCCACTAGGTTCTCGCTCTCCTTCGATCCTTTAACACCACAGCGCCACCTAGCGTTCCCGTATGTACATGGGCGAAGCATGCTAGACTGGGACCTGAGGGAGATTTTCACATCACTAGTATGCTACAGGGGGACCATTCATCAGTCCGGTGACAACCCTGGCTAAAGCGAAATTGCCACTCAGCATTTCAAATTTCAGGCTCTCTCTTCTCCTCTACAGGATGCCAGGCTCTTCCTCAACCCCAAAGCACTTTCTCACAAGAATAAATGGGTAATTCAAGGAGAAGTAAAGTCTCCCAGGAAATTAGACATGGTGGTGGGGCAGCCACAGATTTTCTTACACTTTGACTAAAATGATGTGTGTCTAAAAGGAAAAAATGCTCAATAGCGTTAATGACTCCTGGAAGTGACCCTGAAGGGTGATGCGCCTTCCCCTTTTAAGATCACACAGAAAGAGACTGTCAGGGATTGAAAGACTGCAGTTGGCCTCGGGCCAGAAATTCATGCCAATCGTTACACACACACAAAAGAGTTATCTAGATGCACAGTGCTTGCTGGAGGAAAGTAAATCTGTCTCCAGTCACAAAAGCCAGGTCTGATCTCTTCTCAGACAGCAGCCCACGGACACTCAAAAACACATTTTTCCACTGTGTCCCATTGGACCAGACTGGACCTTCACTCTGATCTTCGAACTGGCACTTGTCCCCGTATTGCTCCATCCTCTCAGCTCAGGCCTACCTTCTTCATTCTGCTGTGCAATGCAAGGTTGGAAACCGGCAACCTGGCTCCCAGGTGCATTTTTTGACTGGCTTCCGACTGGTTGGGCCTCCATTAGAAGATGCTTAAGGTACTGTGAAATGATACGCGTGCGCGCGCACACACACACCACATACAAACACACACACACACACACCACACACACACACACACAGGCTCATGGAAACAATATAAACAGAATATAAACAGAATTTTTATAAATTCAATATAAACAGAAGCATACACATGCACTCACACACACATGCAAACACACAGGCATGCACACACCACTGGGTGCACTTGGG
Source organism: Mastomys natalensis (assembly GCA_021653895.1). Lineage (NCBI taxonomy): Eukaryota > Metazoa > Chordata > Mammalia > Rodentia > Muridae > Mastomys > Mastomys natalensis. The sequence goes on from JAJTUV010000429.1 coordinate 1,067,939, forward strand.
ATTTCTAAGTGGCTAACAACTTGACATAAGGCAATTCCCAGAGTCTGAACACTAGCCGGCCAGCAGCAAGTATCAACCCCACACCCAGTCCAGGGATTTCTATACCTAGATTTTGCTACTAAAGAGCTGAGTGCTTCTCAAGTTCCTTACCTGGGCTGTTTCAATACTGACTCCTGTGTTTCAACTTTTAGCACCATGTAACCAGATCCCTGGTATTAATACACTCAGCTGGATAGTTCTAAGGTGATGCCTCATGGGTTAAGAGTTGCTCTTGCAGATGTCCTGGATTGAGATCCTAGGACCCACATAGCACTAACTCCAGCTTCAAATGATCCATCTCCCTCTTCTGGCTTCCATGAATATTGCATGTGTCCAGTATGCAGACAGACATACACACAGGCAAAACAGCCATAAAAATAAATAAATCTAAAGACAGTTTTAAAAACCTTAATTCATTCACTATCTATGGAACCTTGGATAAGCTACATAGACGTTAGCCTTAGTTTTCTCATCTATGGTAGTAGACATCCATGATTCCTAATTTATAGAGTTTTGGAGAGTAGATGATACACTTTTTAAGGACGTGTGCAGATTCTGGCATATAGTTAACTGTAGGGCGGTGGACCATGAGAAGAAGCCTGGTAAAGTCGAGCTAAAGGCTTGAAGCCCCAGAGACCCTGAAGGGACACAGGAGCTTCAACTGCTCCCAGCATCAGAACCCTGTCACAGAGCTGCAGCCCTGCCCCCACCCCCCATAGATTTGTGGCCATCAATCACATAAGAGCAATGCCCTAAGCCCTTCCACATGTAGATGAGTCACCTCTAACATCTCAGAGCAAGACAAAAAGAAAAGAGACTTGACCTTGGTCATGTAGGCTCAAGACAGAGTTCTCCATGCTAATGAGGTACCTAGAGGCCAGGAGGGCCTAGCCAATAAGCTTTACTTCCCAGACATTGTCCCTGAAAAAGATATATAATCTCAGGTTCACTCTGAGAACTGGGGTATGGGTTTATGCATCCACTTTACACCATGACAATAAACTCTTTAGAACCATGGCCTGGTTCTTTCCATGGAGATCTGCCATGGGGAGTCATGGAGAAGGTCTTCCCTACAGAGCCACAGTCTAGTCTCCCTTAGAAAGCTTCTCTGTACTCCCAGACACAACTGCCACCAAGTCTGATGCCATCAATCCAAGGACTCTCCCTGCAGGGACTAGCGGGAGCTCACCTCCCCCACCCCACCCTACCCAACCCCAGGCCCTAGGCTAAACACTGTCCCCAGCCCCAAATCCCCAATTCCATTCTCTGCTCTTCTGCAACTCCTAGAGGCACCTGGATGTCCAAGAGCCTGAGAACCCCATGGCCCTGGCCTCATTGCAGGCCCAGGGACCCCCAAGAGAGCTCTGGCTTTCCCACACCTCAGACTGTGGTTTCCTATCCCTGGAGCAGTGTATCAGGGCTTCCCTGGTTCCACCACCCCAAACTGCCAGCCTTGCCCAGTGGTGGAGTAGATGCCTTACCTTCCTTGATGAATATTTACTATTTCTTTGATTAGGGGAGGGGAAGATTAGGTATTACCATGTAGGGAAGCCTGGCCTAGAATTTGCAATCATCCTTTAAAGTGTTGAGATGCTGGGATTACAGGAGTGTATCGCCAAGCCTGGTCCTGACCTTGTAATTATTTTTATTGTCATCATCACATTTTTCCAATGAGGAAGTACTGTAGCTGGAACATCCCAAGGGTAGTTACTACCATGAGAATGGGAGTGTTGTGAGAGTTTCAATTGTCAACTCAACACAACCTAGAGAGTTTCTGTGAGGCATTGCCTAGACTGTTTGCCTGTGAGCATGTCTACAGGGGGATTATCTTAATTGAATTAATTAAAGTGGGAAAACGTGCCCACTGAGAGTTACAGCAAAACGAGCTGAGCAGAGCACGCATGCAGTCATTGAACTCTATTCCGTATCATGATGTGGCCAATGTCCCCCTGCTGCTGTGACTTAACTGTTACAATGGCCTTAACCTAGAACTAGGAGCTAAAGTAAACCACTTCTCCCTATGTTGCTTAGTCATGTTGTTTTTGTCACAGCGACTGAAGGAAACTAAGACAACTATTAAGATTTCCCATCTCTTGTTATCTTTCTTATAGGATGATATAACCTTGTTCAACCTTGGACTTGAAAGCCTCCAGAACTGTAAAACAAATCTCTGTTCTTTATAAATAATCCAGCCTCGGGTATTCTGTTACAGCACCAAAAATGGACTAAAGAAACTTTTGGGGTGGAAAATTCCAGCCTCTGGGTTTACTCTGAGAGCTGCTACTGTGGGTACTATGAATCTCTGAGAAGATGACAGAGCAGTGGCATAACTAAGACAAATGTCAGCCAAGAGAACTTTCACTGTGAGGAAAGGTGCATCTATCAGACTGCAGCAAAGTGCTTTACACGTATTGACTCACTTAAATGGACAAGCAACACATAGGCAAGTAAACAGTTAAGAAAACCAAAGCTCCATATGTGGAACAAGCAATGACAAACCTGGTACAAATCACACAGCTAAGCACTCAGCTAATCCTCAGCCCTGTGTCCTTGGCCATTAAGCTCCTGGCAGGAAGAAAGGTGTGACGGTTAAGAGAAAAGAAATTGAAAGAAAGGAGGAAAGGAGGTGCCATTCTCGAAAGAGATACCTAATAGCAAACACAGATGCCTCTGTGGACAGAGGCATCACTTGAGGCCAAGTGATGACTGAGCAAATACCAACAAGTGTAGATATGAAAGAACCAAAGGCTTCTAACCCTCAGGGAACTCTCAGAATCTTGAACTTTGATGAATTCTAAACTTCACATAGCCCACTGGATTAATAGACATCCATAAGAGTTTCCACACGAGATAGTCGACAACCAACAAATAACTCATTTCCATGATAAAGACAGATGCTAGGACATATCTACATAGAGATCTGCAGCATGGTCCCTTCTTTAGATAAAAGCATATTGTAATGGGTCCATACTGAGCTCTTGACATGCTTTTAAAGTTAGGGATATAGCTCTGTGGTAAATTATCTGCCTCACATATGCAAAGCCCTGGGTTTTCTTCCCAGGACTACAAGGAAAAAAAAACACACTACAGAAAATCTCGTTTCTAATAAAACAAACAAGCACTTTCCATACCATGACTGACTCTGCCAAGGCTCAGCCCACTGAGGCCCATCAACAGCTTTGTAATGACAATGAAACGTTGGAGAGACCCCTTGAACAGCGTGGCAGCTGGGAAAAGATCCCACAGGACTTAGACAGTGCCAGAAACCCTGTACAAAACAGGGAGCTAGGAGTGGGGGAGGACTCATGACACAGTCTAAAAAGCTCTTGGTCGTGTGCCTGCATTTGTCAAAAGACAGGATTTGGCAAAAAAAATGCTCACCACAAAATCACTGAAAAAAATAAAAATAAAAACCTCCCACGCATGATCCTCAATTACCCACCCACCTGCTTAGAGCAAATGGTGTCAAGGCAATAAGACATCAAAAGTGGTTACAAAAGCAGAAGACTGCCCCCTAACCAAGAGCACTAAAAAGGAGTTTCAGGGTATAGCAATCGACGTTACTCACCCTAACTAATATGCCATGTATGCTACACGGAGACACTCCCAACTCTTAATTCTTCTACTTGGGTACTTTATTGAAAGTAGCAAAATGAACACAGAGGAGACTGCAGGGTAGACTGAGAAAGTCCTTCTGGGGCTTCCCTGAATGTGTTAGGTCACAGGTGATGACCACGACTTGGCAATGACACAAATAAGCTTTGAACGATAGCGATAGACGTGTTCAACTAAGTAACTTGCCTCTTTGAAAGCATATGGGGAGGTCTATGCCCTGCTTGACCCGTCACTCATGCCTTGTTATTAATGACAGAGTGTGTTTTGACTGTTCTCCTGAGGATCAAATAAATGCTGACAGGATTGGGTTAGCATTTCAAGGTTAGTGACATTTCAACTGCAGGTGATAAATGTTATAAAAGAAACAAAAGAATACTCAAATTGACCATCAGCAAGGATCTAAGAATAGGGAGGGACATATCATTGTCCTGGCACTTTCTCAGTCTACAAGCAGCAGAATCAGTCTTCCAAATGTGTGGCACACTTATCAGTTACAGTAACCAAGGACATTTGTGTGTCTATATATGTTCCATATATGTGCAGTGCCACCCTGCTGTCATGTGGAAAACGGGAATCAAACCCTAGTACTCGGAAGAGCAGCAAGCGCTCTTAATCACTGAGCCATCTCGCCAACCCTTCAGTTAAAATAATGCAATTGAACCACTACAGCTGTAGCCTATACTGTTTGTTCTGCCAGGAGATGGAAAATGAGTGACAGAAGCTCTGCCTACAACCTACAGGTACAGTGGTCATGCCTGGTACCTGGTACCAAGGCAGCCTTGGGGTGCAGTGTCCTGAAGCTCCTGAAGAGATTTGTCATTGCTGAGTAGAGCTGGCAAGCCCCCAGAATGAAGCTGCACCACTGTAGCCTGTGCTGCTAACACTCATGGGAGAGGGAGAGTACCTCAAGGCAGCCTACAAGCTCAACAATCATGAGCAGTGAGCAGAGCATCGAGGCAGCCAGCACCCAGGACAAAGAGTTGCGCTGCAGCTATGGAAACATATAACTAAATAGGGCCAGTCCTAGGTCCACCAGCCAGCACCTAGCATTGAGCCACTGAACCTGCAGCCTACTGCTGATGCTGCTGTTGGAAGAGAGAGAGAAGAGAGAGAGAGAGAGAAGAGAGAGAGAGAGAGAGAGAGAGAGAGAGAGAGAGAGAAAACAGGGCAGCAGTGCTGCCTGTAAGCTACAAGGGCAAAAGTCAAGCCTTGCGAGCCTTGGGTTGGCAGACATAGAGGGCAGGAAGGTGTGAGACAGCCAGGAGCTTGTACAGAACCTGCCTTGGTTGCCCTGACTAGCTACAGCATCACCCTAACTCTAGGCAGTAGCAGAATGTTTTCAATGAGTCTCAGTAATGGTCCAGTGTTTATGATCCTTCAAAAACCAGAATATATATATATAGTGACACACTGCATTTTCCAATGCCACTGTGATGAATGTATATTCGATAGAAAGGTGGGAAAGAGAAGAATGGAGCAGTGAGTGAGTAGTAGAGAGGTGGAACTAGAGATGTGACAGTGGTGATAGGTATGAGAGAGGCCTGCGGTAGATGGGGGAACATGCATAGGATGGCCAACAGGGTAGTATACAGCAGTCTAGAGATTGCACTCCAACTCAGCCCCTGGACATTCTGCCCAGCCAGACTGAGGTTCAGCTGGATGGCCATGGTCTTATAGCACCCAGGGAGCTATATTGATGTCACTAATGTACTCAAGACTTGACTGCCAGTCAGTTATCTATTAGCAATCATTAGGAAGGGCCTAATGAAAGGAAGTGGTGTCATTTTCTTTGCTTCATCCTAGCAGCTGTATTCTAGAATAGGCTCCCAGATCTGATGCTGCTGTTGCTGGTGATAAAACCTCTGAAACTGTGAACCAAAAGAGATTTCTCTCCCTATAGGCTGATTATATCAAATATTTTCTCATGGCAACAAGAAGCTGACTATCACACAGGAAGACATCCCTGATCTGCAACTTGCTTTCATCTACCTGATGAAAGCTAAGCCAATTCTTTCTGTGGCTTTGCCATCTGTATCAGGCATAGTTCAATAAAGGAGCATAATGTAAAACACACACACATAAATATAAATGTGTGTGTATGCATGTGTGCTTTTTTAGGTATATACACACATGCGTGCATGTATGTGAGCATACACACACATACACACTCGCATGCACTCGTGTGCACACACACACATACACACACACACACACACACACACACTTATGATTCTGCCCCCTTGGATTTAAGGAAAAGAAAAAAAATGAGTCAATTTGAAGATATGGGTAAATGGTAATACAATGGTATATGATATATGGTGTGTGATATATGTGTATGGTATTCCCAATGCCAGTTTGGAAATAAATGAAATTTTTAAAGACTACCTGCTTCCTTAGGGCTGTAGGTAGCCCATCAGTCTCCTTGTACCCAACTCAGCCCTAAACAGGCTGCCTAGCCAGCATTTGAACTTCGAGACTAGAAAGAGAGCTATCCAGAACTATTTTTTTAAAAATGGAACATCTTCTTGCTCATAGAGTTGACATTTTCCTTCAGGTTTTCTGCCTTCTTCTGGATATCTCTGGTTTTGTTTTTGGAAGGTTTTTCAGGGTAGGGGGAGATAATTTGTTTATTCATCATGTTTGTTTCTGCTCTCTATGGTTCTGGGCATTAAACCATAGGCCTTGTGTTTGCTAAACAAGCTCTCTCCCGGATCCTTAGCTCCGTAACTAAAACCATTTTGAGACAGTGCTATGGCTGAATGTAAAATGTCCCCCATAGGCTCATGTGTTTGGACACTTGATCCCAGCTACTGGTGTTTGGGGAGATTGTGGTATCATCTGAAGATGGAATTTAATGAGGCAGTGGCAGGGCCATGAGGATAGACCCTGAAGGTTGTAGGCAAGGCCTTACTTTCTGTCTAGTTTTCTGCTTCCTAATTCATAGAGCTGTAACAGCCCACCACATATGCCACCATATGATCATGACTTTTCCTGATATGATGTACTATTCCTTCCAAATATGGACCCAAAGAAATCCTTCCTCTTCTAAATCCCACACATTTCAGCCACAGACACATAAAAGTAACATAGATAGAGCTGGCCTTGGGTTCAACATGCTCCCTCCTGAGCCTTTTAAGTACTGGATTACTTGCCTGTGCTACCAGGCCAAGCTACAACTCTGCTTTTGAATGATATATTTGCAAATTTCAGTTTAAGTAGATTATTGGGCAGTCACTTGGACCTACCAAGATAGGTTTAGTCACTGTGAAATAAAGTATTTGCCTGTTCTTGCAGGCTGATAAAATCAAACACTCACCAGTGTGGTTCAAGATAATTCTTCAACCACATCCAGACCAAAGACACTCAGAATAGCCTTACCCTACATTATTTTACTTTATTTTTATGAGCAATTTATTTTATTTCTCATGAACATTTACTTACCCGCTAATAACTTTTTATTGGTTTCTTTCTCAAGTCTATTTGTCTTTGTCATCACTGTTAATTGCCTTTTCTTATTATTTTCCTCTGAAAATGCACAGACTGGGAGCTATTTCTTTTGCTTCTCACCTCAGTGTCTTGCACAGAAATTGTCCTTTTCAGACAACTGTATTTACTGAGAACATTTGTCAGCCTTTGCTGCAATGCCGTTGGGTAATAAATATGTCTAGAACACAGTAGGTCACAAAAATAAGTGTTTATTTCTTATTCCTAGGTCCACAAGTAGTCTGACTTTTTTACTGAGCATAGTTGGGCTAGACTGCGCTGGAGGTTGCCCAGATGTTGCTTGTGACTCATCCACAGATCGGTCTGTTGTCATCCAACCAGATACCATTCCCCTCTGTCTCCCTAAGAAAAGAGGAGGCCTTCAAGAAACAACCAAACATGACAAAACAAAATACAGTAAGACAAGGCAAAGCCTTCACACTGAAGCTGGACAAGTTGACACAACAGGAGGAAAAGAGTCCCAACAGCAGGCAAAAGGGTCAAAGAGACACCCACAGTTAGGAGTACCACAAATCACCAAGCTAACAGCCATAACAAATACACAAAGGACCTGGTGCAGATCCATCCAGGCATTATGCTTGCTGCTTCAGTCTCCGTGAGCTCATGTGAGCCCTGCTTAGTTGATTCAGTAGGCCACGTTCTCCTGGTGTTCTCCTTCCCCTCTGACTTCTACAGTCTTTCCACTCCCTCTTCTGTGGGAATCCTGGTTATCTTTAATGATATGATCCTTAGCAGGTCAACCACACACCAAGGTGAGCCCCACTCCAAAGACTAGCTAAGCAACCCAAGCCGGATTCAATGGGGGAAAGAAAAGAAAACTAACAAGTAAGGGAAAGGAATAATCTTATAGTTTGAGGGGTCAGGTAGCAAAGAGAAGAGGGTGGTTATGGGAAGAGTTGGGGCAGGTACCATAAAATATCTTCAAAAATACATTGCAATGAATTCTCAAAGAATTAACAAAAATCTTTTTTTAAAGAGACTATAGGAAAAGCCTACAGGAGCACCTACCATGTGACCCATCCACAGCAGGTACCACAATAATGTGCAATCATGTGGTGAAGAATCAGTACAGAAAGAGATGAGGAATGGTTTGAGCACTATGAAATGAAAAGAGGCAGAACTGAAGACACAGGGATGAAGAGGAACAGTTTGATTTGAGTAGCATATTGTGGGGAGTGTGGAAGTAAACCTTATGAAGGAAAGAGCGGGATGGAGAGAGAGGCACCACAGGTTCCTGAGCCTCCTCAAAGAGTATTGTCTGCTGTACACAGCATTAGATCTAAGATGGCTCCAGTGACATAGTACAATGGAACTGAGGCCAGGGTGGTGACTGCTTCCCCTCCTCCCCCTTCATGAAAGTTCTAACAGGTGACAACACCCCCAGTCCCCTTCTTCTTAAGTTATCTCATCAGGCAAGACTTTCATTGGAGCAGGGTGATGGTGTAGCAAGAGAGGATTTAGGGTATTGGGATTGGTTCAAACTCTGTTTATGTGTGTGTATGTTGTACAATAGACTCAGATCTGCATCCTGATGCTGGTCTCCCAAGTCTGACTCCTGGAATTCATCACTTCACACCTCTCAGCCCCCATCCTAGGTCCTGTTCCCACAGCCTATGATGACACCTGGACTGTGTTGCTGCTAGCCATGTCTGGGTCCTTAGCCATGTAGTGGCAGAGGTCTCTGTAGATGTCTGTGGACCATGTTACCACCAAATGCCATGCAGATGTCCCTGGTCTGCACTACCACTTGAGACCACATTGATGTCCAAGGGCTGTGTAAAACTGACCCCAACTCTTGACAGCTGCAGCACTCAGAAAATAGAACCCTTCACTTCATCTGAGCAGAACAGGAGAACTGGCCTTAGTGGCAGTAGTGGCAGTAGGGCCTGGGGAGCTGGCCCTGAGGATGTGAGAGCAAGAGACCTGGTCCTGCCCTTTGCTGGCCTTAGTATTTGAGTGAACTAGCCATGGCATGCTGGAGATCTGGCCCTAGTGGTGTGAGTATGGGAGAGCTAGTGGGCTAACCAACTCAGCTATCATCCAAACCCAGACCTAAGGTGCTCGGAGCCTCCCAGCCCAGGGAAGGTAGTGGCAGAGGCATAGAGTGGGACTCTGGTGATGGCTTTTAAAGTCTGAGGATCTCAGGGCTTTCTGGCTCTCTGATCTGTACTGAAATGCTGATGATAACTTCTAAAAAGTCCTAAAAATTTCTTGCTCCTTCTGAGGGTAAGAGACTGCAGGCTTAGGTGATTAACAGCTGTAGCCTAACAGTGGAGATTAGGCAATTAGCCTTTGTTCTATCTCAGCAAGAACTGTGGGCTCTAACTTTCACCCTGCTAGTCTGAAGTCGCAGGAAGAAAAGACACTTAGAGATGTGGCTATAGTGTTTATTACTACGTTGTTAAAAGTTTCTTATGAAAGCTATCTAAGGGGAAAAGCAGAAAGATCCTAAGCGGGGAAAGGAAAAAATTCTACTCTATCTGGGAAAAGGGAAAAAATTCTATTCTATTTATTTTATCTCTCTATTCTATCTCTCTATTCTATCTGCCTCTCATCTCTTTGTCCTCAATACTTATACATCTTTCAGAATACATGATCACATGTTACAAAGTTCATCACAAGTTCACACCAAAAATCAAATCATAAATTGAAAAGGAAGTTTACAACAGAGAATGTTTACATGCATATCCATTAGGAGTAATTATCTGGCTAAACATCCATTACCCGTCTAGCTCCACAGGTTCACTGAAGGTTTAAAACTATAACTAAGTTATTAGTGAAGTTTTGTATACATAAACCTAGGCAATATTTTATCTTCTGTCCTAACACCCTAACACCTATAATAAATTGTTAGTTCCCTTTCTATGACCTTTGGTTAATTGTTTTACAACCTCTTGGAATGTGCTCCGAGTAGGAGAAAGTCTGGCTACTATCTAAGAGCAATTAACTGGTGACACTTGGGAAACTGGCAGAGTTCCCATTGCAGTTTTGACTATCAGAAAAGGACCTAATAGCAGTCCCATTATAAACGAGCTTAATAATCATTGACATAATTTTAAGAATTCTTATAGGATTATCACTAAGACTTAAGTCATCTATTTGTCTATATAATATTACTACGAGACAGTACATCTTCATGAATCTGCAGAGATCTGCTCCAAAGGGGTGTGCTATTGCTTAGTGATTGTTATATATGTTTAATAATAATAGGAAAAGCATATTAATAGCAGAAATCTTTCCTAAAAATGAGTTCCTTACTGCTTGGCTGAATAAGGACTCACCTATCGCAGATTATATAATAATCCAAGGCAGGTCTTTTTTAGGATGATCACCTGCTTGTTATTAGTTTGTCCCATTATGGCTCCTGACACTAGGGCTTTGAGTTGATCCACCCCAACATCTACCCAGAAGAGGCTGGTTCTCCAGAATCAAAGCTGCAGGATCTCCATGACACAGGGCAACAACAGAATATCTAAGAGGAGTTCCAGTGAGAATCCAATATAGATAACATAGTAGAAGCCAGAGGCCTCAAACCAGATCAATGACTCACTGCAATGAAAATTAGCAAGTAAAGATGTTTGGACAAGTGTAATACACTTGATACATGCTGCTTCCTTGGTAAAATTTGTTTGTTTGTTTGATTGTTTGTTTGTTTGTTTTGGGAGGAAGTTGCAAGGGCAGATATAGAGCAATGGGAAGATGAGTGGGATTGGGGTGCGTGATATGAAATTCACAAAAAAGTCAATAAAAAGTTCTTTAAAAAGAAACTACAGAAAGACATTAAACATTTTGTGTACTGCCATATCTTTTAATATCCTACTAGCCGACAAGTCATATGGCTAAGTCCACTGTTGATAGGATAAGGAAGGTCACTCCTTATTCCTCTGATAGACAACAGAGTCATGTGGTTAAAAAATGTAGCTGCCATTGCCTGACATCTTATTTCTCCTCACTCACTCTTTGATTGCTTTCATGAACTAGAAAATAAATTCCATAAGCACAAAGATTCTATTTTTCTCACTATCATATAAAATAAAATAGCTGTACCTAACATGCAGTAGATATTCTGTAAATACTGTTGAGTGAATAAGTGAAAACACCAATCTATAAAGCAATCTCTGTGACCAGGGAAAAAGAGTATTAAAGAGAAAATGAATAGTACACCCTCCTTAGGCGGGGCTGAGGGATCAAGAGTAATATTAGAATAAAAACATGAACCAGTGAAAAGACTTGGTCTCCAATCTAAAAGCAAAGAAAAAATATGAAAAGCAAAGAAAGAGAAAAAAATATAGCTGTCTACCAGACCACATTTATCCCAATTCCAATGCCATGCAATGCCCTACAAATAAATGGGGCAGGGGAGGTCAAAGCTAGATGGAGCCTATTTTAAAGCTTTTACATTGCACTAGCAAGAACCCATAGCCAACACTGTGAAACACATGCTTATTTCATAGGCAAACAACACCATCCAAAAAAATATACAAATACAAAATTTATCACAACGCCTAATAAAAACTGCAGCAGGCCTCAGTACTCTGAATTAATGATCGTCAGTGAGTGTCACAGCATTGGAAACATGAAAGGCACTTTTCGCAAAAGCAGGCATCGAAAGGAAGGCATTAAATCAAATCATAGCACCATGAAAAGGCAAAGGAGAAGTGGAAGGGATAATTTCTCAAAAAGTAACTTTCTGACTGTGAGAATGGATTGATGGTACTATCCGTTCTTTATAGGAAAGTTCCCCACAATGAATTTCCTTGTCATCATGATCTAATATTGGTTACCAGCTATTACTCTCATTCGTCATGTTCCACATCCCCGCCGCAGTATAAACAATATCAGGGATTTCTCCAGTCATATTTCAAAGCACTTCTTGGAGGGGGTGCATTTGTATTCAAGTGCAAACGAAAGCATTCCAAATCTATCAAGACTCGTAAAAACTATAAATGACCTGCACAGATGCCCAGCAGTGCTGTAAAGTGTAGGCTGGTTGCTAGAAGCCTCCTCTGATTTAGAAAATGTACTTATCCCTGCAATCAGATTTAAATTAGGCTGATCTCTGAAACACTCCATCCACACAAAACTATATCATTTCTGTTCATCCTCTATGTTGTTTTTCCATTATTAAAGACAACTCAGCTCCGGTTACCGTCCTTCTGTTCTCCAAACAAACCCTCACTGGCTTCCTTTGAATGCTTAATACTTCTGCTGAACGTTATACCATGTCTCAAACCTTCAACACAAAACCTTAAGACGGCCACTATTATCACTGATTTGGAGACAAACTAAGGTTCCATAACATCAAGTTAATTGGCTTACCCAATATGCCACAATTATTATTTAAGAGAATCAAGACTTCAACTTTGATGCATCACATTTAAATCCCCACTCTTTCAATTCTGCCACAGCCCATCCTCTGCTAATTATAAAGTCTGTCATTGCTTCTTTCATCATTCCAGGGAATCCAGCCTCTTCCCAGTGTCCTTAGTCCTTTGTCTTCATCGATTGGGTACTTTACATTAGTCTTCTAGTTAGCTTCAGCTGTCAACTTAACACAGCCTAGTTATCTAAGAGTCTCAAATGTAGGATTGACCCTAACAGACTGGCTTGTAGCCATGTCTGTAAGGCATTTTCTTAATTATTAATTGATGTAGGTGGGCCCAGCCTACTGGAGGTGTTCCTGTCCATAGGCAGATGGTCTTGAGCTGTACGAGAAAACTAGCTGAAAAACCCAAGGGACAATCATGTTGTCAGTACAATGTAATGCCTCATGGGTGGTTCCTGCTTGAGTTCTTGCCCAGACTTTCCTCAGTGATGAATTATGACCTGGAAGTTATAAGATGAAACAATCTTTTTCTTCCTCCTAGTTGCTTTTGGTGATGCTGTTTATCATACCAAAAGAAATCAACTAAAACAAATAAGAAGTTAGGTGATTTATTAAAAAAAAAAAAAAAATTCATTTGTCTAATGGCTCTGGAGGCTGAAAAGCCTAAGAATACTACACCAGTGTCTTACAAGAAGTACGATGCTGAAACACTCATAGTTGAAAAGGAAGTGAGCACATAAAAGGCACAACAGAAAAGGGAGCTTAATATCCACAATAGCTACTCTTTCCCACAATATCTGCATTAATTCATTCCTGACGGAGGAGCTCTAATGGCCATATCTCCTCTCAAGAGTCCCACACCTTTACTGTCACAATGACAATTAAGTTTTAACATACATTTGGACGGGGCAATCATCCATAGGTAGAGTCACCATTCATCTCTTTATGCCTAAGTGGCTACAACCTTATACTGTTGTGAGTATGTGTTGTTGGTTTTAGACTATCCTCCAAGCCAAAGTGCTACCATCTTCTACACATCAGCTGTGTCTAACTATAAGAGATCATCATAGCTGGGATTGTTCACATTTTTAAAAAGGAGTGCTAGGGAGGGTCCTATGACCCTCACTTAAGAATCAGCACTCCTCTCAACCAGTTTTATGCAATTCTCCCTTAAAAGCACAAGGCCTCAGAAAGGTTCTCAACTACATAGTAAGAGAAGGGTTAAGGGAGGAGAATTCAACTACTCAATCATAGAAGAGCCACCATCCATGCATGCAGGATACAGACTTTTCAATGTGACTGCTTTTAAGCCACTCATATTCCTACCTATATCCCCTTACCTACTGTTCAATAAGTAAGGCTAAAAAGTAGTTGTTTTCCCAGAGTAAAAGTTGGAGAAATTTGTACCTGTTTATAGTTGAGACCTTTGGAGGAAGGACAGACATGGGTTTTTCTTTTGAGGGAAGAAAGTTTAGCTATACTATTCTACATGTGATTGAGTGAATGTGTATGTGAACATTATGGATGTGATTCTGTGCGTGCATATTAACACATCAGTGTATAAGTGTCTATGAGTGTGAATGTGTTTTAATGTGAGAATGTTTGAGTGTATAAGCGAGAGACTACTGTGTACATGAATATGGTATCCAAGAGAGTATGTGAGCATGTCTGAGTGCATTGTGAATGTGTGTCAACCTGAGAGTGTATGAATGTGAGGGTGTGTATTTGAGTGTTTCTGTGTCTTTGTAAGTGTGAGTATGTCTGTGTTAGTGTGCTTAGTGTCAGGGTGAGAGTGTGTAATGGATATCTCTGTATTTGAGCATAAGTGTGTGTTGACTATGTGAGCATGATTAGATAGTTTTTGAGCCCTTGAATGTTTTGGATATTACCATTCTATTAGATGAGGAGTGGAAGACATGTTCTCCTGTCCTACAGGCTATCTCTTCACTCTTCTGTTATATTTGTTGTGCAGAATTCTTGTCTGTTTGATTAAAATAATCTTAATTTTTTAATTGTTTGTGTCTTGAAAGTCCTAGCCATAAAACCAAGGCTTGTGTGAATATCTTATTGCCCCCAGGTTTTCTACCAGTATTTCAGGTCTTAAAAGTCTTTGGTACATCTTGAGATGATTGTTCTAGAATGAGAGAGAAGTTTGTTTTGCCTTCTGCATAGGTATACTAGTTTTCTCAGCACCATTTGTTGGAAAACTTCAGCAATGTATGTTCTTTGCTTGTTGAGAATAAGCTGGCTGTGGATGTGAGAGTTCATATCTCAATCCTTTACTCTGTTCTACTGATCCATTTGTCTTTCTATACCCAAATGATACTATTTAGAGTAACCAAGGGGCTCTGGAGTACTTTGTTTGAAATAAAAAATTTTGATTCTTTTGGCATTTGTTCTTTTCATTCAGTTTCTTTGGCTATCTTGTGCTTCCATGTGAACTCTACAATTGTTCTTTCTGGTTCTGTGAAGAATGTGATTAAGCCATTGGTAATTCAATGGGGATTATATTCGCCTGCAAATGGCTTAGGGCAGTACAGAGGCTTTAATAAGATTAATTCTTTCAATCCGTGAACACAGAAAGTCTTTCCATCTTTTTGTGTCTACTTCAATTACTTTCATCAGTGTTTTGTGGTTTTCACTGTGGAGGTCTTTCACAGCCCTGTTTAAATTTATTTGTAGGTATTTTGTTTTGGTAGGTATTATAAATTATATTACTTATATTAATTCTTGTTCAGCAAGTGTATAAGGGCTACATAGAAAAGATACTAATTTTATATGTTGATCATCTATTCTGCTGCTTTTCCTGTGTTTTCCAAACCTGAGTGTTTTCTGAATCTGACTTCATGAGCTATTAAGTTGATAATTGTAAAAGGCCCCCAGACTTTAGCACAACTGACACCTTGTTAGAGGCACCATTCTGACCTTAAAACCCAACACCTGACAACATGAGAACAAAGACCTAACACATCAAAGACATAGTCTATAGTTTCAGGAAAGTCCCTAAATGTATTAATTTTGATTGTTGACCTTTGTTTTCCTTTTCTTTTCTTTTTTTCTTTTTTCTTTTTCTTTTTTCTTTTTCTTTTTTCTTTTTTCTTTTTTTGGCTTTTATAGTTATGCTTCTTGTTAACTGAAGTATGACAACCATGACATATTATTTTTTGTTTTTTCAGGAAAGACAAAGGGCTATAAGGCTCAAGGATGTATGATTTCAGCAAGTTCCTCTGTACCTGCCAGTCAGCAACAAAGACTTTCTTTTTGGTTTTAGGAGTATTTGTGTGATAGTCTCTGGTAGACTTACCTCACAACATTCTGGAGGCCCCAGAGAGATCCCTGAAGACTGAGATGTCAGGACACCAGAGGTCTTGGATTCTCCTCTGGATAGAACAAAAAATAGATAGTTCTAGAAGTTGCTCATCATGAGACATTCTAAGGCTCCACAAATGTCTCCCACCCCTAATCCTAATGTTTCATATGCTCCTGGTATAGCCACCCTAAAGTGGTAAACTACAGAAAGTCACCTGAATCTGTCATTTCAGGTCATAAGTCTGTTTAGCCTTCTGAATATAACACTTAGGAAAGACTTGGTGCAACCCTAGTTCCAGTGTCTGGGACCCACATGAGACAACACTGAACCCTCTGGCTTAAGACTGTGTGACAGCTACCTCTGTTTGTTTTGTCTTTATTATTTTCCAGTCTATGTGTTGCTCTGTGTGTTTCTATCAGTTCTGTTGATTGGGGAAACACTTAATATGGAAGGAGCAGTGAGCCAAGACAACATCCAAGTGCATGTTAAAACACTTGAAGAAAGGTTTCCAGGTAAAGATAAGTATTTTGTCTGTCTCTTGCCTAGAAAACTACAGACCTGTGAAATTGATTTGTCCTTTTGGAGTCAGGTGGCCCAGTGAAGGATCTTGAGTACAAGACAGTTCAGGCCATCTGAACCACAGTCACCCTAAACAGTTTCCCTATATTGAGTAATAGCTTTTTTCTGGTACACGACCTACCCAACCTGGCTTAAAATACACGCTTTCTTTAGGGGGATCCAAAGCCTCTTGGCTCATCCAATTTGTGTACAGAAATCCAAATCTCTGCCTGTTCTCTCAGACAAGTTAGAGGAAATTGCTTTTCCCCACCATATGCCCCAATGTGTAGCCTGGTCACTCCTAGGAAGGGGACAATTATTTCCCTGGCAGCATTGAGGGAGTAGAAATACTCTCTTCTACCTCAGGCCCTCTTTTCCCTTCACACATTTGGTGACAGAGACTCTAGGGGGCATTTCCCTGGAGTAAGCAACCCCCCCATCCTCCTTCTAAGAAAGGTGGCTCCAGAGATCCCAAGACCCAAAGGTTCTACCTCTATCTCTGTCATGGCTATGTCTCTTTTTCAACCAATGATCTGTATAATTCCAAAACTCAGGATCTAACATTCTCTGGAAAAAAAAAAAAAAAAACTCGGGATCTCCTTATTCTCCTTGAAACTGTCTTTTATACTTACCAGGTGACCTGGTGTGATTTTCACCCTCTTCATGGCCTGGAAACATAGAGGACAAAGGGCTCTTGGGTTCAGGGCTGCATGAATTGTGCATGTTCCCCATGAATCTGCCAGATGACATTAAAGGTTGTTTTGGGCATTAAGAATGTCCATGTGGTGGGCTTACCTTACAACAGAATCTTACAATCTGTTGGTAAAGATAACTTGACTTCTTGACTTGTTTCTCTTTCTTTTCCTTGTTTCTCTGGCAAAGTAGCAAAGCACTATATTAAAAATGGATAAAGAGTAGATGTACTGGTCACAGTTCTAATTATAGAGGAAATTCTCTTAAGTTTCCCTTATATAATATTATAATGTTGGCTCTATGTGTTCCTTACATACCCTTGCTGAAGTACATTTTTAGTTTTTGAGGACTGTTTACTATCAAAAGTATTTTCTGTATCTATTGAAGTGGTCATGTGGCTTTTACTCTTGATTCATTTATGTACTCCATAATACTTATTTATCTGCATATTTTGAGTCACCGATGTATTCCCGCAGCAAACGTAATTTCAACATCGTTGGTATGTGATCTTTTAAATGCATGCTGAATCTAGCTGGTGAGTATTTTAGCATTTTAATTTGGGTTTTCTGCCTATATTCATTAGGTAAATTGGATAATAGTGTTTTGAATGTTTTCCTGTTGTGTCTTTAACTGGTGTTAGTATCAGGGTAACACTAGCTTCATACAAAACATGTGGTGGCATTCTTCTTCTATTTTAAGAAATAATCTAAGGAGGATTACATTAGTCTTCTTAAATTCTAGTAGAATGCATTATTCAACGTTTGTTTTGTAGATTACTGTTGTCTCAGTGTCACAGGTCTATGTAAGTTCTTTGTAGCCCTTTCATTTAATTTTAATTAGAAGTTATTCATTTATTTTAGATTTTCAAATTTATCAAAATAAACCTTTTTAAAGAATCCTTGAATGATTTTACTGTTATCTGTTTTAATGTCCTTCTTTTTGCAACTAATCTTATTAATTTATTTATGTTCTCTATTCTTTGGGTTAAATAATAGTTTGTCAGCCTTGGTTTTGTTTTGTTTTGTTTTGCAATCAATGCAAAGTATCTTTTATTATTAGATTAGTGATTTCATAAATGTGTAAGTATAACTTTAAAAATTGGAGCTATTCAACATTTCTTGGTTTATGGACCTCAAGCCCGATTCTAAACCCCACCTTCCAGAATGGTTTGTAGAATATCTCACTTTCTGAATGTGCAAAATGTTTGGTTTTATTGTTGTTTTTTGCTTTTTACTTTTATTTTCTTTAATTTTCGCTTTTACATTTACTCATTTGTGTGTGGATTGCTGGTCTTGTGGAAGAGCACATTGTGGAGGTCCAAACAGAACTTACAGGAGTTATTTCTCACCTTTTATCATGGAGCTTCTGAGGATCAAACTCAGGTCCTCAGGCCTGGTGCCAAGTATCTTTACCCACTAAGCCATGTCGCTGGCCTTTATTCCTCTCTGTGATGCACCATTCCACCTATTATTATATAGTGACTCTTAACTCCTCTAATTTTATCTTGACATCTACTTTGTCAGACATAAGCAAGGCTACTTCTGATTTCTTATAGCTTCTACTTTATGGACATTCTCAAAACTCTCATCTTCAGTCTGGGGTAGGGATGAGAGGGATGTGGATGGGTGTAAAGGTATACACGTGTGAGGGTATGCCTGTGGATCTCAGAGGACAACTTCAGGTCTTGTTCCCTCAAATGCCATTCTATCAAACTTGTTTTGAACACAGAATCTCTCACTGGCCTGAAACCTGCCAAGCAGGCAAAGCTGCCCCATTAGTGACCCCGGGGACTTTCCTGATCTGCTTCCATGATAGGTACACAGCACATGGATCACCATGCTTGACTTTTTAAAAATCAAGTTCTGGAAAGTGATTCACACTCTCGTTCTTTGCCAGATAATTTTTTACGTAAGGCAAGTATTTTACACACTGAGAAACCCCTCCAGTTCCCTAATTTGTGTTTATATCTATGATGCATGTCTCTTACATTTTCTATTACAATTATAAGATATCAAGAAAAAGTAAACCTTATGTGTGTGTGTGTGTGTGTGTGTGTGTGTGTGTGTGTGTGAGAGAGAGAGAGAGAGAGAGAGAGAGAGAGAGAGAGACTAGGAAGGGATCAAAATATTATACTCAGTAAAAGACAAAAAAAACCTAGCTCTTATTTTTCAATCTAATCATAAAGTCATACATTTTAATTGGAGAGTTGAGACCAACATAATTTAGGGTCATGGAGAGATATGTTTGTCATTTGGTGATTCCTGAATTTTTGTTTATTTTTCTAGTTGATTCAATACTGCCTTGTTCTTTTCTTTCTGTTAGTCATCTAAATATCTTCTTTCACTGAATAGAATATTTTGATCCCTTCCTTCCCTCTCTCTCTGTCTCTCTGTCTTTCTCTGTCTCTCTGTCTCTCTCTGTTTCTCTGTCTCTGTCTCCCTCTCTGTCTCTCTTTCTGTCTCTCTCTCTGTCTCTCTCTCTCTCTGTCTTTCTCTCTCTCTCTCTCCCTCTCTCTCTCTCTCTCTCTTACACACACACACACATAAGGTTTACTTGTTTCTTGGTATCACAATTATAACTGTCTATGTTCCTTTGAGTATAAAATTCCTTTAGGTATCTTCTACAATGTTGACTTATTGCTCATGAATTACTTTCATTTGTGCTTATCTTGAAAGGTCTTGATTATCTGATGATTTATAAAAGATAATTTTTCTGGCAATAAAAGTATTTGGGAGGGGGAAGTTTTTTACTCTCAGGATTTGGAATATATCATTAAATACTTGTCTATCACTTCTGTGAAGGTGCTGAGAGGCCATCACATTCTATGGAACTGTAGTTATGGGTGATTGTGAGCTACCCAACATGGGTGCTGGAAACTGAACTTGGGATTTTTGTGTTGTTTTGTGTTCTGTATTACAGAATCTCAGTTTCCTTGCTCAATTTTTTTTACCCAGTGTGTTGACATTTTTATCCACTTCCTGAATTTGATATCCTTACTTTGTTGATCTGTTAATTGAACATTCTTTGATATAAGCGATAATTTCTAAAACTAGGCTTCTGTATTATTCTTTGCTGAAATTACAATCCACTCAGTGTCTTCAGTCTGGATTCTTCTGGCATTGCAGGGTTGGAGCAGTCATGTTGGCCCACTTTCGCCTATTTATTCTGCTTAGATATTGAACTCTGGTCATATGTTGGAGAGAATGACTTTCATGGGAACTCTTTCCTTTCTTCTAATTTGTTTGTTTCCCGTTCTTCATTTTATAGGGATTTTCTTGGTAAGTAGCATTCCCTTGAAATTATGAATGCCTAGATACAGACTTCAGTCAACACTCCTCCATAAACATTCCCCCATTGGCTTTGTCATATTTCACAACCCATGATAGGCATCTATAAGTCTGACTCCATGTTGCCTCTACCTGCATTTTAAGTCTACTCTGGCCCTCAGAAGAGTCACTGGCTTAGTCACTTACCTAGTGGTTTACAACCACCATTAACTCCATATCCAGGGATCCATTGTCCTCTTCTGGCTTCTGCATGCACTGCATACACATAATAAATAGACAAACATGGAAGGTAAAATACCCATACACATAAAATAAATAAATAAAATAAAATAAAATAAAATAAAATATCTGTTTTTTAAAAGGAAGAAGAAAGACCAGTGGTTGGCCTTTTACTTCTGAAATAATGAAGGCATTTAAAACTACAATTTCCCTCTGATTAAATATTTATTATAAAATACATGTGTGAGTATATGTAGTTATTTTATTATTTTCCTTATAGCTGTGAATTTGACTTTTAAAATTTTATTCCAAAATTATCTATAAGTCCATTTCTTAATTTTCAAGGCATTAAGTAAATTCCTGGTCATATTTTATTTTTTGTTAAAAATTTCTTATTTATGCCTAGACTGTGTTTACAGTCCTATGAAATATCAATTTTTACAGTCATATAAACATCAATTGTATTGATATTTCAAAAATATAAGGGAAAAACTATACCTTCATTATTTAAAGAGTTAAATATTATATATGTATATATTAAAGAATAACATTGTGTTTATATATGGGTGTTTGCCTGCATGTATGTCTGTGTACCATGTATGTGTACTACTTGTTGAAGGCAGAAGAGAATGTAGGATTCCCTAGGACTTGAGCTAGAGGTGCTTGTTACTTGTTACTTGCTTTGTGGATGCTGGGAATAGAACCTGGCTTCTTGACCAGAACAGCAAGTGGTCCTAACCACTGATGACTCCCTTCAAACACAAATCAGTGCAGCTTTAAACGAATATTTTTGAACATTGATTAAGTGTCCTATGCCTTTCCAATTCATTTTGTTTGAATTATCTGATGACATATAAGTTTGTGGTATGTATATTTTCTTGGTAAATAATGTCCTTTATTAGATGGTAAGTAACCTTAACCATTTATTACTTTAAATGTCAAATGTTGTCCACCAAACAAATTAATACATATTTCAGTTCTCCTTTTCCCTCTCATATCTTTTTATTATTTTATACTATATGACTTAATAACATGTGTTTTCTTTTTTAATGTATTTTTTCTCTTATATTACATCCTAAACACAGTTTCTCCTTGTTCCTCTGAGTGTGTGTGTTTTTAGACTAGTCTATTAAAGTGTCTTGGTTTTTGTTTATTTGGTTGGTTGGTTGGTTGGTTGGTTGGTTGGTTGGTTTTGATTTGGTTTGGTTTTAGTTTGGTTTTTTATCAGAACACTGCCTGGTAGTGCCTATTTTTAATAAATACACTTAGCTCATCAAGTAATATCATAAACAAAAAACAAACATATTCTATAACTTTCTTGCAACTGTTTACTGTATATAAGTTTTTCTACTTCGTTATGTTGAATTGATCCTTTCCTTGACTTCTCTGGTTGCTTGCAGGAATATTCTGTCTATTCCTTTACTCTGTGTTAACTGGAAAGTTCTACTGCATATTTCCAGTCTGCTGATGGATCCATTCCCTTCTCTACCATAAACATCCTTAAACATCATGACAGAACTCTTGAAAATGGAAATACTGGACAAATACGCAAGTTCATTTTTAGGATAGTTAAGGCTGATTATTGCTATCAAAAGACAATCTTTACAACATTCTCATAATCAGCAATAAAATTGGTAAGAATCATCTCGTGGTCTCTTATGTCTTTCTTAATTTATTATATTTCATTCTCCTCTCTTCCATGGTTTAATGCAAGGCTTGAGAAAGTGATTGAACTTGGAACACTATAAATTTCACCCCTTATGAAATAACTATAATAATAGCTAATGTACCTTGTGCCAAGCTTATGAGAATTAAATGGCACCATGACTATAAAAAGCTTATTAATAAAGATAAAGCTGTAGAATCATAAAAAAAAACTTATTTCTTCTTATCCGGAGACATATTTCTTAGAATAGCAGTCTTGTAAGAGGGTTTGAGAGGTAAATATAGTTTTTGCAAAGTATATTTGGAAAATGCTATCTCTGCTGTCTTCCTCTTTGAGATTACAAGTGCATATATAGATAGTAAAATCTTAGGGAGTTCCTGAAATCTAAAAGAAAATATCTTCATTATAACTTAGCACTAGGTTTAAACAGACCTCAGTTTGATTTGAGACCACCTATTTATTGGTTACAGATTTTGAGCAGATTTTCTGAAGTCACTGGACCTCTATTTTCTCATCTTTAAAAAAAAATGGAAAGGAAAACATTCCTCATTCACAAACTTCTTCAGGAAATTTAAAGAAACAATGTGTGTAAAAGACTTACAGCACAGAGCCCAGCACATAATGAGTCTAATAAATTGTATCAACAACTAATTCTGTCTTATGAAGCCTAATAATATTAGAATCTGCCTGCCTCAGGTTTCTTCTTCATCTTTTTATAGCTCCTCTCAGCACACCAATAGGAAAATCCTACCTTAAGTAACCAACATAACACATCTGTGTCTTTCCATGTCTTCTATCTTAACATTATGAAGCCTAGCTTTCATAAGCAACAAACAGCGGAACTTCTACTTGAAGGAATTATTCCATTACCTTGGGAAAGCAAGGATTCTTTCTGTAAATGGAAAACATTTCCATCAGCACAGGATAATAAAACATGAAGTGCCTAAGATGCAGACCAAACAGGTTTAGGGAGGAATCCTCATATGAGATAAGTATGGCAAAGGACAGTGTCCTGGAGGATCTGAGAATCACAAGGCCAAAGAGGATTTAGGAACATTAGAAATATGTGAACTTGAGAGGGAAGCAATCAAATCTGACCACATATAAGGTCATTCAACACATACTTGTGCCTGAGAAGATAATTGTTTATGTGTATGTTCCTTGACTTTATCTGTTGCATCTTCCTTAAGTCAACAGGCATGAAAGTTCATCTAGTCTCTGACTCCAGCAAGACATACCACCAAGTAGATCCACTCTTGAGCAAAGCCTTTGGTGAATCCTGTCTGTTCTCCACTCTCATAAGCAAGAGGAAGGGGTAAAATGTAAAATTATTGGATTAAGGACATGGTTAACACTTTTTTTCAAAATGTTGAGACAAGAAACCCCAAACTATGTCATCTTATATGACAATTGCTGATTATCATTACTAATGGTCATCCAAAGCAATGTGGTAAGAAGGAAATAAGATCCTATCCAAGCTCAGCAAGGAAAGGCAAAGTGATCAATTTAGGAGCATTCTCAGAGCACAGGGGAGAAGAGTGTCAGAGAGAGCATCACACAGTTCTCATATAGGTACCTACTCATAGGTACTACCTCCTAGGTACCACCTTATAGGTACCTACTGACCTCTAAGGTAAATCCTCAGATTGAGGGCATTAATGACAGTAAGCCATGGAGGCTGCATTGGAATGAAGCAGAATTTGGTACTGTCTTTCTTCTACCACAGTTCCTACACAAATCTTTCTTGGTGTTTAGTTTTACTGTGCTCAGTGAAGGAAGCACAAAGGATGGGATGAAGAAAAGGTACCAAGAACAGGCATTTCACCTGACCTTTTCCTTTGATGGAAAGGTCATCCTTTGATGGCTAAAAGTAAGTCTTTTAGCCCTGCTTTAAACTAATCCAGCACTCCTTGTAAATAAATAATGAAGACAATGTCTGGTCTGTCTCTCCTCTGATTTGTGCCCTCATAAACATATGTTGGACTGTAACTACCACTGTGACAGTAATAAGTAGTAGGATCCAGTGGGCTCTCAAGAGGGAGTTACGTCATGAGGACAGTGCCATAATGAATTAACTCATCAATTAAACTGCTCACAAAATCCTTTGTTATCTTGGGAGTGAATTACTGATGAGATTGGGAAGCACACTAATGATTGGTCCATTAGATATGACCTCCATGGTTTTGCCCCAGTTTTTGGACTGATTGTTTAGCATTTTCTCTGCTGACAACCAGTTATAACAGTAAAACTACTACGGTATTTTTTATACATTTTTTAAACTGTTATGCGACTCAACACCTTAAAATAGTCATTGGCATATAGCAAGCACTCAGTTAAATAAATTACTTTATTTGTAAGATCTCACTGTGTGTGATACCCAGGAGTGAGCACTTCATAAATATTACCTCATTCAATCCTCAAGACAGATTATTATGCACTGAATTATGTCACAAATATTAGGATATATAAATATATCTTAATCCCTAACATTGCTATATTTGAGAAAAGACTTAAAAAGTAATTCAGTTTAAATAAAAATTATATAGAAATCCCCTATGAAGAGAAAGAGAACCAGGGATATACACAGAGCAAGTCACAACATAGTGAGAAGGTAGCCACCTGCAACCAAATAGAAATGCCATATTAGAAATTAACCATTCAGGTACCTCCATCTCAGACTTACAAACTGTAACTGAAAAGAAATTATGTCCTTTCACTTAAGCAACCCAGTTTGTGGTATTGTTGCAGTAGCTCTGACAAATCCATATCAGAATAAGCAAAATACTGTTTTCATACCATTTTTAAGATTTAAAAAAGAGTTTAGGTATGGAGAGATGGTTAAGAGCATTTGATACTATTGCGGGGACCCAAGTTTGATTCCTAGTACTCACATAACAGCTTACCACCCATAACTCCAGTTTCTGGGTATCTTACACCCTCTTCAGACATCCGTGGGCACTGAATACTTGTGGTGTACATAAACACATACAAGCAAAATACCCATACACACACACAATTATACTAATGATTTTTTAATAATTTAAGTGATATTTCAATAGTTTAAATAATTTCATGAATGTTACTACAGTTAGTCTCTGGGTCTGGGAGAAACTGATAGATCAGACAGTGAGAGAGGTAGTGTTTAATGCAAAATCTTTTGTAGGTGCACATGCAGGTATTGCGGTCTAAGATGGCATTTTCACGTTTATGTTTTATTATAATTTGGTCTTCACGATGCCTCTCCCCCATGTGCGACGTTTTTGTATTTTTGTTTTGTTGATACAGGCTTGTATCAACAGGCTTGTTACTCTTGTAACACAGGCTGACCCTGAACTCACTGCATAACCCAAGCTAAATTCTACCTTACAATCCTCCTACTTCAACCTCCCATATGCTAGAATTACAGCTGCCTACTACCACACTTTGGCATTATATTTTTATGCTCAGTAAATTACATTTATAGGCATCCATGAGGAATTGATTGTCATCTTTACAAGAAAACTGTTTTTCCCTTTTCAAGGTGACAGTGTCAGTTTTGGTGACAGTGGAAAAATACCTCTGATAAACCAAAAAGCATCCTATATCCCTGGTACCACTCAGAACGGCAGGTCATCTTTGAGATTGCCCCTTTTGGTCATATTGTGGTTTGGATATGGTTACTGTGCCCCCAAACAACCATGTGCTAAAGGCTTGTTTCCAGGGTGTTATCCCTGGGAGGCGCTATGGACCTTCAGAAGTGATAATTTATTGGAGCCCCTTTGGTTCATCCCTAGATGGAGAGAGTAGCCTCTGGTTTGTGAGCTCTGTCAGTCTGCATTGCAGCTCAAGCTGTGAGCAGTTTGCACTGACACATGCTCCCACTCGTGCCATCTGGCACCCTCACCAGAGGCCTAAAATAATGAGATCATCTAATCTTGGACAGAAACCTCCAGAACTATGACATGAATAAACGTTTTCTTCTTATAAGTTAATTGCTTCGATAACTCACTGCAGTAATGCAAAGCTGACTAACAGAATCAGCAAGCAATAAGAATATAATTCTTCACCTGACTCTTTCAAAATTAAAACCAACGTTTAGGGTCAAGTAAGGCACTTTTTCCCTTGAAGTTCTCAAGTACAAAACAACAAAAATGTTTAAAATATTTCATTCTGGGACACTGAATGGAGAATAACACCCCATTATGTATGATTATATTTGCTAAGATAATGTTCTAATGGCTGAAACTGTCAATACTACTAAACTAACTTTTACTGAACACTAATTAAATTATATTTTTCATGTACACACATATATAGCTATGATGAAGAACATTTGGTTGGTAGTTAGTTGAGAAGTATCATTATGCATTGTATGCTGGGCTTAGGGTTCTCTGCCTTAGCCTCCAAAGCACTGGAATTATAGGTGTGCAATTACATGGCTAGAAACCTATGGGTAGGTAATGTTTGAGAGGTGACTCATTGGTTAAGTTCACTGGCTGTTATTCCAGAGGAACTGGGTTCAGTTTCCAGTACCTACATGGGAACTCAAAACCATCTATAAGTCCAGTTCCAGGAGATCCAATGCCCTCTTCTGGCCTCTGCATGTACCAGGAATGCATGTGGGGTGCAGACATGCATGTGGGCAAAACACCCATACACATAAAAGTAAATATATCTTTTTAAATGTTTGGTTTATAAATAAGCCATGAGAGAAGATTAACAATAGTAATCTAGTAGCACCATGACAAGACTATATTGCATATTCTGGTGGGATGATTCAGGAAACACACTGTTTGCCTTACAAGTCCAGTAACCTAAGTTCTATCCCCAGAAGCCAGGTAAGAAAGCCAGGTGCAGATGTCTGCATTTGTAATCCATGTACTGAAGAAGTAGGCACAGGCAGGTCTCTGTGAGTTCAAGGCCAGCCTGGTCTACATAGCAATTTCTGTGGATTCATGATGAGGCACTATCTCAAACACAAAAGTTATGAATTGTTTATTTCTGGGAATTTTCTATTTAATGCTACTGGGCTACAGCTGAATATCAAAACTGAAAATATCGAAAGAGAAACCACATGTATGGATCAAAACTACTACAAAAAAAGCATTTGTCTAAACATTTCTTTTTTTTTTTTTTAGAAGACCATACTCCATATACAGGCTGCATGTTTTGGGATAGCCCCCACTCCAGATGTTTGAGACCTACATGAAAACCAAGCTGCACATTTACAACATATGTGCAGGGAGGCCTAGGTTCAGCCCATGGAGCTAGATCTGTGTAGACTAGATATGCTCCACGGTTGGTGATTCAGTCTCTGAGAGCTCCAAGGGTTCAGGTTGGTTTACTCTGTTGATCTTCCTGTTGTCTAAACATTTCTAAACAACCACTTGCTAAGATAAAACCTACTTCTAGGCATTGAAAAAAAATATGGAATCCTCAGAGCGCTTTTGTCCTGAATCAGAGACACTTTTGTCCACTCTGAATAAATTTCCCCTGTGAAAAAGTTGAACCATGTGGAGAACCAGAAACAGCCCAAGATAAAATAACAACCAGCTTTCACATGAACACAATTCATTGTCACCAAACAAATCAATATTTGGTAAATGGTCAGGAACAGCCTAGAACTCAACTAATGTGAGCCTACATGTGGTCATAATCACAATGTATGGAAAAAATAATGCTTCTTGGGAAACCTTTTAAAGCTCCCAAGAGGAGAAGATTCTATTCGCATGGTCTCTTCATTGACCCTGTTAGAACACTGAGACAGAGAAACAGAAGAAACCCATGCCTAAAAGATATACTTTGGGCGCTGGTTGGAGTCAAGATGGAGGAATATGAGAGATAGCCGTGCCCCTGGCGAATTGTGGATGACTGTGGTGGTGCCTTTACCATGGGTACCGTAGGTGGGGGGTCGGGGGGGAGCATCTTCCAGGCCTTCAAAGGTTTCGAAATTCTCCAGTGGAAGTAAACCACAGACTCCAAGGGAGTTTGACAGCTATTAAAACCAGGGCTCCACAATTGGGAGGTAGCTTTGCAGTTTGGGGAGGAATGTTTTCCATAATTGACTGCAGTATGGTTCAAATAAGAGGCAAAGAAGACCCCTGGAACTTCATCACTAGCGGTGCTTTAACAGGAGTCATCCTGGCAGCAAGAAATGGACCGGTAGCCATGGTTGGGTCAGCTGCAATGGGCGGTATTCTCCTAGCTTTAATTGAAGGCGCTGGTATCTTGCTGACACGATTCGCCTCTGCAGTTTCCCAATGGCCCTCAGTTTGTTGAAGACCACTCCCAGCTTCCTTCAAGTCAGTTGCCGTCCTCGCCGTTTGGAGACTACCGACAGTATCAGTGGGACTTGGTTCCTAGGATTCCTGGAATTGGGTGGATTGTAGTTCAGTAGGGTTTCAGAAGATCAAGTTAGAGTCTATTTAAAGCCTTAAGTGGGACACCGATGGCCAAACAGGCCATGAAGAGACATTTAGCCCATTTTTCTATTTAAAAGAGGGTGGAAAAGATACTGAGTTTACTTATTCATGCTTGGATTGCATCTGCGATCAAAATAAATGTCTAATACCATTTAAAGAATGTGTGTGAGCTTAGACGATAAAGGACCAAAGGCCAAATAACAGTGAGACTCGATCACCATGCCTTCGGGACTTCTCTGCCTGGTGTTTTGTGTACAGTTATTCAGACAATAAAAGGATTCTGGAACTTTAAAAAAAAAAAAAAAAAAAAAGATATACTTTGAAAAGCTAGAAGAAGACTGTCAACGTGAAAATAAATGAAGAAATAAATAAATAAATAAATAAATAAATAGCCAGTCTTTCATAATATAATCTCACAAATTCCAACATTCTATGAGATTCTCCTGTACAAATTTAAGAGGAATCAGATGCCTTGAAATGTAATATTAACAGTTGGTATGAGGAAGGGGAGAAATCTAGTTCAAAAGGTGAAGTGTTTGCCATGCAACCTGTACCCATATAGTGGCCCACTTATAATTCCAGTGTACATAGGCAGACCTGAAATATTCCATCCAGGGTCTATCTGGATTAACTGGGAAGAGGGCTCTGCATTCTGCACAGACCCTTCTCAATGTATAAAGTATAAAGCAATGCACAAAGATGCCTGATGATCTACACACACATACACACATGTAAACATATACCTACATACCAATATGCACACATGTGTACAAAAAAAATACTTGATAAACATTTTGCATAAATGCCGGTGTTCATAGGAAACAGAAAATGTAAGATCACTATCCAAGTAGCTGAAGCTGTCTAATAGAAGAAAGACTCTCCATTTTCATTTGAAATCAGAGAAACTAATGTCTTGGAAATTTAATGTTATCCTAGTCCCTATATCACATAGCAATATAATTGGTGTTCCTGATTTAGCAATATTGTGCCGAGAGTAAAGGGACATTCATCTGATGGGTACACATTTTTGTAGCCCATTCAAAAGTGAAAAACTAAGCTAAAGAGCCTCTTGGAGAAACCAGACATGTAACCATGACTATACCATCTCATTAAGCTGCAAAGTTGCCAAGAGGGATCTGAAAATTAGAACTGAGGGCCTGAACTGCAAGCACACTGAAATTGGTATCTCCCAAGAAACTAACATGATATTATTATCATTATAGAGTTATACTGTCCTCAATTAATACTAGCTTATTTTCTTCCAATAAAACTTAGATTAGCTTAACTCACTGAATTGAAAAGAAAACTTGAAATAGTATATTCTTAATAATATCACCAATATATTGATAGAGAACCCATTAAATGCTGCACTACTAACCTACACTGCTTCTCTCCTCTTCGTGTATCTATATCTAGGCAGACATCAAGGGATTCTTAGGGGCCAGTATTTGTTTGTTCAAGCATCGTATAAAGTGACAGGTTTTCATGTATAATTTATTTTTGTTGCATGTCTTCCTATCCTGCTACCTTTCTTCCTCAAATCCTTCCAATCCCTGTAGTCCCTTTTCTGCATTCATATTACATATTCTATTATGCTCCCCAGCTTGCTATAGGCCTCTTTTTCCCATGTTGTGGTCCCCTTTCTAGTTTATCAGCTGTTGTGATTGGAATGAGAATGTCCCCCATAGACTCAAGCATTTGTTCAGTTGCGTGAACTGTTGGTATGCTGTTTGGGGAGGTTCAGAAGGTTCAGCCTTGCAGCAGGAAGGATGCCTCTGGGGGCCAGGGTTTGAGAGATCCTAACCTAGTCCCACTTGCAGTTCATTCTCTCTGTTTTGTGTTTGTGATTAAAGACATGCTCTCTCAGCTTCCTGCTCTTTCTGCCATGACTGCTGCTTGCTGTCATGCCTCCTTGCCATAATGGATGCTTAGCTGTCTGGAATTTTAAGCCAAAATAAATTCTTTCTTCTATAAGTTGCTTGGGTCATAGTATATTACCACAACTACAGAAAAGTAATTAAAATAATAACCTATATCCACATTCACTATAAAGAAACAAATAGATAAAAATTAAAAGTGAGAATTCAGTATGTTAGGGAGCATGCAGTATTTATCTTTTTGATTCTCAGTTACCTCAGTTAATATACTAATTCTGAAATCCATATGCCTTCCTCAAATTTTCATGTTTTCATACAGATGAATAAAATCCCACTGTGCATAGGCAAACTTTCTCATTATCTATTCACCTGTTAATGTATTTCCAAGCTGATTCCACTTCCTAGCTATCGTGAATGAAGAAGCAATAAACATTGTTGAGGATGTATCTCTAGGGTCGAATATAAAGTCCTTTAGATATATGTGCAAGAATGTTATGACTGGGTTAGGAACTGTTTGTAACTTTTAAAAACCAACATACTGATTTCCATTGTGGCTACACTGGTTTACACTACCACAGTGTAAAGTCTGTGGAGAAGGGATTTCTTTAAGAACTTTGCATAGGTCCTTGTGAGCATTTGTTGCTGATGCTGATGCTGTTGTTGTTCTTTTTCTTGTTGTTTTGGCTAATAGCCAGTCTAACTGAGGTAAGATGAAATCTCAATATTATTTTAATTTGCTTTTCCTTATTGTAGGAGTCAGAGGGCATGTAAGACTTCAGGAGAACACAGCCCACTAAATCAATTAAGTGGGGCCCATATGGGCTCACAGAGACTGAAGCACCGTGGCTTTGAAGGTCATTACTAGTTACTCTGCATGTATGTTATAGCTGTTAGCTTGTGGTTTTGTGGCACTATTAACAGTGAGGGTGTGTCCCTGACTTTGGTCAGCTCTTGGAATTCTCATTCCTACTGAGTTGCCATGTACAGCCCTGACATGTGGGTTTTTGCCTTGTCTTATTGTATCTTGTTTTGTTGTTTTGGTTGTTGTCTCTTGGATGCCTCCTCTTTCTGAAGGGAAATAGAAGGGAAGTGTATCTGGGAAGAGGGCAAGATGGGAGGAAGCTGGAAAGACTGGAGGGAGAGGAAACTGTGGTTAGGATATGTGAGTGAAGAATCTATTTTTAATTTTTAAAAATTGCCTTGTCTTGATAGTTAATGATGTTGAACACCTTTTAAAATATTCATTAGCCATCTGTTTCCACTTTTGAAAACTCCATTCAGTTCAATAAACCATTTATTGACTAGCAGTTTTATTTTTTGCTGTTTAATTTGGTAGGGATGCCAATAGTAGGATGAAGAGTGAATTAAGAACATAGGTTCAAAATTGAGAATAACTACTCGCAAATCTGTCCAGTAGAATCTTCTGAAATAATGGGGATGCTGTACTTTTTAAGATTTACTTGTGCAAGTGTGCGTGTGTGTGTGTGTGTGTGTGCCATGTGCTTGTGAATACTCACACACAAAGGCCAGAAAAGGGTGTCAGACCCCTCCTCTAACTGAAGCTACAGGCAGTTGGGGTCCACTCATTGTGGGCGCTGGAAACTAAGCCCAGGTCATCTGGAAGAGCAGCAAGTTCTCTTAATCACTGAGTCATCTCTCCAGCCCTGTGAGGAATATTCTGTTAATATATCATCCTGTTAGTAGCTACATAAGGCTTCTAAACTCTTGAAATGTGCCATATAAGAAATGATCTAACTCTCAAATATTTAACTTGAATTAATTTTAATTAATATAGCTTTATATGGTTAGTGGCTGGCATGTTAGATATTGCAGCTCTACACCCTTTGCTGAAAAGCTATAGATCTTCAGACAAGAAATTTTTCTGGGCTTTAGTTTCCTCAATGCAAACTCCCTATCAGAGTGAGACACAAAATGAAGGAGATCGTGTAAAGCCCTCAGCATATAGGATGAGGATGCAGCTTATTCTTCTGCAAAATCTTTTCAGCCATTGCTTTTCGATGTTAGCACTGTTGGTTGCCTTTTCAGGCTCTGGTCATGCTTGAATTATCAAAAGATTGCCTTAATGCATCCTGCTATACTGAGTACCACTACCTATCCTCCCAGCAAATTATAACTAAAAAAACATGGCTACAAAATAACTCTGATCATATCACCCATATGCTCAAAATCTTAAAGATCCCTGTTGATCTTCAATGAAATATACATTTTGGTTGTGATGGTCCTTTGCAATCTGACCCCAATCTCATGTGTCATGCTGTCTTGTATAGCTCACCATAAACAAGTCACAGTGACAACCAGGTTGAGTAGCAAGCACTGCAACAGACCAATGAGTATTTGAATTGCATTTTTAATTTTTAACAATATTATCATGTAAAGTATTTGTTTCTTTTTCCCATACTTGAAATTCATCCTTTGAGGTCAATCTCTAGATCACTTAATATAGTAGGTAGTTACCCCACTATGTGCTACAAATGGGTCATACTCACATACTGCCTAAGAGCTATCTATAATCGTGAATGAAACACACACACACACACACACACACACACACACAAACACACATACACCAGTTCATTTTGATATGCCTCGACTAGCTTAATGGTTGGGCACTTCTAATCCTTCCCACGGCTAGCAAACACTTCCCTCTGGTTTTCTGGAGTTAACATACTTTAAATCTATATTTCATCTTTGCTACCCCAGACCCAATTGGGGAAGTGGCCACTAGAGCCATTTACCCAAATTCTTACATGGCTAGTCTGTCCTACTCCCCTTTCATTGCAATTCTCTTCTTCCTCTCTTCTCTTCCCAAGCCTAGAAATCCTAAAAAGTTTCACCACTGTCTGCTCTCCCCATCCATTGGCTGCCAGCATCTTTATTTACCAATCAGAGCCAATTAGGAACAGGGCCCTTCAGTGTCTTAGGTTCAAACACTCTTGTAAGAATTTTGGGGGACCAAAATTAACATTATAACACAAGCAGAAGTAGACCAAACCCACTTCAAGTTGGTATAAAGCCATCCTCTACTACTTCTTGTGAATAGGAGATGTCTGACACCCAGTAGTACTTTATTTGTACTCTGTAATTTTATGCATCTTGATTCCTTCTTCTCCCCGAAAAAATTCACCTCCTGGAAGTTGAAGATCTAAGATCTTGTGGATCCTTAATACTGTTTAAAATGCTATGTACATTAACTAAGATCTTAGATATCTAATATAGAAATGATGTTAAACACATGGCTGAACAGATGAATCAGTGGTTTAAAACACTGATACTCTTCTAGAAGACCTGAGTTTTGTTCCCAGCACTCACATCTGTAGCTCATAACAGATCCAATGTTCTCTTCTGGATTGCATAGATACCTGCAGATATCTAGTACATACACACATAAATAAAAAGGAATCTTAAAAAATTAATAATGGTAAAACAAAAACTTGGTTAAAATTGATATCTACGATCTTTGTAAGGCATTTGAAACTCTTAAATCAAAATGACTCTTTTTATAATGAACACATAAAAAATTTACATCAAGACAAATACTTATTAATGACTGACCTGATGTATGTTTTAAACAAAGTTCTCTATAATTGCTTGCATTTGCTAACTTACAACACTTTCCTAAAAATGCATCTACCTGGTCTTATAATAACCCTTGTAACATGCAATCTGCTTATAGGCTAAATCACATCTATGCCCCGCCATGAATTTGACCTGCACTTACCTCTTTGACTTTCTCCATACTTGATGTCCCTACCGCTGACTCCCCAACACCTTCCCAGTGACCACAGCTTTGGAGAACATTTTCAAACAATGACCTCAGAAATCTGACCTCCCTGCCTTCACAGCTTCGATAATATCCACCCCAGAGATTTCTCTCTATCCAATGGGATAATCCTTCTCTACCACTAGATAGTTGAGGAAAGTAAATGATGGAGGTAATTAAAAAAAATTATGTTGACAGCTCACTTGGGCTCAGGCTTTAGGAGTACTTTCTGGCACAGAAGAGAAGTCTTTGATCTCAGAGAAAGCTTTCTGCAAAAGAGTCTGCCAGATAGTTTGTAATTTGTACTCTCTTTCCAGACAGTAGCTAATGGTGTGGTCCTATCACTTTGGAATACATTCGAGAGTACTTAATGCAATGCTGATTCCTGGGCATCACTGCCAAGAAATCTAAGTCAATGCAAACAAACCTAATCAGAAATATGCATTTTAATCACCATACTAATGGCGACTGCTTCTCTTCCTTTCTAACCTCTATTGCTCTCCTTCTGCAAACCAATAGCACAGGGGTAACTTCTGCAAAAGGCAGAAATCTCCTGGGAAAACAGAATCTTCCCAATGAGAATAATGACAAAGAGTAGCAAAGGCAGAGCAAAGTAACCAGGCACATAAGGCAAAGACAAAATACTCACAGTCTTGAAAGGCCAAGCAAGTGGGAAGTCCTGAATCTCAACATAACAGCCAGCAAAATCACACAAGCAAATGGAAGAAAAATTAATTTCCATCATAAAATATTAATGCATATAAAGTGTCACATTTAGTCACAAAATACCAATCCTTAGACCAGAAACACCATAGTTTTAACATGAAGTATCTAGATTGAGAATGATCAAATAAGATGATCTTAAGACCTAGACTCTTCAGGTCAGACAATTTCCTGAAATCAAAGGTTAATGTGTCAGCCAAATGACAGACCTGAAAGGAAAAAGAACGTAACCTGTCACTCTTAAGTGTGGGACACACAGAGTGACTAATTTCCAAAATGATGCATGGAAGATGGGAACAGAGCAAAGCATTCTAGCAATATAAAAACCTATGGACTCTTGCCCAACCAGCTAATCAATAGCACAGCAGCATGTCATGTTAGTGGTGTGCACGTGAGTAGGGTGTGGTGTGAATAGCACTCTGCCTCTATCTATTTGCTCCCTGAACCCAAGGCCCAAGAACAATCATGAGAAATACATCAGCCAAATCGCAACTGGAGTCTATCCTACAAAACTACCTAACAAAGAAAGTCTGAGAACCTGTCCCCTCATGGAGGCACAAAGATGAAATGCAATGTAGTATCTTGGATGGGAGTCAAAAACAGGAAAAAAAAAAACAATTTAGGGAAAAAAATGGAAGAAAACCTGGACAGAGTATAAACTTTGGCTAATATTTAATATATTCATTTACTAAATGTGACAAACCTACCAAAATACAAATTTAGAACAAAGGAAACTGGTATGGGATATATATCAACACTTGGTACTATCTTTGTAAATTTTTTCTGTCAATCTAAAATTAACTCTATTTTTCAAAAAGCTGAAAAGACAAAATAGTGCCTAGTTTCCACAGGCAAACATGCAGGAAGATCTAATTTGGAAGAGATTTTCCCTTCCCTGTGCCGTTCACAAACTGTAGTTCTAATTTTGTCAGGAAGGTGCAAAATACAGATTTTGAAATTATCCTCACATAAATAATTCAGTCTGTGATTCATACCAGAAGAGAATAAATTAATCTCAGTCTAGATTATCGTATCAGCCTGAGCTAAGTTCTGTATAAGAAACAATACATGGAATAAAGAATAAACACAAGATGGGATTCTAGAAAAACAGACTTAGCCAAAAGCAACTTAGAGCAGGAAAGAATTATTTCATCTAATATTTCCAGGTCACAGTCCATTAGTGAGGGAAGTCGGGTAAAAACCCACATCAGGTACCTGAACACAGGACTGTATAGGAACACTAGACTCTGAGTTGTTTGCAAGCTCCTCCTTATCTAGCTTTCTTACATAGCACAGGACCACATGCCAAGTACTGGTGTCACCCATAGTCAACTGGGCTCTCTTGCATCAAATAGTTATCAACACAGTCCCCAAGAGACATGCTAATAGACTACTCTGATCTAGGCACTTCCTCAAAGTATTCTTCTCATATGCTAGTCCTTTCCTACACTGCCTGTTTTCCTAGCAGACTGAGGATTTCAGGTTTCACATTTAGGTCTTTAATTCATTTGTAGCTAGTTTGTGTGCACAGTGATAGATACAGGTCCAATTTCATACTTCTGCAAGTAACCATCCAGCTTTCCCATTATCATTTGGTAAAGTGTTTCCTTTTCTGCAGCTGCCATCTTTGTCACATATTAAATGGCTGAAATTACATGTACTCATGTTTGTGTCTTTGCTTTTGTTCTATTGGTCTATATGTCTGGTTTTGTGCCTATACCATATTTTTTTCTATTACTAGGTCTCTAATTTATCTTGATCTCTAAAATCATATTTGCTTTATCATTGTTCTTTTTGGCTCTTCAGAAACTTTTTGGGGTCCATATTAATTTTACAGTATTTTTTTTATATTTCATAAAGAATTAGATAGGGACTTTGATTGGAATTACATTGAATCTATTAATGATATTTATGAACATGATCATTTTCACAATATTAATATTACTATTCTATGAGCAGAGAATGTCTTTATATTTGTGTGTGTGTGTGTGTGTCTTTATCTCTTCAGAATTTTAAACTTTATTATAAAGTTCTTTCACCTCTTTGGTTAGGCTTATCCTAGGTAATTTTTACTTGAGATTATTATAAATGGGAATGTGAAAAAAATAAATAAATAAATAAAAATAAATGGGAATGTGTCCATGATCTCTTTCTCTGTATGTTTGTTGTTAGTATAATTTTTTTTAATTGGAAATTTTTATTGGAAAATTTTTTTTACATTTCAGATGTTCTCTCCTTACCCCATTTCCCCCCCCCAGGAACTCACTATCCCTTCCCCCTGCCTCCACGTTGGTGTACCCCCACCCACCCTCCCCTGTACCTCACCTCCCCACCCTCGAGTATCCCCCCCCCACGACATCCAGCCTTCATGGGACCAAGGATCTCTTCTCCCACTTATATATAGCTCCCTTGCATATATAGCTGGAGCCATGGGTCCCTCCCTAAGCGCTCCCAGGCTGGTGGTTTAGACCCTGGGGGCTCTGGTTGGTTGGGATTGTTGCTTTCCTCATGGTGTCGTGAATCCTCTCAACTCCTTCAGCCTTCACTCTATCTTCTCCATTGGGAACCCCATGCTCAGTTTAATGGTTAGCTGTGAGCTTCTGCCTCTGAGTATGTCAGACTCTTGCAGACCTCTAAGGAGACAGCTATATCAGGCTCCTGTCAGCATGTACATCCTAACATCCACATCAACCTCTACCTTTGGTGACTGCACATAGGATGGATATCCAGGTGGAATGGTCTGTAGACAGTCCCTCCTTCAGTTTCTGTCCTGCACTGTGTCTCCATATTTGCACCCTTGAGTATTTTGTTACTCCTTCTAAGAAGGACTGAAGGCTCCCCTATTTGGTCATCATTCTTCATGAGCTTTATGTGGTCTGTGAGTTGAATCTTGGGTATTTCAGGCTTCTGGGCTAAAATCCAATAATCAGTGAGTGAATACCATGTATGTTCTTTTGTGATTGGGTTACTTCACTCAGGATAATATTTTCTAGTTCCATCCATTTATATAAGAATTTATCAAATTCATTGTTTTTAATAGCTGAGTAATATTCCATTGTATAAATGTACCACATTTTTTGTATCCATTCCTCTGTTGAAGGGCATCTGGGTTCTTTCCAGTTTCTGGCTATTATAAATAAAGCTGGTATGAACATAGTGGAGCATATGTCCTTGTTATGTGTTAGAGCATCTTCTGGATATATACCCAGGAGTGGCATAGCTGGGTCCTCAGATAGTGATATGTCCAATTTTCTGAGGAACTGCCAGACTGATTTCCATAGTGGTTGCACCATCTTGCAATCCCACCAACAATGGAGGAGTGTTCCTCTTTCTCCACATCCTCGCCAGCATCTGCTATCACCTGAGTTTTTGATTTTAGCCATTCTGACTGGTGTGAAGTGGAATCTCAGGGTTGTTTTGATTGGCATTTCCCTGATGACCAAGGATGCTGAACATTTCTTTAGGTGCTTCTCGGCCATTCGCATTTCTTCAATTGAGAATTCTTTGTTTAGCTCCTTACTCCATTTTTTTAATAGGGTTATTTGGTTGTCTAGAGTCTAATTTCTTGAGTTCTTTGTATATATTGGATATTAGTCCTCTATCGGATGTGGGATTGGTAAAGATCTTTTCCCAATCTGTGGTTGCCGTTTTGTCCTATTGACAGTGTCCTTTGCCTTACAGAAACTTTGCAATTTTATGAGGTTCCATTGTCAATTCTTAATCGTAGAGCATAGGCCATTGGTTTCTGTTCAGGAACTTTCCCCCTGTGCCTAGGTATTAGAACTCCTAAACCTGATAAACAACTTCAGCAAGGTGGCAGGTTAAAAATCAACTCGAACAAATCAGTAGCCTTCCTCTACATGAAAGATAAACAGGCTGAAAAAGAAATTAGGGAAATGACCCTCTTCACAATAGTCACACATAATATAAAATACCTCGGGGTGAATCTAACCAAGCAAGTGAAAGATCTGTATGACAAGAACTTCAAGTCTCTGAAGAAAGAAATTGAAGAAGATCTCAGGAAATGGAAAGATCTCCCATGCTCATGGATTGGCAGGATTAATATAGTAAAAATGGCCATCTTGCCAAAAGCAATCTACAGATTCAATGCAATCCCCATTAAAATACCAACTCAATTCTTTACAGAACTAGAAAGAGAAATTCTGAAATTTATTTGGAACAACAAAAAACCCAGGATAGCGAAAACCATTCTCAACAATAAAAGAACTTCTGGAGGAATCGCCATCCCTGACCTCAAGCTTTACTACAGAGCAGTAGTGATAAAAACGGCCTGGTATTGGTACAGAGGCAGGCAGGAAGATCAGTGGAATAGAGTTGAAGACCCAGAAATGAACCCATACAACTATGGTCATTTAATCTTTGACAAAGGAGCTAAAACCATCCAGTGGAACAAGGACAGCATTTTCAACAAATGGTGCTGGTTCAACTGGAGGACAGCATGCAGAAGAATGCAAATCGATCCATTCCTATCTCCTTGTACAAAACTCAAGTCCAGGTGGATAAAGGACCTTCACATAAAACCAGACACACTGAAACTAATAGAAGAGAAAGTGGGGAAGACCCTCGAATACCTAGGCACAGGGGGAAAGTTAGTATACTTTTAAGAATATTGACCCAGACCCTTGCTAGCTGCAGCATTCTGCAGAGCAGGTACCACACCTTACCTGGGCAGCACAGTAAAGCTGGCTCTGGTGTGGGGTTCATTTCATGGATAATGTCAACTTGGTTATGTTGGACAATCTTTTTGATGTATGTCTGTTTGCAAGTATTCTATTGAGTATTTTTCAGCTGTTCATTAGGGATACATATTGGCCTATAGTTTTCTTTCTTTGTTTTTCTGTGTTTCCTTGTTTGCTTTTGGTATTAGAGTGATACTGGCTTCATAGGAGTTTGGGAATATGTCTGCTGCTTTTCTCTTGACTAATTTAAGAAAGATTGGCCGTAGGTCTTTGGAAACTGAAAGAATTCTGCTGCAAATCACATAGATTTTTTTTTCTGTTAGAAGACTTTTATTTCTGCTTCAGTCTCCTCATTTACTATTTAAAGTCATTTACTTCTTGTTTAATGTTGCTAGTTTTGCTGAATATAGAAATTCAACCATTTCTTTTTTAAATTTTCTCACTTAATGAAGTAAAGATTTTTATAGTTCCCTTAAAGTACTCTGGATTTCTTTGGTGTCTGTTGTTATGGTTCTCCATTTGTTTCTGATTCTGTTAATTTAAACTTTTTGTTTCTTTTGGTTAGTTGTGACAAGAGTCTGTCAATTTTATTTATTTTCTCAAAGAACCAACTCTTGATTCCTTTATTATTTATACTGTTTTCCTGTGTTTCAATTTCAATCATTTCTGCTCTGATTCTTATCATTTCTTGCCATTGATTGGGTTTGGGTTTGGTTTCTTGTTTTTTGTTTGTTTTATTGTTTTTGTTTTTTCCCAAAATGTTTCAGTTCCATTATTAAGTGATTTAATTGTGCTGTTTCTGATTTTTTAATATAGGAATTATAGCTATCAATTTCTCCCATGGGACTACTTTCAGTGTGTCCCAATGGATTGTTGTGCTATATTTTATTTTTCATTGAGTTCTAAGAAATGTTATATTTCTTTTTTGGTTTCTTCTTTGATCCATTTCTCATTCATTAAGAAGCTATTTAATCTTCATAAGTTTATATATTTACTAGAGATTTGTTTGCGTTGATTATATGTTATTGCAAAAATGTCAGATAGTAATATACAGAGTTATTTCAATCATCTTGAATTTATAAAAATTTGTTCTGTGTTCTAGGATTTGATATATCTGCTGCTGAGAAGAATTTGTATTCTTTGGTGTTGGGGTGGAATGTTCTGTAGATATCTGCTAACTCCATTTAATTTGCAAATTTATTTAACTCTGTTTTTTTCTCTATTTTATGTCTAGATGGCCTCTCTATTGGAAAAAGTGGGATGGAGATACATATATATGAATGAAATTGGGTATACCAGTCTTTTAGGACTTGAAATGCATTGTTCTAGGCTCTTCAAAGTTTCCATTAAGAAATCAGCTCTTATTCTGATGTGGTTTTCCTTTTTATATGACTTATGTGTTTTTCTCTCACAGCTTTCTAAGCAATTCTTTCCTTTTGTATAATTAGTGTTTTAATTACTATATGCCATGGGGATTTTATTTTGGTCTTGTCTATTTGTTGTTGTACAAGTTTCTTGTATCTACATGTATGGTTTGTCTTTCCTTAGTTTGGAAACATTTTCTTCCATGAGCTTATTGAAGATATTGTATAGGTCATTAACTTGGTATTATTCACTCTCACCTATACTTATAATTCAATGATTTGATCTTTTCATTGTGTCCCGCATTTTTCATATTCTTTGGCAAGTATTTCTACAGAATTGATATGTTTTGAAAGGGATATATTGTTTTTCTCTTTCATATTGTTTGATTTTTTGTGATGTAATCAATGGATATAGACGTTTTTGTTACTCCTGTACAAACAGAATAGGCTAGAGAAGAAGATAAGATGTATGGGTGGGTTGTGCCTAAAGGCTGCAAATGGCTCAGGTGAAATCAAGTCAGGTGGACACAAGAGAGTGGCTAATGTGAAAAACATGCATCCTGGGTTAAGTTGAATTGTGGAGTATATCTGGGGGTTAGGGAGAGGTGGATCAGGCATGCTTATCTGGCTAGACCCTGGAGAAGAATGTACTGGATCTGGCAGGGTGAATGGATTCATTAGTTATTAGTTCAATACACTCACCCTGTAAGGGAGTTATTTTTTGTATTTAAATAACACTAATATAAACACATTAACAAACTTCAAAGATGACTCACCTGTGATTTAACTTTCTAAGATTACAAGAGGAGGAGACACAAGCTTTCCAGCTTCTAGCTCTTTCCTTGACTCATCTGCTAGAAGTGAAGCAATGGAGGAGAACTGGCTACTCAGGGAGGTGATAAAACACCACATTCTAATTCACAACAGAAAGATTCACAATTCCGTGTGCTCACCAAGTTCTCTGTTGCTCCTGCTTTACTCTCAATTCCTCCCTTATACCTTGGGAAGAATAGTAGGGGCCATAGAAGTTTTTCAACATAAGACCCAGCACAGAGCATTCCAGTTTGAGCTTAACTGTCCCAGAAAAGGCAAGTGCTACAGGTTGGTTCTCAGTGAGCATTATTGGAAGGGGATAAAAAGATTCAGAGAAGTCTTGACAGAGTTCTTTGGAGGCACTTATGAGACTCTGCTCTTTTCTTTCTCTGTTTTCTGACCACCAGATAAGTTCTCAACTAAAAGCTCCCACTATGTGCTCCATCATCACAAACCTGAAAAGCAAGAGACTACAGCCACCAAAACTGGGAGTCAAAACAAACCTTCCTCTTAATAAGTTGACTGCGTCAGGTATTTACGATAGTAACTGAGAGCTGACCAACAAAACATAAAAACATTTCTTGGTCTTCTACTTCAAGAAATTGTTTCTGGAAAGCTGGCCACCCAGCCCAGGCAAGCTTTATTTCAGCTAACTTCCTTCCCTAATCTCAGGTCGTCCTACTGTATGATTTCTAAAATAGCACAGCAAAGGATGCCAAGCCTGGGGAAAAGCTAGTATTTGATTAGAGAAATAAAAACACAGAAAAGCAGGCATCAGAACTGGACCAAAACGTGGAGGGATTCACTGAATCAGGTAAGGTACTTTTCATGATTTCACCAGGTATTATATATCTCATGTATACTACTGGGTGGTTTACATCCATACACTAAAATGAGCAGAGCATAAAAGACCTGCCAGATATTTTAGATTTCTGTTAAATGGCAAGAAAAATTATAAGTTAAGACTGGGGGAGTGATAGTTTGTCCTTTGCCTTCATGTTGTGGCTGTGGCTATATTTCAACAGTATTGCTATGCTCTTGGTAAATTAAACCTAAGAAGACAGGCTTATGAATATAAAACATGTTTCTAAAATATGGTGATAAGCTAGGAAACTGTGCAGGAAACAGGTCAAGGTGCTGATCTCTTAGAGAGAACAGACATGTTGAAATATAGGGAATCGGGATTGCAGACCAGAAAAACCAAAAAGACAAATCTACCTCTCTTCATCAGAATGAAATGCCAGGAATCATCAAGGAGAAGCTGAAAACTAGCAGGTGATCTTCCTGAGATGGTTCTGCCATGGACAGTCAAGGCTAATGACAGATTTGCTTCTTTAGGCAAGACAAAGGAGATTTCATCTCAAGAAAGATCCCTGCTATTAATAAGCTTTTCCTGTTATTATTAAATATATGCATATAACAATCATGAGGCATTAGCTCACCTTTTTTAACAGATTTCTGCAGAACAGAAAAGATGTACTGTCTTGTATTGATGCTATATAAACAAATAGATGTTTTCTTAATTATTGATGATGACTCTGTAAGAATTCCTAAAATTTTATTAGTAATTATTAAGTTCTTTTATTGTAGGACTGCTATTAAGTCCTTTCTAATATTAAAACTGCAATGAGAATGCTGATAGTGTTCAAGTGTCATGAGTTAATTGCTTCTGAGATAGCAAGCAGGCATCTACAATCCAAGAGGTTGTAAGACAATTAACCAAACATTGTAAAGGGGGAACTAAGGATTTACTATAGGTGCAAGGACAGAAGATAAAATATTGATGGGTTTATCTATATGAAACTTCACTAATAATTTAGTCACAAAAATTATGGTTCTAAACTTTCAATGAACCTGTTGAGCTACTGATAGATAATGAATGATTAGCCAGATAATTACTCATAATGGATATGCTTGTATACATTCTCTGTTGTAAACTTCTTATTCAATTTATGATTTGAATTTATGTTTGAACTTCTGGTGAACTTTTGTAAAAACAAGGGGAGGGGGAGATGCTTATAAACCATAAACCATGTGATAGATCATAAACCATGTGATCTATTCTCCTAGAAAAGGTACAAAAGAATAGGAACAATTACATTGCATAACATTGGGAACATGGCATAGCATTGAGAGCAAAGGCATTGACAGTAAAGGCATTGAGAGTAAGGTCATTATCATTGATAATTATATGCACATCAGAGCAGGAGGACAGAACAAGATTAGAAGGAGAATAACTTAGAAATTA
Source organism: Mastomys natalensis (assembly GCA_021653895.1). Lineage (NCBI taxonomy): Eukaryota > Metazoa > Chordata > Mammalia > Rodentia > Muridae > Mastomys > Mastomys natalensis. The sequence continues at coordinate 1,112,063 of JAJTUV010000429.1, forward strand.
TAAGGCAACTTAAAAAAATTAAGAGACCAATATGCAGAATGCAGAAGGAAAAGGGGGAAAAAAGAAGCTTCAAGAGAGAGCAGAAAGATCAGCCAGGCTTCTCCTTATCATAAGACAGAATAGGTCTTTTTTTTTAATAACAAGGCAGGCTTAGTCATACTAAACAGGACAATGTTTTCTTCTTACGGACTTGGGTTTAATTCATTTAGAAATAAAACAGTAGAAGCATTTTCTTTCTCTATGCAATAAAGATTGGAGCTCATTTTTTATCCAGAATATGTGAGTTCTTTCTGCACTGTCACTTACTTGGTGTTTTGTTCCATATGCATATGTAAGTATGGACGTATGTGTGTAAGTATGTAATTATGAGATAAGTATGTGGCTGAGCCCAACTGGTTTGAATGGAAACATATGAATGTGTAAGCATAATATTGTATATGAATTTATGTGAGTTTATCCATATTGCTTCTGTAAAAGTTTTCCTTCTGCGAGCATGACTCTTCTCCTGATTCAGGAGAAGTTTATTGCTCAAACCTCCCCTTAACCTGACAAATAAGAGGCATCTGGACAAGAGGAAAAAGGCTCTAGCAATTATTCCCTTACTTAATCCCCTGTGATAAGGTACTAAATGCCAGAGACAGCAGTTTCTGGCCTCAAAGGAATGCAGGCAGGTCACCTACAGTAGCAAAGTGACTTAGACTTAAGATTAGTAAACATTTTATTATTAAACAGCAACCCTAAATATCTTGCAAGACCATGTTTTGCCTGCACCAATGCTATTCCCCTCAAGAGGATCCAAGAAAGAAGTGCCAGGGTTGCCCCTCCCCTGCAATGAAAGTTTTAGAAACTTTAATGCCTGAAGTGACTGAATACTCCAAAACCTTCTACCAATCTATAGATAATTCAAGTATGAATTTTTGACTGAGACTTTGGGACAGAGACACTCACTTTCCAAGATGTGAAGACTAAAATCTGTTCCTGTATTAAATTTACCATAGAAATGAAATCTACACTTATGTTCTCCAGATAAGTCAAAATTCTAAACCATGATTCATATTCCCCTACATAGTACCTACCAAAGACTTTGTGTTGCCATGTATGTATGACTATAGATGAGTATGTGCACATGTGTGCATTTGTGTGCATATGTTCAAAAATATGAAACAGAATAATGATTATTGGCTCTCTGTTTTATTGCTTGCTTATCCTTCTTAAGCAGTGGGGGGAAAATAATAAGAAAACACTAAGGAACAGCCCCCTGAGATTGTCCTAAACCCTCCTAGCCTTCCCAGTCACCAGAAAAATGAGTTTTCTTTTTTGTTTGTTTGTTTGCTTGCTTTTCATTCCATGTTTCTTTAATTGATAGTAAAACCACCAATAAATAAATTAGAAAGCTACAGAAGTCTGTGCCATTTATCACCTTGAGTGGAGTCAGCAAGTCGATAAAGAAGACAACATCACCTGGGAAACTCAAACAACAACCTCAGTGCAGTTCTACTGTTTATAACTCAGAAGATTTCCCACAACAATCCTATAGGATTTGCCTTACATGTTCAAGGCCTTTGTCATATGTACAGGGCAGAAATAATTAAACTAGGTTTGACCCAACTTTTGATTAAGATTTCCTTATCTGGGCATCATCTTTCAAATTATAATATGATTTTCATGAGGAGGAGCTTTGACAGATAGGATAGCTAACAGCAACACTAGCTAGTATAACCTTGATGAAAGCTTTTGTCTCCCTCATCATATCTCTACTGCCTCTCCCTCACCCCATTCTTGCAGTTGGTTCCACCCTGTGGCTTTCTTTTCTTGTCATTTCCCTGCCTATCTGCTCTGTGAGTCTAACAAATATATCAGCTCTGGAATTAGTTGACTCTATTTCTACTGATTTTTTTATTCTTACCACCTTACTTCTTCCCTTTCACACTATTGTTCCCATTCTAAGAAATAGTTTACATTAAATCAAAATACTATCAAAATAGTACGCTATTAGAAGTCTTCCACATATCAAGCATTTCCTTTGTGTATGTCAGAATGTTAAGTGATTTACATGTTTTCCTTCTAATTAATTTTAATAGCAATCACAGAGACTGTTAACATCTCCCCATGGGAAAATGGAAAACCAGAGCTCCCTTTCCAGGCAGGAAGTGGAGTGACAGGAGCCTTGATACAAAGCCATTATGGAAATTAGTATGGAGGCTCCTCAGAAATCTAAATTAGCAGAAGCACCACTTCTGAGTATATATGAAAGCAATCAAAAACAGTATCAGAAAGCTGGCTGGCTAGTTTACAGACAGAGGTACCTGCTACCACACTAATGACTTGAATTCAATTCCTGGAACCCACATAGTAAGAAGAAAGATCAGTTGTCTTCTGACCCCACATACATTCCATGGTACACATGTGTACATGTACACACATGCACACACATACAAAAAGAAAAAAAAGGAAAATAAAGAAATTATTAAAGAGATACTTGACCCCCATGCACACCATCACATTATTCAAAATAAGAGGTTTTTGTAAACAATCTACATAGCTAATGTATGAGTGGATCAAAAAGTCTCACGCAAACACACTTTCTCTCTCTCTCTCTCTCTCTCTCTCTCTCTCTCTCTCTGATATTTAAAAGAAGAGAATCTAGTGGTTTGTAATAACATAGGTAAAGTGAAAAGATATTATGCTAAATGAAATAAGCCTCTCACAAAAAGGCAAATACTTCATGATCTTACTTGTATAGAATCTAAAAGTCAAATATGTGGATGTAGCAAGTAGAACATGGCTGCTAGGCATAGAACGGAGAAATAGAGTTCATGGTCAAATGCGTATAAAGTTTCAGGTAAGTGAGGTACATTCTCAGACAGTGTCCATATCTAGGATCATCTGATACACTAACTTGGTAGAGGGTTAACCTTAACAAGTGTTCTTACCACACTGAAAAAAAATTATAATAAAAACAATTTGGGGAGATGATGCCTGTGCTAATCACCTTGGTGGTGATGGTTTCCCAGCTGTCCCTCTAAACTCCTGAAGTCATAACTATTAGGCATGCACAATTTTTCAAATGTCAACAATGGGAGAGGGAGAAAGAGAGGAAAACAATCACTTTTCCACTTCTGCCTAACTCTAAGACCAGATTTCTCCCTTTTTTCAATGTGTTATATACCTTTACTTGCTACTGATTCTTGTTGGCTGTGTTCCCTTTCCCAGAACCATTTCTAAATTACAAATACATTCATAGGAGAAAGTGGCCTAGTTTAAACAAATATTCCAAAAAGAAAGAAAGAAATATTCCAGGTGCTTCTTCAGAGCAGGAACTACAAAAGAAGGAACAAGCATGGTGTTGCGGTTTGAATGTGAATTATCCACCACAGGCTTATTCATATATTTGAAACTTGGTGGTTCTGCTTTGGAAGACTCTGAAACCTTTAGGAGGTGGAGCCTTAAGGGAGAAAGTGGGTTACTGGAGCTAGGCATTGAAGTTTTATAGCCAAGACTCACTTTTTGTCTGCTCTCTGCTTCACGCTCTGCTAAGGTGTAAACCACACAAAAACTCAATCAAGGAAGAATTTAAGACCAATCTTCCTTATGAAAATCAATGCAAAAATACTAAATAAAGTATTCACAAACCCATGAACACATCAAAGACATCATCCACCATGATCAAGTAGCCTTCATCACAGTTACAGGGATGGTTCAATATACAAAAATTCATCAACTTAATCCACCATATAAACAAACTGAAAGAAAAAAAAACATGATCATCTCATTAGAAAAAGCCTTTGATAAAATCCAGCATCCTCTCATGATAAAAGTCTTGAAGAGATCAGGGATACAAGGCACATACCTAAACACAATAAAGGCAATATACAGCAAGCCAAGTAGCCAGCATCAAATTAAATGAAGAGAAACTTAAAGCAATGCCACAAAAAGCAGGGACAAGGCTGTCCTCTTTTTCCCCATCTATTCAATACAGTATTTGAAGATTTGGTTTTGTTTTGGTTTTTGTGTTTTGTTTTTGTTTTGTTATTTTTTGTTTTCCCCCAATTGTTTTATTTGTTTATATATTTATTTATTTACATTAAATGCTGCCACTCCTCCTGGTACCCCTCTCCCAAGGACCCTCCCCCATCCACTTTCCCTTCTCCTCTGAATGAGTACAGCCCCTGCTGGGTATTCTCCCACCTTGGCACATCAAGTTTCTGCCAGGGTAGGCACATCCTCTCTCAGGAGGCCAAACAAGGCAGCCCTGTTGGGGAACGGTATTATGTAGTCAGGCTACATAATACCCATGATACACTCCACAGACCAAAAGAAGTTAAACAAGAAGGAAGGCTTAAACGGGGATGTTTGAATCACATTTACAAGGGAGAACAAAATAGTCATAGGCTGCAGAGGGAGGGAGGGAAGTGGGCAGGAGAGGGGAATGGATGGGGAAGGATCTGATGTGTGGAGAGACAGGAGAGAGACCCAGAGAACCAGGAGAATAAACGGAAATCTGCAGTTGTGGGGGTGGGGGAGTCTTTAGGAAGTCCCAGAGAACTGAGATGGGGTAAGCTCCCAGGAGTCAATGCAGGTGACCTTAGCCAAGATGCCTAACAGTGGGAACATGGAACCTGAAGGGCCACCTCCTGTAGCCAGGCAGGACCCCCTAATGGAGGGAAAAGGACACCAGCCCACCCCCAAAACTTTCCACCCAAAATTTGTTCTGTCTAAAAGAAATGTCGGTTCAGCAATGAACTAGAGACTGAGGGAATGGTCAGCCAGTAACTGGCCCACCTTGAGACCATGGCAAGCACCAATCCCTGACACTATTAATGATACTCTGTTATGCTTGCAGACAGGAGCCTAGCATAACTGTCCTCTGAGAGCCTCTACCCAGTAGTTGGCCAAAAGAGATGCAGGTACCCACAGCCAAACATTGGATGGAGGTTTGGGACGCTTATGGAAGAGTTGGGGAAAGATTGAAGACCCTGAAGGGGATAGCAACCCCACAAGAGGACTAACACAATCAACTAACCTGGACCTCTGGGAGCTATCAGAGACTGAGCTACCAACCAAAGAACACACAGGGGCTTCAACAAGGCCTCTGGCACATATTTAGCAGAAGTGCAGCTCAGTTTCCATATGGGGCTCCAACAACTGGAGTGGAGGCTCTCCCTAAAGCTGTACTACTTGAAGTTTTAGCTAGAGCAATAAAGATCAAGGGGTACAAATTGGCAAGGAATAAGTCAAAGTATCTCTAATGGCAGATGATATTATAGTATACTTAATTGACCCAAAAAACATTCTACCAAAGAACTCCTAGAGCTGATAAACCCCTTTGACAAAGTGGCTAGATTCAAAATAAACTCAAAAATATTCAGTAGTCCTCCCATATACAAATGATTAGCAGGCTGAGAAAGAAGTTAGGGAAACAAGACCCTACACAATAGCCACAAATAATATAAAGTGTCTTCATGTAACTCTTACCAAACTAGTGAAAGTTCTGTTTAACAAGAACGTCAAACCTTTGAAGAAAGAAATTGAAGAAGATATCAGAAGATGAAAAGATCTCCTGTGTACATATATCAGTAGGATTAACATAGTAAAAGCGTCCATCCTGCCAAAAATCAATCTACGAATTCAACACAATTCCCATCAAAACCAACACAATTCTTTACAGGCCTTCAAAGAGCAATACTCAGCTTCATATGGGAAAACAAACCAAACCAAAACAGCATAGTTAAACCAGTCCTATACAAGGAACTTCTGGAGGTATCACTATCCCTGATCTCAAGCTATACTATAAGCAATAGTAATAAAAGCCGCATTGTACTGTCATAAAATCAGACAGGTTGATAATGTAATTGAATCCAAGATCCAGAAGAAATTCCACACATCTATGGAAATTAAATTTTTGGCAAAACTATCCAATGGGAAAACAAAGGCATCTTTAACAAAGGTGCTGGTCTAACTGGATGTCTGCACATAAAAGAATGCAAGTAGAGCCATATCTATCACCCTGAACAGAACTCAAGTCCAAGTGGATCAAAGACCTCAAGAAAAAGATGGATACACTAAACCTGATAGAAGAGAAAGTGGGGAATAGACTTAAAAGCATTGGCACAAGAGACAGCTTTCTGAACAGAACACTAATAGTTCAGGTACTAAGATCAATAATTAATAAATGGGACCTCATGAAATTGAAAAGCTTCTATATCAAAGGACACCACCAAAAAGACAAAATAGCAGCCTACAGAATGGGAAAAGATTTTCACCAACCCTATATCTGACAGAGGACTAATATCCAAAGTATATGAAGAACTAAAGATATTAGACACCAACAACCCAAATAACCCAATTAAAACGTGGGGTACAGAACTAAATAAAGATTTCTGAACAGAGGAATCACTAATAGCTGAGAAGCACTTAAAGAAGTGTTCAACATCCTTAGCGATCAGGGAAATGTAAATCAAAATGACTGGAGATTCCATCTTAAAACCCTCAGAATGACTAAGATCAAAAACTCAAGTGATGGCACATGATGGTGAGGATGCAGAGTTTAACTGATGGGAGTGCAAACTTGTGCAACCACTTGGAAATCAATTTGGTGGTTTCTCTGAACATTGCAAGTAGTTGTCCTGCCCCAAGACCCAACTATACCACACCTTGGCATATACCCAAAGATGTTTCATGATTTCACAAGGACACTTGTTCAACTATGTTCATAGCCGCTTTATTTGTAATAGTCAGAAACTGAAAACAACCAAGATGTCCCTCACACAAGATTTCTAGTGGAGGGGTTGGGACATCAACCCAGCTACATAAACTTTGACCTAAAATTGTCCTGCCTACAAGATGTACTGGGGTAAAGGTGGTGCAGAAATTACAAATGACAGGTCTAGCTTGTAACCCATGCCATAAGAGGAAGCCCACACCTGGGGCCAGAAACCATTGGGGGGATAGCCCAGAGACCAGAGACAGAACCAAGACTTCCAATGGAAAGATTGGGACACCAACCCAATCACAAAACCTTAGACCTACAATTTGTCCTACCTACAAAATGTTCAGGGCTAAACGACAGAGCAGAATTTGAGGTAAGTGCCAATCAGTGACTGGCACAGCTTGAGAACCACCCCTGACACTATTAATGATATTCAGCTCCACTTGTAGACAGGAGCCTAGCACAAATGTCGTCAGAGAGGCTTTACTCAGCAACTGAACATTAAATGGAGCGCAGAGAATCCTGTGAAAGAGGGAGAGGAAGGATTGAGGGAGCCAGTGGAGTCAAGAACACCACAAAAAAGCACTACAGAATCAACTAACTTGGGCCCAAGGAGGATCATGGAGACTGACTGCCAACCAGAGACCATGAATGTGATGGACATAGGCCCTCCGCACATATATGTTATGCAGCTGGGTCTTCACTGTGACTACTAAAGCAGGAATATATCTCCATGACACAGGGCAACTGCAGGATATCCAAGAGGAATCCTGTGGGGCGGTGGGCTGTGAGAGGCAGCTGGGTACCTGGTCTAGCAGGCCTTGAACCCCAGAAACCCTCCAGGGACAGTAGGAGTTCAGCCTTTCTCCTTGGCCCCTGGCTCCTTTCACATAGCTACAGCCCCTCCCACAGAGAAGTCTGTGGCCATCAGTCAAGTAGCACAGGTGAAGGGCATGACTACAGGCCTCCGCAGAGCCTCAAGACAGATCTCCATATTCATGAGATACTTAAAGCCAGAGGGCATAGCCAATTAAACATTCCTTCCTAAACCCTCCACCTTGCAAAAGGTATTAACCTCAGGCCTGCCCTGAGAACATGGAGTATAGCTTCATCCATTTTCTACCATGATAATAAATATCTTAGGACCATAGCCTAAGACCATGGACTCTCTCTCTTCTTTGGGGCCCGAAGTGGGGAACCATGGAAAAGGTCTTCAACTAAAGAGCCACAGTCTAATCTCCTGCTGATGACCCACGGAGGCCACCAACTAAAGCAAGCAAGTCCAGCAACCAAGAGTCTCATCCCCACTGTGGGTCGATCCAGCCAGTACACCCCCTCACTGCCATCCCCTCCCACTCCCCACCTCCATCTCTGTCTTTCTGAGGCCTCTCAGCAAAGCCTGAGAGCCCAAAGGCTTGAGACCAGTGGGTTCCCGGCCTCCTGGCCCAGGAACCCCAACTCAAGAGCTCTGGCCCTGCGAGATCTCAAATTGTGTTCCCTCACCATTGGAGCAAAGTCCTGTGGCTTCTCACAGCCGGACATCCACCAGGTGTGGTTTGGAGAGAACACAGTCAACTTCTTGTGCCTTTGCCTCTCTGAGCCGAGGCCCCAGCCCCTTAGGGATGGCCACAATTCAACCCAACAGGATACACGCCCACCCACACATGCCACAGCCCAACAGAATCCTGGTGAGGATCCAGTATTGATAGTATAGCAGAAGCCAGAGGCCTTGAACCAGACCAATGATTCATTGAAATGAATATTTGCAAGTAAATACGTTTGGATTAAAGAGTACACTGTGTGAGACACACCATGACATACTAGAGCTTCCATGTTGAGATGCTATTGTTGCTGTTGCTGCTGCGCTGCTGCTGCTGCTGCTGCTGCTGCTGCTGTTGTTTCTCTTTTGTTTCTTTGTTTTCCTTTGCATGGGGAGGTTGCAAGGGCGAAGAGTAAATATAAAGAGACAGGGAGATGAGTGGGATTGGGGTGCATGATGTGAAGTCCACAAAGAATAAATAAAAGGTTAAAAAGAAGAAAGAATGAGAGGGGGAAGAAAAGATAGAAAAGAAAGAAATTATATATCATTTTTATTCAGAAAACTTCCATAACTTTTACAACTGCCAAAGTCTTTAATAATGAGATTATTTGCCTTTCAGAACTGACAAGAACGGTTGCATGAAAACCCCACCCATTAGGGCTGAGTGCTGCCAACTCAACCCAAACCGTTTATCAAATACATGCAGAATTTGCTCCCTGAGTGTAAAAGGAGGGAGAAAACATTCAAAAGTCTTTCCCCATCCACTTCCTAAAATCAGTTTGTTTTCTGCAGCATGTCAAGAGTCACATTTCATTAAAATATTCCTAAATGTAGTGCTAAAACTACCAACCATTCAAGGGCTCAGGAAATCAATTGTTTTCTTTCTTATCCTAGAACAAAATCTATTAATAATGAGGATATCACTACCTACAGATTGTGCAGATCAAGGTGATTCAATGTTTAACAACTCCATAAATTAAAATCTTTCTCACATAAAGTTAATGCTGCTGGACAAATTATCACACCCTAATAAGAGTCTTTTTTAAAACAGCATTTTAGTTTTAATTTTAATTTTAAATTAGTATATACAGTGTTATGTTTCATGATGGCATGTTCAAACAGTATGCTTTTCCTAATTCTCTTTCTCACTTTGCCTCACCTCCTTAAGCTTCCCACCCCTCAGAGTCTCCTTCCCATGCTCACCCGGCATGTGTCTCATTGATTTCCACCTCTGCTCCAAATGCCTCTTCACCCCTCCCATGGTGTCCTCCCTCTTATAAAAGCTTATATTCACACTCATTCACTTACATATCCACATGTAAATATTATAAGCTATGATCCACATATGAGAGAGACACACAATTTTTGTCTTTCAGAGTCTCAGCTATTTCCTTAATACAATATCTTACAGATCCACCCATCTCCTGAATACTTTTTTATTTTATTCATCTGTAAAAAGTATTTTTAATATGTCTATGATGCTCTGAAAGGGAACAAAATTAAAATGATTTATGATGATATGTGAAGATTTGCCCAAATATAAAGAATCATTTGCTATGAAATTCAATGTAAAACTTCTTTCTATTAAAAATATGCAGTAATAATATATAAAACATCCACATTTTATTATGTGCTAGACTACAACACATCTTACAAACATACCTTACGCTAGCCCAAAGCAACTTTCTAAAAATTAATATACTCCTAAATCTGTAATGTACTCTATTATTATTTTATATAACTGCCTTACTTTATTAAAGTCTTAGATATAGTGAAACAGGATAAAACGTACAAATAAAACAAAAAAGGGGATTTTGTTTTCTTATAATTTACAGAAGGCAAGGTATTGTGGACTTGGAAAATGGCTCAGTAGATAAAAGAACTTGCCACACAAAACTGACATTTGAGTTCAAATCTTGAGAAATCTATGTTATAAAAAAGACAGATGAAATACTTCACATCTATAATTCCAGCACTTCTACAGTGAGATGGGAGGCAGAAATGGGGTAAGTTCCTGGAAACATACAGACCAGCTAGAGTGGAGAATGTGGTGAAATGGCAGAAACAGACACTGCATCACAACTAAGTAGAGAGCAAGAACCCACTCCTGAAAAGTTGTTCTCCTACCCAGACACACACCATGGCATATCCATGCCCCTACTCACATATACATCATTCACAAACACATAGTTGTATGCACGCATATATAAGGAGAGAGAGAGAGAGAGAGAGAGAGAGAGAGAGAGAGAGAGGAGAGAGATCGATCATGGGTGGAGAGGTTCATTTCCCTAATCTCAGCATTCAGGAGACTTGCCACAAACTCAACAACTCCATAGTGAAAAAGAAAAGGCATAAATGGTAAATGATAAACAATGGCTTATACTCATAAAGTCATCATTCTGTCCTTAGTTGTTTAGATACTAAGTCTTTTATTTTCCATAATGACTCAATAAGTTGGTAACCAACCAAAGTATAGAGAGGTTATGTAACTTGCTAATCACACAGCTAATAAATGGGTGTAGGCTAGTTATTGAAAGGAAAGATAAGGAGTCATTACAATGACTCAAGGTATACTTGCAATTAGAGAAGATAACTGTATTTGCTTCTTGGTTCATCCTTTCCTTTCCCTTCTCCCTTCCTCTCTTATTCCATTAGATGCCTCTTTTATCACACACTCCAACTCTGCAGAAATATAAAGTCATTATATTTTCATTATGAGTGACTTACTTGTCAATACCATATATTTTTTAAAAAGGAGTGAGAGCTTGCTGGTATGTCATTGTTATTTTTTAGAATTCTAATGGGGAAGACTCCTTTATTAAATAAGAGGTGTTCCTTAAAAGGCTTTAGTCTCTGGACTGGACACACAAACACACACATGGACACACACAGACACACATGGACAAACACACACACATATAAAGAAAGAAATTGAAAAATGTAAGGCTTGAGACTAGTTATCTAACTGATAGTCATCATTGTTCTTCAAGCTAACCTTTAATGAGATACTGAGAGAATTCGTTTTAATTTAGTTTAGTGAGAGAAGAAAACGTGAAAACCTTCATCAGTAAAAGAAATGAAGGGTGAATTTGCCCCCATGATCCTGAGAGAGGATACTAGGGAAAGTCTTAAAAACAGATCAGTAGATCGACTTAGGGCATTGTAAAGAGAGAACAATGAGGGACACAAGAAAGGGAATAATGAAACTAATGAAGGTAAATATGCTGCAATTAGAGCATGCCCTTTGATGATAGCTGGATTTGTCCAGGCAGATATGAATGTGTTAGGTAGTGTGATCCTATCTAAATTTTCTATCCTTCAGTCTTCCTAGATTACCATAGTCCAATCATGCTGTTCTTTAAAAAGAAAAAATCTACCACAGTTAGAGATACTTATAAAGGACATACATTTATTTTCCACAGCTCTAGAGATAAGAAAACCCAAGATCATGGTCCTATCATTGTGTGATGCCTGGCGCTTCTCCCAAGATGATGCTTTGTTGTTGTCTTCTCCACAGCTGCAGAACAATGTATCCTCACAGAAGAGAAATGTAAGAGCAAGAGAGAATCCCCTTTAGCCATAAACCCCTTTATAGGAGTGTTAATCTCACTTCCAAGGGGAGAAAAACTCACAATATAATCACTTCCCATGGTTTATCCCTTATTGTTGCACTGTGGATAAAGTTTGGAGGGTATACGATCATTCAAGTCACTTTATGCTCCATGAATCTAATGGAATTCTGAGCATAAAACTTGCCCTGGTTATAAGCATTGCCTTGTACAGTGCCCCAGTACATAATAAAACATGGGTCTCACTTTAAGCCAATATAACCTTCCTTCATTTCACCAAATTTGGCAGTCTCAGCATAAGCAATCTGCATCTTTGAAGAAATGGTAGAGAGTGCAGAAGCACAACTTGAAACTGATTGTGATGAGCTTACTGTCACTGGCTTGCCAAAATAGACTTCGCCATACTAATGATTCTTTATATCCCAGACTGCAGCTAAAAAAAAAAGAAAAAAAGAAGAAGAAGAATCCTTTTCACCAATGGCCAAACAATGACTGGCCCAACTTGAGACTCATTCCATGAGAGGGATCCCACCCCTGACACTATTAATGATATTCTGTTATTCTTGCAGAGCCTAGCATAACTGTCACCAGAGAGGCTTCACCAAGCAACTAATGAAAACAGATGTAGACCCACAGCCAAACATTAATTAGGACTTGGGGAATACTACAGAAGAGAGGGAGCAAGGATTGAAGAAGCCAGAGGGGTCAAAGACACCACAAGAAAACCTACAGAATCAACTAACGTGGGCCCATAGGGACTCATAGACACTAAACTGTCGATCAGAGAGCATGCATGTGATAGACCTAGGCCCTCTGTACATATGTAACAGTGTGTAGCTAAGTCTTCATGTGGGACTCCTAAAATGGGAGCAGCACCTGTGTCTAACTATGCTGTCTGTCTTTGGATCCATTTCCCCTAACTGAGCTGCCTTGTCTAGCCTCAATAGGAAAAGGTATGCCTAATCTTACTGCAACTTAATATGCCAGAGCTGGCTGATATGCATGGGATCCCCCTCTTCTAAGGAGAAGGGATAGGGGCTGGATGAGGGTAAGGGAGGGGAGAAGGAGTGACTGGGAGGAGAGGACAGAGGGAAGCTGAGATTGGAATGTAAATTAAACAAAAACCTTGAAGAGAGAGAGAGAGAGAGAAAAGAGAGAGAGAGGAGAGAGAGAATCATTCCTTCAAGTGTTCTCTGATCCTGAGTGAAGCCCTCCTCTGTCCTGCCATAGGAATTCAAGTTTCTCTACTTCCTGCTACACTCCCTTCATAACTATTTGCACTGTAATTTCATTTTGTCTTATTTATCTCCCTAGCAGACAAAAACCTAGGTAAGGAAGAGGCTATATTTCACATAATCATTGATTTTCAGTATTTAACATAGTGATACATGCACACTAGTCAAGAGATATTCATAGGATGTGCATAAAAAAAAATACAACAGAATGATATGCTCCTCTGACTACCTCTTCCCAATTTTCTCCCCAAACTGAACCTCTTTACCCATGGAAATTAACTGCCGTGAAGTCCTTCCAGTACTTCAGTGCATTATGATGAGGTCTGTTATCGGATTGGAAACAATGATTAACCAACCACAAAACACAGAAAACAAGATCCAAAGACAAACCCACTCCTGTCAGAGATGGCTGCCAAGGAAACATGACTAGGATAGCATGGTTAATTAGAAGAATCAGGAAGTTGCATCCTTTACCTCAAAAGGATGTCACAGAGATGCTGCTACTGTTTACAAGTGCATGCCATTTAGCACCTGGTTGTCACCTTCCCTAAAGTCTATCAGCTTGTGATAAATCCTATACATAATGGGTTATTTGAATGTTGGTTCCATCACTAAAAAGACTTGTGTCACTAAGTAAAGCATTGCACATCAGTTTTCTACAAGATGGTAGGACTAAGATCTAGTTCAGTTGGTAGAGTGTTTGCCTTTTGCAATGAGGCCCTGAGTTTTATATTATTATATATTTTTTCTTCATGGTTGACATGACATTGCCTTCTTGAATTGAAGCAGTTAGGATCACCCAAAGGAGGCTCTGCTAGGACTGGGCCTGTTATTATTCCCTTCTGGATATAGAGGTAGGTCTCAAGGCTCACATAGCATCACAGGATTCTCTTGAGATTCTTCCACTATTTTTTAAATTCAAAATAGAAATAGATTCTTCTCTCATACAATACATTCAAACCACAGTTTCCCCTCCCTCTACTTCTCCTAGCTCCCCTCCCACCTTTCTTCCATAGCATTACCACCACAGATTTATTTCATCTCTGTTTCCTCTTCAGAAAAAGGCAGACCTCCAAAAATAAACAGACACACAGGACAAAACAAGATGCGATAAGACAAAGCAAAAGCCATCATATTGAGGCTGAAGAAGGCAACCCAATAAGAGCAAGAGAATCTCAAGGGCAAACAAAGAGGCAGACATATACTCACTCCCACTGTTAGAGGAGTCTCACAAAAACACTAAGCTAACAACCATAGCATATATCCAGAGGATATGGCACAGACACATGTAGGCCCCATTCTTGCTGTTTCAGTCTCTGTGAGCCTATGTGAGCCCTTAGTATTCTCCTGGTGTCCTGAATCCCTCTGCCTCCTGAAGTCTTCCATAGGGTTTCCCAATTTCTGGAGGGATGGACCCAATGGAGACCTCCAATTAAGATTCTGTCTCCACATAACATCTGGTTGTGGGTCTCTGCATCTGCTCCCATCTAGTGCCAGAAGAAGTCTCTGATGACAATTGGATGAAGCATCAATCTATGAATATAACAGAATGTCGTATAGGGAGATTTCTCCATTTTCTAAGGCAAGACAATAGGTAAACAATTCACTGGGTTGAAATTCTTCACTAGTGTAGCTGTCCATACAATGTTCAGGTGTGTCTTCAGTGGTGCAGTTGTTAATGAATCATCCATGCTGCAAGTGATCTTCTTCAGTGATGGAACTGAGTCTAAGCTACCCAGAGGATGTTTTGGTGGTATAGGTGTCCCTGAATGGCCTCATACATCCCCAGTAAGCTCATTAGTTCATCAAATTGTACTTGGATAGAATCCTTTCTTTGGGCTATCAAACAGATACTGTATTATCTATCTATCTATCTATCTATCCAGCTATCTGTCTAGCTATCTATTTATCTAACACACACACACACACACACACACACACACACACACCACATACATGAATAGATATTTCTTTACATATGTCTAAGTAAAGTCACGCAACAAATTGGCAACCAAACAGAACTGACATAATCAAATATGAGTGGGGAATGGAACATCAATGGCAGAAATCTCTTGCAATCATTGTAATATTTAAATGAAAATGTCACCAACCCCATAGGCTTTGGCATTTGAATACTTGGTCCTAAATCGGTGGCACTATTTGGAGAGGATTAGGAAGTGTGGCATTGTCAAAAGTACATTACTGAAGATAGGCTTTGAGAGTTTAAGGATTCTATCATTTACAGTTTGATCTCTCTGCTTCCTGTGTTTCAAGATATGAACTGTTGCTATTGCTGCCATCATGTCTAACACCTGCTGCCATAATTCCCTACTGTGGTAGACTTTTGTCCATCTGGAAACATAATCCCAAAATAGACCCTTCTTCCTATAAGTTGCCTTGGCCATGATATTTTAACATCACAATAGAAAAGGTATTAATATAGTCATATTCCCTATAAGATGCATGGTGGGCCTCTGCTATGGTGACAGGCATATGGTGCCACTATGAGTGATAAGACATACAAAGGAGACTCAATTTTCTGTCCAGATGGAAAGTTAGAGTAGACTGTGAAAATTGTGGGAGAAATTCAGGTGTGCTATCTTCCTCTGGGGGATGGCTGTGATAATAGTTTCCTGGTCCCTTCTATAGGTGACAAGATTATGGCTGAGTTGTCTGACCACAGGGAAGTTTCTCACATCAAGAAGTAGTTGCAACTGTATGTAGACCGACGAAAGAACATCCTCCAGCATCCAATCTGCCAGGAAGAGTGAAGAAGAGAGAGAATGCTCTAGAAGTAATAGAGGTAAAAAGGGAAATCAGATAAAGAAGCCAATCTGGTCACTCAAAAGCAAAGATGTAAGTTATGAGTTAAAAAAAAAAAAACCAGACTAGAAATTTCCTGCATGTGATGTAGTAAATAAAAATAAATAAAATAAGAGAAAATGGAGCTTATTACAAAGACAGGGAAGAGTTTTGTAAACTTGCAAAGTAGTCAAAAGTACACCTAGAAAGTACAGAGAAAGAAATATGATCAATGCAGTGGAAATAAGCTAAACACAGGTCTAGGAATATGGCTCCCTGGTGACAGAAAAGGGAATGGAAATGAGACCTCTAATTCAGCTCTCAGGGCAAGCACACAGCCCCATAAACCTCAAATGCAGTTACAGGTTTTGGTGAGACTGTGAGTCCTCTGTTGGATAGGCTAGCAGTGAGAAGAGACTCTCATTCTGTCAGCGTGTGATGAAGGATGCTTGCTGAGTGAAATCCTGAGAGGAAAGTCCCTGCTCAAAGCTGAGCCAGACTGGAGGACTATGAAGAGGAAACAACTACAAGCCAGGGAACCTAAATTTAAACTTCCAGAGACCTATGATGAGAAAGAGCCCTGTGAGAGTTCTGGAGAGAAAAATACACAGAACACGAGGCCTCAGGCAAGGAAATGTATTGGGGAAAATGGTCACTCTCTCAGTGGCTGGAGCAGATCTCATAAATGAGCATAACCCTGGGGTGTGATAGCCATCAATCTGAAGTCAACAGATGCCTGGAACCTATTTGTCACTTACTACCATGGAACAGGACAAGTCTAAACATCTAACAGTCTGCCTAATATCAAGAAGTGAGTAATATTCAGAGATCTTGAAAATAAGATCTTATGGCATTAGTTATTCTCAACATCCACAATGTGTTTGGAATATATCTTAGGACTAGGACATTTATCACTCTGATTGGTATGACCATGGAGCACCCCAAAGGTAAAATATGACTACAAAGCTAAGTATGGCCAACAGAGGCCCTTTGTGTGCAAGCCCAAAAGCTACTAAAGCAAAGATTCGCTAAGAAATTATCAGATGGGTATCCAACACGAATCAGCAGCAGAATGAACCACAGGAAACATAGGGGTCAGCAAATATGTCAGACTTCTTTCTTCCACAGGGATATCTCTGAGTGACTCTAATTTGTGAGAATCCAGAAAGAAACTGCTACAACATTTTATTTTTTATATATTGGGTAATGGCAAATAGATTGTTCTTTCTTCCTTTTTTATTTTTAAGAAAGAAATTGAAGAAGACACTAGAAAATAGAAGAAACTCCCATGCACAGAGACTTGCAGAATTGACGTACTAGAAATGGTTATAATATCAAAAATGATCTTCATATTAATATACTTCTAATAAAAATTTCTAATAGTATCATTCACAGAATGGAAAAAAAACCATAATTTTTTAGAACCATAAAGGACCCAAAATAGCCAAATCCTAAGTAGAAATATTAGCATAAGGGGTATCTGTATACCTGCTCTCAAATTATGCTATGGAGTCACAGTAATAAAAAATGCCATGGTTATCACACACATACAGGGAGTGGGAGGGAGAGGGAGAGGAGAGAAGGAGGGAAGAGGGGGAGGGAGAGAGAGAGAAATTAATTGAAGAGGATGATGCACCAAGAAATAAATACAGCTTCCTAACTCAGAACAAAGATTTTTAAAATACAAATATAACATACTTATCAAAAAGTATTGAGTAAACCAAACTTATGCACATTGAAAAGTGAAATAGATACATACTTTTCACTCTGTATCAAATTCTATTCAAATGGATCTAACAATGGATTAAGACTTGAAACTTTAGGATCTGCTAAAGAACAACATAGAGAAAACATCTCAAGACACATGTGTGGTAAGGACTTTCTGGAAATGAATCCAGTAACACACAAATAATACCCAAATTTGACAAATATGATGATATGAAATTTAAAATCTGCTACACATCAAAGGAAATGACTCAACAGAATGAGGAGACAGACTGTGAAATGGGAAGAAATTACACATCAGACAGGTGCTAATATCTAGAACATATAAAAAAATTGGAAAGATTAAACTTCCAAAATCAAATCATCTAATCAGTAGATGGGTTGATGAGTTGAACAGACAATTCTCAAAACAAGAAACGCAATCATACATAAACATTTAGGAAAGCATTCAGAATCCTTGGATATTCTAGAATGCAAATTAAAATTCTTTGGAGAGTCCACTTTACCCCAGTCAGAATAGCTAGCATCAAGAAACAGTAAATGCTGCATAGGATGTGGAAGATTATTATCCACTCTTGGTAGGAATATAAACTAGTGCAGCCACTATAGGAGATATTATGGGGTTTCTTGATAAATGCAAAATAGAGCTGCCACGTGGTCCAACTCTCCCACTCCTGGATATATACACAAAAGGTTGTAATCAACAAACTGCAGAGACACTTGCACATCTTTTGCTGCACTATTCACAGTTGCTTGTAAATTAAGCCATCCTAGAGCCCAGCAACAGATGCATGGGAAAAAAAATATGATACATATGTACAAGGGAATTTTATTCAGCCATAAAATAAAATGAAAATGTGATATCTGCAGAAAATGGGTAAATGAATGGAACTGGAAATTATTTTTAAGCAAAACAAACCAGACTCACAATGAAAAATTCCACATCTTCTCACAGGTGCAATTAGTGTCTGTGTGTGTGTGTGTACATGTATCATGGAACTAGAAAAGGAATCATGGGAGAGGAAAAGAGATGACAAACAGGAATAAAAGAGAAAAATAGAATACATGTGACATGAAAGCAGAATCTGTATGGGGAAGGAAGGGAACAACAGAAAAGATGGAGGAGACAAGGAAGAAACACAGAGGAAGAGAAATTAAAACAAAGCATAATGACATATGTGTGAGAAAATGCTTTGTATGTTACTTTAAATAACTCTAGAAAGTATTTAAAAGCTATAGTGACTTTTTAAAAGTTAAAAAGCAAATACAATTAAGCAAAACAAATGCAAAATTCATATAAAGAAAGAATTCTAGGGTAAACTGGCAAAAAGCCAAACGGCATGCTTGTGAACTTCTGAAAGGCTTTAAAGCATGAGGCAGGAGTGACAGGAAAATGCAGGAGATTCCCTCCATTGCCCTCTCATGAAAGAAGGAGAGCCTATGAGGCAGAACCACCTCAGTTACTCTTCTTGAGAAGTGGTGAAGATTGGATGCAGGTGAGGACTATGAAGGGTAACAGGAGGTTCCAAAACAAGCTATGGATTTTTGTTTCCCTTTTGGCCCACTAAGCGTCCAGAGCCCTTGGGTTCTGAAAGATAAAATCAAGAGTATATTGATTTACAGAAACTCATTAAAGCACCATGTTAAAGACAGCCTTGTAGATGTGGACATATAATGTATCAAATGAGAAAGCACTAAGCTTATCCTAGGGGCAGCCAATTACAAACCCTATCCCTGAAAAGTATACTGTATACATTTCTACACTTCAGGAAGTGTGCTGAGGCCAGGGAGTATAGTGCTGTTATACAGCACTATATGTTATAGTCACATGTTATAGCACAGTTAGAGTTTTGCTTCAAGGTGAAAACTGTAGAGGTATTCATGCAAGGTTAAGCAAAATACAAATACATAAGGATGAGAGCTTAGTCACTTGGACCAACACACATTCTACAGTCAGATGTGACCAGAGAGCTGATGGGAAATACTCTAGAGGGCTAGAAAAGGTGTTGTCCCCAACCCATGTCACTGAACCCAATGTCACTCCTTCGATAGAACTGTTGATGTAAGCGCTGGGTTGTTCTTATGATTTATTGGACCTTGACACTTTTTGTTTATCTGTATGCTCTTAATTTCAGGGACCCAGGATCAAGTCTCACTTGTTTGGAACAGTAGCTGTAGAACAGAGGTGACTCTGTCCACCCTCTGTAATAAGGTTTCGTTATCTGGATGGTATAATGAACATTTTAAAGATCTGAAAGGCATCTAGAAGAATAGCAAATACAACCATGGAGAGTTTGAATGCAGAAAGGCCCATGTGTGATTAGAAGATATAAATGTGTTCAGTAAAAATCCCTGGGCCAGTGGTAGATTACCTCATTTACCGATGAGGTACTTGAAATCTCCACACAATGCAAACTATTGAGATTACTATTGGTTAAATGGCACGATTAGTAAATAAGTCTCTTTTCCTATAGTCTTGTGTCAGAACATGGAGAACTCAGTCTGGGACGGAGCTGAAACTACCTTCCTAATACCTCGCATTCCCAGAGAGAAAGGTCCTGAGCAAGCTGCTGTTGTGATATGGTTGCCAATGGTTCTGTTCAGCTATGGGCCCTGGATATAAGCATGCCAGGCAAATGTTCTGCAATAATCACATGATGCAGATGGAACAAAAGATTTCCCCACTGTATTTAAGGCAAACTGAGGGAATCATGTTTGGTAATTCAACCACTGGAAAATAGGCCCTACTGTGGGGGTATTGCTGTGCTTATAAAATTGTCTTTAAAATATTTACGTTTGCGGAGGTGGTGGCGCACACCTTTAATCCCAGCACTTGGGAGGCAGAGGCAGGCGGATTTCTGAGTTCGAGGCCAGCCTGGTCTACAGAGTGAGTTCCAGGACAACCCTAGCTACACAGAGAAACCCTGTCTCGAAAAACCAAAAAAAAAAAAAATTTACGTTTACATGTGTAGATTGCTGATGCTATTGGCCATAGTAAAAGAAAACTTGGTTTTTACAGTGTGTGGAAGTAGCTACAAGCAGCCATTATTTGTCAAACTGATAAGAAAAAGTTTTTTCATTACAGTTTATACTATTGCCTAATGGCCCAATACTTCCATATATGGAAGGAAAAAAAGGTGAAAACTGTAGAGGAATTCATGCAATCACACATTTAAATCTCCTTCACAAAGTCTAGGGAATACAGAAGAAGAAGAAGAAGAAGAAGAAGAAGAAGAAGAAGAAGAAGAAGAAGAAGAAGAAGAAGAAGAAGAAGAAGAAGAAGAAGAAGAAGAAAGAGGAGGAGGAGGAGAAACGGAGAGGGGGAGAGGAGGGGAAAGGGGGAGGGGGAGGGAAAGGGAGGTGAGAAAGGGAGGGGGAGGGAGGAAGGAGAGGGGAGGGGGAGGGGAGAGGGGAAGGGGATGGGAGGGGGAGGGGAGGGGAGAGGGGAAGGAGGGAAGGGGGAGGGAAGGAGGGGGAGAGGGAAGGGAGGGAAGTGGGAAGGGGAGGGAGGGGAAGAGGGGAGAGGGAGGGGAGAGACGAGGGGAGGGGGAAGGAGAGGGGAGAAGAAGAGAGGGAAGAAGGAGGAGGAGGAAGAAGGAGGAGGAGGAGGAGGAGAAGGGAAAGGAGAAGAAAAAGAAATAGATGTATGTAAAAGCTAGAGGAAGACATGGAGTGCTGGGTAACTGTTTCTTTCAGGTTGGACAAGATCATTGCTATCTTGAATATTCTTAGACGTGATCTCCCACATAAAACCCTCAAAAAATGTCAGACTGTTAACCTTCACTCATGGAGAAGGGAGAAGTCCACAAGGCTCAGGAGCTATTTATGAGGCTCATCTTCTCTCCTAAGTCACAGAATAATTAAACAGTTCAAAGATTGGAACTCTTGGTAATATACCCATTCATTACCTACATGAGTTTCACAGCTTATCACAAGTCATTCAGCGCTGTGGGTGAGTATTCAGAGATGTATACTTCATGAGATCTTTAGATATGTAGCTGTCCATAAGTTGTCCAAGGTTCTTCCTAGATGTCTCCAAATCCATGTCCCTGTTAGTAACCTAGGACACTCTCATTGGTGGTTCTCTAAGTGGACCTGTTGCAATCCTTTCTTTGGTCTGTGAGTGTTTCTTTATCTGCAGTAATAGATGTCTCTTTATAGCTCTCATGAGAAAGTCACACTTATTGGTAGGGCCAAAGTATTTTACTGGCCATATTATAGAGGTAAGATAGGGAACAAAGGAAATACAAAGCCACTGGCTCAAAGTCAGTACTGTCAAGTATGTAATATTATCATGCCAAAAGTAATCACTAGTGGATCCTGTTCTCTGGAAGTTAGCAGTGAAGAATGGAGAAAGATACATAAATAGAAGAAAATAAAAACCGATAAAACAGTTGTCAGTTATAGAACAGGACGACAGTAATATTAAACAGAATATAAAATAATAAAAGCCTATGTTAGTCAGACTTTTGATTGCTGTAACAAATGTCTTTAAAAAGCAGTTTAAAGGAAAGATACATTCTGTCTGATAGTTGTATAAGTTGTCATTCATTGCTAACTGGCTCTATAGCTTTCAGACTTGTAATGAGACAGAATATCATTGACACCATTGTACAGGAGCAAGCATGGTTAAAAAAAAAAAAGCCACTCTCTCATAGCAACTAGGAGTGAAGAAGAGTAACAAGGAAGATACTGGGACAAAGGGCATCTTCTCCCTCAAGGCTGACTTCCTCCAGTTGGGCCCCACTCTCAGTGGCACCATTATATTATGACTCCACCAAAGCATCATCAGGGTTATATTAGAACCCTCAGAATGTGATCACTTCCTGAACTCTCATCAGCTGAAAACCTAGTCTTTAAATATGAGCCTTTTACGACTCATTTCAAATCATGACTGTAAGAGTGACAGTTCAGGGATTACCAAAACCAAAGACTAAAGTTTCTCAGGGCAAAATTAATCATCATGAATGTCTGCATTCAGCACAAGTTTCCTATATTCAGAATATGCATCTCCATGACACAGTTTCCTATATACAAAGCATTTAAAGATACAGCAGAATTGACTTCAACACAGGTTTTCTTTTATATTTTTTGATAATTTTTCATACTTACTTACATCTCTCTAGCTCTCCTTATCATCTCCCCAAATCCTCCTGTCCCTCAATCCCTCTCAAAGTCATGACCTATTCTTTAATTATCATTGACATACACACACAACCAATTAAGTCCATGTACTGTTGCTCATATATGCATGTGTTCCGGGCTGACTACTTGAAATTGGGTAACCTATTAAGGGGCTCAACCATAGAGAAAACCAACTCTCCCTCTTCTGGAAGGCATTGATTCCCTATAGTTCTTCACTTAGGGGTGGGGCCTTGTGAAATACCATCCAACCACATTGGCATGTTGGCTGATGTTATCATTGTTTGCCTATTCATTAGACAGCCATTTCATGAGATTGCATGAGCACCACTTCCTTATTGTCTTAGTTACTATTCAAGTGCTGTACAGAGACACCATGATCAAAGCAACTCTACTGTGGTTGGAATGTATTATATGAGAGGAGACTCTATTTTTAATCTTTTAATAATTATTTAACTGGGGACTTGTTTATAGTTGTAGACAGTTAGTCCATGATAATCATTGTGGGAATCAGACAAGCATGTCACTGGTATAGTAGAGAGCCTTACATTCTGATCCATGGGCAGCAGGCAGACAGCAAGAAACTGGACCTGGTATGTGCTTTTGAAATCTCATAGACAATTCTCAATGTCACACCTCCTCCAACAATGCCACACCTCCTAATACTTGCCAAAAAATTCTACTAGCTGAGCCCCAAGCATTCGAATATATGAGCCTACTACAGGGGCCATTCTCATTCAAACCACCACACTTGTTATATACAGAATATGCCATGTCACAGAATATGTCCTCTGGCTTTAAAACAACTTTTTCCACCCACTCTTCTACAATATTTCCTGAACCTTGGATATAGGTGTTACATGGTAAATGTGCCAACTGAGGTTGGCCACCCCACAGATATTTATTTTCTTCATTTCAGTCAATTGTATATCTTTGTAGTGATCTCCATTTGTTGCAAAAAGAAGCTTCTTTGATGAGGGGTGAGAGCTATACTCATCTGTAATACAGATGAATATAAGTATCTGTAAAATAGGCATTAAAATGGTTTAGGAAAATGACAGCAATAGATTCTCCTCTAGGATCTGCACCCCTCCAGCTGTGGTAGTGACTAGATTTCCAGTGCCAGTCATGAATTTCTGAGTGACTGGGCTTTAAGTAAAAAGAGACAGCTGTTGATTATCCCCAAAGGTAAGTACCACTGTTATCCCTTTCAGTGTATCTTTTGCTGTTCTGTTTATTGTGATAGTTTTAGGCATTATAGATAGATAGGATTACTGATTATTTGTCTTCCTTCAAATAATCATAGCACCTTCAAAGACTACGATATCTAGTCTTCAGGTGATAACTTTCAGGTCAATTCTAGCTCAATTCCTCTTATCTTGTGTCCTAGGTATGCAGCGTCTTCAGCCATAGGGTCTTAACCTTCAAGTTCATGGAGGCAATCAAGGGCAACAACAATAGCTAATATTGTTTTAGGAGTTTGGGACCAAACAAATCAAAAGGAGTTATCCCATGATCTCAACACAGTTTACCTAAAACCTCATTCTTATTCTGGATGTATAATCCATCCAACTTTTCATGCAAAACTCCCTGTCAATCTGATTAGTACCCTCATGGTGAAACTTTTCTCTAGTACAGAAAAACACAAGGTAGGTCGAGATGGTCATCTGAGGCATGCAGCTGTCTAATACAGCTTCAGAGAAGCATTCTCAATTACCCTGGAGGAAACAGCTCTGATTAGTAATTCTAGAGCCTACTGTGTACTTGGTTTTAAACTCTAGCCCACAGAATGAGGACCCTAATGCTTTCTGTGCAAGATTTAAGAAAAATTGCAACAGAAGATGGAAGGATATGGCTGTATATTCCTAGTCCTCAGCATGTGACTTCCTATGCATTTCTAAAACCTAAGTAACATTTCTAATCGCTGACAAAAAATCTACACAGCGACCTCTCTTAATAATATACTTTTGGTTAGCCATTTCATTACCTAATAATTACCAGCTCATTAGAGCAAATAATATATCCTTGGGATAAACGCATGCCTCTAATTTTAAAGAAAAGAGTAGGAAGGCTGTCTTAAAGTTACCAGTAGGCAATGTAAAGAATTAGCTATTGAAATAAATGAATATAAATGTACTTTTTTAAAAAAAGCAAACAGTGATATGATGATATTTATAGCTAATTCTGATCATGGAACCAAATAGAAGTTCTCTCTCTCTCTCTCTCTCTCTCTCTCTCTCTCTCTCTCTCTCTCTGTGTGTGTGTGTGTGTGTGTGTGTGTGTGTGTGTGTGTGTCTTTCTCTCTCTCTCTCTCTCTTTACAGGTAAAAACAATGAGACAGAAGAGTCCATTCCTTCCATGGGCCAAAAGCTACAAGAGACAGTCAAGACGCGGTTTGGATGCTCTGTCCTTGTTTCATAGCTTTCTAACCATATTTGCATTGCATACTTTAAATGCTACTCAGGTAAAGCCAGCCACCAATATTTCCTCATTAACTGAGCTTCTTTTCCTTAAATTATGTTAGAGGCATTCCTTAGGATTTTGTTCCTAACTTAACAGAAAATAAAATAAAAGTTTTACCAAGAAAAAAATGCCATATATATTTGATTGTTTGATTATTGAATAACTGCAATATTTGCAAAATATGAAGGTAGTTCATTGAATTCTCGAATTGGGTTCAGACAGAAGAATAATCTTTTCAGATTCACAATTTTACAGTGACTAAATAGACAAATTTCAAGTCAGGTCTCTTGCTGGGTCCATGAATACCACTTCCACCTATAGAACACATAGTCATCTTCAGCCTTCAGACAACAGTTCAAACATGCTTCCTCAGCCAGGCTTTTCATATGAGCTCCTCACAACTGTGTGTTTCTATAGCTCTGCCTCCTATGATGAAATCACACTTTTATTTTGATACAGGGTTCCACAAAGTGCACACTACCCTCAAATTTGTTATGTGAGGATGACCTTGAATTTCTAATACTTCCCAAGTACTAGGGTTATGGGTGCATTTGCACAGTTTATACAATTCTAGGGATCAAATGTAGGGTCTTATGCATGAGAAGACTAAGCTGCATCCATTGCCTCACATTGTATTTTTAATAAACCATGACAAATTTTCCCCTACTAGGCCATTAGTTTTCAAACTTAATTATTTATCAGGTAACCTGAATGGCTTTTTCAACTACAAATATGCAGTCTATTCCAGAGTTTCTGACTCAATATGTCTAAGAAGAGGCCTGTGGATCTCTATATCTAAGAAGTCCCCTATATGATGTTTTTGGTCCAGCAGCTACACTGAAGAGCACTAAGCTAGACTACGTGACCCATGAAAAAGAGGGCCAGGTCTGTCTTACTACCGATTATTCTGGTCCTAGTATTGAAAACAGCACTTGAATCATAAAAGGTTCTCAAAAATTATGAATAAAGTATTTTTTCCTTTGAGAGAAAAGGTTATGAGTCTATGCATCTACAATATAACAGCAAGGAAGGCCTAATGAGAGGTGGAGGAGAACCATGCTATTTGCATATTCCATATATATATATATATTATATATATATTCTGTTCAGATGTATATGTGTGTATACATGTATACATATATACATGTGTATGTATGTTATGTGTGTTTATACATACAATTATAAAATTATTCTTAAACAAAGCATTATACACAATGGACAGTTGTGTCTTTATAATATGCTCTGAGTTTTTAAAAATCAATTCTAATACAAACTAATGAAAACCATTTAAGTGATCTCTTGCTGAGGAATGCAGCATATACCCTCATCCTAGCTAACTGAGTATTCAGGGCTGACTGGCTTCTACTAAATAAGTGTCATCCATCCTCTACCTGTAATTGTTGTAGATCCCTTTGACCTCAGCTCTCCTGAACAAAATGAAGGACAGATGTGGACCTACATAAGAAGACCCATTATTCAGTGGAGGTATCCTGATCATCAGTAAATTACTTCCCAGGTGTCCTTTGTGAGCCCACAGAGCCTGTCTTTTGCAAGACCTGAGACAGAAACCACCTGTCAGGTAGATGATTTACAGGTTCTGTAAAGTTTCTTGACCAATAAATATCTCTACCTCTTCCTCATTCTAACCTGCCACTGGGCTGAGATTTCTACCAGAAGAGAAACCTTGCTTAGCTTTCAAGTCTTGTCTTTCCACAAGACTCCTGTTGAGATGCCAATATGGTAGTGCTTTCAAACATTATCAATCATTTCAACCCCAGACAGGATTCATTTGTCATGGTGCTTTCCAACTAAACAGAAAGCAATGAGGAAATCATGTTTGGGAAACATGACACCAAGGCAAGGAGTCTATCGGGTATAGATACCCCCCCAGCAGAGGAAAATCAAGAAAACGGTATTCCTGGGCCAATAGACATCAAAGATCCCAACAGAGAAGAAAAAAGAGGATGCATTTTTCAACCTTGATATTCACTGTGCATTTTCAATCTCACACATTAAAAAAAGAAAAAAGAAAAAAGAAAAACAGTATGACCCTGCCTTCAACCTAAACAGAAGCCAAGTTCCAGAAACATTAATAAATAATATTAATTACAGGACACCAACAGATGTGCTAGATACTTTATGAATGCTCAAACTGACAGCATGGGATCATCTGCACGAGTCTGAACTAAGAGATTGCCATGATTGGACTGGCCTATGGCCATATCTATGAGAGACTGTCTTGACTGATTATTAAAGTGAGAGGTCTCAGCCCACTGTGGGCAGTACCATCCCTAGGCAGGTGTTCTGGGATACATAACAAAGGTAACTGAGCATAAGCCAGAAAGTAAGCTAATAAGCAGCATCATGCCATAGTTACTGCTTCCCTCAACCTGACTTGAGTTTCCCTTCCTTAGCTTCCCTCAGCGATGCACTATGGCCTGCAAGTGTAAGCCAAATTAACTCTTTCCTCACTAAGTTGCTCTTGTCCAGGTGTTTTTTACAGCAACAGAAAACTAGACCAATAACATGTTCATTTATCACTGTGATAATGCTGTATCATCTGATTAGATGCTTCCAAAAGCTTGTAAAGCAGTTATTATTGTTCCTTTTTTATAGAGTGGAGAATCTGAAGCTCAGAAAAGCAAAATGGGTTGTCCAAACACACTATGTAAGAGGAAGACTTGGGTTTAAAGCTGAGACAGTCAACATACCATCTTTATTCTCCCTCCCTACATCCTCCTCCTTGTCCTCTTCCTTCTCTCCCTTTCCCTCCTCTCTATCTTCTCTCTCTTCCTCTACTTACAAGGAAATTCATCAGTACTAGTAATACTAAGCAGGCAACAAACAGTCATCACTGTCAGGTCTCAGTTTCCTGACTAAAAAGTAGAGAACCTGTGACATAATGTGTGACTTTGAACGATAAGTCCCATAGGCTTGTGTATTTGAATACTTGATCCCCATTTGATAAGGAGGTGTGGGCTTTCTGAATGAAGTTTATCACTGGAGATGGACTTTGGGAGTAAAACTATCTTGCCTAGCTATAGTTCACTTCTCTGCTTTGTGATTGCATTTGTAGGTATAAACTCTCTGCTACTATTCCTGACACGTGTTACTGCCATGATGGACTCTCACTGCCCCCCTTAATCTGTAAAGCTAAATAAGCCTTTCTTTCTATAAATTTCCCTAGTCATAGTGTTTTATCACAGCAAGAGGACTATAACTAAGATATAATAAGCATAACTCCCATGGTTTCTATTATTCATACTACTATTTCTTTGGTTCTATGCCTAAATCAACTTCCTTTCAGCATCATTTGTTAACTTCATTTAAAAATTCATTTTTGAATAATCATCAACAGATAAATGGGTCAAGAAAATATAACATAACTCCATATATAGTACTATATATAATAAAATTAATAATACTTTTCTGCCACTTTAAAAGATGAAGTTCTATCATTTATAATGACATGGATAAACCTAGCAAATTATAAGTGATATTCCCCAGAACTTTTGGACAAATTCCACATAATCTCAGTCATAATTAGACTCTTTAAAGATGGTAGATGTAGTAATAGAGTGACAACAAGTAGAAGTTAAGGAGGGAGGGAGGAGAGAAAAGGGGAAGAGGTTGAAAAGCTAACACTAATCAACAATAGGAGAGAATTGAGCTCTGTCTTCCCACTGCACAAGAAGATAACCATAGTACAAGACACAGTTTGCATTTCTAAACAACTAGAAGAGAGGCTTTCCATGAAAATATAAAAATGTTTGCTCCTTGAGTTGATCATTGCTCAATACAGACATGTTTCAAACACTGCATATTAACCCACAAACTGAGACAAGTATTATTTCAATTAAAATGATTTTTAGAGCCAAACATTGCCTACATGTGTCCCCTGCTAAACATAAGGATCAGTATTTAAAAGACAAAACTATTCCCAAGTAGTCGTGCTTAAACACATGTACAGAAGAGCAACATTACATAACTCAGTAAGTTGTATTTCTCAATATAATAATAATTAATGAAGAAGAGGCCTTAAATTTGAAAGGAAGTGGTAAGGGGACATGGGAGGAGTTGGAGTGGGTTAAAGGGAGGAATAAAAATTATATAAATGTAAAAATCATGTATGGAATTCTCAAAACAACTTAAATCTTTAGAAAAAAGAAAAGAAAATCTGAGCTATGTTCCAGGTCCAAAACAGGAAACCACAGATAAAGAAGCCTGGATTTTCCTAGGTGGAAGAAGATCCAGAAAGGCAATTATATAGCCAGATATCAACAAGCCTAAGAGTGCAGCTCAAACTGGGAAATACATAGGAGAAAACTGGCCTATCTTCCAGTGCCCACCAACAGAATTAAAACTGGGGTTTGATAACTCTGGATCCAGTGGGTGGATCCAATTCTGGCCCCACCCATCTGAGTATCATTGAGCCCTAGCACTCTGAAGTTCCAGGATGTAATTGATACCAATAGCTGCCTCTCTCCAACGAAGTAATAATAGTCAGGAGGTCTTGAAAGTATGAAGAGAGATTCTCCCTCCTTCTGCCTGCCTTTCATTCACTCATTCGCTATTTCTATACTTACTCTGTGGCATTTTCTAACCTCACAGTACATTCTACAGTAGTTTTTTCCATTTCCAAAATGATCATTAATAATCTGAAAACAATTTGGGTACATTTCTATATTTGTCTTAATATTGTCGTCATTAATTGGTAAAGAAGATTAAGAACTCAAGAGTAGGCTGCTTGATAAATAAATCCCCAAAGACCTTAAACCAACAGATGTTCAAATTACAAGGGGAACACAGCTCCACCAAAAGATCATAACTCTTCAATTACTAAACTCAAGGATACTGCTCTGAACAAAATGCCAAGCAAAAATTTCAAAAGTTTTCTGACACAAATTAGCCATGACCTGAAAGAAGCAGATGAGCTCAGCAAAAATCCTCAAGAAGAAAGTCATCAATGTAGAGGCTAAAGGCAGTAAAACGGATTTTTAAAAATCACAATATAGATGAAAAATATTATTATGGAAGAAAATTCACCAGTACTGAAGCTGAGCTTTTAGAAAAAAAATGAAAATGTTGAAAATGAAAACTTCAGCTCATCAAGTAAAAACCTCACTGGAAACATCACTAACAGACATGGCCACACAAAAGAGAGAGTATAGGGATGGAAGAGAGTTGATGAAATACTATATCTACATATCTCAGTAAGGATAAAAAAAAAAATGAGTCGACAACAGTGTCCATGAACTTAAGGATACAATTAAGAGATAAAATATAAGAATCCATGGAACAGAAGAAGAAACTTAAATAAACACAGAAGGCATAGAGAATCTATTCATTAAAATTACCAACAAAAATTCCCAAAACATAGAGAAAAAACAGACATTCAAACATACAAGGCATCTAGAACACCAAAGATACACAACTAGGGAAAAATTACTCCATGACAAACTATAATTAAGATATCAAAATGTGAAGGCAATGATAAAAGCTGTAAGGTAAATGCCAACTCATGAACAGAGACAAAAGCATTAAAGTAACATGAGATCTCTCATCAACAGCTCTAAAATCCATGAAAGCATGGTATTATACATGAGGCACTGAAAGCAAATAACTGCCACATACATTGCCATATCACCAAGCTATCTTTTAAAATTGATAGAGAAATAAGGGCATTTCAACACAAACACAAACTAATACAGCTCATGATTACCAAGACAACAGTCCAGAAGATACTTAAAGGAGTACTACACAGAGAGAAGGAAGAAAGTCTTAATCATGAGAGCCTAAAACAGGGATTCCTGGATGTTATATGTCAGAGATGCTGAAACTCACTATGCAGAAAATTGAAAAGGATGCCTTACATTTGCCCACATAAAGATTAGTGAAGACCAAGCACTCACAAAAGATGAGACTCACAGAAGTCTAAGGGGAGGAGATTGAGAGGAGAGAGACAACAAATGTTAATAACACTTAAAGGTTTTTTCTGTATAGAGAAGAGCAATGGTGGCAGCTGGAAAAGGATGAGGCAGAAAAAGAACCTAGTTTGCTTTGAAAATGAAAATTAAATAAAACTCATTATTATGTTACTGTAAACAAGCCAATAGAGAAAGATAAAATTGCAAGGGCCAAAGCCTTTACCAGGGGTGTAGGAACTGGATACTGATGTTTATGCAGGAAGAGGTTGGCCTTCAATAGCAGATTGTATCTCCTCCAGGATTATACACTAAGGCACAGAATGAGCATTCTAAAGTAGTTATTTCTAAAGAGTAGTTAATGGAACAGTAAAGAAACTCAGTGGCTATTGAGTAGCACTGGTTTGCTGTCTAAGTATGATAGCTATGTAAACTAGGGTTAGTAAACATAGAAAGAGAATGATTTTCACTTTGAAAAAGACCTCAAGATCAAAGAACACAAAGTATTTTTAATTATTGTCTATTTTATATATTTTAATTAAAATATAGTATCATTATTCTCATACTTCCCTTCAACCCCTTCTATGTACACTCCTCACTCTCTCAAATTCATGACCTTTATTCTTTGTTTCTGCTATACCACACACACACACACACACACACACACACACACACACACACAACCAGTTGAGTCTTAAGTGTTCTTTGTATGCATCCTATTTCATGGCTGACCACTTGGAATTGAATAACCAGTTCAGAGACAGGGCTTATTCTTGAAAAAGACTAATTCTCCCTCTCTCAGAATTCCTTAGTAGTTTGTAGCTCTTTATTTAGGGGTAGAGATCTATGAGATTCCCCCCTTCCACATTAATAGGTCTATTGGCATTAACTTTGTTTGGGTCTTATTTGGGAAGCCATATTGCTGAAATATCATTAATGTAGCTTCCCTCTCATCTCTAGGAGTCACAGTGAATCTCACAGCAGGCTTTCTGGTCCTCCTGCTCTTATAATTAATTATTCTTTTTTGTTAGTGTATTTTTAATAATAGATTTTTTTCCTTTTTATTGGATATTTTCTTTTTACATTTCAAATGTTATCCCCTTTCCTGGTTTCCTCCCAAACTCCCATCCCATCCTGCCTCCCTTGCTTCTATGAGGGTGTTCCCCCATCCACCCACCCACTCCTGCCTCCCTGCCCTAAAATTCCCCTACACCTACACGGGGCATCAAGCCTTCATAGGACCAAGGGCCTCCCACCACACACCAGTCAGATGGCTAAGATCAAAAACTCAGGTGACAGCAGATATTGGCTAGGATATGGAGAAAGAGGAACAGTCCTCCATTGTTGGTGGGATTGCAAGCTGATACAAGCACTCTGGAAATCAGTTTGGTGGTTCCTCAGAAAATTGGACACAGTATTACCTGAGGATCCAGCTATACCACTACTGGGCATATACAGAAAAGATGTTCCAACATATAACAAGGACACATGCTCCACTATGTTCATAGAAGCCTTATTTATAATAGCCAGAAACTGGAAAGAATCCAGACATCCTGCAACAGAGGAATGGATACAGAAAATGTGGTACATTTACACAATGGAGTACTATTCAGCTATTAAAAACAATGACTTCATGAAATTCTTAGGCAAATGGATGGAACTAGAAAATATTATCCTGAGTAAGGTAACCCAATCACAAAAGAACACACACAGTATGCACTCACTGACATGTGGATATTAGCCCAAATGCTTGTAATACCCAAGATACAATTCACAGACCACATGAAGCTCAAGAAGGAAAACCAAAGTGTGGGTGTTTCCGTCCTTCTTAGAGGCAGGGACAAAATACTCATGGGATCAAATACGTAGACAAAGTGTGGAACAGAGACTGAAGGAAAGACCATCCAAAGACTGCCCCCCCCAACCCGGGGATCCATCCCATATACAGTCACCAAACCCAGACACTATTGTGGATGCCAACAAGTGCATACTGACAGGAGCCTGATATAGCTGTCTCCTGAGAGGCTCTGTCAGAGCCTAACAAATACAGAGGCAGATGCTCACAGCCAACCATTGGACTGAGCACGGACTCCCCAGTGGAGGAGTTAGAGAAAGGACTGAAGGAACTGAAGGGGTTTGCAACCCCATAGGAAGAACAATAATATCAACCAACCAGACCCTCTCAGAGCTCCCAGGGACTAAGCCACCAACCAAGGAGTACACATGGAGGGACCCATGGCTCCAGCTGCATATTAGCAGAGGATGGCCTTGATGGACATCAATGGGAGGAGAGGCCCTTGGTCCAATAATTAATTATTCTGATCCCGTTTCTGGGATGTTCCCTGAGTTTAGGTGTAGGGGTTGTATAATAGATATCCCCCATTGGGGCTACATACCCCATGTTCAGTTGTTCTCTGCATCTTGATCAGTTGCGGGTTTCTGTAAAGGACTCTATCAGTAGCAAAGAGAAGATTATTTGGTGATGGTATGAGCTATGCTTATCTCTAAATATTAAGTAAAATATTCAGAATGCAACTGGGAAATTCGCTGTTTTTATAAAGTGGTGATAATAGATTCTCCTTTTGCACTCCACTACCTCAATAACCCAGGGAAGTTGAGTAAGTTTCTAGTACCAGTCATGATTCTGCTTTTGTTAAGCAGTCCATAAGTCAATTAGACAGCTGATGATTACTACCAACCTGTGAGCACCACTACTGCACTACCGTTGGTATCTTGCTAAGACGGTCATTGGTGTGGTTCATAGGCATCACTGTTGAGTAGGACTATTGGTGGTTTTCCTCCCTCCAGATCAGTTACAGTGCATTCTGGTCAGTAAAAAGCTAGTCCCACAGGGAGGTGTGAACCCTGCTTTTCACTGGAAAATTCTGAAGGTGATCTGTGAATAACTGATGGCTTCAGCCACTCAGAGTGATGAGGCAGAAAACCAGTTTATCAAGATCAATGGTTTTTTGTAAAGCAAGCTTTTCAATTCCTACTTGGACTTTCACAGAATAAAAACGTTTCTTGGTATATGTTTAAAAGAACAACATACCAATGTGTATATTTTGATTTTTTTTCCCCACCTTTCTATGACAGATGAACTCACCGAGGACTAACCTTTGTCCATAAACATACCAAACAATAGAGTTGTGACTGTGGTAGGTGGGAACACAGAAGCATCTAATCTGCAGAAGATCTCAATTAAGGTGCCCAGGCTACTTCTGTGAGAAAGAAAGGGCAATGCCATGTTTGTAGAACTGGTTAAGTTAAATGTTATGACAGCCTCCCCAAAGCACCCTTAATAACAACACTAAAAATGATTGTCTTGACAGAGAGAAAATGTTGGGTGAAATGACTGGGTGAAAATATGATGGGGAAACAAGACAGCATAAAAAGAGATGTTGTCTGTGCCAATAAAATATACAAAATAGATCTCAAGTTCTTTTGGTGGTGCTATGCATGTGTGTGTATGCGTGTGCATGTCCATGTGTGTGTGTGTGTTGAATAAATTGTATGTGTTAAAGTGCAGGTGCATATGGAGGCCAGGAACTTTATGTCTGGTGTCTTCCTCCATCATTCTTAACCTTAGTTTGTTGAGATGGGGTCTCCCTCTGAACCTCTGGGTCCCCAATTCAGTGAGATTATCAAGCTATCTAGTCCCAGGCATCCTCCTCTTCAGAGCTAGGATTACAAAAATGTGCCACCAGCCTCAGCATTTTACACAGGTGCTGAGTGAGGATCTAAATGCAGGTCCTTGCGGTTGTGTGTCAAGCACTGTATAATTGAGTTGTTATACCTGCCCCCATAATCTTGTTTTCATTTTTAACTTGGGTTCAACCCAGAAAACTGAATAGCTAAGCTAAAATAGAGAGTTTGGCACTTTGGGATCTACCATTTCTAACTAATATTTAGCAATTTTAAAGCAATCAAGCAAAGGGGAGGGAGGATGAGGTGAAGAACTCAGGGAGGGGGAACTGGGAAGGGAGCAACATTTGGAATGTAAATAAATAAAATAATTTAATTTAAAAAGGTGATCAAAAACAATTACCAATATTTTAACCACCAAATGGTTTTTAAAGGTAAGTCACAATTACCTACTGTGTAATTCTATTTATAAAATATTCTCAAAATGATAAATTACAGAGATGGGGAGTAGTTGGCAGTAGGTAGAAATTAAGGATCAATATCCCCAAAAGTATTTCTTGAAGAACTTCTTATGAAGGTAAGAGTACTGTATCAATTATGGTTGTGATTACATGAATCCACAGATACATAGCGATGCAGATAGATAGATAGATAGATAGTATAGATAGATTAGATAAGATGATAGGATATATATGGTGTGTGTGTGTGTGTGTGTGTGTGTGTGTGTGTGTGTGTGTGTGTGAGACAAGACTTCACAAAATTTACCCACATAGGCACTCCCACACACAAATGAAATTAAATATGTACAATGTACCACTGTCACATTCTTGGTTTGAAATTGCACTAGTTGTACATATTTTGAAGCCTGAGACCTTGAAGAGGCCCTCACCTTGAAAGTAGGTAAGAATGAAGAGAGGCAAGAGGAGATTTCCCCACCACAGGCCCTGGAGGCACACATTCCATGAGCCCCATGTATTCTGTATTTGCTCACCAAAGAACTGAAGATAAAAAGATGTAATGCAGCAAAGCCTAAACAGAACCATGTAGCTACTGTGCACTCAGAGGGATAAAACCAAAGCTGGAAAGCATGAGTTCTAGTTGCCCATCACTCACAGACAAATGGGGTCGTTCACAATGAAAGAAACGGTGGGAACATTAAACATTCATGTCCAGCACCTTTAATCCAAAATACTTAAAACCAAAAATGATATTTTTGTCTTTCTTCTGTGTTCAGATTTGTGAATGTGTGTATGTGTAATAATATACTTGGGACTAGGACCCAAGACTAAACACAGAATGTATTTATGTTTATAGCTCATCCATATAGCCTGCATGAGTTTTACATACTATCTTAGTATTCCTGTGTTTTGACTGAGACAAATCATACAAAATTAGAAGTAGAATTTATGTTATCATATCAGGACTCAAAAAGTTCCGATTTTATAACATTCCAGATTTTGAATTTAGTTAGAGATGCTGAACTGATACTTGAGATAGTTTCTGAACAAAAGTATTCACTCCTATAAGGACTGAAGCTTATAAGTAACCCTAACTTTAGTTATTCTTTCTGGGTATTGATTTGCTCCAGAGATTCTATCTGTATTTTCTCTTATAATCTTTAATTTCTGTTTCATTAATTACACTGAAAAATCATACCTTTTCTTTCTTTCTAATTTGCCTCCATTGCTATTTTAAAAGCTCTAAATTTAGCAGACACCACTGCATGGTTCCAGATTTACTGTACTTAGTGTTGTGTAACACTATTCCTAGGAATATGTTAGCAATTATCTACACACACCAGACAGGGGATCTATGATGGACCAAAGTAAGAATACCATTAAATCCAATGTACTTAACCATTGTTCACAGAAGTTACTTACAAAAACAGAAATATTTAGACAGCTACACTACCAAAGCTTACTCCATCGTGGGTGACAGTTCTTGAAAGCAGGAAACATGGAATGTACTGAACAACCTGAAGGCAGCTCAACAGGTTGGAGGGTGTCCCTTCCAAGTAATTCAGCTGATCTGGACTTCTTCAGGAAGTTTTTCTAGTGTGAGAGTCTTGTAGAAAGCTTGGCTTGTTCATAAATCTCTCAGCAGTCCTTGTGACTTACAAATGCTTGGGGAGGGAAGGGCCTAGCAAATATGGTTAGTTTCAGGAACTTCCTCCCAATGTTGGATTGTTGACTTCCTGAGCTTAAGGAGTTTCCTTGAGGCTGGATTGTTTCACCTCCAGTTGTAACATTCTTTGTCTTGAAGCTTCTCTCCAAAATGAACAATGGAAATTGCTACCCAGCCCTTAAAGTGAATAAACTCATCACCACAGGGGTTTATCATTATCAGCCTTACTGGATTACACAGTTCACATTTCCAGAAGTCATACCTACTCTCTAATACTTTTATCATTCAGAACATTTCCCTGTTTCAGGATTATGGAAACTGAAATCACTCCAGAGCAGATCGAAGTCTCCAACTTACAGGTATCAGCCTACTCATCGCTGAGCAAGTAAACTAAAGCATGACTTATTTTCAATATTTTACATATTTGAACATGGTTATGATTCTGCCTTTGCTCTTCTCTTTAAACTGTTGTAAAGAAAGATCCTTAATCCCTTCACCTTGTCCTCTGAATATAAAATTAATGGAAACTATTATGGATGTCTTTATCCTACTATTCTAATCCTAGGTAGGTTAGGGGCTCAGTGAGCCTTAAATAGACTGCATAGGTGGTAGAAAGATGACATAGCAGTTAAGACTGCTTCCTACCCTTGCAGAGGACTCAAGTTAAATTTCCAGAACCTATGGTGGGTGGCTTACAACCACCTGTATTTCTAGCTCCAAGAGATCTGATGCCCTCTCCTGGATTCAGGGGATACCTGCCCTCATGTACACATGCATGCATGTATATATGTATATTCATATATACACAATTTAAAATAAAATAAATCTTTTTTAAAAAATAGGCTGCCTAGCTCCTCACTAGGATGTATATCCTTCGAAAGGTAGCAACTTTATAGATGTCTGCTGATATAATCTTGCCTTTTTTATTGTTCTATATTGTTACTCTAAACTTAAAGTGTTTTAATTTTAGCTTTTTTCTGTGTAGGTGTGGAATAATCATTATGAACTTGAAGTCCAAAATTGGACTTTGTAGGGAGAAAAATAAGCAGACATTTAAATGTGTGGGCAACAAAAATGCATGATTGGGAAAAGCTAAGCAAAATACACAGGTCCTTGGTTTACTGTTTTTACAAACTTGTGAGTCTATAATTATATAATAATTAAGAGTTTTAATGAATCACTGTGTTTCCTTCCCTACATATGTGGCCAAATTCTTTTTTTTTTTTTTTTTTTTGCCAATTCTTTTAGTTGGAATATTTAGGACATTCTGGAAATATTTTGATCCTAATCAGTTAACAGTTGATAACACTGAGCCTTGAGTATTATTCTGTTGTACTTATAGCAAAGTCACTCAAGCCAAAATAACTTGACTCTAATTCTACAACTACCTGCCCAAAAGCAGTGTTTTCTGTGTCAGGTTTATCACCTATAAAATAGAGACATCAAAAGTTCAGCCTAAGACACAAAACCAAGAGCTATGCTATTAACCAATAATAAAGCTTAGAATGGACAAAATTCACCCATATTGAAGTATCAGATAAAATCCATATGTGTATTTGCTGATTCCTAAGCCTTTCTATTAACTTCCATATAAAATTGCCTTGTATCTGAATGGGAAGCAAATAAGTAAGGAAAGACAAGCAATCTAATACTTTCAGTTCATTGTCTATACACAGACATGCTGCTTTCCTTCCCAGGAATCACACAAAGGTAAGGTTTGGTTGGGTTGCTATCATGAGCCATCACAGACAGGGTTGCTTAGACATGCTAGAAACCTAAGCTAATGGAAGCTAGAAATCTAAGAGCATGGTGTCTAGAACCCAGAGGATACTTCCCTGACTCCCGTAAATATGTGAGCCATCAACTCTTGGATTATAGCTGCAATGGTTCCTTACACACCAGCACACATGGCTGTCTATGCCTCTATGTACTTCTCTCCTCTTTAATAAGAACAACCATTCATATTAGAATACGGCTTTTCCTTGCATGCAATATGGCATCCCTAACCTTTATCTTTATAACAATTACAAAGATCTTATTTTCAAACAATGTTTGGTGCACAAGAAGTCAGGACTGCAATGTATACTTTTGTGCTGGCTAGTTCTATGTCAACTTGACACATGCTAAAGTCATATAGGAAAAACCCTTCACCAGATTGGTTTGTAGGCAAACATGTAGTGTATTTTCTTACTTAGTAATTGATGTTAGAGTGCCCAGATCATTATGGATAGCACTGTCCATGGGCAAGCTATCCCTTAGGGAGCAAACCAGTAAGCAGCACTCCTCCCATGGCCTATACATCAGTTCTGCCTTGGATTGCTGCCTTGAGTTCCTGTCCTAGCTTCCCTGGATAGTAGACTGTGGTATGGAAGCTTGAGCTAAAATAAATACTTTCCTCTCTGAGTACTTTTGGTCATGGTGTTTTATCACAGCAATAGAAACCCAAACTAAGACAACTATCTTTTGGGTGATACAACTCAGCCCTCACGGTTTGAAATCTATGTGGTTTCTGAAACAAACTCAGACCCCACTCATACTCTTTTCTACCTGGTATAAATATTTCCTGTGCTTCCTCTGCCCCTACCCTGGATAAGATTTTTAGAGGCCACAATTTATAGTTTTTTATAGTTTTTTATATTTTTAATTGACAGAATTATATTACTTCCCCAATCTCTTTCCTCCCCCTCCTAGTCCCTACCAGGTACCCTCCCCCTCTATTTTGCCTCCCTCCACTCTCAAGTTGATAGCCTCTGTCTCTATTGTTATTTTTACAAATTGTTATTTTTACAAACATGCTTATATAAATACAACCTGATGAGTCAGGTTTTGTTGATCGTGTGTATATGATTTCAGGGATGGTCTCTCTTCACTTATCACCAATAGAGCACAATTTATTGAAACACAGAAGAGTTAATAGAAAGTTTTCAGCACAGATGCACATATAATCTCAAGAGCAAGTTTAGCCACAAAGCACAACACCCACAAGCACAGGGGTGATGTGTCCTGTTGTCATTTCAAGCTGCTTAAGTGATCATTTATAGCAAAGCATAAAAATTATCACTGTCTTGAAAGAGACACTAAGCTGATGTTCCAAGTAATGATACCTCTGGGCAGTCATTATTTTTCAGAAGGCCTTAATGACCAGGATGGGCACACTACTGTTTGCTTAAATCCTTTCTGTTTCATTGGCAGTGTCTGCATAAGGCAAAGCCATCTTCTTTATCAAGTGTGTCTGGATTGATGAGTCTTCTCACATATTCTTTAACCTGATCAACTAAAGGAAACCTAGTGTACACTGGGGGATGATGTATGCACCCTAATCCTTGCCTACATGATCAAGAATACAGGCATCAGAGTGATAGAAGCCAAGTTCAAATCCTGATTCATTCACTTTCAACTATGGGATATGGGTTAGTCTCTCTCCTCTTAAGTTTGGTTCTCCATCAGACTTCTGATCATGAATGCTCTCTTCCAAGGATTTTTCTGTAGATACAAAGACCTCATGCCTTTGAATGACTTAGCACCAGAGCTTAATCAGTACCATGTTTAAACTACTCAAGTTCAAAGACATATAAAGGCAAATTGATGGCAAGTGGCCTCAGGAAATGTTTCATTGCCCTTTTCTGAGGCTTGCAGACAAGTCCTCCTCAGGCTGCTTCTATTCTTCCATTCAAAACTGAAGCTGAATTTATCTTGAAGTGGGAGGTAGTGGTTGTGTCAGCCAGAAAGAAAAACACCAAGACTTTCATTATCTGTAACAATTTATTTGCAATCCCTTGCAGGCTACAGCAATCTGGGTGGCAGACTTTGCTGACACCTCCTTGCCGGACTCACCTATCCAGAGTTTGTTTTTTTGAGTTTTGTTTTGTTTTTTGTTTTGTTTTTTTGCCTGACTGTGGGTGGCAGTGTCATGTAATGATTAGCCCTGACTCAGGATGCACATTGTTTTGTTTCAAAAATCTCAACACTACCTCTGTCTTGTTCAACTTCTCAGTGACTGTAGTTCTTCTATAATATGAAAGTCATATAAGTACACTTCCATTTTGTACTTTTTTTGTATCAGTAACAACACCAATCTCCTAAGATTGCTATAGATCATGGTAAATGAATCAATGCATATGAAGTTATTTGAACACTGCTTGGTTCCTCTTATCTGCTATGTATTTGTTAAATGAGCAAGTAAGAAAATACATGGTAACAACTTTACCACTCCTGGGCATGCATTCAAAGAATTCCATAGCCTATCACACGGATACTGCACATTCATGTTTATTGATGTTCTTTTCATTCACATCAAGAAAATGGGACAAGTGTAGTGCCCATCAATAAATGAATGGATAAGGAAAATGAGGCACATACACACAATAGAATTTTAATCTGTGGTAAAGAACAGTCAGATAAAATTTGCTGGAAAATGGATGGCTTCTAAAAATTATTAAGTATGGTGACTCAAACTCACAAGACAGATACTGTATGTTGTCTTTCCTATGTAAACCCTAGCATATCTTTTAAATTATATGAATAAGAAAAGCTTGTAAATTATATGAATAAGAAAAAGATAATGATCAAGGGGTAGGGAGGAGCAAATATGAGACTGGGGGATGTTTCCAGACAGGAAGAAAAGGGGAACTGAGGGAGGTGACATGCTAAATAGCATCTTCTAAAACACACTTTGCTTGAAATTGTTCTAATGACATCTAATACCTCATGCTAATTTAAAACTAAAATTTAATTTAATAAAAAGGAAGTACATGGTAAGTGCTCAGTAAACAGTAGTTATTAGTTTCTACTACTAGCTATCACAAGGATCATCAAATGATGGGTATGGAACCAATCTGGCTCTATGAAGAAAGAAAACTTTATTGGAACACAACCATGTCTATTCATTTACACATTATCTAGAGGCTGCTTTTCTGCTATCATGGATGAGACAGGTTGATGAAACAAGTCCACTTTTAGGACTACATAACCTAAAATACCAACAGAAGCAAACTATTTAACAAAAATTTTCCAGTCCAGAGTCTTTCCATTTGACCAAATAAAAGCTAGGTTGGACCAAGATTTGTACTGCATATTTACTCAGCATTTTAATTCCCAGTATCCAGCACAGTGTCTAGCATTCAGTAGATCTTCCATATATATTTGCTGAAACAAAGGATAAGAAACTGAAGGCCCATTTTACACATGAAGAAATAAAATCATAATGGCTGTCATTATTGAGCCTTGCCACGTCAGGTACCATGCCAAGTTCTGTGTCTTCATTTAATCTTCACATCATATTTGAGACCCAGGGACTATCAGCATCCCATTTCTAGATGGGGAAACCTGAAGCTAAGGAGGTGAGAGACTGCTCAGATGATATGACAGACATATCTGAATCAAAATGCTGTATCCATGCCCCGCTCCCCATCTAAGGGACAACAGTTTGAAGAACTGTGTCCTTCAAAGTACATTTTTCATATTTTTATTCCTCTATGACATGATTTTAATGAGAAAACACCCTATATCAACAATCCTATGAAAGTCTACCAAATACAGGATTTAATGAGAACTACATTCCACAAACATTCATGGTTAAAAGGAAAGTGGGCACACCACCACTTGTCTTCTCTTGCTGGAGGAGGGGTTCTGGGAATTATAATCAGGGGCTAGAGCATTCAGGATACACTACAACCAAGCTACACTTCCATTTCCTGTTATTTGGGACAATCAGATGCAAACTACCTGGCTCTACTTTTCCTAGAGCAGGACAGGTACCAGTCACGTCCCAGGCATCCTGACTGTGTGCAGACTTTTCCAGGATTTTCTAGGGTAAGAGGATGCCAAATCATGAGAGTCTAAAATATTAGCACTCAAGCAGCATATTTTCTGATATGCAATTCACTTCCTATTTTACTTCCAGCACATATGTTTAACAAAAACCTTGCCTGCAGATACATTTACCACCTGTTCTGGTCCTATTTTATGCTGCTTCCAGATTTCTCCATCACCACCCACCCCTCATATCTGCATCATCACTCTGCAGGGAACACTGGCTGCTGATACTTATACCTCAGCTGCTAAACCTACCATTCACTTCAGCGTCCCCCTGAATCACTCATCCAAGAATGTCTCCTAAGAGAATTATCTAACCAACTCTCAAC
Organism: Mastomys natalensis; assembly: GCA_021653895.1. Taxonomy (NCBI): domain Eukaryota; kingdom Metazoa; phylum Chordata; class Mammalia; order Rodentia; family Muridae; genus Mastomys; species Mastomys natalensis. Next base: position 1,155,084 of record JAJTUV010000429.1, read on the forward strand.
TGTGGTCTCATTTACAAGTGACTGCAACATAACCCAGGGTTAGCCTAAGTTACTCAGTAATTTACTTTGCACTCTGCTGAGCATTAAGAAGAAAGAGTCTCTCTAATCTCACGTTTCCCATGAAGCAACCAGGCATGTGTTATCATGGTAAACTATCATCTCCTGTGATATTAGAAGAGGAAGTGGACACAGCTACTCTATGACAGTGTGGTATATAATCTGTCTTGCTGTACAGCAACCTCACCTTTTAAATTAAGTTGAGTTTACTTAAAAAGAAAACCTGAAGCCAAGTATGAAAGTGAGATGCAGATGAGAAATCACTCTTGAATTGCATCATTAAGTTAGCGCTGTGGTAAGGTCTGAGTCAAGGAGGGTACTTTAAGAGTGGAGAACAGATAGCACCGTCAGGGCATAACTGTCCAATGTTTCAAGTTCTCTGCAACTGCTTCCAGCATATTCCCCAACACTTAGACATGAATACATGGGGAAGCCAACAACCACTAACATTACCACAAAGAGAGTGTACTCACAGGCAACCATTGGTGCATTGTGCACAAAGTAATGGCAAAAGTCTAAGTGGAGGGCACATTCAACATCAGCTATAACCTCTACATACAAATTCTGTGGCTGAAAACCTATAAACCACCTATGAAAACTTTCTCACAAGTCCTCGCTTTTTCCTCCAATCAAGATGCATTATGTCCCTCTATTTAAAGTCACCTCAACAACTTAAATTCTCTGTCACAAATACAAGTCACAGAAAAGAAAATGAATCCCTATCTATTGGGTTTTTTTGTTTGTTTTTGTTCTTCTCTTTTTTTTTTTTTTGTCAATTTAGGGCATATGGCCTCATTTCCCAACTTGAGCCATTCTTGGGTTGAATACACCAGTGTTCTGTCTACTCAAGAAATGGTTTCTAACTGAATCCTTTCACTCCAGGTTTCTTAGCATCACGTGGCCTTCAGCATAGCTGAGCTATCCTGAGATTCTTGAAGCAGGTGATACATAATCAACAACACTTACCTTGTATGCTGAGAGCTCTCTTACAACAAGGCTCCATTGCTGTAATGGACTGTCTAATCCTGTGCATTTTCCCCACTGAGAGGTGATTATGTCTGTCACCCTTATAATTGTCAGGGGTGGCCCATTCTCATTAAAATGACTTCAGAGCTGCTGAGTGCTCATGGGCCATAGCAATTATCCACTGAGGTTCTGTGGATTGAAAAGGCATGCTGGGGAGCCTATTACTTTTCTTTTTCTTTTGGTAAGTCAACCTAGGAAGCTTCTGGAAAATCAGTTCAGATACAGTTCTTCCATGACCTTATTTGGGTTGGGTGAAGGCAGGATTTAGAATTGTGTGGAAATATTAGTCCCAACTGCAGTTTTACTTGGGGGTTGGGCTTGGGAGTAACAGTACTGGGGATCAAACTAGGAGACCTGTGCCTTCTAGGCAAGAAAGGGCTCTATCTCTAAGCTGTCTTTCTTGCTCCAATTTTAATGAGAAAATGGCTTGAGCTCTCATAAATCCTCCAGCTCAGCACACCAGCTTAGATCGGCACAGAATGTGCCATTCTTCTTGTTCGGTGAGGACATTCAGGCTAACACTGATCTGACTTCCATATTTTTGACTATATAATTAAAGCAAAAATATTGACTGCCTGCAAGCATGGAAGCACGCCAGACTAAGCTCTAGGGCTGAAAGAAACATCCACCCACCAGCCATGGGTCAGTCCATATGGGTGCTGTAAAGACTAAACTACCAATCCAGGTACTAATATATGACCTAATATTAGGCAGAATTGTCTCTCTGTTTAAAAAAAAAATCTTTGTGGGAACTGTGCTTCATGATCTAATTTTCTAGGAGATGGGTCTTTTCATTTAATTATGGCAGTACAGAAAGGAAGTTTCAGTAAGGAAAACAGAAAACAATGAATATTTCAAGCAAGCCAAAAAAGGTAAGGAAAATGTCCAAGCCATGTGAGCTTTGTTTTATTGACAGATTTGAAATATTAAGGAAACAACCACTGAGGCATAAACTAATATTTAGAAGCAGTTGCCAAATAATATGTTGTCTTTCCAATGGTTACAGTATCCCATGAAAGGCTCTCTTGACAGAGCCTCTCTCCTCTCGTGTTGATTTACAGATCCCTATTCCCAGGAAAATGCAGTCAGTTTAATTTATAGTAACCCAGGGCTAACCAAGGAAGTGGAATCAGCAGATAGCTGGCAGAGAGAGAGAGCGATGAGTTCAGCTATTCCTGTAAATCTTCCTCTGTTTTATTAACTATGGGACATCAAAGACATCCAGATTCCTTGGCTACTTATATGTACTTTGCACCTCTGTCAACATGCCATTAACCATCCAAATTCTAAATCATTGAATGAGGCCTGTTTGTGCCAAAAGAAACTTGAAACATCATTTAACCTAAGGGTCTGGTTTTGCAAGTGGGAAAAGAGAGTGTGCTCTAAATTATCAAGTGTCTAGCCAAGCTCACCAGTTCATTTGCAGCTAAGCAGCACAGTACTTGTTGATTGTCTATAGCCTAGGACTCTCCCCCCTCTACTTTCTATGTCAAAACCTCTGAATTGTAAAACTGCTAATTAGCCACACCAGCTAGGGTGATCTAAGTAGCATACACTAAACTCAACTCAATGTGAATCACATCTTTTGGGTAAACTGAGGATACCTTGAATGTTTCTTAAAATCCATCAGATTGTTGGGGTATTGTTGGGAATGATAGAAAAGTAACTTACTGGCAAAGTAATCATGAAATAAGCATCCATTGACTGAGGTTTTCTTCTTAAATATCCATTGATTGAGCTTTTGGCTGTCACAGTAATAATGCACAAAGATATCTAGCCTGGCCACTCTTGAGAAGACAGGAAATTTCAGCTTTCACGTATTTGAGAACAAATCCTGAGAGAAATGATTCTCCAAACACACTTCCTGGTTCTGAGATCCTATGAGATGAATTTATATGTCTCAGTGTTGAATCACAGCAGCATTTCTGCAATATAAGCTCAAAAAAATTTACCTTCTACTTCTCTAGAGCTTCACTGGTCACAGAGAATATTCACCTATATAAATTCATTATTTTCTAATAACTTTGTGGGGTTAGAAAGGCAGAAATAAAGTATATTGAGCAGACTTGAGAGGAGAAAAACATGAATGTTGAGAATGTTGATCAAAGAGATTCAAAATTAAGCCTTCATTCTGTTTTTTCATACTAGTAACATGAGTCTCCGCTTCTCCATTGGAAAGTGGGTATGACTAAGACAAGATGTCATGATTGTCATTCTAGATCTCCTGAGTCCTATTCCAAAACTCTTGCAATCACCACCGTCCTGTTATAGCATCCTCTCTTCTTTTCTGTATTCTGATTCTGTACTTCCCACTGCTGACCAATTCTACCGACAGGGAACAACTAGGAGCATGCTAAGCAAATGCAAATCCATTAATCCAGATGCCAGACCCACCCATCTCCTTTTTTAGCTCTTACATGCTTATATACTACTACCTGCCTTCCTTATACTCAGACTAGAAATCAACCAACTTGACACCATCTCTGTGTCCCCCAAACCCAATGGAATCACACAAACTAACCAATCATAATCTTTCTTGTTCTGCCTCACCTATTTCTTTATGAAAAAAGTAACTATAATATTTTTTCCATATTTCTCCTTTGCTCCTGATGCAGTCCGATGCTTTATGTAGCTCTCCACAGTGTAGTAAGGCATGCCCTCTGCTATTGAGAATACTTATTAACTAGTTCTTCAATGGGAATTCCTCTCTCCTTTGATGGCCTAAACGTACCTTGAATCTTTTAGCAATGAACTGCATTTCAAAGCACTCCCACAACTCTTAATCATTCCCCACCTATCACCAGTATAGGAGAGGTCATATAAAAGATATTAAGTTACTGTGATAACTAATGTTTGTCAACTTGACAGAACCACGGTGGCCAGCTAGTTGGTTGAATATTAGCCTGGTTGTTTGTGTCTCTAATATGTTACTGTTTTGAATAAGATTAACACATATATTGGTCAGCTTGGAACAGAACAGATTGCATGCATACATGTGTCTATGCTCACATTTTTTGCTGCTCTGTATCCCCAGCCCTGTGGTTTTTGAGGTAAGGTCTCCCTAATGAGCCCAGGGTAGCCTAGAATTTATTATGTATCACAAGCTAGCATTTAACTCAAGATCATCTTATTTCTGCCTCCAACTCATCAGAAGTAAAGGCATAACCCACAGTATCTAACAGACTAAATATCTTAACAGAAGAAAGGCTGATCTCTAAAATCGTTCTGCAGCAGAGATCTTTGAAATAGGATTCAAGTCTTCCCTGGGCTCCAGACTGCTGTCCTTTCTTGCAAACTTCAGAACTGCAACTCCATAATATCTTGGGCAAATTTCTTTTTTTTTTTTTTCTTTCACTTCTTGTACTTTTTATTCCTTAAATTGCATAAGTGTATAAGACATTGTGCTGGATAAAATCTCATCTCAGAATATTTTTGACTTGAAAATTGTTTCTGCTCTGTCTACTTTGCAACCAAATGCAATCAGTGTGCCTTGAGTTTATTTAGCTTATTATTAATTAAGTTAAACTTTGGGGTGTAGAATAGTTAAGACCAGGTGAAGCACAACATTATGATTTAAAGTGCTTTGTAGAGCACTTTAACCCATGCCAGACAGTGACGAGTTCAGAAGTCCTGGGGAGTGGCAGTCTTTAGTAAATTCTCTTCGGGGCTATTGCCTTTTCTATGTGTCAAGATGAACTTTTCCTGAGAGTAGTTTACAAATTGCATTTAAAATGTATTATTTTCATGCTTGTTTCTTTTTCTGAATTTATGCTTATAACTCATAGAGCAAGTTAGTTGCCCTGTATTGTCTTCTGTACATTTCATGCTGTAATCCTTTTTTTTTTCCAAATAAAAATGAAACCTTCAGGTTCTGCAAATTCATACTCTGGTGTTTGTGTTTTTGTTTCCCTTCAGAAACCGATCTGTTTATTTGCTCCTGCAGACGATAGATGCTAAGGTGCTCACATTTGCAGGCATTTAGGCGAGTTGTTTCCCAATCAAGCTTGTAATATGGTTTTCCATTACAGCTTTACAGTCTGAGTGAAATAAGGACCTAACAGACTAAAGGCTTCAAAATCACCTCTAAGGAAGAAGATTCTCCATGAAGATTCTTAGGGTCAATGGTAGGCTTTTTTTCAATGCCTGTGGTGACTTGTATCTGGTGCACATGGCTAGTGAGTCAACGTTTCTGCAGTGTCTGTGCCATACAGTCTCCAGCAGCAGCGATCACAGGGATGCCTTTATTTCATTACTACAGCTGTGCTTCCAGAGCCCAGCAAAAGACTGCCTGTCTTTGGCTGAGTAAACAGTCTTGAGTGAATCCTAGGCTGTACGGACACGTTATTTACTTAGGGCTCAGATGATCCAGCGGTGATTGGTCTGATGTTGCAGACCACCAAATTTCTTAAGCATGAAACATACAGAGAGAGGGAGAGAGGGATTGAGAGAGAGACAAACAGACACACACAGAGACACACAGAACACACACCAAAAAAGTTCTGTTCCCTGAAGAATTCTGACATATGTCAAAAGTATCCTCTCTCCAGGAAAAAGACATCAGGATGGGTATGGCCCTCATGCCTCACTGGACAATGACAGGACTGGAGCCATTACAAGGTCCCCTTCAATTATTGGAGTCAGGCTCTATCCCCCCTTCACAAGAATAGAATCACCAAGGCCCTTCTATACTTAGAGAAGGGAGGAGATGTCAGGAGCAGCCCTGCATATACACTAAAGGCCTAAAATCAGCCATAGGCCTAAAATCAGCAATAGGCCTGACATACATACATGCATGCTAACACAAAGTCTTGGGTCTCTGTGGAAAAACACTGAAACAGATGGATATAAGCTATTGTAAACAGGCAGCTTCTGTGGAAATTTACCAGACCAAGTAGTCATAGATCTTATAAATAAGCAGCCTCGGTGGACAGTACTAACTTAGATAAGGACAAGTGAATCATAGGCAGAGTCATAGTGACCTGTCCCCTGAACCTACACCCAGCTGATACCCTGTTCTGAAAGGTATCTGTACTCCCCCTGAACACTATGCTCCGGTGCCATTCCCTTCCCCACATCCTGCCTTTTTGTGTTTATAACCTCTGTGTAAATAAGTAAATTACAATGTGATTTAAATAACTAAATAAATTTAAAAAAATAAAATAAAAAAAGAATTCTGACATAAAGACAATGAGATTAAATATACAAACCACATCTGCTGTAAACAATAATGCTCTGAGCAGCACCTTTATAATTGGCAAAACCAAGAAACATCCCTAATGGTCATTCACTGTGATTGGTACAAATAAATTACAATCTGCTCATCAGTGAACTATGAAACACACTGAAGAGAATAAATGACTCGACACGGGCAGTGAATGAGGCAAAATTCACCTCTGCTCATTATCTCCATGAGAGGTGGAAGAGCAGGGGTCAGGGAACCCTGGAGGGCCCTCGTGTGTTCCTGGCAATGGTCTGTTCCTTCAGCTGGAGTTTAGACACATATGTGAGACAGTTATAGATTAATTCACTCATCCATATACATGGTGACCTATCCCCTTTCTGGTATGTGTATTCTATTTCAGTGATTATAAAAGTAGGAAAAAATAAAATGAGACTCTCTGTAAAGTATAATGAGCATTCATACACTTAAAATGCACAATTTAGAAGTAAAGTGTTAAATGTACAATTGTTGTGAACATATCGCAATCTCTAAGAACATGGAGAAAGCTGAGTCTTTGGGCCTCAGAATAACTGGAAGGTAAACCAAGCAATCTTGTATTTCTATGAGAGTCAGAGTTCCACAGACAACCTGACACAATAATCCTGGCATCTAGGATGAAGGGCTTTTTTGTTTCCTCTGTTTGTCTTTTCTGGGGTGGGGCAGGGGTTAGAGAATGGAATTTCTCACTGTGATTATATTGTATGTCTCTGGGAAACCTAAGTAAATCAGACACACAATCTATACTGCACACTTCACAAACTGCCATCCAGTTCCTAAACTGTAAAGGGGGAAAAGGCAAAGAATACTAAAGTAAAAAGCTAAAGTAAACCTATGTGTTGTCTAGGCAATAACAGATACAATTGAATTTTAGGCTAGGGGAGAAAGGAGTGTTCACATGCTGGGAAGTGACTGCACTCAGGGACAGTTGATGATGGGTTTTTTGGTTTGTTTGTTTATTGATATAAAAAATAAAGTAAAACTAGAATTCACATAGGATGTGGTGATGGGAAATGGGAGCACAGGAGATTTGACAATCGCTAGTCTTTCAGTAGACCTTGGTGTCTGCAGGTCCTGAGTTATATACTCAGTCTGCAAACATCAAAATAATCATATCTAAACCTACCCCTACAATGAAACCCATACTATTCAGCTGGCTTCAAATCCCTCCTCCTCCCTCCTCCTCCTCCTCCTCTCTCTCTCCTCTTCCTCCCTCTTCCTTCTCCTCTTCCTCCTCTTCCTTCTCCTCTTCCTCCTCCTCCTTCTCCTTTTCTTCTTCCTCCTCCTCCTCTTCTTCTTGTTCCTCCTCCTCTCCTTTCTCCTCCTCCCCCTGCCACTCCTTCACACAGTCTGTGCTATAATCAATCTCTACTACTTAGAAGAATAGACCAGGAACCATAGCTTTCTATCTTTTGAATACCTTGATCCTTTACTAACAGCAATGTGACAAACTCTTTCTCATCCTTCAAGACCCAGCGCTTCTCCACCCAGTCTGAGCATGGTATTCTCTACTTCAGTCCTCCATCTATTCACTCCCCTCTTATTTCCATCTGACCCACCTTCCTCTGCCATTTCTCTGTTCACCCCTCTCCCTTGCCCTCTCTCTGCCCACTTTGCTTCTCTCTGTGTTGTCCTCAGTTCCTCCCTCTTCTCCACTCTCCCCTCCCCACTTTGTCCACTTTGGTCTCTTAGTAAAGAATAGCTGGGAATCAAATGTATCCAAATGAGCTGTTTACAGTAGACAGAAAAACAACAATTGTGTCCTTTTGTGGATGCTGATCATTTCTGGCATAATGCCTTCAGAAAGAGCCTCTAGTGAGGCCACAGGCATCAGGAAGACCACATGAAACGAATAAAATATCAGCACTGGGAAAGTGGGGTTCATCATGCATTTTTTAAGCCCTAGAACACAGAGCAGAACAGAGAATTGGATTCAGTCAGCCACACACAGTCTTTTTTAACTGGATTGAAACTTCCATTTTTTTCCACTCAGAACTTTCATATTCAGAAAGTAGGCAAGAATATAGCTAAAAACTAAACTCTATGCTCCAAGGCCAGATCTTTTAGATGCACATGCTCAGCCCTTTCCAGTTCTGGTCCAAATGCCTGTGTGTCCCTGTTGCCCTTGCCTCCGCTTCTATATTATACCTACAGGACAATATGCTCATCATAAGCCTTGAAAGCCATAGGACAAATAAAAAAAGAGGAATTCTGTGAAGTACTCTGTCATCTTCAGTGGAAGCCCTGTGGCTCTCACACTTAGGCAAGGCATTGAAAATGGATAGGAGTCTTCTTCTGGCCTATGAAATGACGGGAATATCTTTTATTATCCCAAGTAGCTCTGAGAATTGAGTGGAGGAAATAAAACAAGTGAATCCCCCTTGGATAGAAATTGAAATAGAGAACCCCAGAAGTTCACTTAACCTTCCGTGTCAATGCACATGCATTCTGTGCACTGAAAAACAGCACTTCACAAGATGGAAAATCAGACCTTCAAGATAGGTGACAAAGAAGGTGCTACCTCCCCTTCCCAACCATGTAACTGGCAAACAAGAGCACTGGTATCAGGATCCCAAAGAGAAGTTGCAGAAATCATTTATAGAGAAGAAAAAAAGGGAAAAGAAAACTCTAACAGAAAGGATGATGCAAACGACTGAAGAAACTGATAGTGTCAGGGAAGAAATTAAATGAGTCAAAGAAAAAAGTGTCTTGGTGAAAGGGTTTCTATTGCTATGGTACAACACCATGACCTACAGGCAAGTTGGAGAGGAAAGGGTCCATTTTGCTATGAAAGGAAGTCAGAGCAGCAACTCAAACAGGGTAGGAACCTGAAGTCAAGACTTAATGCAGAGGCCATGGAGAGGTGCTGCTTACTGTCTTGCTCACCATGGCTGTCCAGCCTGTTTTCTTATAGAAGCCAGGACCACCAGTCCAGGGATGGTACCACCCACAATGGGGTGAGCCGTCCCCCAACAATACACTCTCCCCCAACAATCACTAATTAAGAAAATGCCTTACAGACAGATCTTATAGAGGCATTTTCTCTGAGAGGATCCCTCCTCTCAGATGACATTAGCTTGTGTCAAGTTGACATAGAACTAACCAGCACATGGAAGAAAAGATAAGATGCAAAAAGCAATTCTTTAGTTGTTATCCTTGTCATCTGAGAAGCACAAGCCAAGGCAGGATTAAACAAGTAAGGATTTGATTCACAGAAGAAACTACACAGAAAATAATTGGTAGGGGACTGGAGAGGGTGAGAAAGCTGTCAGACTGCAAGTCAAGCCTGACCCTAGAGATGGAGAGAGGAAAAGAAAGGTGGATGGGAAAATCTCAGCCTGCTGTGTGGTCTGAGAAATTGGATAAGACTGGAACAACTGTATGAAAAGTAGATCTGCCAGGTGAGTTCACGTTGCCTCTGAACCCCTGAGTCAGCAAGCGGTATCAAACTGGCAGTTAACTGAACCTCATCTGCCACTGTGGGGATACTTTGGCCTGTCCTTAGATAACAGTTGCCTATCTAGGAGCAAAACATCGATCCACAGAATATGGATGTGGACAAGCCCAAGGACCTGAGTTTGAATCCCCAGAACCCAGTAAAGCCAGGTGTAATGCTTCAAGTCTGTCATTCCAGCACCCCTACAGCAAGATGGGAGGCAGAGAAGGAGACTCCCAGGGGCCTCTTGGGCCAGCTAGTCTAGTATACACAGCAGCGAACAACACAAGAGAGACCCTGTCTCAAGCAAGGTGGAAAGCAAAGACCTACACCTGAGATTGTCCTCTGACCTCGACCTGCACATGGTGGCAGCGCATGTCTGTGCTCATATACACAAATAAATAATAACCAAGAAATAAGCAAACTGGCAGAGATGTAGGAGGATGGAAAGCCACGCAGGTATAGAGAGTGGTGCGAGTAACTACTTTTATTTAGGTTAGATAATTGGGAAACAACTCTCTTTGTATGGGCACATTGTTATTGAGCTTTATCAAACATATAAAGCCTTTGATTAATCTTTAAAAAAAAAAAAAAAAGCAAACCAATAAATGAGAGAGAGAGATTCACTTCAGTAGGACTAGGAAAACTTGTTAGTGAAGCTAAGACACATGATGCTTGCTCATTAACTTTCCTAATCTTCTAATCTGGGGAGGTATAATGAGCTACAGTCTACAGGAAGACAGCCAACCCTAGTGGTGAGACATATTGTCACTGGTAAGCAAGTCTGGGTGTATGGGAAACTACCCATCACAACTGCAGCAAAAACCAAAGCTGGATGCAGCATACAGGGATGGCACAGGCATTTGGCACAACACCAAAGATGAACTGTTAATTAAGTGACTTTAACTTCAACATCTTGCTTGTTGCCATAGAGAACTCTCCCCTCACTCCAGATGTCATGAGCATAACCTCTGCCATGAATCTGCATGCAATATTTTCAATAGGTGTGACCTCCCACCATGCTTCCCAAAACATTTAGCTAGTAAAGAGGGATTGGTTTGTTTGGGGATTGTTTGTTTCTATCATCATCACCATCCATCATCATCATCATCATCATCATCCAAAATGGGAATTTCATTAGGACATTCTCATATATATCACTGTATCTTACTCATACCTCATTCACAGTAACCTCTTATCCTCTTCTACCCACCCCACATTGTTCCACTCCTCCCCTACTCCCATAATCAACCTCTGCTTTCATGTCATGCACACACATGTAAATAAGTATGTGTGTTAGCTAAAGGATGAATCTTAAACACAGCCTTGAGTACCATTAGATCAGAGTACAATTTCTTTGGACATGAAGCAGGACAGCCAGGCCTATAAATTCTTCCTCCTCTTTCTCCTCTTCTTTCTCTCTCTCCTCCTCCTCCTTCTCTTCCTCTTCCTGGTAAACCTACCCAGAGAATACATCTAGCCAATGAATAAATTTGCACACTTCCTCTACCAGGTGAAACAGGTTTAAGGGTGCTGACTGACTCCATGGTGATTTCTATGCTACAATAAATAATGCAAGCTTCTACAGAAACTGAGTACAGAAAGCCTATACCTTTGTGCCTGCAACTGGAGAAGCAGGTCACAGACCATGACTAGAGCCCACCTTCTCCTGCTGTGCAGAGCCACTCATTTAAATCTCTGATATATGTCAAGGATACCCACAACATCAATTGGCACACAGAGGCTTCTGCTTGTTGAAGTAGGAGAGGACAGAGTCCACCAGAAGATTCTGGTACCCAAAAAAAGCTTAAGCAATAATAACTTGAGACTTGAGCAGGGCTCCTCAAAGGTTCTACTAATGTGATTAACCAAGGGATCTTGTTAAGCTCAGGCTGACTCAGACAAACCTGCTGCTGCTGGACCTGAGCATGTGCATTTTTGGTGGCTCCCAGAAGATAGAGTAATGTCACATGTTGAATAGCACTTACAACACATGTCGTAATAACTTAAGATGACTTTGTGAATAACACGCAGGGATTTGGGTTTCTGGACATTTCCTGGCCTCTTGATCCAGACAAAGTTTAAACCTACTGTCTCTACCTTCAGGTGAAGACAGAGAAAAAAGAAAAAATTTGCTATATTTCCACCTTTTTGGGGAAACTTAGTGGTGTATTTGTGTTTCCACTGTGTATCGTTTCTGTGTAAATTCATATAGAATATTATTGAGATTCTTCCTTCATTTTTTTCTGGCATCTCTTCCTTTTCAGGAGCCTGCTGGAAAGTCACTGTCCCCTTCCCAGTCACCCTTCCCACAATCCTTTCCTCCATTCCCTTTTCCTTAGAGAGTGTGATGCACCTTTGGCTATCCCCCCACACCCTGACACATTGAGTCTCTGCAAGGCTAGGCACATTCTAAGGCCCGAAATGGCAGCCCAGCTAGAGGAACATATCCCAAGGACAGGCAACAGGTTTTGGGATAGCCCCTGCTCCAGTCATTCAGAATCCACATGAAGACCAAGCTGCACATCTGCTACATATGAGCAGGGTGGCCTAGGTCAGCCCATGTATGAAGCAGGCATATTTTATAGATACAGAAATCATAGAACCCTTAAATGAGTTGTCTATGGTTGCACAACTTTTAAGTCTTAGAGGTGTGGTTTGAATCCATGAGCCCATAGTCACTCAAACAAGAAAAAAGTAGAGTCATATAAAACAGGATTAATCTTTACACTCAAAGAAGAAAATAATGTTAAAATATGAGGTGCAAGAAAAAGGTAATAAGATTTCTCAAGAAATTCTGAGACAGCGCTCTGTCGCTAGAGTGCTCTGTCTGTCCCGAGTTCAAATCCACTGTCCTTGGGGTGGGGGACTTTAAAAAAGAAATTCTGAGACAAATCTGTGTCATTATATTCAGTGTTACAAGCTCTATCTGAAAGTTATAATATAGCATATATGATATCACACAGTCAGACACCACTCAGATTATATAACAAGGGAAAGGCTGTTTATCAAGCTGGAAAAAGAATGGGAAATGGGGTTCACCATAGGCCTGCAAAGAGGCCATAAAAATGCCACCAAGGGGCACAAAGTCTTTCCTGTATAATTAACTCAAAGGAGACTAAAGTTTCATTATAGGATGTTCACCTTAGCCTCAGAGTCAGTAAGTAAACTAGAGAAATTATCCAAAATAAATAATAGAAAAAGAGATCTTTTACATCATGTAAACAATGGGGGGGGGTGTTAAAAGTGAAACTAGAACTGAGCCTACCTCATGTTCAGACTAGCAGTCAAAGGACCTTCAAGAGGGTTCACAAAGCTACTCATCAGATCTTTATGAAATTATTCTCATAGCATACAGCCTCAGGCCAAAGACACAAAATCTCCCATGGAGAGGAATGGAAGCCATCAATATGACTTCCAAGTGTTTCAGTCAGCGGTCTGCAGGCTTATCAGAAGGCAGGCAGAGGCAGTAAGATGGCTCATTGTGTAATCCTGAGTTCAAGCCCCAGAGTCCACAGTAGAATAAAAGAAGACCCCCCCACAGAAGCTGTCCTCCCATCTCTGCAGACTCACATGGTATGCATACATACACACATAATAAATAGAAGTATTTTATAATGAAGGCAGGTGAGCAAATTGCTTTCACGGTAGGAATTGAGGCAACAATAAAGAGCATTTGGAGAGAGCAACAATACCAACCAACCAGAGCTCCCAGGGTCTAAACCACCAACCTGGGATCACTTAGGGAGGGACCCATGGCTCCATCTGTATATGTAGGGGGGGATGGTCCTGTCAGGCATAGGTGGGAGAGTTGATCCTCGGTCCCATGAAGGCTGGATGCCGTTTATGGGGGAATTTGAGGGTGGGGAGATGGGAGTTGGGGGGAGGTAGGGGCACATCCTCAGAGAAGCAAGAGGAGGGGCGATGGAATAGGGGATTCCTGGGTTGGGGCGGGGAATGGAGTAAGGGGATAACATCTGAAATGTAAATAAAACATCCAATAAAAAAAAAAAAGAAAGAAAGAAAAAAGAGCATTTGGATTGGGTACTGGACCCCTGACTAGGGCTGAAGAGGGAATGAAAAAAGGATAGACAGACACATGGACACATAGACAGGAAAGCTGGGGTCTGGTGGAGTATGCAAGCACTGGCAGCCCAGAACCTCAGCATGTTTATTAAGGAGAACACAGATGAAGGGGTTAGGTCATCTCCATAGGAGGTCTCCTTGGTAGCAGTCTCAGATCCTCAGGCTATACACATTCTGGAGGAGGAAGAAGAAGCTTCAGTTACTATTTATTGCACACCCTGGTCAACCTCCATAAATGCTCATATGCAGACCCCAAGAAAACCTTTACAACTACTCTTAAGCCTGACTCATATGGAGAATGGCTTTGCTAATTTTCCATGGGTCCAAGGCTTTCAAGTCCTTGGCATGGCTATGCTCATATCAACAATACACATTTCCTCAGGACTGCATTCTTCAGGGCTTCCTCTGCTCCCTGATGCCTTTAAAGTGAGATGTGTCATGACAGACCACAAAGCACAACTGAACCAATAGAGAAAAGTTAATTAACTCTGTAGCATTCATTTAGTATCTGTGATTCAATTCTGCACTAGAGGCAATACACCCAATGAGTATCTTTACTACACTTGATTTAAACACTATGCTATGAGCATAAAGATGTAGATGACTGCTGATGTTGTGTGGAGAGACTAGATGTTGCATGCCCTTACTACGTTGTAAGTGCTCACAAGGAACTGGTGAAGACAGCTATCAATACAAGAATGGGTTTGCAGATCTCCAATGCCCACTCCCTCTATCCTCTGTAGAATACTTTCATTGTCATTTTTCCATATCTCATCTTCTATCTTGTTTTTCATTCACTTTTTGACTAAATAGGGCCCTGTGTCCCTGTAAAAGGCTAAGAAAACTAAGTTCAAGTGTCAGAGTGATTTTCCAGGAATACATCTTTCAACAAACAGTATATACATACGTGTGTGTGTGTGTGTGTGTGTGTGTGTGTGTTGTGTGGTTGTATTCAAAATGGGAAAGGATTTTAGATGTCATTGCTTACCCAATGAAGTGGAGAGCACCATCTACAGGCACCCGGCAAGGGTCACAGGCTGGTTTTCAGAAGGAATGCACCACAGATCACCCAAATAGACTTCCCTGAAACTCAGCAAGAACTCTGTCTTGTTTCTGTGTACTTTACTTCCTATCACTCCTTCCCTTCAGATTTATTTTATGTGTATGATTGTTTTGCCTACACGTCTGTGTGTGTGTGTGTGTGTATATATATTATATATATATATATATATATATATATATATATATATATATATATACACTAGAACTACAATTATGCATAGTTGTGAGCAGAGAACTGAAGTCTGGTTCCCTGAAAGAACCACAAGTGCATTCAGCTTCTGAGTCATCTCTCTAGCTTCTATTTCATATTGTCCATGCCTGCCTCTTAAGGAGCCAGCTCCTTCCTCCCTGAGGACTGTTCCACTTGCTCATTCTACTCCCATGCCCTTGCTCTTTAGTTAGATGAAGTTCTTAGTTATCCACTGTATCCCATTACCTGGTTTTGATTTCAATATGATGCTTGTCAAGGTTCTGATGTCATTTGTATGTAGTATATATGTAATATGTATGTATGTATTATGTATACATGAATCAGTATGTATCATTTGTATGTACTAATGTCCTCCATGTACACACAACCTCTGTGGAGCCCTGTCTATCACATCTGGTCACATTTGGCAGGCACTCCAACTTTCACTGATTATTGGACAAACACTGTACTGAGACACTTGGAATATACTGTCAACGGGGAGAAATAAACTTCTCTGTGAGTCTCCCCAATCCCCCACCCCAGGCCTGGAATCAACACACAAAGTCAGACTTGGTGAAAGACAGCTAATTTTCTCAGTACTGATACATCGTCACTTGCAAGGAGACCAAACCACAGAGGCTAAATTGAAATCTCCCCTCACTGAGATGAGTTCTCACCCAGTGCTTATGGTCTGTGGTCTCTAGATTTCAATTACTAGAGAGTCACCAGAAGTTCACAGTCACTCAGACTTCTTTGGCTCTGTGGAAGTCAAAGTTCCAATCTGCCTCACCAGAAACACCTTCACAGACCTGGCTGTTTTGAAGGAGTTCCATAGAAACTGGAAGAGTTCCCAGCCACAGCTTCCTGACTTCCAGCAATTATCTGAAGGTCTGATTAGCATTTTAAATGTCACCTGTATAAATTAAAACTGTTTACAGCTCACAATGTCATTATTTTGTGATTCATGATTTCACCACAACTAGCCAAAACCCACTTCTTGGAAAATCCCATGGTAAATATTCCTGGCCAGTGAGGCCTAGGCAAGAGCTCCGACCTGGCTCAAAGATCCAGATTCTCTTTCATTCTTCACTGTGATCATCTCTGTTTACTTCCCCGGAACATTTTGAATATCTGACAATTTGAGAGACACCGGAAACTCTTCTTTCCAGTGACTTGTTATTGCCTTAATCTACAGCTGACATAAAACGAAAGCAGCTTTCTGACTGTGTGTATGTATATATGTATGTGTATATGAGTGTATGTATGTATGTGTATGTATGTATGTGTATATGTTTGTGAGTATATGTGTATGTATGTGTGTATGTTTGGGTGTACGTGTATATGTATGTGTGTGTAAGTGTATGTATATATGTGTATATATGTATGTTTGTATGTATGTATGTGTGTATGTATGTATGTGTATATGTTTGTGATTATATGTGTATATGTGTGCATGTATGTGTGTATGTTTGTGTGTATGTATGCATGTATGAATGTGTGTATGTATGTGTATATGCATGTGTGTATACATATGTGTGTATGTGTGTGTATATGCATGTGTGTATACATATGTGTGTATGTGTGTGTGTGTGTATGTATGTACATGTATATGTGTACATGTATGCTTGTATATATGTGTGTATCTATGTATTATGTATGTATCATCATATATACATTCTGCATCAGTCACGCTTCTCCATCACATCATCTACCTTGTTAATGTGCATGATGCTTCCTCAAGACTTGAGAATGAAAAGGGAAGTTTTTCCAAAATCATCTCTACTCAACTTTATTATTTTAATCAATCAAATCTTTTCCTTGGGTCAATAATATTTCTCTAGTTTTCTTTGGTTGCTTAGCTCTCGAATTACAGAGCAAGATGCAATTTTGTCTTTTTTCTGGTCAAAGGCAGCAGAGGTACCTGGGCTGTGAAGCTATTTCTACTACCTACAGCTCCAGGTCCCTAAGCAAGACTGCTTGCTTTACTTCTCAAGCCCAGTCTTATTCTACAGAGGATCAACATAAGGGACCAAGGAGAGCCCTGCACTCAGTGTCATGTGGACTCGGATGCACATAATGTTAGTGTACAGGCAATTCTGTGGGCCTGCCCTTGGGGACCTAGCAATTACTTATGTCATCCCCTGACACCACTGCATTGGATGCCAGATGTGGTATGGATAAAAAAAGGACCCACCTTCTCCCTTTCTTTCTCTGTCCCCCTTCCTCTCCTCCTCTCTCTCTTCCTTTCCCTACATTATATTTCATAATACAAAGGAGATGGGGAAAGTGTACCCACAGGTATACAATTCCATTAAATGATACAATAGTTTTACTTGTAAGCCTCTAAAATGGAGGTCAGCAAATCTTTTCTGTGAGAAAAAAAAAAAAAAAAAAAACATCTAGCAAACAGTTTGGAGTTTATGTATCATACTCCCCAACTCTTCAACTCCACCCTTGTGGTTTCAAAGTAACCACAGACAGCCTAGCTGTGCTCGAGCAAGCCAGTTCCCTGCCTCAACTCCGTCTCCTACTGATTTGTCTCTCCTCTGCCTGCACCCCCCGACAGGGCTCTTGTTTCAGTTCTGGAATCTTCCAAGTTGTTCTCTCCTGCTACAGGGCTTTGCACTAGCTGTTCCTTTTGTGTGGCAAGTCCTGCTTCCAGATCAGTACTTGCTTCCTCCTTTGATGACCAGCACTGAGAAAGGTTTCCATGGCTACCAATCCTTCAGCCCTAGTTTAACTGTCCCCTTAATTTATTTTCTCCTGATACTCCTCAATCTCTGACACTGGTACTAAGAGGTCAGTTTTCACAAAATTGTTGTAAATATAGATATATTGCACTGGGTTTTTTTCCCTCAGTGTTGCGTGAAGCTAAGCAAACTTTTTATTTTGTCAGTTTTAGATGTGAAACGATGTTACAATTCACAGAGCAGGAAATGTACCAGCTCAGTTGTTATAAAGTTATGTGGCCTTGAGTACATTTGTGGTGGCTGCACCTTCTATGTCCAGAGTTCATCCTCTTAGAAGACTGAAACTCTACATGCATAAGACAAAAATTTCCTCCCCGTCAGGGTCCCTGAGTAGGTCACTAGCATCAGGGAAACATCCGAATGAGGAGAAAGCTGAAACTCAGAGGTCAGCATCACTTTAAGCAGGTTCTGGGTCAAAGTTTTCCAGAGTCTGACCTCAAGGTTTACTTTCCTTACATCTTTAAACACAGTAAAATTTTGGGGAAAGGTCTCCATGTGACAGTCATCACAACAAAGCTTCCAGGACGGCTAAGTCAAACCTCCCTTGCAAAGTAGCAAAGCACCTGTGACCTTTACAATAAGAGTGAGTTCTATTGCCTGATAAGCAGTGCTGGGGCAAAGGCCTATGGAGGAAGGATTTGCAATAGGCATAAGGGTGGGTTCTATTGAGTGAGGATGCCTGGATTCCCTAAGTGACTAAACTCCTGACTGGGGCACAACAATGCTCAGGATTGGGAAGGATTCAGGTGAAGTAGGCTCCATAGAACAGCAAAAGATCACCAGGTTGTTAGACAATATCCACTCCAGCCTTCCAGGTGAACAGGCATCATTTCCTTCCCTTGAAGGAAATAGGCCCGTGCGTGTAACAGTTCCGGTTCCTCTTCTAAGCTGTGCCTCCTACACCTCCCCAACGGAGGTGTAGCTTAGAAGTAGACAGACCACCTAACATAAGACCTGGGTTCAATCCCTAGCATTGAAAAACACAGTAATAGTAACTCTCCCTTTCTCCTGCCCCCACCTCTAGGCAGTGGCAATGTATTATCTATTTTTAACATTAACTGTTCACATCAGATTAACTGTTGAAATAGATTAAAGAAACATCAATGAGTTCTTTGTCAACCACTTTCTGATATTTCTGACTTTCTGCATTTAAGCCCTGTTCCACACGATGAAATCCATACCTGGTGTACTGGCTGGTTTGGGGTCAACTTGACACAAGCTAGAGTTATCACAGAGAAAGGAGCTTCAGTTGAGAAAAATGCCTCCATGACACCCAGCTGTAAGGCATTTTCTCAATTAGTGATCAAGGGAGAGAGGGCCCCTTGTGGGTGGTACCATCCCTGGACTGGTGGTCTTGGGGTCTATAAGAAAGCAAGCTGAGCAAGCCAGAGTAAGTAAGCCAGTAAGTAATATCCCTCCATGGCCTCTACATCAGCTCCTGCTTCCTGACCTGCTTGAGTTCCAGTCCTGACTTCCTTTGGCGATGAACAGCAACGTGGAAGTGTAAGCTTCTTGGTCATGATGTTTTGTGCAGGAATAGAAACCCTGACTAAGACACCTGCCATTATCAGTCCAAGAACCTGTGGCTTAGACAGATCATGGGCCCTAGGAGAAAACCCACTACTATTATTCTGCTAAATGGACATAGTATTAAACTTATTCCAATGACTGATCATTATGTCCATAGATTAATATGCCTCTCATCCTCATCAGAGACGCTTCTATTTGTAGCAAATAGTGGTCAACACAGAGACCCACAATTGGCCGAGGTGCAGAGAATAAGAGATTGCAGAATGCTCAGCTCTAACAATAGCAAGTATATTATACCATAAGTCTCAGGGATCATTTCAGAAAAGGGAACTAAAAGAGTGTAAGCACTAACGATGGCAGACGGTGACAAGGAGCACAGTCATCTGAGCACAACTGCACATACTAACACACAGCTATGGCAACAGCAGATACAAACCTATGCAAGACCAAGCC
This sequence comes from Mastomys natalensis, assembly GCA_021653895.1. NCBI lineage: Eukaryota > Metazoa > Chordata > Mammalia > Rodentia > Muridae > Mastomys > Mastomys natalensis. The sequence goes on from JAJTUV010000429.1 coordinate 1,174,892, forward strand.
AGACTAACTGGCAGCATGCATCATGGAGCTGTGCTCACAAATCCACCCCGTGCTGTGGTTCTATTAGCAATTGTTAGTTGCTAGGAAAGGGAGAGACAGCTTTCCTAAGAGTACGGCCTTCACTGGAAAACCATATGTCCAAGATATTTGGCAACATAAATTGTCTTGAAAGATTTTTTTTAACAAACTTGGAATCTGGTGGGTCTGGGAATAGCTGGGGAAAGGAGCTGAGTATGTTCAAAACATGTTCTATGAAACTCTCAAAGAAATCATTTAAAAATTAAGAAATCATTGATGTGTCCTAATGAGTCCTGACACACCACTGCTCTGCTATGTTCTCTTTCATCCTCTCCCCGACTCTGTTCTCACTCCTCCTGTGATCCTCACTTCTGCAAGAACAGGGACCTTTTCCTTTCTTACTGGATGACAAACATCTGCCATAGGCAACAAAGAGTAGCTGCTTAGAATACACTAGGATGCCTTCAGGAGTGCACAAGGAAGTCCCATCTGCTGTGGTCCGACCTCCAGCAGCTCTGCAAAAACATCATCAGAGAAGAAGAGAGTACTTGAGATAGCAGCAGGAAACAGCAAGTCCTGAATGCCTAGTTACTGTTTGACTTGCACCATCAGGGCTAGATAGCAAATGAAGGAGAAAGAGGAAGAGAGGGAAAGAAGTCAAGCAAATAGAAATACAAGGAAATGAGGAGAGGAAAAAGTCAAGAATGCTGTATACATTGCCACCCAAGTATCACCCAATTCCAGTCATATCTCCCAGTCGTCTCTCCCTTCACCTCTGCCCCCCATCCAATTCCTCCTGTTCCCATCCCAATTTGCCTTCAGTTCACCTGTAAAATGTCGGAGAACCTCACAGAAGAGGGAGAGGAAGGGTTGCATGAGCTAGAGGGATCATGGACAACAAGAACACAGTCCAGAGAATCAACTGAACAGAAGCTGAACTGACCCACATGGACTCTGTATGGGTCTGAGCTAGGTCCTCTGCATATAGCATATGGTTGTGTAGCTTGGTGTTCTTATCTGACTCCCAAAAATGGGAGCGGAGGTTGTCTCTGATTCTTTTGCCTGCACTTGGGACCCTTTTCCTCCTACTGTGTTGCCACATCACCCAGCTGTAATATCTCTCTCTCTCTCTCTCTCTCTCTCTCTCTCTCTCTCTCTCTCTCTCTCTCTCTCTCTTTCTCTCTCTCTCTGGAAGGAAAACAGAGGAGAAGTTGATCTTTGGGAGGAACTGGGAGGAGTGGAGGGATGGAAGCTGCAGTTGGAATATAATGTATGGGAGAAGAAACATTGTCTCAAACAAACAAACAAAAAATGCTGTGGAACTTCTATAGAAAATGTGGTCTGGAGAGTTCTGGAATAAACGCTGGGGTCACAGGAAGTGAGTTGACTGCGGATCTAGAAAGTGAAGGCCTCATCCTACATACTGGTCCTGTGAGCTTTGGCTCAAGTTAAGGAATATCATGATTGTTATATAAGGAAATAATGAGCTACATGAATGGCAGAAACTTTCTTTTCAGGGCTAGAAATGTAGCCCTGAGGTACCATGCCTACCTGATAAGACCTCAACTTCAATCCCTAGCACAGAAAAAAAAAATAATAATAAAAATCAAATTTAATTCTTAAAACTCCAGAAGTAACTATAGGCAAGCCATTTGTATTTGCATGTCAGAAACTTCATCAAAAGGAATCTTCTCCCAAAATAAAGGAAAATAAAAGTACATAAGCCAGAATTCCGTGTGATTGATCTCTCTAAGAAGCAAGGCAGATACACCCTGGAGCCAGCATCTCAACCCACTGTGTGTCCCCCTGTTTCTAGCTGCGTTTCCATGAGACCAGATAGAAGTGCTGACCCAGAATGTATCGAGGTTGCTGAAGACATTCCTGCCAGAGACTAAGCATTCACCAGGGTTATGACTCACCAGCCTGCTCGTGATTTTATACAACAAGCTTCCCTATGAATCCTGACTGGAAACATAAGGAGATTGTCTTAAAGTGACTAAGATCTTACAGGAACTTTACAGAAACATGTCAGAATGATGTAAAATGGACTTACTCATTGATTCAGACCATAACCTCTTGGAATGGATTGCATATACCATATCTGCCTGGAAGTGTTACTCCTTCCAAAATTAAGCCTGTGTTGAAAACCTACCATGAGGAACTTGCATCATGCAATTGACTTGGACAAATACACATCGGTGCTATAAAGTTTGGAAGAACTCATGGTCCCATAGGGAAGTCAGTTTAGTTCAACCAGAATTTATTGGAAGGGAAGTGCTGGAAGGGACTTTAGACCACAGCTGCTGACATTCCTTCTATTCATTGTGCAAGTTAGGAAATGGATTGATTAGGATTAAGGTGAAGAAAACTGACATACAGGTGGATGTCCTGGCTCACAAGGTAAGACTAGAAGCCGGACTGTCACTGAGACAGTAGAGTGGTGTAAAATAAAGGCCATTGCCTTCAACAAGGAAAAGGAACTTTTTCCTTTGATTGGTTTTAACTCAACAGGGTGTAGTATTTTTTTTTTAATCTTGGACAACGTGATGTTTTGAAATGCATATACATCATAAATAGTTTAAATACAGCTTGTGAACACAGTAGCTATTTTGTGGTCACACCTACTCTAAAATAATAGCTCAGTCAGCAACATACTTCCCTTGCAAGCCTGAGGACCTGAGTTCTACTATAGTCTCATCATGGTTTCTACTGCTATGATAAAACATCCTGATCAAAAGTAACTCAGAATGAGAGGAAATGGTTTGCTTCAGCTTATGACTCCACATCACAGTCCATCATCAAAGAAAGCCCAGGCAGAACTGGAGGCAGGAACCTGGAAGGAGAGATTCAAGTGGAAACCGTGGAGGAACATTGCTTACTGGGCTGTGCCTTCAGGATCGCTCAGCCTACTTTCTTATGAAACTCAGGCCCTCTTTCCCAGAGGTGATACCACCACAGTAGACTAGGCCCTTCCATATTAATTAATTGAAAAAATGTTCACAGGCCTGCCCACAGGCCTATATAATAGGGACTTTTTCTCAACTGAGGTTTCTTCCTTCCAAACACTATCCAGTATCAAGTTGGAAAAAAACCCACAACAACAAAAACCTAACAATGACATCCCCAGAACTCATATAAAACAGCAGGGCATGGTGACCTGTCCTTGTAGTCTCAGAGACAGGCAGAACACACACACACACACACACACACACACACACACACACACACTGTATACTTATCATGTGTGTGTGTGTGTGTATACAAACACATATATATATATATATATATATATATATATATATATATATATATACACATATATATACATATATCAGTGTGTGTGTGTGTGTGTGTGTGAGTTATAGTGGCCCTTCTGTACAACAGAGATTTTCAAAGTTATCCCTCACACCTGCAATCACGCATCCTTTAACTCAGTAATATCACCTCACACCCTAACCACTTCAGACTCTGGAGACCACTATTCTATGCCTACTTGTAAGATCAGATTACACAAATAAGAGACATCATGGAAGCTTGTCTTTCTAAACTCAACTCATTTCACTTAACATGCTGTCTTCCAGATTCACCCATGTTGTCAGAAATAGTAGGTTTCTTTTCTTCTATGGCTGAATTCTGTGGGTATGTGTAATTTTATAGGTATTATTATATATCATATACATAATCGTATACACATGGGGTCTGAAGAGATGGCTCAATGGCTAAAAGCACTAGCTGCTCTTGCAGAGAACCAACCTGACTTCAGTTCCTAGCGCCCACATCGAGCAGCTCACAACTACCATTAATTCCATCTCCAGGGGAATCTACTCCATCTTCTGGTCGCTATGGGTATTCCACTAACATCCACAAACCCACATACATAATTAAAAATAAATTTTTAAAGAAGTGCACATATGTATAATATTGATTTTGTCCTTAATAAACTTTTAAAGAATCTGAATAGACACATTAGAGTGTTAAAAGATTCAGTAAGGATAAGATGAGAAGGAGGCAGGAATAATTGGAGGTGCTCTGGGACAAAATGATACTTGGTACAGACATTGAAGAAATGGAAGGCACTGAGACAAAGCGGGTAAGCACAACCCAGAAGAGCAAAGGCATATGTATGGCGCATGAAACAGGCAGCACAAGCAAATAGCGGTGGTAGCACACACCTCCTGCAGAATAATATTGTAAAGAAATAACAAGCAAACAGAACAGACTCACTGCTTCCAGGCATATTTGTGCTATAAATATTATTATATCTACAGCTAATTTCAAGAGCAGCTGGTTTTCAGATGTATTTTATTTTTATTTTATGTGTATATTCCTGTTTATATGTATGTGCACCTCATGTGCACCAGTGCCCATTAAGACCAGATGAGGGCATCAGATCCCATGGAACTGAAGTTACAGGCAGTTTTAAACTGCATAATGTGAGTGTTGGAAATGAACCCAGGTCCTCTGCAAGAACAGCAAGTGCTCTAAACTGCTGGGTCATTTTGCTGTCCCTAATAATGGCTAATCTTAACAGTCCCACCAATTGCTGAAAAATTAACTGTGAACTTACAAACAGCTCCCATTCACTACTGTCTGGGGGTGTTCTGTTTAAGAGAGTTCCTTGGCCTTGACACTTTTCTGGTAACTGCACTTATCTGGGCACTTATAGATCAGAGTCTCTACACGTAATCAGCATGCCTTATAAACTTAATTCCCTGTAAGAAATCTTAGGGGGAGTCATCCGTAACAAAATCAGCAATTTTGCAGATTTAAAAATATTTCCAAAAGTTGTTAGTCTTCTCTCTCCAAAAATTATACTCTCAAATGCATATATTATATTTCTCCTCTTCCTCTGAACACACTTAATAATTATTATTACCACATGTTTTCTTTTTATTCCTTAGAACACTTCTGAGCAGATGCTTCCAAGCAAATGGCCTACCAGCGGCCCAATTCATCCTCCCAGTGCTGTGCCTGCTAAGAACAGTCGCCTGACTTTGTAAGTTCACTTTATTGCAAATTCTTATCATTCAACAGAATCTTGAAAAATATATGTGTTTCCTATAGACAAAACACCAACACGTGACTAGGTCAAGATGAAAAGAACATTTTTTTTAACTTTCAATCTTTCTTAAATTTCAGATCTCACAAAGCTTCGAAAGAGAAGCCAGTAGAAATACTTAACTCCAGTGCTTCTCAACCTTCCTAAAGCTGTGACCCTTTAATACAATTCCCTATGTTGTGGTGACCGCCCCACAACTGTAAAACTATTTTCATTGCCACTCCATGACTGCAATTTTGCTGCTGTTATGAATCATAAATGAAGATATCTGCTATGCAAGACATCCTATATGCAACCCCTGTGAAAGGGTCACTTGACTTCCAATGGGGTCGCGACCCACAGGTTGCGAACCAAAGCATAACTCCTTGCTTTCCCTTCTCAATTCTGAGTCATTTAAATGCAAAGCAATATCTGTAGTTAGGGATCCTGGAGAAAGACACTGAGATGATGAGCCTCATGAACGTGGATTCTTAAGGAAGTTGTATCAGTCGGCGGGGACATCCATTGAAAAAGAAAAAGAAAATTGCCACACCAATTAGAAGTATGTCTATCTCTGTACTCAGGCTCATGGGCAGTTTCTCTCATCTATGGCACATAGCCAACATCAAAATGGCACTTGAAAACCATAAATGGTGGCACACACCTCCAATCCTAGTCTCTGAAAGGTATAGAGTCAGACGGTTTAAAGTTCAAGTCTAGCCTCAACTACATAGAAAATCTGAGGCCAGCCTGATCTACATGGCATCCTTGAAAGTTCCTGCCACTCCAATCTGCATCAAGTAGATGCAGAGAGTTTTCCTTACATCTGTGTCAGCCCTCTCTCTGCATTTGCCTTCCTCTACCTTTAAATATGCTGCCTCTTTAACCCTTTCTTAGCCACCCCTAACAGATATGTAACTAAATATAAATATATACTTACATATGTATCATATAAAAAGTGGTATTAGTTAGTAAAATTGCCTGTATCTATGAATACAGTCAAGTGAGATTTAGAATTCATAGCCAATAAAGATGATACAGGTTCTGTACTTTTTATTGTTCAATAAATTTTGGCATTATAGAATATAAAGAGAAAAGGACCCGGCACTGTTAAACAAGAGAACCTTATTTTGCTATGGTTCTGGAGAGCAGATATCCACAAACATCTTTGTATGTTCTTTGGCTCTTTCTTCCAAGGTTTTCTTCTTACCTTGCAGATGGCCAGTATCTTTCTATGTCCTAATGGATCCTTTTGCTGTGTCCCTGTGTCCCTGGTATCCTTTGTGTGTCTAAATTCACTTGTTATACAGACAGCAGTGAGCTTGGATTGGGACCCACATTCTAATGGCGCCATTTTAACTTTGTCATTCTGTAATGTCCCAGTCTTCAAGTACCATAACACTCTGAGGTCCTGGGGGTTTGAAGACTTTAATATAAAAACTGATAGGTGACACCATCTGTAACAAGAGTACTTTGAGGAGAAAAATATAAGAAACTAGGGGAAACTGGGGTAGCAAAAAGGTGGCTCCTGATCTCACAGAAAGCTCTGGAACCTTCATGCGAACCTTCAAAGGCTTTGGCTGCATGGCCATACTTTTCCTAGACACCTTCTGTTCATGTGGCTGCTATGAATCAAGAGCAATTCATTAGAAGATACAATGATGAGCTGTTGGCAGGAACACTCTCAACAACTGTGAACCATGTGCCAGCTGGGTCTATATGATCCAGATAGAGAACCAACAGTGGTTATCTCAGGTAGATAACACAACTTCTATTCAATAGGACTTCATTACTGTCTAATCAACCAACCACGGTAAATTGCCAGCATATTTAAATGCATGCAAAGCGTACAACTTAAATTCCTAGATTATGATTTCACATTGTAGGTATTAGAGTTAAGATGGAATCACTTCTGTTAACTAACATCAAAGTGTATGATTTTTTTTTGCTTTTGGGGGGTTTTTCTACATTTTATTTTATTTATCAACAAAATGCTGTCCCCTTTCCTAGTTTCTCCTCTGCAAACCACCTATCCCATTCCCCCTCCCCTCTGCCTCTATGAGAGTGCTCCCCCACCCACTCACCCACTCGTGCCTCACCTCTCTTGCTTCTCCTTATGCTGGGGCATCAAGCCTTCACAGGACCTCCCCTCCCATGGATGCCAGATAAGGCAATCCTCTGCTATATATGTAGCTGGAGCCATGGGTCCTTCCATGTGTATTCTTTGGTTGGTAGTTTAGTCCCTGGGATCTCTGGGGGGGTCTGGTTGGTTGATATTATTGTTCTTCCTATGGGGTTGCAAACCCCTTCAGCTCCTTTAGTCCTTCCCCTGACTCCGCCTTTGGGGACCCCATGCTCACTCCAATGGTTGGCTGTAAGCATCCACCTCTGTATTGGTCAGGCTCTTACAGAGCCTCTCAGAGGACAGCTATACCAGGCTCCCGTCGGCAAGCTCTTCTTGGCATCAGCAATAGTGTCTGGGTTTGGTGTCTGCAGATGGAATGGATCCCTAGGTGGGGCAGTCTCTGGATGGCCTTTCCTTCAGTCTCTGCTCCACTCTTTGTCCCTATATTTCCTTTGGGCAAGAGTAATTCTGAATTAATATTTTTGAAATGGATGGGTAGCTAGCCTCATCCCTCAACCAGGGGCCATGCCTATCCACTGGATATGGTCTCTACGGGTTCTGTCTCACCTTTGTTGGGTATTTGGCTAATGTCCTCCCTATTGGGTCCCTGGCATCTGGGACTTTCTAGTGGCTACCCTCAGTTCCCCCTCCCCCACTGCTACACACCTCCTTTCAAATAAGTGTATGATTTTCAAATAAAAGGTTCTTACCTATAAATGTCTGATACCAAGTATCAACAAAACCAACCCTCTCCTGCAACCACAGTTTCTAGAGAGACTAATGCTACTCTAAACAGAAAGGAGTTCTGCAAAGACAGATGCCCCAAAAACTCTAATAGATGCCAGTCTTATTATAAATCATTGTGATCAAAGACTATATTTCTTTAAACGCTTTTACAAGCCTCCTTAATAATTGCCTTTTCATGTCTCCCTGCATCTTAATTCCTTTGAGCATGCCTATAGTTTGCTGTGCCATCCGTATTCCCATTGCACTGTTCTTGGCCGTTTGCAATCCCACTCCAAAGTAAAACTTGATTTTACTTCTACTGTTAAACCCTTGTGCTTCTATTGATCAATATCAGCTATAAATGCAAATATTCAAGTAAAACCTTGTGACCATCCATAGTGCCACAGAACTTCTTTGGAGGGATTTCACCTCGAGTTTCACTTCATGACTCTAAAGACCTGCTGAGGCAAGAATGGTTTCTTATTTATCTGTACAGCTCTAAAAATAACACAATGACTGGTACCTAGTAGGTGCTGGGCAAGTGTGCTGAAGAAACAGATGTTCAAGGGGTCCTCAAGTTTGGTGACCAACTCATCTATTTGCCCAGGACTTTCCCATTCTAAAATTAAAAGTCCCATGTCCCTGACACAGCTTTAACCCCAGCCAACCCCTGCAATGGGCCTCCTACTCCTTGGAACTTTCTCACTACATCTGTGTCATGGCTACATTCAAATAAATTCAATTAGTAACTTCATCTTTACTAAATGTCCCCTACAAGCTACATTCATAAAGATGTGGTAAACAGGTATGGTAAGCTGAGGAGCTATTGATAGCTGATAGCTTCTGGGGAGGGGGAGAAAATAAGTTTGCTTTTGTGATCCCTGGTACTTTAACCACAGTCCAGTAGATGGACCCCCATCCATTAGCATATATATGCAACACTAATTGGATTTGTTGGGATATATTTTTTAAAAAATGTACAAGAAGTTGGGAGAGGATGAGGGTTGGGATCTGAGCAGACTTAGGGAAAGTGAAGGGTGAAATGTGGCCAAAATACATATATACATGTGTTAAATTATTATTGTCTTAGGAGTTTACTACTGTGAACAGACACCATGACCCAAGCAACTCTTATAAGGACAATATGTATTTGGGGCTGGCTTACAGATTCAGAATTTCAGTCCATTATCATCATGGAGGGAACATGGCAGCATCCAGTCAGGCGTGGTACAGAAAGAGCTGAGAGTTCTACATCTTCTTCTAAAGGCAGCAAGGAGAAGATTGGCTTCCCAGCATCTAAGATGAGGGTCTTAAAGCCCATGCCCATAGTGGCACACTTCCTCCAACAAGGCCACACCTACTATAACAAGGCCACAACTCCTAATAGTGCCACACCCTGTGCCACGCATATTCAAACCATCACAATTATTATATTGTAAGGTCTTAAAAAAGAATCACATATAATGTGCCAGATACAACATATATCATTTTTATTTTTCTTGTTTCTAATAGAAACATCACCCAAGACATTGACACAGAAAATATTAGACTACAGTCTTAGTCTCACCTATAAAGTAGCCAGTAGTCTGAAGGTACTCAGTCCCAAGAATCCTGCCTCAGACCAGAACAACAGGCTCCAGAAATTTGTGTTCATCATCTACCCCAAAATGCTTCAGTCTCACATCATATTTCCCCAGGCATGATTTGGTTTCTAAAATAACAGCACCACTTAGTGGGAACAAAAAAGACTTAAGACCTGGAATATCTTGTCCCCAAATAGACCATCACACTGTGTTCTACCAACAGGGACTCTTAGAATTACTACCAGAATTTGCAGTGTAGCAAGTTTAAGGAATCCATCCATGAAATTGTATGAATAGTGAAGTAGGATTTTGTTTTTCTAACCAGAGAGTCAGAGCCCATTTGATGCATTTATATAACACAGCTATTGGGCTGCATTGCTTCATGCCCCACTACTGCTGTCCTCTGCACTGCGACCTTCCAATCAGAAAATTCTTCATGTAGTGAGAAATGAGTCCTCATCAGATCTCCCGTGCTCATAGGTCTTCCTACCCATTCTTCCACGGGACTCAAGACTCTTCCCTTCCAGAATCAGCACTCAACAACATAACTCCATGATGGCAGTGGGGCAAAGAAGCATGTAACTGACCTGCACTAGTTGCTCCTCCCTGACGATAGTAGTGCCCTGTGATTGGTCAGACCAAAGTCATTTATCTCCCCTGTGATTGATGAAGGAAAAAGATGAAGTAAAAGGGAAGGGCTATGTATGAAATTTCGAAAAAAAAAAAAATGGTGGAGAAGCGCTAAAGAAGTGCCTCAGTAATTAAATGGACTTACTGTTCTTCAAGAGGATCCAGGTTTAATAGCCGGTACCTATATCAGATAGGTCACGAGCACTTCTAACTCTTACTCTTAAGTATCTAACACCCTGTTTTGGATTCCAGGAGTACCTGCATATATGTGGTAAACACACACACACACACACAACAATAAAAATTAATCCTAGAGCTTTCTTAATTGTGGTGAACTAGTCACCCATGAGGCTCCAGCATGTTGTTCCAGTCCTCACACAGATGGCCCTGATTAAACTAAATGTGTCACAAAACAAGACTGGAAGCCATGAATCTGAGAAGAGATGAACAGAAGGGGTGGGTGTTGATAAAGGTAAAAGAACAAAATGAAAGAATATAGGGGAGGGGAGTCATCAGAGAATAGTCCATACATGTGGAAAACTGTCAAAAAGCAAATGTAATTACCAATAAAATAAAATAATTGGCAGTGGAATCCCTGTCCATTTGCCTCCATCTTTGTTTTAGTCTACTTCCTGTTGCAGTAACAGCACAGCAAAGCCTGGCAAACTTATAAGGAATCCATATTCATCTGGCTGAGGATTCTAGTAACTGGAAGTCTAAGAACAGGGTGCCATCTTCTAGTGAGTACCTCAATGCTGCCATATAGCACAGTTCAGATAAAGAGAACACTCAAGAGACAGAAGGGAACGGGGGAACTGACCTCAGAACAAATCCACTATCTCAAAGCTAGCCCGCCTCTAGGATAAAGGCACTGACTAACCCGCCTAAGAAATCAGAGCCTTCGTGATCTTAAAGGTCCCATTGTCCTACCATGCTGACAATTAATTTCTAACATGAGTTCAGAGTGGACATTCAAACCATAACAATCCTTCTACTACCTATAGGTAGGGCCTTTCTGTCTCACCACCCTGAATGCATCATCAAATTTTCTGGCTAAACTTGCCTTATTTAGAATCTTCTTGGAGAAGGAGATAAAAATATACTATTAAAAATAATAATAACTTCCTGTGAAAGATTCAAAGGTCAAATAAATACAATAGTTTCGGTGACATGCTGAAAACACAGGGGACTATTCTTTTAGAGGTTTTGCTAGCAGGCTGGGAAAGTTCACAGGTGTTTTGGCAAAGCTTTCCCAATTGATGCCAGAAAGACCTGCCTCTACCCAGCTGCATTCTCCATTTAGTGTGAGTGCCCAGTACCGACTTCACTCTCTAATTGCCTGTAGTTAGTCATTATGTCTCAGCTGCAAGACTTGGGAATGCCAAGAAGCCAACACACCCAGAGGCCTTTGTGTTTTAAATACATGGACCAAAAAAAGAAATTTCCTAAGGAAAGTTACTGTTTGAATATATGTGGGCCAAAACAGGGGGGCTCTGGCTGTAGATAAAGCCAATCCAACTTTGAAATCCCTGAGCATTACAGAAGAAACTCAGAAAAGACACTGAAGTAGAAATGCGATTTTACAATCCTCTGTACTCGTTCCTGTACATGGCTCAGACTACAAAGTGAGTTAGCCAAATCAGTTAGGGGATTCAGTTCTATTCTATGAACATTAATTGAGCTCTGTTTCAGTGCTGAAAAAGCCAATTAAAATTGGCTTTCAAATAATGGTAATTAATTACCTCATATAACAAGATGTTGGAGAGAAGCAGGCCCAGGAGTTGATCTATGAGCTAAACAATGTTAAGAATCTCAGTTGATGTTTTTATCCCATGAAGATAACATCACAATTTCAAGATGGCAGCTGCTTCTTAAGACCTCTCTCTACAGGATAATATGTGTAAGTAGGAATGGAGGCAGAGTTTCCCTGTCCTCTTCTCTCATCTGGAATAGAAACCCTTTTCTCAATTCCTCTCTGTGTTTCTGTTACATCTCTTTAGAGAGAATGAGATTTCAAGGTCACTCCTATGCCAATAAGTCAGAAATAAGGAATATGCAGTTCATGATATTTTAGACCTAGCAGGATTAATTTCTTTGGTGAAGGCACACCATGTCAGGGCACGTGGTCTCCATGATGAATTCAGGGATTTTATGGTAGAGAATCGGTAAAGCAGTTGCTGTTGTGTAGACAACAAATAAGGATTTACTCTGAATATCTCTGTCTGCACTGGACATATACAGATGGATGGACAAATTCCCATTTCTCCAAGGAAAACAAGCATCCACTCTACGATTTTGTTATTTACTTCCCTGATTAATTTCATAACAGATCTAAAGCGATGAAAAGCTGTGCCAGTTTTGTGCTCTAAAAATCACAATAGAACCTCTCCAATCCTCATGTTCTTTCTACAGTGTGATTTTAACATCACCCAGTGACAGAGTCAGTATTTCCTCCCTAGGAATCAGGATAAACTTGTTGCTACAGCTGATGTGACACCGCTTTACTTGGAGTCTCAGGTAACACATGTGACACTCGGTTCTCTTTGAATAAGACATTAGAATCTAGCTATCCTGCTGTAAGGAAACTCAGTTCCCTGTGAAGAGTTTTCTGCCTGTGGAAGGGAAACACTTGTCTGTGGGAGGAGAGATCAAACTGACCCAGGGACTCCTGGGTAAATCGTAAGTTTGTAAATACAACAGATGTTGCTGTGGGCCTCTAAGTATTAAGGTGGTTTGTTAGCTAACAACAGATAACCAGGAGCAAACCATGTCAGAACTAAGATGGAATAAGCTTTTGATGCTATGAATTTTACCTACTATTAGAGCACAGGGGAAAGAAAAACAAATGAAAGAGAGGCCTATGATTGTGGAAACTGCTCCAGAGATGGGGTTCATGGTGCTGGCACTAGGGGGAGATAAAAATACAGAAAATAATCCACAACAACCTTTGGACAGTGTGGGTTGTGTGATACAAGTCTGCTGGTTACACATCCTATGGTAGACCTCGGAGCTTCTCACTTACATTGCCTATTCTCCTTTTCTTGCATGTCTGTATGTCTTTGTGACCTACTTGGGATAGATAATTATCAGGGGATGTGCCACGATTCTCTTTTGGTTAAGTATTTGAGATCTGTACACAAGTCACCATTCCATTGACTTCAGTTCTGAGACCTCATGCTGAAATGGAGATTTAATATAATGGTGGAGTTTCTAACAGTGTGAGTCCCTGGAGGGAATACAGTTTTCTCGTGTTTGTTTTGTTCTGTTTGAAATGCTATCTTGGCCCAGTTTTCAGGCCCTGGCAAGAGACCAGTCAGTTCTCCTTGAATAGTCAATTAATTACAACCCCCCAACCACCTCCTATCAGACTTTTATACTTCAGGCCCAATTGTTCCAGGGCCAAAGAGGACCAGATAACCAAACACAGCAAAAGTAAATATGCAATTATGATTTTCCATAGAACATAAAACATTCTCAAGAACATTTATATTAATAATAATAAGCATTAGAAAACACACAGAAGGCCAAGCACTTGGAAAGCTAAAGCACAAGGCCAAACAGTTCCAGTGCAGCTCTAGCTACACTGCAAGGCTGTGCCTCAAAACAGACATAAATAAGGGGTTGGAGGGATGTATCAGTGCTAAAGGCACTTTGCAGCATTAACCTGGCATCCTGAAGTCAGTCCCCAGAATTCATGTAAAGGTAAAAGGCGAGAACCAGCTCTACGAAGTTGTGTTTTGGCCTCTATACATGCACACGGTAGTGTGTATTTGATACATATACACACATACACACACACATACACACACAGGAGAGAGGGGGGACGGGGAGGGAGAGGAAGAAGGAAAGAGATGGAGGGGGAGAGAGTGGGGAGGATAAAATAAATAAGGGCTAGGAAGATAGTTCAGTGACTAAAAGCCAAGTGTTGCTCTCGCAGAAGACCCAAGTTCAGTTTCCATCACCCACGTCAAGCAGCTCAGAATCAGCTGTCACTCCATCTCCATGGGATAGAACACTCTCTTCTGGGTCCCATGGACACTTGCACTAACCCGTGCACATGCCCCCACACAGACATATACCTATGCACATAATTAAATTTTTAAATGATAAATTAAATAATAAATATGGGAGAGTTTTTTCCTGTCCTAGGCACCATTCAAAGGGCTTTATTAATTTATTGAAGTCTCTCAATGCCTCTATGTTTGTGAGCAGCGTTATGCAAATGAGAAATGCTGGTATACAGGGAAGTGGGTTAATCCACTAAATGGAAATACCTCGTAGATGGTAAAAGCTGAAATCTCACCTAAAGAATCAGAAACTGTGTAAGGATGACAATGAATAGCATATTGGCAGGTAGCACATTATTGAGAGCCATTCACAAATCAAGGAAGAGAAAGATCTGGTAAAAATACAGATCCAAGAGACCTGACTCAATGCAATGAAATTGAGCAAGGTATCCTTAGAACTTACTCCAAAAAACCTACCGTGAAGATAAAACATGTCTGCTCTCCTCTGGATCTTCATTTCAACTGAGCAAATGTGTATATGTTCTATTTCTAGGCTGACAGTCACTTTTAGAAGTGGACAAGGTATACATTAAAAATAAATGACTGCATACATATTGGATGAGAATCACCTGGTCTCATGGTAGCTTACAAGGAAGGGGTTTAAAGGACTTAGTCTATTGGAAGCCTTGTTTCTGATCATCAGTGTAAGGAGAGATTCATGGAAAGACTTTGATCGTGGAAAAGTACCAAAGAAGGTGGAAGTCTCTCCACGTTAACCCAACACTGAGGGCGGAAAGGTGAGCCTGCCTATGAGGGAGAATGCTAACAAACTGGTATGTTCCAAAGAAGACAAGATTATTGAGAAAGAATCTTAAAATTCCTACCATCTGAGGATGGGGTAAGCTTAGAAAGGAGGAGAGTTAGAAGAAATATGAGCTCAGGAAAGAAAACAATAAACACTAAGTTTTCTTTGTGGAGCTCCGGAGAATGGGTGGAGTCTAGAGCTAGGCAACTGTGGTACCTACTCTTGGTTGTCAACTTGACACATCTGGAAGAAGAGGGAGCTTCAGTTGAGGAATGACTTCTGTCAAATTGGTCTATTGACCAATTGTCTGTAGATCAGGTTCTTGCGTGCTAATTGCTAGAGGAAGGGTTAACCCATTATGGACAGAGTCATCTCTGGACAGGTGGTCCTGACTTATATAAGGAAGCTAGCAGACCAGAATCAGGAGATGCTAGCAGGCATTTTTTCCTCTGTGGCCTCTGCTTCAGTTCCTGTCTCAGGTTTCTGCCCTGGGCTCCCATCATCCCATCACAAAATATGACACGGAGTTGGTTTGGGTCAGTATTTTATTACAGTAATAGAAAGTAACAAAAATGAAAATGAATAAAGGCAACGCTAGTTCAGGATGAAGAAACGCTTTCTGACAAAGAAGAAATGGGCTTACTGTAAATGAGCACATCTTGGAAACCAAATTGAAGGTGATGTGAATGTTCAGAGCAGACACAACTAGTCAACATGCTGTGAAAGCCCTTCTGGTTCATATTTCATTGTCCGGAGTCCAGATGTTTCCTTGTTTTTTGTGTTCTCTGTTCTTATTTCTTTGTATATGTGAAGATTATCCCATCGCAGAGCACTGGCGTGATTCCCTCTGCCTAGAATGGGTCTCTGTTCACTCATAGCTTTGTTTGTTTTTCTTCTTTCTAATTTCATACAAAGTATTAATTCCTTTGCAGATTTCTCTGATACCCCAGACCTGGTCAATTCTCCTTTCAGGTCTCTTGGCACCCAGAGCACCTCAATATTACATACTTGTATTTTTTCTCTTCTTCTATTACTATACACACAAACACACATACAATGAGATATGAAAGAGCCACCTCATCTTGATTATTGCTGTATTCCCTACTACGTTTCAATGTATATTTCCTATCTTATCATGATAGCTAATCAAAATTGTCAACTTGAGACACTACCTAGGAAGAAGGATTGCCTCATCCATCAGACTGGCATCTGTGCATGTTTGTGTGTGCATACTGTTGACTGCTGACTAAAGAAAGAGAGCCCAGCCTACTGTGGGTAGTACCATCCCTGAACTGTGTAAGAAATGTAGATGAGCGAGCCAAGAGAAGCAGTCCAGTAATCAGCATTCCTCCCTGGTCTCTGCTTCAGTTCCTATTGTCCAGGTTCCTGCCTTGAGTTCCTGCCTTGGCTTCTTTGCATGATAGCCCATAACCTGTAAAATAAAAATGAAACTTTTCCTCCCCCAAGTTCCTATCAGTCAGCTTTATTACAGCAACATAAAAGCTAATTAGAATAGTTTTCATTCTGTTAGAGCCTTAAAAAGTTAACTGAAAATGTGTGGCTTCTTTACATAGACGAGAACATAATGAATGTAGTCTTCCATGTCTCGAGGTCCAGCACTTAGAAAATGCAAGGAACATGGGTATTTGCTGAATGTGATTGGAGTCTCATCTCTCATGAGGAAAATGCAGCTTGTTCACATTCAGTGGCACACAGGAGATCTCTCAAACCATAAAATCTATCCTATGCTACACACACTCACCTTCTGCCTTAGCACCTCCATTGCTATATGAATTTATACAAAAGATTGGCCCCTCCTGGACCATTCCATAGAGTATTTGTTTAATAATTCAACAGCCTCTTAACATTCTGCATCTTTATAACTTTGACCTCATGAAAGCCAAGTGAACAATCACTATTGATAAAATGTATTTTTCTCATTATAATTTTATATACATTAATATATTCTTATACCTACATACAAACATTTAAATAATATCTCCTTCTCCACTCTCTTTCACTTGCCCTTGGCAATCAGCTCATTCACTTATACCTGGCTGAGAGATGTACCACAGTGCTGTGTTCTATTTAAGGATATTTCCCTGGAGGCCTTGGTAGTTCCTGTTATAATTTGACATTAAAAATAAATAACAAAGAATCACTCAGCAAGCTCCAGGTTCCTTCTGCCTCAGGTGGGCTCCAAGCTCATGCCAAGAATCTAAAAGGTCAGAGGGACCTCCCAGCATTTTTTTTAATGGATGAAGGAAAAGTAAAAGTGGTACAGCGCACACATGCCAGTGGCCAGGCTGACAGAGAGAAACACTGTCACACTGTATCCAAGAAAAGGCTCCATGTGGACTTCAAGATCAAGTGTATTCAAGAATGGAGCTCTGAAGGCATTCCTTGAGGCAGCTGGAAGAACATGTCTCAGGCAACTAGAATTTCCCAAACTTAAAGTCACCACACAGAACACAACAGAGAATAAAAGAGATTATTTCTCTTTTATTATTTTTGTTGTTTGGGTCTGGGGGGAGTGTAAAGAAGCCATTAAAATTTAGAATTAACCTTAAAATGTTAGATTTTTCCAGGATCCTACTTTCAGGAAAGTAATTAAAAAGAACACTTCTAAACAGAGGTAGCACCCTTGCCCAAAGCTGCTATGTAGAAACTCCTTAGTCCTCCTTTATCTCAGTTCCAGCAAGAGACAACAAGGTATTCTTTCCCCCACAAAGAAACTTTCAATGATTCAACATGCCCACAACTACACTGTCAAATGACCACCTTCACGATTCTCTCTATTCTACACAATAGGCTTCATTCCTTTGGGTGAGCCATATCAGCCCATTAGTAAAAAGCCCCATCCCCAGGTCACGACCTCTCCTCTTGAGCCTTCTCACATTTGTGCTTCAGCTAAACATCTAGCAAAAGTCCCAAGGAATTCTGTTCCATGGATTCACTCAGAGATTCTAGCTAGAAAGGGCTCCACAGTTTGTAATGACACATCTAGCACACAAAGCTGCTTTTGAGGGTAACCAATGCCAGGGAAGAAAGGCTGGGGACCTGTGGACAGTGTTTTTAAGGCCCGAGTCTAGACGTAACACATGTTCACTCTACTTACATTTCTTAGATATGAAGTAGTCATGTGGCCTCAGTGAACTCCACGGAGGACTGAGAATGTAAAGGGATAAATGCAATGCCAGGATCACGTTCTTGCGGGGCCACACAGGCCCTCAAATGACTTGACCACTGACTTAGGCATCTCTTAGAATTAGGTAGAGTCAGGTTCAGTTCCCTACTCCTCCACTGAGTGCCTTGGCAATTTATTGAACTCAAGAGGCTTTGCTTTCCTCTCACATACAGTGGTGGAGGTGTACAATAGTAACACTAACAAATCATTCATCAAGTTTTTGCGAGTCATGTGAGCAGATTCACACCAAGCACTCACAATGGTATCTGAAACATGCAAAATACGATGTTGGTGATGATATTTTCCTAGACTGAAAATCATAACACAGAAGAGTATTGAAAATTTTACTGTTTTATAATTTTTCTTTTGTTGATGTATAACTCATGCGTGCACACATACACATGTGCACACATGTGCCACTGCAATAATCAACCTGTTTAAAAATTTATCACCCTGAGGTTTTCTAGTATCCATATCTCCAGTGCTAACAGTGCCTGCTCTATAATTGTT
Source organism: Mastomys natalensis (assembly GCA_021653895.1). Classification (NCBI taxonomy): domain Eukaryota; kingdom Metazoa; phylum Chordata; class Mammalia; order Rodentia; family Muridae; genus Mastomys; species Mastomys natalensis. The sequence continues at coordinate 1,193,521 of JAJTUV010000429.1, forward strand.
GCTCAGAACTGTTGAATATTGTTTTAAACTGATACCGTCTCTTCACTTCTTGATTAATCATAATTGTACATCACAGCTATTGCCATGACCATTTCCCATCCCTCTGCCATTTCCACGTTAGCCATTCCCTAATCCCACCCCTAGCACACAGGAACCATGCCAGTCCTATCAGCACACAGTTCTCAATGTACAGACCCTTGTCTTCTCTTATTGCCAGTGATCACGCCAGTTCTTCAACTCTTCCACATTCAACATTTGGGTCCTCCAGTCGATTGCCTTTTACAAGACAGTAATTTTTTCATTTCTAGTAACAATTCACTATAGTGACATTAACAATGAATTATTCTGATAGCATCTAGTTACAGTACAATAGCATTTCTCCGGCTTTTGCATGTCTCAGAGTCACATAGACAATTTATTATCACACAGCTGGCCAGGCTACAAAGTCCCTGATTACATAGATATGGTGTGCCAGGACCTGAGAGACTTTTCTAGTGGGTTACCAGATGATGCGAATGATGGTGATTGGTCCAGGACCCACACTCTGAGACACACTGTTGTCTTAACACAAAGCTTGCTGCCTTTTGTCACTACTTTTAACCCTCATAGCTATCCTTTAAGGTTAACACAGTTGATGAAGTAACAATGAGATCAAGTACATGAACTGACTTAGTCAAATGCACCCTACCGATATGCAGCTGACTGCAAGCCTCTGACTCCTCCCCGGTTGAGTCTGACTCTGTGGACCACCAGGAAACAGTGAGTACTGCTGACATGCAAATACTGGGACATGCAATAGTTGATTATACATTGAAACAAAAAAAAAAAAAATTGTTTCTGTTCTCCTTCAGTTTTGATCAAAATCTAATATCCCAAAGCCAGAAATATTTTCCTTCTTTTCATTACTGACGTTCACTTAGTTTAAAAGGAGTCATTTTCTCTATTATTACCAACAATAATGACACCAGAGCTACAACCACCACCCAGATCAACTGCCATCAGGCCCCTGACCTCTCTGAGACCCAGAGTTCTTCCTCTGGGATCCCCACCTGTCCTTAGTGTTTGTCACCAAGGCTCTTGGTGACATTTGGGAAAGAAAGAGGGGGGAGAGAAGGAGGAAGGGAGGGAGGGAGAAAGGAAGGGAGGGAGGGAAAGCACTTCCTTGGAGTAGCATCTAGACTATTTAGAATCCAGAAAACTCTGGTAAACCAAACTTCGTTTCTTATGACCACACTGCCCTCTACAGGCCACAAAGTTGCAAACAGAAATAGCACCATTGCTTCCCTGCCTGGAAAATGTTTTGAGGCCAAAGAAGTCTGGGAAGGGGTAGGTGCGGAGAGCAGGGGGGCAGGAAGCAGTGGGCAAGGAGATATGCCAGAGGATTTGCAGAGGTTTGTATTTTGAGAACAGAGAAAAGAGGAACTAGTAGTAGCCTTTGTGATCTTCCAGGATGCTTTTCCCGTGGGAATGCTTTTCACCTTGTCGTGGGAAGTGGTTTGCACAAAACATGCAGATCATTAGCATTCACAAGCAATTGGTTCCATACTCAAATGTGGACAAACTTCAGAATAACTGATTTTTTTCTGCGTAAGAGCAATAATAATATAAATTAGTATGGCACTTTACAATGAACTCCTTATACCACCTCTCATTTAATCTTCACAGTGATTCTAAGACATGCCAACCAGCAACACTGTGTTTTAATGAGCAAACTGGAGCCTGCATATTAAATGACTTGTCAAAGGAGCTGAGATGGGAGAATTACATATCTGTGCCTTGAATTAAAGTCATCTCACCTCTTCCTCAGGGTTGTTTATTTTGTATCTGTTGTGGTTGGTTGAGACAGGTTTTCACTGTGTAATTCAACCTGGGACTCATAATGTAGCTCAAACTGGTTTGAACTCCCCCTCTGCCTGCTTCTGCCTCCTGAGTGTTAGAATTACAGCCAAGCTCCATCATGCCCAGATGAATTCCTGGGTTTGTTGTTTTGTTTTGTTTTTTGTTGTTTTTACCATGTTCTTCTGAACCAAAGGAAATCCAAAGCTATCAAATTCCTCCTACCTGCAAACACCTGAATAAATAGGTAGGCATCAAACTAGTAGCTAAAATCATGTGTTTCTTACAAAGTTTTAGGTGGTGTTGATTATAATTGAACCCACTTTAAAGAGAGGGAATTGAGGCTTAGAAAGTTTCATGTGATCTACCGTACGGCAGGTAGTCAGATTTCTCTATCTCCAAAGCACATCTAGTCTCTTGACCCATTTGGGAAAAGCTCCAAATATCAGTGCCATGTGAAGCTTAGACCACCCAAGTGTCTATGTCTTCCAAAAGCTTATCCTGTCCCTGCTGTGCCCTGTCCCACTCCTGTCTCCTTTCCTCACCCCTCCCCCACCTCAGCCTCAAGTGCCAGCTCATATGTTCTAGTAGAACACCTGCTAGAAATAAGACATGCTTAGCAACCCCTCCCAGTCTCAAGGAACATCACATCTCTGAATACCTGGGAAAAAATGGGTTCTATCAGCATCCTGTAATGGAGGGGGGAAGAACTCATAAGACCTCTGAGATGGTTAATAGTCACTGGAAGAGGGAGATGTGTTTATACAGTTATATGTCACACTGCTAAGTTTCCCATTTTCCTGTAAGGACCTTAACTGAGCTCGTTATGGAAGGAGGAGGCAGAAGAGGAGGTGGGAAAGGAGATGCAACATCCCTGATTATCTGCCCCAACATCCCTGATTATTGCCTCCTGTGCAATACAAGTTTTCTAATTTATAGTGAACATATAAAGGTTGCTCTTTACTTTGAGGGTGAGAGAGGGTGAATGCAGAAAAAAAAAAAAAGTACTCTGTGTGTTCTAGGAAAACAACAGCAGCGACCTCTTAATGTTCCCAGGATTTGTTAAGGAGACATTCTGCCAGCCCCTCCAAGGTATAATCTGAAGTGTTAATTGGTTTCCTACGTCGGTTGCTACACATGCTTCTCAGTTCTTCATCTGCTTCGTGAAAATCCAAATAAGACGACCAGAAAAGCATCCAAGCATTTTAACAACAAAAGTTTGGGAGCTGGGCAGAAGGAAGTGATTATACATGATAGCCAACATAGAATTTCTGCAACAAAACGGGGGGGGGAAATCCTCACGAGTTGTTAAAGGTAACCTTATTTTTAAGTCTTCACCCCTCCTCTTTGCTTTCGTAGGAATACAAAGTTTCCAACAGTAGTTAGAGCCACAAAATCAGAACCCCCACACAGATCGGCAGGTGCTTCCTGGAGTCTTCTGGGTTAAGTTTCTAGGGCAGCTTGTAAAAGACAGCCCTACTGGGAGTCTATTATAGGAAAATTGTAGTTCTAAGTGCTAGAGGCTGGTAGTCCTTGATTAAGGTGTCCCTGGGCTGGGTTGTCCTGAAGTCTCCCCTTGGCTAGAGATAGCTGCGTTTCCTCTTTGTGTGCTCTTTCTTCTGGACCTTTCTGTACCCTCATCTCTTCTTAGGGTAACAAGTACCACCAATACGATTCCATTTACTCTAGTGACCTCTTTAAAGGCCAAACTCCAATTCCAATCATTTTCAGTGGCACTATATGCTAACTTATAACTCATATGTAAAGATTCTAACATATAAATTTGGAGGTAAAAAAAAAAAATCTCCTCTCTTTGGACCTACACACAGGTAAGCTAGGAAGCAGGAACAGCTAATAACTGCTCTTGGTGATGGTGGAGGCTGTTCATAAGCTACTAAGACTAGCTGCAGTTGGAGCTTGTCAAGTTCAGCCTGAGCTTGAATCTAAAATATCCCCAGAGGCTCATATTTGAGCATTCGGTCCCCAGCTTACAGCCCGAACTTTGAAGGTTGTGGAGCCTTTGGAAGGTAGAGCCTCGGCTAGAAGCAAGCCTTTGAAGGTTTGCTTACTCCTCATGCTGGCCCGGAGCTCTCTCACTTCCTTGGCTCATGCCATGAAGTTGCTGCTACAAGATTTCAACTTCATGGTGGACTGAAATCTTACTGAAACCATAAGCCAAACCCCTTTCTTCCCATAAAGTTGTTGCTGTCAGATATATTGTCATGGTGATGAGAAAACTAACACAAACTCAATGTCCTTTATTACTAGAATTCCTTGCGGGAAATCTTTGAGACCAGTAGTGTCTCAGCTTTTCTTCCCCATCAGAACTAAAAGAAAAATCGTAGCTGACCCATTTGTATCCTCAAGCTGGTACTTTTGAAAACACATCTTGACTGCAAAGACACTCTTCTACTTTTGTTTCTTCTCTGAAGTATACATACATTATTCCCTGGCCCTTGGTTGCAGCCCTGAGGTTATTTTTATCATGGATGGGCTAAAAGGAACCTAGAGATTAGAAGTCTCTGTGACACCAGGAAATTGGAAATCACTGAGCTTGGGGGTGTAACTTTCTTGGCAGAGTTCTTGCCTAGCATGCATGAGGCCTTGGGTTTGATCCTGAGTACTATATAAAGTAGGCATGGTGGTACAGGCTTATAATCTTGGTACTCCAGAAGTAGAAGCTGGAGGATCAAAAGCTTAAAGTTATCCTTGGCCACACAGTGAGTCCCAGACCAGCCTGTGACAAATGAGACCTTGTCTCCAAAAAGAGAAAAGAAAGAAAAAGAAAAATTAACATCACTGTTCATGAATTCAAATCCTGTCTCTGCAAGTAGCCTATGGATACCGCACTGATCACCTTGTGCTTCAGCTTTCTCATCTACAAAGAGATTATATTTCTATAATGATTTTTTTTTTCTAACTCTGCTCTGAGGCAAATTTCACACTAAGTATGTACACAACCTTCACACAGCAGTCTGCTAGTCCCGATCTCCAGGGGGTTCCACAGCACTGTAATTTGGGAAGACAAACAATTAGCTCGGCCACTTCCATCACAGCAGGCCCATTTTCTCTGCCTGTATCTTGTACTTCTGCAAATGAAGTGTCTTCAGCCAAAAGGTTTGAAAAGACTATTACTGATGGACAGGTTGTTCCCATTGTTAACGTCCCATGGTGATGACTTTGTTTTGAGATATGTTGAAGATGAAGCATTCCTAGCAGTTACTCTAGGTGCGGGGTCAGATATTGTGTGCCCTGTTCACTGGATTCCACTATTTCAGGGACAGGTGACCTAGATTGTACTTGAGAGTTATGAAAGTGTGTCATATCGCCCAGGGACTTTGGGGGCGGGGGAAGAGCAATATCATACTCCTTCCTGCCAAGGAAAATTTTATTCCATTTGATGGCTTGGGCTTTTCAAGCAGTGATAGAATCCCCCTCCCCTTGTTAACCATCTAAATATATTCCTCCCTCAACACTCAGAACTGCATGACACTTGGCGCTGTCACAGCCTATCTGAAATGAGGAATCCCACACTGCCTTTATTTTAGCTTCACTTGCTTATATTTTTGCGTCAAACTCAGCTAGGAGTTTTCTCTCCTGTGTAGTCTTAAATTAATAAAATCTGGGTCTTTAGTACAAGGCTTTAGGATGACCACTGTCTTTAAGAATGTCCCTATAGTTGCTAAATGTCAAGTCTTGTAAGGGACTCAGTAAACATTTATGGGATACTTACTGTATACTGGATGTAACCCTACGGGTTTTAAAACTGAATCTGATAAGGATCACACCTCTTGAAAATTTGAAAGTAGAGACTACAGCTCAGGGCAGAGTGCTTGGGGGAACTTGAAAACAAGACAGCAGCCAGACTCAGTAGGCTTCACTCTAATGAAGTTCAAAAAAAAAAACAACCCTTATAATTGGTAGCAGTCTTACCTGGAAAGGAATCAAAGATGCTACTCTCAAATTTCTCTTGTACTCCATGAAGACATATAATCCAGATCCACCATTTATTCCTATAATTCTGACTTTCTCACCACACCATGAAGTCTGCTTCAAAATTAATCTCAATTCATTATTTACAAACACTCAAAATTAGAAGCTTCACTTCAGCTAGGTTCTCACTGCAAGGAGTGGCATTCCAGTGGGATTGTGTATTTGTGTGTGTGTGTGTGTGTGTTTATGTGTGTGTGCATGTGTATGGGGTATATATGCACATGAGTAAACACTAGCAGTTTGTGTCAGATGTCTTCCTAATTAATTTCTTATCTTTATTTGTTTATCTTGATTTTTTTACACATAGCTTCTTTCTGTTTCTCAAGCACTGGGATTACAGGTTTTCTATGTATATTGGACATCCAACTCGAGTCCTCATGCATACACAGTAAGGACTTTACCAGTTGAGCCCTCTCCCCAGCCTCAACATCCTTTTTTGTCAGATTATGATGTAGATGATTGTAGAAGGGACTTTACCTCAGCAATTCCAAATCTGTCCTCTTGAGATCTACTTGCAAAACTTGCTCTGCCCTTAGAATTCCGATTAAATTAGGATCCCCACCATGCCCTGCCTGACGAGACTGGTTCATTATTGCCTCACTATACATCAGTGTGCTTCATGCTTTCCTTCTGAAGACCTGGAGTGTTGAT